>CM054141.1:62949229-63019263 GCA_028751875.1 Rapana venosa
ACTTACTGAAGCCAAGGCGCGCAAACGACCCCATCCAAGTGGTAACCACGCTCGACGCTGCTTAACTTGGCTGGGGGAAAGCAAGTGCTCCGACCACTGAGCTATCCCGTCCCCGACTTAAACATACATTTACTAAAATCTGAATCAAAATGGTATCATAATTATACAATCCATGGGCTAGAACAGTTAGTAGACAAACCAACGTGAGTAACTGATACCACTGCCATTTTGATAGATCATATATATATATACTAATTAATACAAAACAGCACATAGTTGAAGTGTGTGCTCCATCATGTGGGAGTAGTGATCACAATCCTGTATGTTTAACCTGGTTAAAAAAAATCGAATAAAATTCCTAAGGTACAACATAAAACCATTTATTACAGAATGTTTAAACACTTCAAATAATATGATTCTGTTTCAGATCTATGAAATTACCCATTAAATTACATATATCAAATAAGAGGTCCCAACCAAGCAGTCGAATTTTGGATTAATACATTTAATTCAGTTTAGAACAAACATGCCACCTTGGACAACAAACGATAATATTATTGAATCTGAAATACATTATAGAAATATTTGAAAACTAATGGGAAAAAAGAACAATAGAAAAACCAAAAGAATAAAATTAATTCAATTAAACGTAGATCCAAGCATAACTATCTTCAAAAGCTCTTAGTTTCAACAAATGATTCTGACCAAGTCTGGAAATATATCATTTATTAATAAACCAGCATATATCTAGAAGTCAACACGTCATTGCAGACATATCAGCAGATTAATTGAACTGTCATTTTTCAAATATTGCAGATAAAGTTATATCAAATGACAGATCAAGTGAAAACGATTTTTTTCATTTAAAACAATCCATGGGGTCAAAACAATTAATGTTCCTTTCTTTTTACCTCCAATGACGATTCTAGATGTACTGGGAAGCTTGGCTCTTCCCCAAAATAAAAAACAGTATGAGAAAAACAAAACCAAAAAAACCCCTTGATTTAGATGACTTGGATGCAAAAATATTAAAAATCTCAATCCCACTGATTCTTTACTCACTTCCAGACATATACAATTAGTGTATTGAAAAAAAAGTTTCTCTTACAAGCTTAAGCAAGTAAAAGGTGTACTTATTTACAAGTCAGGTGATTCCTTTTGTCCCTCAAATTACAGACCAATTGCCATTTTGTATGTCCTATCAAAACAGGATAAAATTGTCAGGTTTAATGGAGTTAGGCCGGTTCTCCTCAATCAACAAACAACACCTCATTACTACAATACCTAAAACAACAACACGACAAGAATACAGACACTGACTTGGGTCTTCATTCGCTCACATAAATAATATAGCCTATATAAAACGGCCTCTAAAATATTCTATCATTTATTGAAAAGCACACACAAAAATCCATATATTCATTCTTTATTAATAACAAACTAATGAATGAACGTCAGTTAGGGTTTCGAAAAAAAACTATTCCTGTCATACAGCGCTTATTCAACTTCTGATAGTCTCTTGCATAATGTAAACGAAAATAAATTTTCTTGTCTTCTTTTAGTTGATTTAGAAAAGGCTTTTGATTTTATTAATCACTCTTTGTTGCTGCGTAAATTATATTTGTACAAGTTGACACCAGAAATTATTAATCTTCTAGCAAGTTTTTTTGTCAGATAGGAAGCGACTAGTGACAGTTAATGATCAAAAATGAGATTTAGTAGCTATAAGACATGACGTACCTCATGGATCAGTGTTAGGACCGCTATTGTTTTCAATATATGTAAATGACTTACCCTGTTTTGTAAATTGTCATTGTGTGAAATGTTTACTGACGACACATCCCTGTCCTGCAGAGACTCAGATCCCAATAGGTTAGCTAACAATATTCAGGATAACATTGATAGGTTAATTTCTTGGACACAGTTAAACCAGTCTTTAAAAGCACAAGAAATTTTGTGCTTACTAAAATGTACATGTGTGAAATATTTCCTAAAAATGTACATAAAAGGACGTTTTCTAAAACGTAAAAGTATGCTGTGCTTCCAAAAATTACAAAGAGGGCTGTGCTTCCTGAATTGGAAAAAGTATGAAGCTTTTTCCTAAAATTTACAAGTATTGCTGAAATTTTCCTAAAATGTAAAAGTTTTAAATTATTTCGGAAAGTAAAAATATCCCCTTATGATTCCTGAAATTTTACAAGTTTTAAATGTATTTCCCTTTTAAAAAATTGTAAAAGTGTTTCGGGTGTTTCCGAAATGTACAAGTTTTGCTGTGCTTCCCGAAATGTACAAGTATGCTGGGCTCTTGAAATGTACGTGTATGAGTATTTCCTGAAATTAAAAAGGTTTGCTGTGCTTTTTGGGAAATGTACGTGTTTTGATGTATTTCCTGAAATTTAAAAAGTTTTGCGTGCTTCTTAAAAATGTTAGTGTATTGATGTATTTCCCAAAAATGAAAACAAGTATGTGTGCTTCTTAAAATTTGGAAGTGTTTTTGATTTTTCCCTGAAATGTACAAGTTTGCTGTGTTTGCTGAAATGAAAGGGGAATAAGTGTTTCCCCTTTTGGAAAATCCGCGTGCCTTTTCTTCCTGGGGGTTTGGGTCCCTTGTTCGTTTTTGAGGGGGGAAAAAACGCGTTATGTGCACTTGGGGAGAAGCTGCATGTTGAAACACAAGTGGTGCACGTTTTTTGTGACAATGAGGGGCGAAAACGTGCTAGCTGGACGGGAAAGGTGCAGGGCCCAAAATTTCTGGGGGGGGAAATGCACAAGGTTTACCTTCCGTTTTTTTGGGTCTTTTCTTTTTTCTGGGAAAGACTCCACAATTTCCGGGGTTTTTAAATTGAACCATTTGGAATTGAAATTAAATTAGCCGGGTGCAAAAGATCCTCAAATAGGATCTGGGGGTTTTCCTAAAAGGTTAACCGCCTGTCTGAAAGCAAAAAAGTCCGGTCGGAAAGTTTTGCGGGGGTTCAATCCCGTTTGGGGCCCAAAACTTTTCCCCCCCATCCATTAGACTAATGGGGTTGGGGGTCTGGGCGTTTAAGTTTTGGGATGAGAGAAAAAACCGAGGCCCGTGTGTTACAAAAAAAATTATTAAACGCAGGGTTAAAACCCCCAAAACGGGCCAAAAAAGGAATTTGTCCCGGGGAAAAAAATTTTTAGAAAAAGCCACCCCCTGATGGGGGGAAAAAAAAAATATATTTGGGCAGCCCAAAAAAACAAACAAAAAGGGTGGCGCGTCCTTTTTGTGGCGACCGCGTTTCCCCCCCGGGGAAAGGCGCCCGAATTTCACAGGAAAATCTCGTGACTTAAAGGGGGTATAAATAAAAAAATAAATAAATACCCGAAACCATGGGGGAAACAACGGCCTGATTCAAAAAATTTTTTCCCCCCTTATGGTAAAAGTGATACTTTTTAATAAGGGAAAACTGTTATTTTTTGGATTTAACAAAAAAAGGTAAAAGGTAAAGGAAATCCCAAAACCTATGGCTCGGGGGGGACGAGGGGGCAGAGACCTCATTTCCCTTTTTAGGGCCACTTATTGAGGGCAGCGCCCCATCTCCCTCCCCCCCGCTGTTTTTTCCTTCCCTGACCCTAAAGAGGACGGGTTTCCCCTTTTTTACAGCTGGGTGAAATGGGGGAAACCCTGTACTGAACCCAAAAAGGCGCGCAAAACGATCCCCCCAAGTGGTAACCACCCCGACGCCTGATTAATTTGGGAGGGGGGAAACAAAAGTGCTCCGACCCCCCCCCCCCGGTTTAATCCCCGCCCCCCGACTTAAAAATACTTTTAACTAAAATCTAAATCAAAAATGGAATCATTTCCCCCCCCCCCCCCCTCCCCCCCCCCCCCCCAACGGGCTAAACATTTTGGGAGCCCAAACCCCAACGTGAGAAACTGATACCACTCCATTTTAAATAGATCATAAAATTTTATATACAAAATTAATAAAAAAAACAGCCATATTTTGAAGTGTGTGCTCCATCTTGTGGGATTTAGGATCCCTTTCCGTATTTTAACCTGGTTTAAAAAAAAATCGAAAAAAAAATTCCTAAGGAAACAACTTTAAAAACCCTTTTAATTACGGGAATGTTTAAAAAAAAATTTTAAAAATTAAAAAATTTAAAAATTTTGTTTCAATCTATAAAAAATTTTCCCCTTTTAATTACATATATAAAAATAAATTCCCCCCAAAACCAAGCAGTCGAAAAAAGGGGTTTAAATTACATTTAATTCCCAGTTTAGAAAAAAACTTGCCACCTTGGCAACCAAAGGGAAAAATTTTAATTAATTGAAATAAAAATTATAGAAATATTTAAAAAACTAAGGGGAAAAAAAACAATAGAAAAACCAAAGAAAAAAATTTAAATTTAAATTAAACGTAGACCCAAGCATAAACAATCTTAAAAAAGCTCTTATTTTTAAAACAAATAAATTCTGACCAAGTCGGGGAAAATTTTTCATTTATTAATAAACCGCTTTATATCTAGAAGTAAAAACACTTTTCCCCATTGCAGACATACAGCAGTTTTTAATTGAACTGTTTCATTTTCAAATATTGCAGTTTAAAGGGTTATAAAAAATTGACAGAAAAATTTTTTATGAAAACAAATTTTTTTTCCCTTTAAAAAAACAATCCATGGGGTCAAAACAATTTAAGGGTTTTCCCTTTCTTTTTCCCCCTCCAAGGGACGATTCAAGTTTTGAAAAACTGGGAAGTTTGGGGCCTTCCCAAAAAAAAAAACCAGTATGGAAAAACAAAAACCAAAAAAAACCCCTTTTTTGATTTAGATGACTTGGAGGGCAAAAATATTAAAAATCTCAACCCACAAAATCTTTCCTCACTTCCCCCCCCTTTAAAAAATTGTGAAATTGAAAAAAAAGTTTCTCTTTAAAAAGGCAAAAGGCAAGTAAAAGGGGTATTTAAATTTAAAAGTCAGGTGATTTTTTTTGCCCCCTCAAATTACGCCAATTGCCTTTTTTGTTGCCCAAAATCAAAACGGGAAATTAAAATTTTTCGGGTTTTAAATTGGATTTAGGGCCGGTTCCCTAAATCAACAAAAAAACCCCCTCTTTTCCCCAAAAATCCCCTAAAACAACAACACGCAAATCCCAAAACTGACTTGGGTCTTCATTGCCCACAAAAAAAATTTTAACCCTTTAAAAAAACCGGCCTCTAAAAAAATTTTTATATTTTTTAAAAATCCACACAAAAAAATTCCAAAATATTCTTTTTTTTATTTTTTAAAAAATAATGAATGAAACGTCTTTTGGGTTTTCGAAAAAAAACTTCCTGTCAAAACAGGGCTTATTAAAATTTCCCGGTAGCCCTTTTGATAATTTTAAAAGAAAAAAAAATTTTCTTTTCTTCTTTTAGTTGATTTAGAAAAGGCTTTTGATTTTTAATCCCTTTTGGGTTCCCGGCGTAAATTAAAATTTTTTTCCCAAAGTTGACCCCCGAAATTTTTTAAACTCTTCAACCCAAGTTTTTTTGTCAGTTTAGGAAGGGGTTAAGTGACAGTTAATGATAAAAAATGGGGGGGAATTTAGTAGCTAAAAAGACAGGGAGTACCTCAGGGAAATCGGGGTTTTGGGCCGCTATTGTTTTAAATATATGAAATGTTTTTTACCCTGTTTTGAAAATTTTCATTTTTGTAAAAAGGTTTACTAAACGACACACCCTTTTCCGAAGACTCAGATTCCCAATAGGTTAGCAAACAATTTTGGGGATAAGCATTAAATAGGTTAATTTTTTGGACACAGTTAAACCAGGTCTTTAAAGCACAAAAAAAAACCAAAGGGAAATGTCGTTTCAGGTCAACAAAAAAGAAAAAAAATAAATCCCAATTTTTAAACCCTTTTTTCATTAGTTAAAGAAGTGGATTTTTTCCTTTTAATACTAGGGTTGTCTTAAAAAACAAAAGTTTTATTTTGGATTGATCGGGAGATGTACTGGGGAAAATGTCTCACCAACAGGTTACCCCGTTTTTTCAAAAAATAAAAAATTTTCCCCCGATTACCATTCGGGAGATTTATTCTTTGGGGTCAGGGTGTTTTTATCATCGGGCTAGGGCGCAAACCCCTTGGGGACAAATTTAAAATTTTAATTTTAAAAGGGGAGCTTTAAAGCGGTTTTTTGTTAAAAGTCAAGCTACTTGATATTACTAAATTAAAACAAAAAAATTGTTATAGGCAAACTGACTTTCCGAAATCAAACTTTTTTCCCTCCAAAAAAAGCTGTGTGCTTTGCAGAAGGGTTACATGGGAAATAAAGTCCCAAAGATTAAAAATACCTTCAAAATTTTAAAAAAAAGCACAGGCCCCAAAATTTTTTCCAAACCCCCAAAAATTGATTTTCTAACTAAATTTTTTTGGGATTTTTCCGGTGGTCTTTTAAATTGGGAATTTTTTTTTAAAAAAATTTTTTTTAGGGCCATTGACAAATAATTTAAATGTGTTAGGCTTTGGGCCCTTCACAGGGGGGGAAAGGGGGGATGAAACCCCGATTTACATCCCCAAAAACCCAGCAGTATACTTTAAAAGGTCTTGGGGCAAATGGAAGTCCGATCGGGGAAAAATGTTCACAAAGTCAAAAAACAACAAAAAATTTTGGGACTGTCATTGTAAACATTTTGCCTAAAGGGGAAAGGGAAGTTTTTGGGTTGGTTGTTTTTGGGGTTCCCCGTTTTACCCCTTGGGGGTCACCCAGAAAAAGGGGCCACTTAAATTCCCTCATCCCCCCCGGGGAATCTCTGTGAGGTAAGGACGTACACACTGGGGTTTGGGGAATTTTTGCGTGTTATACTCTTTTAAGCCCCCTCGCATATAGGCACCCCATACTCCGCTTTCCAAAAAGGAAATTTTTTTCCCCTTTTAAAAAAGGAGATTGCGGTTTTTTTATTTTTAAAGAGCTTGCCCAGGGTTTTTGAAGGCAATCTCAAAAAACTTTTTAAACAACAAAAAACAAGGGTTTTTAATGTGGGCCTTTGGCAATTAGCTGACATCAATAAAACGGACACAGCTTTTGCCCGGGGCCAAAGGGGGTGAAGCTTGTAAAAAACCGGGTTGCCCTCAAATCGGGGGGGAAAGGGATGCCCTGGTTTTCCCCGGGGGGGTGAAAGGAAAGGGTTTTCCATGTTCGCCAATTTGCCGGACGATCGGGTCTTCTCTTGAACAAAAAGCGGGTTTGGTTATTCTCGCAGTCCCTTTTTTTACCCTTTTAAAGAAAAATCGGACTTGTCGGGAAATTGGTAAATTGGGACAGTTTTGGTTTTTTTTTGGGTTTTGATTTTGCTGACTGACGACGTATTTTTCCCATCAAACCTCGCCCTTAAACTGTTCTTTTTCTTTTTTGCCATGGGCTTCATTTGTTGTGTTTTTGTCATTTGCCCTTGTGACTTTGTCAGGTTCATCAAAAAAAAATTTTCCCGGGTTTTTTTCACTTCCAGCCTCACCCTTCTCCCCTCTTTCCACTAAAAATTTTACACTCCCCATCCATGTGTTGGTCCCCGTGGAAAAGGGGAAAATTTTTCTGCCTCTACACGGGTTCCAAGGGACTGGTTTTGGCCCAGGGCTGTGCTGTCAGGCAAAATTAAACCCCAAAACGGGACCCGTTTTTTGAAAGTCCCAATTTTCCCTAAAAAGTGTAAATTGCAGGGGCTTTCTGTTTGTTAGTACAAAACTGGGGTGGCTTGGGAAGAAAGGGGCCTTTGAGGGGGGAAAAAGAAAAAAATTTCCCTTGCAATTCCCGTTTCCCCCTTTTCCTGGAGGGTCTTGTGCACCTCCGCCCTCCCGGGCCCAATTTGCGCTGGCCCCTTTTCCCTCCCTTTGAAAACTCCCACAGTCGGGTTTGGTTGGGGCAAGGGTTTTGGGCCATTTTGGGGGTCAGGAAACACAATACATTTTTGGATCATATTTACTGTTTTAAAGGGATGCAAAGGGAAACTTTTTCAAAACAAAAAAGGGTTCAAAACCCCCAACACTCAAAGGGGAAGGCCGGCCCTGTCAATGAAAATATTTCCTTCTTTTATAAAAAGAAAAAACCAAAGGATAACTCACTGGGCCTTTAAAAAATTTCCTTTCCCTGAGCGTTATTTGAATGGGGGGAAAAGTTCTGATATGAAACAGGGGGGGGGGGAAATCTTATTTGAAATAAAATGTCAAAAAAGGGGGAAGCCCCTTTTTATGGAGTAATTTCCCACTAGAATCTAAAAAAATATTACAAGCAAAACCCAATGAAAAGGGAAAAAACACTAAGGAAAAACTATCCCCATGTTTAACCCATTGAAAATGCCCTTGTAAATTTTACCCCCTTTAACCAAAATGGTATTTTTAATAATAAAAATAAAAAGGGATAATAATAAAAATAAAAAATAATAATAATAATAATAATAATAATAAAATAAAATAATAATAAAAATAAAAAATAAAAATTTAAAAAAAAATAAAAAAATAAAAAACTTATATGGCCCTAGGTTTTTGGGCAAAGACTTTTTTAAAAAGGGGATGAAAATCCCCCTTTAAACTTACACAGTCATGAAAATTCAATGATAAATAATCAATATTTTAACAAAAAAATATTACAAACAGGGGCTGCAGACAAATCTATGAAATAAAAATTTCAATATTTCCAAATTGTTTTTTAAAAAACCCCCACACCCCACCACAAGGTCTTTAAAATTTACAGGGTGTTGGGACTTTGGGTTTGGGTGAAGGTGGGATAGTTCTGATTTAAAAACAGGAGGGGGGAAATGTTTTTGGTTTGAAAAATATTTCTTTTTTGGCTGTTTTTTAAAAAAGTGTAATAAACTTTTGGTTTCGGGGCAAAAAAAGGGAGGGGGGAGCTCTTTCCAGGTCGAGGGCCCCCAAAAAATTAAGAAAGGCGGGGGGGCCCCAACTTTTGGTTTGGGTTGAATCTGGGTATTGTAGGCCAAGGGGGATCTGCAGCAGGGGGAGGGAACGTGAAGGGTGTACGGGGAAAAAAATTTTTCCACTTTTGGAAACAAAAGGGTACTGATCTTAAAAATTTTTACTCTCTGGGGCACGGGCACCAAATTTGGGGAAAGGGGTTTTGCAAGAAAATTGGGGTAATGTCTTAGATTTTCTTTTGAGAACTAGGGGTTTGCTTGGTTTTTTGTACAGGGGTTGAAGGGAGTGGAAAGATGAGCGGCAGACCGGGACACAAGGAATTGCAATGCCCCAAACGTGAAAGGAATAAAGGGGGTGAAAAATTTTGGGGCTTTTGCAGGGGTTGGACGGGTATTTTCAAATTTCCCCCCAAATTTAGGCCCAAAAATTTAAATAGTAGCCCCACGGAAAGGTCGGGGTTTGTTTTGTTTTTTTTTTGCATAGGAAAGGGTTTGGGCGAAAACCCTAAAAACTAGATACAGGGGAAATAGAGGGATTTGAGGTTTTCCCGGGATTTAAAAATTGAAGCTGTTGAAAATGGAAGAGATTTTGGGGTGTTTGGTCCCTACAAGCATGGTTTCTGTTTTATCTGCATTTAGCTGTAATTTGTTCTGTGTCATCCAGTTTTGAATATCTTCAAAGCAGTGGGCCATATTTGTCAGGAGAGAAGGCAGATTTTCATGAGTAAGACTGCTTTGAACCTGAGAGTCGTCTGCGTAAAAATGATGGTTGATTTGATGACGGTTTATTATGTGACAGTGGGGCAGTGTAAAGAGTGAAAAGAACAGGGCCTAGAACTGATCCCTGTGGGACTCCACATTCCAGTTTTGCAGGTATTGATTGAATCTTGTTTACTGCAACTATCTGGAATCGGTCAGTAAGGTATGAATTAAACCAGGCGAGGGCTGTGCCAGTAACACCGAACGTTTTTTGAAGACGGGAGAGAAGAATTGAGTTGTCTATAGTGTCAAAGGCTGCTGATAAGTCGAGTAGAGTGAGAAGGGAGATTTTCCCTGAGTCAGAAGCAAGTAGAAGCGTGTTTAAAGTGTGTACTAGGGTGGTTTCAGTGCTGTGGTTGATACGATAGGCAGACTGAAACTCAGGAAGAAGATTGTTGGAGAGAAGGTGGTTGTTGAACTGTTTGAGAACTACTTTTTCAAGGACTTTAGAAATAAAAGGTAGATTGGAAACAGGTCTATAATTCTTCAGAATGTTAGGGTCAAGGTCATGCTTTTTGAGTAGAGGTGTGACTACAGCAGTTTTGAGAGATGATGGAGCATTTCCTGAAACAAGAGATGAGTTTACTATTTTCGTGATAGCAGGTATAAGTTGTGGTAGGCACTGTGTGAAAAGAGAAGCAGGTATGGGATCAGGATCACATGATTTTATAGTCATTTCTTTCAGAATTGTCATGATTTCTTTCTCACTTGTCGGATGAAAGAAAAGGAGAGGAGTGCCAGAGAATTGGGGATCAGGAAGTGCAGGCTGGAAAGGAGTCTGATCCAGTTTGGAGCGAATGTTATAGACTTTTTCAGAAAAGAATGCAGAAAATATAGAAGGAAGTTCAGAGTGGTTGACTAATGAGTGCGAGACTGAAGGGAAGGCACATCAACATCACCATCATCCAGTGCTACCCACCAACCAACAACAGCAATGATGAGAGCAAAAACGACTTCTACCACCAGCTGCAGACAGAGACAGGCCCACGCCATGACCTCATCGTCATCATTGGGACCTCACGCCAAGGTCGGAAGCGACAACACCGACTATGAGAGAGTAATGGGAAAACAGGAATGGGGAACAGAAATGACAACGGGGAGAGACTTGTGGAGTTCTGCGCCATGAACAACTTAGTGATAGGAGGGACCCTCTTCACGCACCGGGACAGCCACAAGCTGACTTGGACGTCGCCGAATGGGAGAGATATGAACCAGATTGACCATCTGATGATCAATGGTATGTGGAGACGACCTCTTCTGGATGTGAGAACCAAGCGAAGTGCGGATGTCGGGAGCGATCATCACCTGGTGAATGCACACATCCAGATGAAACTGAAGAAGAACACAAGACCAACCACTCAAGCGCAATTTGATACCCAGCGACTGAGAGACACCAACGTGAAGTCTGCATTCATCAACAATCTGAGGAACAGATTCCACATCCTGCAGAACATGACAGAACAGCATGACATAGATGCGACATGGAAGCAGATCTGTAAACTGTACACTGAGAGCAGCAAGGAGAACATCGGTCATCAAAAGAAGAAGACCAACAATGACTGGATCCAAGAGACCCTCGATGCCATCAAAGAAAGAAGAGAGATCAAGAAGAGACTTCTGCAAGTAAAGTCTCCACGGCTACGAGAGAGGCAGGAAGAGTTGTACAAAGAGGCACACAGGAAAGTGAAGAGACTCGCACGCCGTGACAAAAGAGAAGCCATGGACCAGCTGGCAGCTGAGGCAGAAGAGGCGGCGGCCCAAGGAGAGCAAGGGAGAGTCTACAAGATCACCAAGAAAGTATGCAACAAATTTAAGAGGAGCGCTGGGGGACCAATCAGGGACAGACAAGGGAAACTGTTGACAACAGAGAAAGAGCAAGAAGAAAGATGGGCTGAACACTTCCAGGAAGTTCTCAACCGACCACCATCTGACGAGACAGCCGACATCCCAGAAGCTACAAAAGACAGACATTGATGTCAACCCCCCAACAAAGGAAGAGATAGTGGCTGCCATCAATACCCTAAAGAATGGCAAGTCACCAGCCAGGACAACCTTGGTCCCGGGGCTGTTCGGGGCGATTCTGAGCTAGCAGCTGACTACGAACCACGCTCACAGCTGATGGGAAAAACGAAAAGTACCCCGGGAATTAGACCAAGGGAGTGATAGTCAAAATCCCCAAAAAAGGGAACCCTTGCGATGCAACAACGGGGGGGAAACTTTTTTCTGTGCCGAGCAAGATACGGGCCCAAAAAGTCATCATCAGAAGAATATCAGACGCTGTGGACAATGCACTGAGGAGGGAACAAGCAGGGTTCAGGAAGCAACGAGGATGTATAGACCAGGTATTCACGCTCAGAAACATCATCGAACAGTGCACATAGTAGCAAAGACAACTGTATGTGAATTTTGTGGACTTCGAAAAGGCATTTGACAGCATACACAGAGACAGACTTTGGAGTATCCTTCGACACTATGGCATCCCATCAAAACTAGTACACCTTATCAAGAGCTTCTACGACAACTTCAGATGCTCTGTTGGCCATAGCAACGCTGTCTACGAAGTCAAGACGGAGAGACAAGGATGTGTGATGTCGGCAGTTCTCTTCAATCTGGCCATTGATTGGGTGGTGAGGAAGATGACAGAAGACCCCCCAAGAGGGATTCACTGGACCCTTTGTTCTCAACACTAGACGACCTTGACTTGCGGATGACCTGGCGCTGCTGTCACACACACCAACATATCCAGGAGAAGACCAGCAGACTCCAAACATTCGGACAGCAAGTGGAGCTTCGTATTAGCACCAAGAAAACAGAGACATGTCGCTCAATGGAATACACCAGCCCTGTGAAAGTGAATGGAACTGATCTGTGCCAGACAGACAAGTTCACATACCTTGGCAGCAGCATCAAACCAGAGCGCGGCACAAAATAAGACATCCACAACAGACTGGGCAAGGCCAGGAGTGTGTTTAGGGAGATGAACAATATCTGGAGATCAACTCAGTACAGCACCAACACCAAGCTGAAGCTATACCAGAGCTGTGTTGTATCTACGCTCCTGTACGGTTCAGAGTGCTGGAGGATGACGGAAGCGGATCTTACCAAACTTCGATCCTTTCACACCCTATGCCTCCGAAGAATTCTCCGGATCTTTTGGCCAGAGAAGATCTCCAATGAAGACCTACAACTGAGATGCAGGCAGGAAGACATGGGAACCGTTATCACCAGACGACGGTGGAAGTGGATTGGGCACATCCTCCGAAGAGACCCACAGTCAATCACAATAACAGCATTGCACTGGACCCCAGAAGGAAGGAGAAAGAAAGGAAGACCAAAAGCAACATGGAGGAGGACTGTAGAAAGTGAGATGAAGGCCATGCAGCACTCTTGGGGATCAGTGACTAGGTTGGCCCAGGATAGGCAGGAGTGGAAGCGCTTTGTTGCTGCCCTACACACCACTGGGTGTAATGGTTTATATGATGATGATGATGTTTGGACTTTTTCAGAAAAGAATGCTGAAAATATAGAAGGAAGTTCAGAGTGGTTGTGGATGGAAGGCAGAGGGCTTGCCTTCACAGATCCGAGAAGAGTAGATGTGAGGGAAAAGAGAGATTTTATGGACGTGGCATCAAGAACTTTGGAAGAGTAATACTTTGTTTTTTCTGAAAGAATTAAAGATTTGACTTTGTTTGTTTTCGAAAGAGCTGCTTATTAGTTTCCGTTTTTTTATTTTCGCCACTGCCACTCTAGTTGCCTGCGTTTGCGATATGCGACCAGGATGTCATGGGTGTACCATGGCGCACATGGCCTATCAGGCAGGAGACGGCCAGTTGGAGGTGATTTCTCATCAATCAGTTGGCTGAGAACATCATTGTAGTGTTTAGAGGGGTTATTGTTGTCAGATATTTGTGATAGGCGTTTAGCAGCTTGTGAAGAGAAAGTTTGAATATCTATGGCCTTGAGGTTGCGACGGGTGACATACTTTAGTTCATCAGTGATAGATACAGATGTGATCAGATCTTGGGAAACATCAGCAATTAGCCAGTCTAAAATATGTCCTGATCTGTGCGTTGCTTCGTTTACCAGCTGAGAAAGAGAGTGGTTTGACAAAGAACAAGAAAGACTTTTGACACGAGAAGACTGGTTATCAAAATGGAAGTTAAAGTTACCGAGAATGATGAGCTTTCTGGGAGAGAGGCTGTAGTGATCTAGGAGTGACTGAAACTCTTGATGGAAAATGAAAGATGTCAGATTATTCTTACGGCTTGGAGGTAGACGGTAAAGACAGCAGAAAGCAATAGAGTGGCCAGGTGTGTTGAAGTTGAGTTCACAGACTTCGAAAGATACAGGTGAGAAAGGAAGGGAGTGACAGAAAGAAAGAGCATGTTTGAGTGTATCTTTATAAACGATGGTAATGCCACGGGTCGGGGAAGAGAAAGAGTTTTATAACCAGGTGGTGTCAGTTGTTTTATTTTCGGTTCATGACCGTGTGGTTTTAACCACGTTTCTGTAAGAAATGTTAGATCAATATCCTGTTCAGAGATGAAATCAGAAATGACATGAGCTTTACCTTCTGGGCAGACAGATTGCACGTTGAACAAGGACATGTGAAGGATGTTAGAAGGAGGCAGAGAAGCTGATGATGACTGTGGTGAATTAGGATAACTTACAGAGGAAGAGGATGAAGGCGATGGTAGAGATGTGGAGAGTGGAAGAGCAGACAAAAGTTTGGATTGAGAGTCAGGTGTAGAAGCTGGTGAAAGAACTGGGCAAGTTTGGGGGTTTACCGTTTCATGCACACCATGATACACATTATCAGAACACGTTTTATCAAAGTCATAAACACAGGAAGAAGCATATTCATTCATATTCTTTACTGTGTTATTTCACAGTAAGTTTGTTGTAATTGTATATGGCTTAGTGAAGCATGATACATGCATGCACATGCGCGTGCACGTGTGTGTATGTATGCTTATTTATTTATTTTATTATTTTATATCGAGGATAATGGAACAAGCACTTATGTGCTTTTTTACATCCAGTCCCCGTGTGTATGCGGTTTTATAAATTCTGTCATCTGTTCCCACTGGCACACAATGGCCTACTCTTACGAAAAGCGGAACAGGATTTAACTTGTGCGCAAGATGTTCTGCGTGTGTTCGCACACGGGACCTCGGTTTATAGTCTCAACCGAAGGACTTTTGGGGAGAGTGGAGTCTGCACTGATGTTAACTCCAGGGGAAAATATCCCCTTGAACGGGAATAGAACCCGGGTCGTCAGATTGCGAGCGCAATGTTCTAACCACTAGGCTATCCCAACCTTCCTATACATATGTATATGTGTGTGCGCGTGTGCGTGCCAGTGTGTGTGTGTGTGTGTGTGTGTGTGTGTGTGTGTGTGTGTGTGTGTGTGTGTGTGTGTGTGAGTGAGTGTGTGTTCACCCCTGTATATATTTCACAAGTGTAACCAGCAAATAATAGCAGATGTCATCTCATCCCCCCGCCCAGATCCCTGCAGGAACCCGTACGTAGCCGAGACAGGTCGTTGTTAAAGGAAAGGGAGCTCCATCCTTCCAGGCACGATTCAGCACAACACAAGCCAGGTGAAACAGACAATACTTTATTACACTCAATCATACACACAAATAATAACAACCTACCAGCTAAACATCACACTATTCCCACCTCTCCTCCCAAGTCCTTAATCCCACTATCCCCCTTAACAATAAATTAACAACTTAATAAAGAAACGAAAGACTCATCCATCACAGTCTTACACACACACGCTCACTGACATACGTGATCCTCCCTGAACCATTCCCACACACACATCCGACCTCCAGACGATGGACAGTTCATTCAGGGGGAAGGGAGAGGGACCTGAGGGTGACCCAGCTGTCATGGTGTCGCCTGCCCCGGCTTGGTAGCGGCAGTCCTGGACCAGCTGGTCAAACAGGACGACGCCTGGTCTCCAGGTCCTGGTGTGTCTGCTGCTGACGGCCAGGCCGCCAGTGCTCCTCTACAGGTCGTCAGGTCTCTTCTGCACGCTGCCAGATTTCCAGCACAGCTAGCTCACCTAGACAGATGGACACGAGGTAAGTCATCTTGGCAGACATTGCCAGGTACATCCCCCCCCCCCCACTCTCCCTGTACTTTAATGGAGTTAGGCCGGCGCTACTCAATCAAACAAATTACATTTCACTACTACAAAATCTAACACACAACCACACCATAAGAATGCAGACACTGAGGATAGTTCTTAATTTCAGTTATCAGCCAGACAATGTTTAAAAAAAAAAAAATTACGTCACCTCAACAACACCTCTGTTACAAGAATATGACGTCTATATCTCCCTTTAGACACATACTTCAAGGCCCAGTCTTTTCTTCATCTTTAAAACAGGCTAAGTTAATAATTTTGATTCAAAAAACGTTTCTGACATTCAAAATGAAAGAATAATCCCCCCCCCCTCCCCAATATATTATCAGTGGTATAGTTGGTTAACTTGCTTTATAATCGGTAATTCTTAATAATCTTTCAACATAATGTTCTTTCTTTGAAGTATTATACCAAAGAACTAAGTTCTACTTTTAAAAACCCTATCCTCATTTCTCACACATACTTTCACTCATCTCTTTTATCCTTATCAACTCATCCACACGACCCACACTGCATCTTCTCACTGAGTTAGTCACAGACACAGTGGCGATCTAATCGGGTAGAGTCGCAGCTATGGGTGTGGAAACACCACTCACAGAAAGGAGATATGGGTAGCTCAGGTGCACTCTTGCCTCTCGGCCTACCCGCCTATATCGAGAATTCCTTTCTGGGGTTTCTGAATATAAAAAGAAAAGCGTACTGGCACATGCTGCATGCCAGCGGGGTCAAGAAACTAAAGTCTACATCATCTATCCACTCCCTTCAACGTATTCAAAACTCTGCAGCTCGACTAGTCCTCAGAAAGAAAAAAATCTGAGCACATTACCCCTCTCTTGTGATCTCTCCACTGGCTGCCTGTGCCACAAAGAATAAACTATAAGATCAGTACTCTCTGTTACAAATGTCTCCACAAAACAGCACCCTCCTACCTCTATGAATGTCTCCACCTGTACACCTCTTCTCGTTCCCTTCGCTCTGCTGCAGATTCCTTGTGCTTACAAACACCTAGATTCAACCAGTCCACTGTTGGCCGTCGCTCTTTCTCTGTTTCTGGTCCATCGATTTGGAATGGCCTCCCTATCTCTCTTCGCCAAAGACCTTCTTGTGACACTTTTAAATCTGGCCTCAAGACATATTTGTTTCAAACCTAAGAATTTCCTATCCTGTTTCATTTCATAGCTATCCCTGCTTTTCAACAGCCAAAAATTCTATCACCCTGCCAAAGTGTATGACGTGTGTGTGTGTGTGTGTGTGTGTGTGCGTGTGTGCATTTGGACTTGTTAGAACTATTACTTGCTATTGGTTGCATGACTGTGTAAGAATGAGTTGAGTGCAAGCGCTTTGATTTGTCTGTGCAAGATACAGCGCTATATAAATTCCATTTATTATTATTATTATTATTATTATTATTATTATTATTATTATTATTATTATTACATCCACACACAGGGTGGGGTGCCTACAGGTGAGGGTAGAGGACACTCCGTCAGTCCCAGAAGGCCTCGATTCCTCCTTCATGATGGAGATCAAGGTGGGGTGGAAAGAGCTATGAGACGTGGTGGAGGTTGATCTATGACAGCAGTGATACCTGGGTGTGTTTAGCAGTGTATGTGTGTGTGTTTGGTTAGTTTTCGGAGATTTTCCTCATTACAGCCATCATTATTGTTGTTATTATGGTCGTCATGATTATTTTTGTCATCATTATTTATTTTCTTATACATATTTCGTTCAAAAGATGGCTTTATGAAAAAAAAGCAAGTGTTTTGCTTATTCCATGTAAAGAGCTAAAGGTGTATCATAACCTATGTGGTCGTAGGGGAGCGAGGCGTCAGAGACCTCACTTCTCTAGGGCCAGCACATTGAGGGCGGCGCCCATCTCCTCTCCCTCGCTGCTTTACCTTCCCTGACCCTAAAAGAGGGCAGGTACCCATTTACAGCTGGGTGAAGTGGGGGACTGTACTGAAGCCAAGGCGCGCAAACGGTCACCCATCCAAGTGGTAACCATACTCGACGCTGCTTAATTTGACTGGGGGAAAGCGAGTGCTCCTACCACTGAGCTATCCCGTCCCCTTATTCAATGTACCTTCTGCAAAATAAAAAAAGACTTTGACTTTGACTTTGACTTTCTCACACACACAGCTACATGACGGGTAAAAACAGTTGCATACGCAAAATCACATCATTGGTGAACCTTGGAGCTCTAACTAGCTAAAGAACGAAAAACAAACAACAATAATAACAACAAGAAAACTGACACACAAGGTCGGTCATAATCTGTATTGTCGTTGTTGTTGGGCGTTCCCCAGCGTAACACAGGATTCACCCGGAATTTGCAATCTGTCTGTCTGACTCATCCCACCTGGGAATCAGGTAAATTGTAAGCACACACTCAAAGGGAAGTGTGCATGACCGTTTCCAAGTCCCTTGCCATATAGACAGCCACTCTCTGAATTAATAGATTTTAAAAATCTTTTAAAGGAGAATGCAAATTGTAATGCTAATAGCATGTCATGATTGAAGATGATTTCAACATAACACATCCAGACTGTCCTGGCAACAGTTTTAGATTCCATACTAATTGTAACCCCCCCCCCCCCCCCATGTCGGAATGCTACTGTCTTAATGGTGGGGGAAGGGGGGGTGGGGAGGTGGCATACACAAAAATCTCACCATTGGTGAACCTCTGAGCTCTAGCAGAGGAACGGAAAAAAGTCCAGATAAAATCATTGAAGTGGTATGGTCATGTCACAGAAACCCACAGCTTTTCAAATATCATTGTACAAAACAATGTCCGGGGATGCAGAAGCCAAGAAAGAGAAAGAAATGGATCGGTATAATTATCACTGAATGGAACCAATAAGCTTTCCCAAGACCTATGCATTGGCACACAAACACCACAGGTGGAGAGAGCTGGCGCTTTTCTTCAGGACAGGGCCCCCACTTTGACCAATAAGTTTTGTTAAAGTATCATAGTGTCAGTGTCCTCTGTCTGTCTGTCTGTCTGTCTCCCTCTCCCTCTCGGGAGTCACATGATTTGGGACGAAGTATGAACACACTTTTCATAGTGGTGTGTAAAATTCTTGTTATTTCTCTCAAAATGTCAGAAGCTGGTCTTCCAGCAACCATGGAGAAAACCTTGACTGTCCTGCTGATTGACAGCATATCTCAAGTTTAAAAGGTATCCAGCAATGGAAGTCAAAATGCAGTGTAGTTATTCTTCAACTGAGGCCACAAAAGCAATGTCAACACAAAGTATTGGGGATCCCGTGTTACCAACACACAAACACACACAGGTCCAATAAAAAAAAACCCAACCCAACAACAATTCTAAAATACAGCGCGCGCACGAATACGAAATCTTTAATATCTCAAAAGGGCGAGAAATTCATGTGGATTACAAGCAAGCATAGCTAAAACAATCAACAAGTAAACATATAATAGCGCAAATCAGTATCACAGGTCCAGGCACCCATCTCCCCCATTTTAACACTTTTTCATCCACATAAGGACACATGCATAAAAACACGCAATCATGGGCGCATGCCAGTTCCACACACACACACACAACACACACACACACACACACACACACAAACATACACACACACACACACACACACACACACACACACATTCGCCTGCCACACACGTAACACACACACATACACGAGAGTTATCATGACATTTTGTATAATGAAATTTACAATATAGTACATTAAAATAAAATGATAAAGAAAAAAGAAATAAATAAGAGTTAAAAAAATTAAATGAAAAGTTTAAAAAGAAAGGAAGGGGGGTACACTCTTCTTATCGTCTACACCTGATCAAATATATCTCTCTCTATCACCACATTTTGGCACTGCTGGAGATTTCCTTTCTTGGGGAGAGTTATGATGAGTGATTGGGTCCATGGTGTAGGCCACTCTCCGGTCTGCCAGATCTTGTTGCAGATACTTGTAAGGATGTCTGTCACCGCTTCTCCCCCGTGTTGGATCAGCTCTGCTGGGATGTTGTCGATTCCTGCTGATTTTCCTTTCTTCAGCGATCTAATTGCTACTTCTACTTCCTCGCGTAGAATTGGGAAGTTGTCTTTATTCGATGAGGCTTGGCTTGCAAGAACGCTGGGGTCGCCTAACGTCTGATGATTGTAGAGTTCGGAACAGTATTCCGTCCATCTGCCAACGATTTCCTTCTTTTCTGTTAGGCAATTCCCTTCTTTGTCCTGGATGTTACTGACTCTTGCCTGTTTCTGTTTGGTGAGCTCTTTCACAATCTGGTATGCTCTTCTGCTATTATTCTTTGTCAGGCTCTCTTCGAATTCTGTACATTGTTTCTCTATCCATTCCTCCTTGGTCTTCTTCATGTCTCTCCTGATCTTCTTGTTTACTTCTCTGTACTCAACTGCTCCTCCTGTAGTGTTCTTTGCTCTTCTCAGGTCTCGTCTTTTGTCACACATATTCAAGATTTCATCTGTGACCCATGGTTGTGTTTTTCGGCGATGTTTGCCAAGAAGTATGCTTGCTGTCTCAGTCATCACTGTGTTAAAACTGGTGGTCATCGTTTCGGCATCTTCTTCAAGTGCCAGCAGTGGTGCGAATTTCCCTCCTATTGTTGCTTGGAAGGACTCGGCGATGGTGGGGTCCTTCAGTTTGTCCAGCAGTGCCAAAACTACAGGACAATCAGCCTCATAAGTCATGCCAGTAAAGTCATGCTGAAAGTGATCCTGAACAGGCTGAAACCACAGGCAGAAGAGATCATCGCCGAAGAGCAGGCCGGTTTCCGCCCAAATAGAAGCACCACAGAACAGATATTCAACCTGAGGGTTCTGTGTGAGAAATACAGCCAGCACCAACAAGACATCTTCCACGTCTTCATTGATTTAAGAAGGCCTTCGATAGAGTATGGCATGACGCTCTGTGGGCCACCATGAACAAATTCAACATGGGCCAGAAGCTGATCCACACCCTCAAAGAACTCTACTCAAAGGCACCAGTGCAGTACTCGTACAGGGCACGGTAGGGGAATGGTTCTGTACCTCAGTTGGGGTCCGACAGGGATGTCTGCTGTCGCGACACTATTTAACATTTTCCTCGAAGCATCATGACTGACGCCTTGGAAGACCACACAGGCACAGTCAGCATTGGAGGGCGAACAATCACCAACCTCAGGTTTGCCGATGACATTGACGGTCTGGCAGGAAATGAAGAGGAACTGGCCATCCTAGTGAAGAAACTGGACGAAATATCCTCCCGATACGGCATGGAAATCAGTGCCGAGAAAACCAAGCTCATGACAAACAGTGCCCAGCCAATCACCACCAAGATCACTCTCAGCGGAAAAGAACTGGAGACAGTTGACCATTTCAAGTACCTTGGAGCCATCATAAGTGAGGAGGGATCGAAGACCGAAATCCTAGCAAGAGCGGCACAAACAGCAGCAGCAATGGCAAGCTGAAGACCATATGGAGAGACAGAAACATCCCTCTCGGAACCAAGGTAAAGTTACTAAACGCGCTAGTCACCTCAATCATGCTTTACGCATGTGAGGCATGGACACTAAACGCAGACCTACAAAGGAGGATCCAAGCAGTAGAAATGAGATGCCTCAGAAGGCTCCTTGGCATCTCATACAAGGACCATGTCACCAACAATGAAGTCCGCAGAATGATCACTCAACAGGTGCGGGGTTATGAAGACCTACTGACCACGGCGAAAAAAGAGGAAACTCAGATGGTATGGGCACGTAAACACGCTCAGAAGGACTTGCAAAGACCATCCTGCAAGGAACAGTCCAGGGGAAGAGAAGACGGGGCAGACAGAGGAGAAAGTGGGCCGACGACATCCGTGATTGGACAGGGGAGGACTTCAGTGTCACCCAGGCACTTGCCCACGACCGCGCTAAGTGGATCCAGCTGGTCCACCGTTCGTCCACCATTAAGCGCCCCCACGACCCTGGCGGGTTACGGGACCAGTGAACAGTGAACAGTGATCACCACATTCACACAGATCATTTAGCTTCATTTGCCAAAACCCACAATTTTGCCACAGCAGGTTACAACTCTGTTTATTACATTTTTGTTTTTAACATTCAGCGTTTTATACCTGCAGATTACAGAAAAAGAAATGACGGACTCGATAAAGCATCTGTAGAAGTTATGCAAAACTTAAACATTGACTGAAGACTCCTGAGCTTTTGAAGAAAAAGACACGAGAATGACATTTCTTATTTATCATATCTGTATTAGCAGTAAAGTTTAATTTATCATCGATGACAGTACCTAAGTATTTTATATTCATGAATCCGTTCTACTTTGATACCATCAATATAAAGAGCTGGTACAGACCTGGTTTTTTCGGAAGTCTATTAGCATTTCTTTTGTCTTTTATACATTCGTCCAGATAGTTGGGTTTTTTTTTGCACAAGCAGGAAAATGCTTTGACTGTTTCAGAACACACAAGATGAGAGTTGGACAGATCAACAAGAGCAGAATCATCAGAATATTTTATCAATGGTGTAATATCAGAACCAATGTAGTCATTAGTATATAGAGTCAAAAGGATAGGAAACAGAAGAGTGCCTTGAGGAGAACCAGTGGATGTTGACTTTTCAGCTGATATTGCTTTTTGAAATCGTACACACTGTGTTCATTCACCAGAAAATTCCTAACCCAAAGAATAAGGCAACGACAGACATTAAGTGAAAGTAATTTGAGTGCTAAGAGATGGGGATGGGTGGTGTTGAAGGCAGAGGAAAAGTCAACAAAGTGTATGCGAACAAAAGAGCCAGGTTTTTCCAGATGAGAATATGTATTGTGCAACAAGGTTAGAGTAGCATCATTTGTGCTCCTGTTAGCTTTATATGCTCCAGTTCTTCCACCTTCTTCCACACTTGGCTCACAATTCAAACTATCTGCCCTTCCACTGTACACATCTCTATCATCACCCTCATCCTGTTCCTCAGCTAGTCATAGTCACTCACCACCGTCTTCTCCAACCTCTCTGCATCCCTCAAACCTTCTCCATATGTGTCTACTAAACGGGCAATCTGTCTGCCCTGATGGCAAAGCTGACTTCATTTCTGATTTTATTTCTGAACACAACCTAGATCTAACTTTTCTTACAGAAACTTGGCTAAAACCACTAGGCCACGAACCAAAGATAAAACAGCTGACTCCACCTGGCTACAAAACTCTTTCTTTCCCCCGACTCTCCCGTGGAGGTGGCATTGCCATCATCTACAAAGACACTCTGCATCCAGCTCTGTCTATCTGTCACTCCTTTCCGTTTTCATCCGAATCTTTGGAAGTCTGTGAACTCAACCTCACCTTACCTGGCCACTCTGTTACTTTCTGTTGCCTTTACCGTCCGCCTCCCAACCGGAGAAACAATTTGACATCTTCAGTTTTCCACCAAGAGTTTCAGTCACTCCTTGACCATTACAGCCTCTCTCCAAAAAAACTTATCATTCTTGGGGACTTTAACTATCACTTCGACAACCAGTCATCTCCTGATGTCAAGCGTCTTTCTCTTTCCTTGTCAAATCACTCTCTTTCCCAGCTAGTAAACGAACCAACACACAGATCAGGCCACATTTTAGACTGGCTTATTACCGATATTTCACAAGGTCTAGTCACCCTCTCAGTCTGTATCTGTCACCGACGAACTGCTTTCCGATCATTCTGCCATTCTTTTCTTTCTCAACATTGCAAAGCCTATCAGAAACAAAAAGTGCATTACCCGTCGCAACCTCAAGGCCATAGATATTCAAACTTTCCTTTTCCCAAGCTGCTGAACGCCTATCACAAACCCCTGACCATTCTGACCTTCTAAGCACTACAATACCGTCCTCAGCCAACTCCTTGATGAGCATGCTCCTCTACTGACCATCTCCTGCCTGATAGGCCATGTGCACCATGGTACAAAACCGTGACATCCTAGTCACAAACGCAAACGCCGGCAACTAGAGCGGCAATGGCGAAAAACAAAAACCGAAATAAACAAACAGCTTCTTCGTAAACAAATCAACAAAGTTAAAACCTTAATTCGTTCAGCAAAAACAAAGTATTACTCTTCTCAAGTTCTTGATGCCACGTCTATGAAATCTCTCTTTTCCCTCACATCCACGTTTCTTGGATCTGAGAAGGCTAGTCCTCTGCCTTCTATTCACGACCACTCTGAACTTCCTTCCATATTTTCTGCTTTCTTCTCTGACAAAGTCCGCAACATTCGCTCCAGTTTGGATCAGACTCCTTTCCAGCCTGCAACTTCTGATCCCCAATTCTCTGGCACACCTCTCCTTTCCTCTCATCACGCAAGCGAGAAAGAAATCGAACTAATTCTGAAAGGAGTGACTATAAAATCATGTGATCTTGACCCCTGCTTCTCTTTTTGCACAGTGCCTGCCACAACTTATTCCCACTATTACGAATATAGTAAACTTATCTCTTGTCTCTGGAAATGTTCCTTCAGCTCTAAAAACTGCCATAGTCACACCTCTACTCAAAAAGCATGACCTTGACCCCAACATTCTGAAGAACTATAGACCTGTTTCCAACCTACCGTTTATCTATAAAGTCCTTGAAAAAGTAGTTCTAAAACAGCTCAACAACCACCTTCTCTCCAACAGTCTCCTTCCTGCGTTTCAGTCTGCCTATCGCGTCAACCATAGCACTGAAACTACCCTTGCCCACACCTTAAACACACTTCTACTCGCTTCTGACTCAGGGAAAATCTCTCTTCTTACTCTACTCGACTTATCTGCAGCCTTTGACACTATTGACCACTCTATTCTTCTCTCCCGTCTTCAAAAAACATTTGGTGTTACTGGTACAGCCCTTACCTGGTTTAGTTCATACCTTACTGACCGATTCCAGACAGTCACAGTCAACAAAATTCAGACAGTACCTGCAAGATTGGAATGTGGAGTTCCACAGGGATCTGTTTTGGGCCCTGTTCTTTTCACCCTCTACACTGCTCCACTGTCACATATAATTAACCGCCATCAGATCAACCATCATTTTTATGCAGATGACTCTCAGATTCTAAGCAGCGACACTCCTGAAAATCTGCCTTCTCTCTTTACAAATATGGCCCACTGCTTTCAAGATATCCAAAATTGGATGATACAGAACAAATTACAGCTAAATGCAGATAAAACAGAAACCATGCTTGTAGGGACCAAACACAAACTCTCTTCCATCACAACAGCTTCAATACAACTTGGCAATGCATCAGTCCCTCTATCCACTGCTGTGAAGTATCTAGGGGTCATTATTGACAACACACTCTCCATCCAAAAATTCATCACTCAGACCTGCCAGTCCTGCTACTATCAATTACGGCGTATTAGTGCAATTCGAAAGTACCTGTCCACAGATGCAACATCCAAACTTGTTGCGTCTCTCATTCTTTCACGTCTGGACTATTGCAACTCTCTGTTGGCTGGTCTGCCAGCATCATCAATCCAATCCCTTCAACGTATACAAAACTCTGCAGCTCGTCTAGTCCTCAGAAAGAAAAAGTCTGAGCATATTACCCCTCTCTTGCAATCTCTCCACTGGCTGCCTGTGCCACAGAGAATAAACTATAAGATCAGTACCCTCTGTTACAAATGTCTCCACAAAACAGCACCCGCCTACCTCTGTGAATGTCTTCACTTGTACACTCCTTCTCGTTCTCTCCGCTCTGCTGCAGATACCTTGTCCTTACGAATACCTAGATTCACCAATCCACCATCGGCCGTCGCTCTTTCTCTATTTCTGGTCCATTGATGTGGAATGATCTCCCTCTCTCTCTCGCCAAAAGCCTTTTTATGACACTTTTAAATCCAGTCTCAAGACATATTTATTTCAAACCTAAGATTTTCCTCTCCTGCCTCATCTCATAGTTTTTTCCCTGCCTTCAACAGCCAAGATTCTATTGCCCTGCCAGGGTGTGTGACCACTGTGTGTGTGTGTGTGTGTGTGTGTGTGTGTGTGTGTGTGTGTGTGTGTGTGTGTGTGTGTGTGTGTGTGTGTGTGTGTGTGTGTGTGTGTGTGTGTGTGTGTGTGCGTGCGTGTGTGTTTGTGCGTGTGTGCACATTTGGACTTGATGGAATTATTGCTTGTCACTGGTTGTATGACTGTGTAAGAATGAGTTGAGCGCAAGCGCTTTGATTTGTCTCTGCAAGATATAGCGCTATATAAATTCCATTTATTATTATTATTATTATCTGCGTACATGTCCTGTAGAATGTTGATGACTTTCAGAGGAAATCCATAGGCTTCCAAGATCTTCCACAGCGAAGGGTGATGGATGCTGTCAAAAGCCTTTTGGAAATCGATATAGTTGATGTAGAGTGATGAGTTCCATTCGATGGACTGTTCCACAATTGTTCGTAGAACAAAGATCTGTTCTGTGCAGCTTCTCCCGCTTCTGAACCCTGCCTGCTCTTCTCGTAGGGTTCTCTCGATGGCTTGCCTCATACGCTGTAGAAGGACACGGCAAAAGATCTTCCCGGGGACAGAGCAAGTTGATTCCCCGCCAATTGCCGCACTCTGAGAGGTCGCCCTTCTTGGGAAGTTTCACTATGATGCCTCTCTTCCATGTGTCCGGAACCTTCTCCTCTTCCCAAACTTTGTTAAATAGTTTTGTTAAGACTTTTGCGCTCGTCTTGGGGTCTGCCTTCAACATGTCTGCCCGTGATTCTGTCCTCACCTGGTGCCCTGTTGCCCTTTGTTTGCCTGATGGCCTCCACAATTTCCTGCTGAGTGATGCATCCACGTCTCATCTCTATCTTGAAACATGTCTTCGATAGTTGCTTCCTCATCTGGGTCTGGTCTGTTTAAAGTCTCTCTAAAGTGTTCTGACCATCTGTTGAGTTGGTCTATGTCTTTTGTCAAAACTTTCCCGGTCTTGTTCTTCACTACAGTGGTTTTGCTGGTGAATCCACCTGTTAGGGTCTTGGTGATCTTGTAGACGGTCCTAGAGTCTCCTTTCTCTGCTGCGGTTTGCGCCTCTGCTGCCAAGTTGTCTGCAAACTGTCTCTTGTCTCTCCTTGTGCTCTTCTTCACTTCTTTGTTTTTCTCTTTGTATGTTTCGGCGAATGTTTGTCTTTCATTTTCCGTTCCAGTAAGCATGCCAAGTTTTGCGATCTTTCTCTTCTCTATGAGTTGCCATGTGGTGTCTGATATCCACTCCTTCTTCTCTCTTCTTCTGTAGCCCAGTACAACTTTGCTGGTGTCTATGAAAGCTATCTGTACGTTACCGTATAGGGCGTTGATGTCGTCTGCAGGTGTGTTGTCCAGGACTTGAAATCTGTTGGAAAGCTCAACAGTAAACTGACTTTTCACTGCCTCACTGTTGAGTTTCCTTGAGTCAAATAGTTGCTCATTTTTCTTTTTTTTTGTGTTCCCTTGAGCTTTAGCTGGAGTCTGCACAACACAAGATGGTGATCGCTGCCAACGTCAGCTCCCCTAATGGCTCTCACGTCCTTCGTGGAGCTCCTCCACTTCTGGTTGATGGCAATGTGGTCTATCTGGTTGCTGGTTCTTCCATCTGGTGATACCCATGTCAATTTATGGATGGTTTTGTTTTGGAAGATGGTTTCTATTTCCCACTCCCTCCTCTCCCATGCAAGTTTCGTACCCGGTATTCTCCACTCCAACCTTCGCATTGAAGCCTCCCATGAGAAGTAGGATGTCGTGCTGTGGTGTCTTGTCTATTTGTTCCTGTAGGATGGTGTAGAACAAGTCTTTCTCCTCCTCCACGGCTTGCTCTGTTGGTGCGTAACACTGTATGATGGTGGTCTTGGTATATTTGGAGAAGAATCTGGCTGTGATGATTCTCGAGTTGACTGGCTCCCATCCCATTAAGCTCTTTCTGGCCTCCTTGTCCATGATGATACCCACTCCGTCCTGATGTTGCCCTTCCGTGCGACCAGAATAGCACACTGTCTCTCCTGAGCCAAGGGTCATGATGCCAGAGTCCGTCCACCTCATCTCCCTGATTCCAAGGATGTTAATCCTATATTTCTTTATCTCTTTCACGGCCTGAGCTGTCTTTCCAGCTTCGTACAGCGTTCGCACATTCCAGGCTCCCACTCTCACCTCCTGTTTGGGCTTTGCCAAGGACATCGTCGGAATAGAAGTTTCCTTTTGGCTTTCACCACTACTCGTCATACAATGCCTTGCAGCATCTGTCCTGAGCTTGTCACCCAAGATTTGATTTATATTAGATCTTGTCACATCTCTCATTCTTTCACGTTTAGACTACTGTAATTCTCTTTTGGCTGGCCTACCAGCATCATCTATCCACTCTCTTCAACGCATACAAAACTCTGCAGCTCGATTGGTCCTAAGAAAGAAAAAATCTGAACACATCACTCCTCTTCTGCGATCTCTTCACTGGTTGCGTGTCTCACAAAGACTGGAGTATAAAATCAATACACTCTGTTTCAAATGTCTCCACAAATCTGCACCCTCTTATCTCTGTAACTGTCTTCACCTGTACACTCCATCCCGTTCCCTTCGTTCAGCCGCAGATACGTTGTGCTTTCGAACACCCAGATTCAAACAAACCACTGTTGGCCGTCGCTTCTTCTCTGTTTCTGGTCCATCCACCTGGAATGTCCTCCCTCTTTCACTTCGTCAAAAGCCTTCACCTGATACCTTCAAATCCAGCCTCAAAACACACTTATTTCCTACCTGAGACTTTCCCCCCACATATCTGTCCCTAATTTTCAACAGCATCTTTCACCTTCTAAGTGTTGTTCCGTGTGTGTGTGTGTGTGTGTGTGTGTGTGTGTGTGTGTGTGTGTGTGTGTGTGTGTGGTGTGTGTGTGTGTGTGTGTGTGTGTGTGTGTGTGTGTGTGTGTGTGTGTGTGCGCGTGCGTGTGCGTGCGTACGTGCGCACGCATGGATTTGAAATCTGTTGCTCATTATGTTTAAGGAGAGATGCATGCCTGTAAATGATTGAGTGCAAGCGCTTCGATTTGTTTGTTTTTTTACAAGATTAAGCGCTATATAAATTCCATATATTATTATTATTATTATTATTATTATTATTATTGGCGTTTCCCCCGTGGGATTCCCGGGGTATGCTTGCAAAGCGAGCATCGCAAGAATAGGATCTCTGCCCTCCAACCAGGCATGTCGTAAAAGGCGACTAAGGTGGAACCCTTCCCCCAGGTAGGGGATTAGACACAGGGCTAACAACCCTGTTCTGTAAAAAAAAACATTTGTTACGGAAACAGCAACAAAAGAAATAAACACTACTGGGTGTGACGGGCTTCCAGAGTCATCGGAAGATACTCGTATGAATGTCAGTGGTGAAAGCCGAAAGGAAGCCACTGACAGGAAGATGGAAGTCTTAAGCGCCAAAAATAAGACCAAAATAGGATTCTGGAATGTGAGAACCATGTTTGAGACAGGAAAACTAGAGCAAGTTACAATAGAGATGAGACGCTACAATTTGCATATTCTCGGAATCAGTGAAAGCGGATGGACAGGATCAGGCAAATACAGAGCCAGCACAGGAGAGACAGTGCTGTACAAAGGTAGAGATGACAGCCAACACCATGAGGGAGTAGCAATTATCATGAAGAAAGGAATGGAGAAGTGCCTGATGGAGTGGAAACCTATCAACAGCAGGATGATGAGGATAATAATGAAAGGTAAACATGCTAATAACAATCATCCAGTGCTATGCACCAACCAACGACAGTGGAGAAGAAAGCAAAGATACATTTTATGAACAATTACAGGCTGAAATGGAAAACACACCAAACCATGCCATGAGGATAGTGATGGGTGACCTAAATGCAAAAGTCGGAAAAGACAACACAAATCAAGAAAGAGCCATGGGAAAGAAGGATGTGGCAGCATAAATAAAAACGGAAAAAGTTTGGTGGGAATTCTGCATGACAAACAACCTGGCCTTTGGAGGGACATTTTTTGCCACCCTGGATCCACAAGTTTTACCGGGGTGTTCCCCAATGGAAGAACAAAAACCAGTCGCCACCTGATTCAATGGGACATGTAGGGAATCGCCCCTAGATGAAAAAGAAAGGAGGGACCCGTGTTAGAGTGATCACCCCTTGTCACGAAACCCCTAAAATAAAGCGAAAAAAAAAATGGATCTGGAAAACCCCAAGACAACAAATTTTATGTGGAAAAGCTCAAAAACACCAAGAAAGAGTGTTTTCCCCTCCAGCTAAAAAAACAAGTTAAAGCACTGGTGGATACTGAAAACTACACACCTCGGACACGATAATATAAACACCATGGGGAAACAAGCAGACAGCCTACACACAAGCCAGTGAAATGTATTTTGGAAAGGACAGAGGAAAGAAAAAGGTGGATTACAGCAGCCCCTGGCAAGCTTTGGAACAGGAGAGAATTAAAAAGAAAATCTTAGAGCAAAGTCAAGCGGTTTGGAGAGAGGTACAAACAACAGTCAGAGAAGCAAACCAAACTGGAAGAAATGACAAAAAAAAAACAGCCCAAACCACTACTGGGAGATTTTGAAGACAAGCAGGGGGGGCCGCCCAAAGGGGAGAAAGGACGGTGTTAAAACTCAGACTGTAGTGGCAATCCCGAGTAACACCGAAACCCCAAACCTAGATAAAAAAGGCAAATACTTACCAAAAAGCAAAACAAGATGAAGATGGGCAGAAAATTTCAGCGAAGTTCTCAACACCACACCAACGAAGGGCAGATGTAAAAGACCCGATGCTGACCAATGTGAACAGCCACCCCCAAAAAGGAAGAGATTATAGCGCAATCAGTCCCCAAGAATGGAAAAGCCCCTGGCCAGGACAACCTAAACGCAGAATTTTTTCAAGGCAGCCGAGTTTCATCTAAATTTCTCCCCCACTCTTTGCAGTTTTGGGAGGAGAAACGTACCACAGATTGGAAGAAGGAGTCTCGTGAAGATCCCAAAGAAAGGAGCCTGAAAAATTGTAACAAGGGAGAGGAATCCCCTTGCTATCTTTCCCCAGAAAGATTCGGAAAGATCATCATGGGACGAATTCAAGGCAGTGGACCAAAACAACCCCAGAAAGGAACGGCAGGTTTTAGCCCAGGAAGATGCATAACCGATTTTCACCCTACGCAACAATCAAACAGTGCACGGAATGGCAAGACAGCTGTATTCAACTTCGTAGATTTGAAAAAAGCCTTTGACAGCATTCCCCGAGAAAGTGTATGGCGCATACTCCGACATATGGAATTCACAGGAGTTTATCCAAGTCTTTAAAGAGCTTCTAAACAATTTCACGTGCGTTAGGAAACGAAAACCCAGTTCGTGACAACCGGCGTCGGGAAAGGCCCCCTGTCAGCATACCTTAAACCGACAATTGTTTGGGTGATGAACAGAAACAGTTGACCAGTCCGGGGATCGATGGCCCCCTTCTCAACGCTTGAAGACCTAGATTTTCCGACGATCTGGCACTGCTTCACATACCCCCCATCAATTTAAGAAAAAATCCCTCTCAGCACTTTCGCACAGCAAGTAGGCCGAAAAAACATCAGAAAAGACAGAGGTGATGACACTGAACGTTTTAGAACCCCTCACCGGGCCAGTAAGGAGAAGATTTACCAAAAATGAAGAGTTCACGTACCTCGGGACCTGTTAGGCATGAGGCGGAGCAGGCGCGAATCAAGGAACCGGATTAGCAAAACAAAAAATGTTATAAAATCTGAAAAAAGTGTGGAAAAACGCCCCTACGCCCAGAACCAAAAAAAATTCCAAACGTTATTTCCACCCTTTTGTACGGCTCGGGGTGCTGATGGATATGAAGTGGGCCCGCAAATTCCACATTTTCCCCAAAAAATCTCAGAGAATTTGCGCATCTTTGGCCTGGACCTCTCCAACCAAAAACCTTTTGCCTTGCAACCAAGAAGCATGGACAACATCACAGCTAGGCGATGGGGGTGGAAGGACATATTGCGTGGACAGGGGGAAAATCGCCCGAAACCCTCACTGGACACCAGAGGGAAAAAGCAAACGAGGAGACCCAAAAACCTTGGGGTCGGACTGCGAAGAAGTGAAGACCTTCCCAAAATACCCGGGGAACCTTCAGAAGCGCCCCAGGAAGAAGGAGTGGAGAACATTTGTTGCTGCCCTCGTGCAATAAGGGACAAAGGGATTGATGATGATTGTTGGCGTTTCTGTGCAAGCTTTTTTTATTTTGGGGGTTGTACCCAACCCCCAACCTTTCCCTTTGTCTCCCGGCTTAGGATCAAGCCGGCGGGTTTTTTTAATCTTTTACTTTCCGGAAAAATTTTTGTTTTGAAGTATTTTTTCTGTAAGTTTTTTTAAACACTCTATAACGCTCTGAAAAACTCTTTTCCCTTTTATTTAAAAATAATAATATAACAACAACAAAATAAAGGAATTTTTTTTAGCGCTATATCTTGCGAACTGACTTTAAATGTTTGTCATCCGGGTTTTTGTTTTTGGGAAAAATTCTTTTTAGTTTTTTTGAGCAAAAAAATTTGGGCTTTACAAAAAAAAAAAATACCCATGTATAGCATCGCACTTAATTTAAAACTTTCCCCAAACCCCCAAAAACATCTCAAGCAATCTTTCAGCCTTTTCCCCCCCATGAAATTTTTCCAACCTTTCACTTTCTTTTTTACAACAGGGTCCTCTTTATTTTGGGCTGTATGTAGGTTGGGTAATTGTGTTGTGTCCTGATGAACCAAGGAGTGGAAGAGCAAATATTTTTAACATTTTAAAAATGTTTTTTTAAAAATTTTTTGTTGACTGTAAAACAAGTGACGTATTTTTTAAGAGGTAAAACGTTTTAAAATCACAGTGGTTAAAATCATCCAGCACAAAACACGGGGAGTCAGAAGTTTTCATCTGTAGTTCGCCCACTGTGTCAGCGATCTCCAAGACTCAAGATTCAAGATTTAATTCCTTTCACCCCTTTTGGGGTATGGAGGATTACAAACAAATAGAACAGGAGAATAAACCTGACAGCAACACACCAAAAACTAACATCAATACTAACAGGAACTGAAAAGAAAGAGTTCATCGCAAAATGATATGCAAACAGTATCAAAGACTCAAGACTATTTTTAAAGTATACAGTTTTCTTTAAAAGACTCGACCTACACTTGTGAAAGAGAAGTGAAATTTCAAGAAATGCAAATTTTATTAATTTTGAGAGAGACAGGAGAGCTTTTCAAGATTTGTATTTCATTAGCCTACAAAAATTATAACTGGACATGGGTTGAAGAAAATGTCGGAGAATGAAATCTTGTCCTAAATGTTGAAGTGAGAACAATCATGATGAAATTAAATTCATCCTCTAAACAGACATATTTCATTTGAACATATTCTTTCTTCCTTTGGTATATTATGAAAATGTCCAACCTCAATAGGAAGCTTGTGACAGCTACAACGAACTTATAAGAGCATAAACTATACATCTGGTAGACAAGTTATATAGTTTTCCATACCAAAATCGATCTTATAGTTTTTTAATAAAGCCATCTACTATTATTCCACAGCTCAGTTCTCCATTCATTTACAAAATTGTATATTAAAAAGGCTTTGATATGGGAATTTGTAGAACTGAAAAAAAAGCTGTCTATCCAGAGGACACTCAAATCCACATTGTACTAAAATATTTTGTATCTTATGCAGTCATGATGATTGAATCAAAGATTTTTATCATGTAAATCTTTTATCATCTGATAAACATTCGAGGATAGCTTTTCAGACTGGATGTCAAGCAGCTGCATCCAGAAACAAAACATTCGAACAGAGACAAAATAGACAAGGGATATTTTCCAGTTTCCCCATATACCAGCGAAGTTGACATTGTATGCTTTAAACGAAAATATACTTTAAAAATCTTAACTGAAACTTATTAATCATTACTAGGTTTTCATATCCCCAACTTTAACATCCATACAACAAAACACGTACAAGGATTTTATCAAATAAATCAAGTGTCACATGTATAGGTAGTTCTTTTTGCTGTGCAGTCCTTATCAAACTAACATAACTTTAGTAGCTTTATCATGACCATTCTTATTAATTTGTAAAAATGCCACTCTTACTGAAGTTAATTCCTAAATATTTAAAACTATTAACAACTTCCAACGCGTTTCCACCATACATAAACATGTGACGAGATCTATTGCGGCCAGCTACCATGATTTTTGTTTTCACTGGATTCACAAGTTTCCACTGAGAACAGTAAGCATATAAATTGTCTAAAGCATCTTGTAACCCCTTCTTTGCATTAGAAAATAGAATAGTATCATCAGCATATAGGAAAATTAAAAGCTTGACATAGTTGGTTAACATTGTTCCAATCAATGAAAGTTGAATATTCAATGACAAACAATTTCTATCTTTCAAATATTGTTCCAAATCATTCAGAAACATAGAAAACAAAACAGGAAAAAGACTATCCCCTTGACGAACACCAGTAAAACTTTTGAAATAGTCTGAACAGGTTCCATCATTAACAAACACAACAAGATTTTTACATTTACATACATATTCATGATGATTTTCAATAATTTTAGTTCACATTTTGTTTTGCCAGTTTATACCATAACGCACTACGCCATACAGAATCAAAAGCCTTCTGATAATCAACAAAAGCACAACAGGGCTTTTTTACTTAGAAAAATATCCAAAAGACATTTTAAAATGAAACAGTTATCTGTAGTAGAGTGATACTTTCTGAAGCCTGCTGATTTTCCAAAAGTGTCTTATTTGTCTCAGAAATTTTGACAGCCTAATGTTTAATACAGAAGTGAAAAGTTTTCCAATACAGCTCAACAAAGCTATACCTTATAATTATCACATTCGTATTTGTCTCCTTTCCCCTTATAAATAGGTTCTATACGGCCAACCATTAAAAACATCTGGCATTTTACTGGTATCTAAAACTCTATTAAACAGTTTACAGTACAACATTTTAAGCACTGATTTTACTATACTTGACATAATTAGAATAAACATGATCTATACCTGGCTACCTTACCACTTTTCATTAAATCAAGGGCAGTTTCCACTTCTTGTTCAGTAATAGATCTGTTAAGTAATCTGATCTGAAATCTGGAAGGTATTCAAATGTACTAGTATTGGCTGTAAATTGAGGACTGACCGGATTTACATCATTTAATGTTTTAAAATGTTCAAAAAAGAGTAGATAAACTAACTGGACGGTCATCAAAAGTGTGTTTTTACTTCTTTCCAAAAATCTGGCTGCAGTGCAGCACAGGCAGAGGGAGGGACATAACACACTGTCACAAACACTACTGTCTGGGCAGGTAGCCTGGGGCATTGACACTGATAACAGTTCAACATCTTTACCACACACTTTCTTTCTCACCTTGACATTTGCTCTTAAACACCAACTTTCATTCACATTCAGGCACACGCCACCACCTTGTTTTTCCCCACTCTCTTCTTTCTATCTGTCCATTCTATAGGGCACGCCAAAACCACTCAAAGCCACACTCTCATCACTTTCTCTATTTCTGGTCCATCAGTCTGGAGTGACCTCCCCCTCTCCCTTCGCGAAAAGCCTACTTATGACACTTTTAAATCAAGCCTCAAGACATACCGGTGGATCGGTGGTCTAGAGGTAACGCGCCTGTCTAGAAAGCGAAAAGTCCGGGTTCGTATCCCGTCTGGGCCCGAAACTTTTCCCCCATCCATTAGACCATGAGTGGTGGTCTGGGCGCTAGTCTTTCGGATGAGACGATAAACCGAGGTCCCGTGTGTTACAGAAAATTATGCAGCGCACGAAAAAGAACCCACGGCAACAAGAGAGTTGTCCCTGGCAAAATTCTTAGAAAAAAGCCACTCTGATAGGGAAAGAAATACAGTTGCAGACCAAAAAAAAAAAAAAAAAAAGAAAGAAAAAAAATGGGGTGGCGCTGCTCTTGTGGCGACGTGCTCTCCCCGGGGAGAGCAGCCCGAATTTCACGCAGAGAAATCTCGTGACTTAAAGTGGTATAAATAAATAAAATAAATAAATAAATACCTATTTCAAACCTGAGACTTCCACCTACAGTTTCATCTCGTAATTATCTGTCATTGCCTTCAGTGGCCAAAGTTCCCATCACCCTGCTCAAGCATATAACCTGTGTGTGTGTGTGTGTGTGTGTGTGTGCGTGCGTGCGTGCGTGCGTGCGTGCGTGCGTGCGTGCGTGCGTGCGTGCGTGCGTGCGTGCGTGGTGTGTGTGTGTGTGTGTGTGTTGTGTGTGTGTGTGTTGTGTGTGTGTGTGTGTGTGGTGTGTGTGTGTGCGTGCGTGCGGCGGGCGCGTGTGTTTCTATGTATTTGAATTTGTTAAACTGGTAATCATTGTTGGTTGCATGTGTGGGAGTGGAATCGATGCAAGAGCTTTGATTTGTGTGTGTGGTTTTTGTTTTTTTACAAGATATAGCGCTATATATAAATTCCATTTAGTAGTAGTAGTAGTAGTAGTAGTAGTAGTAGTAGTAGTAGTAGTAGTAGTAGTAGTAGTAGTAGTAGTAGTAGTATAAAATCATCAAACCAAGTTTCGGTAAAACAGAGCAAACAAGACTTCTTTTATTCGGATAAAAAAATAACCCTGAACGTTGGCTTGCAGTTCTTCCAAGTAAATATTTTGAACATTTGGCCTTACAGATCATACAGTTGATAAAATGACAGAAGGTAAAGAAGGTTGGAATTTAAAATGTCACAGCTATCTTCTGACCTCCCCCTCTGCAAACTCTTCCCAACTACAGTTTCAGAATTGATGGCGCTGTTCTGATCACATCTTAAAACAAGGGGATGTCATGTAGTAAACCAGGATCAGAGTAAAAAGATTTTATTTCTGAAAGTTTTTCACTGCAGTACTAAAAATTACAATTGCCTCTGCCTGCTGAACATGGCTGTTGTCTCCAAATTCAAAAGCACTGAGGCATAAAAAAAATTACACATACTAATATTCAGCCAACACAGTACAAACAGTGGAACCACATCCATCATGTCTTTCACAGGTGCTTCTTTTTCATGTAGGACACAGTATCACAGCTAGCGCCCCTTAATAACACCATAACATAACAATATGATCAGAGCTTGTAACCTCAGGGCTTGTAACCTATGGAGCGCCAAAAATAGACCTCTGCAGCATACACACCACTACCACCATCATCACCACCACCAGGCCAGCTCATGGTGACACAAATGGAAGGAGCTGATGATAATATGGTCAAATAACTTTTTGTGACTCCTACAAACTGTCAACAAACAGGTGCAAAGGTCACTGCAGACCATGACACAGCCATGCTGTGTATAAGAGGTAATGGTAAGGAGGTGAGCAAAGACAAACAATTATCAACCTGAGGCATAATGCCTGTGACTCTGACCGTGAGATCCTCTAGAACAGATTTTAGATGTTGATCTTGGCCCAGGCCAAAAGCTTATCAGTTATTGATTTCAACTAATTGCGGAGGCCTACACTAAAATGTTGTTATGTTGTAAATGTTGTGTTGAAATTGCCTTCAGCCATGGGAAGCTCTTAACATAACAACCTGCACTTTCCTTTGTTAAAGGAGAAAAAAATCGTCTGAAGTCGGAGTTTGGTTGCCTATATGGCGAGGTACTTAACAACAGTCATACACGCAAACTTCTCATTCAGTGTGCGATTTCAATCTTGCAGTGATTCCCAGGTGGAATGAGTTGAGTCAGAGTGCACATTCTGGGTGACCCCCCAGAGTGTCAAGCTGGAGAACGCACAACAACAACAAAAACAGCCAATGTCGAGCTTGCTATAGAGAGATCAATAGACAGGTTCAATGGGGTCACCCTGAAAAATTACATAGCTACATTGACTGATCCATTTTTTGTAAAGACATTCGAGAGATAAGAGTAGGAACAATGATTTCAGAAATGTTGTGCTTTGTCAATCTTGAGATAGTGACATGGTATTGTGCAAGTCAGATGACATTGTACTGGAGTATTTACTCTTGCTTACAGAGTATGCCTGTGGGTTTTTTTCGTGCATAAAAAAGGAAAAGAAAAACACAAGTGAGGAGGGAATAGGGATATTTACCTGGGAGTACAGGGAGGTCTTCGTTGTTACCCAGTTGCTAGCCTAACACATAGTGCATGCCTTTCACTCTTTGCTGTTTTGCACAAGAATCTTCAAGACAAATCGTATTGATGTGGTTTCCCTGTGGGATTTCCCATTAGAGCTGGCTTTGTAATGACGTAAATTTGAAGAAAAAAAACACCCACGAAAACTGCTGCATGTATCAATGACTGGTGTGGTATGCTGTTGAATGGTTTGTAAAGCTTTATTTAAAGGCCCCAAAAATGTAAATGTTTATTGCTCTCTTTCTTCTTGGATAAGACACTAACAATATGTAAAATAAAATTGTTTTAAAATCAAGAAAAAACCACAATTATCACAGACTACAATATCTGTGTTTGTTGCAGTTGTCAAACCCATGATGTGAAATCCATGCCATGTCTATTTGAAGTAAATATAATTGCTTTTCTCCATCCTAGTTAAATATGTGTGTTGTTCGAAATCCCCTTCCCACTCTACCCTGTGGATGAACTTAAAGCTTACTACAATAAACTATTCTCTCTCTCTCTCTCTCTCTCTCTCTCTCTCTCTCTCTCTCTCTCTCTCTCTCCATTTGCTTTTTTTCTGTCAAGGCCTGGATGAAAAAAAGTGTTTGTACTTCGTTTGTTACCTTCATGAACTAGAAATTCGTTTCTCTTGGCTCTTTGCCTTAATCCATGGCCACCTCTAAAGTAAGATATTGCAGTCCTGCATCCATTTTGGTAGCTTAAGCTACCACTTTCCACTCAAGCCCATACTAGTGAATTTATGGCCAAAGTGTCCCAGATGGACAGATTTATGGAAGAGTGTGGCAACAGAGAGTGGCTGTACATGACCTCTGGCGTACTGGGTGATGCTATGGCCACACTCTGCAATTAAGAGTCCAGGTCAAGTATCTTTGATGTGTTTGTTTTACAATGTTTTTAACGTAAGGGGGGTGGGAGGGGGAAGGTAGGATGTTTAATAGTCGTGAGAAAGTTGAAAGTAAATCATCATCTAGAAAGTTGAAAGTAAATCATCATCTAAAAAGTTGAAAGTAAATCATCATCTAAGAAGTTGAAAGTAAATCAACATCTAGAAAGTTGAAAGTAAATCATCATCTAAGGACTTGCTTGCGATTTTTTTTATGGGGGGAGGGTGGGGGAGGGAGAAGGGGGGGAGATCTGTAGGGGTCTCAGTTACATACAGATTAGGGAACATCTTTTGTTGTTCTTCTTTCTTTTTCTCTTCCTTTTTCTGTTTTCCTTTCACTGTTCACACGTCTTCATTGGCTAAAAATAATTATTTTTTTCTTTCTCTTGTTTCTGTTCCATTTTTGTCTCTCACAATGTGATCCTACACTGATGACCCCTGCAGGTGTACATTAAATTGAGTTTGGAGTTTAAAGCTGTTTGTAAAAGGTAAAGGTGTTTCCATAACATATGTGGTGTTTGGAGAGCCAGGTGTCAAAGACTCCAGCTTCACTAGGTAATGGGCTAGCATACTGAGAGCAGCGCCCATCTCCTCCCTTCACTAGGTGAACTGGAGGACTGTACTGAAGCCAAGGTGAACAAACCGTCACCCATTGAGGACGTAACCACTGGCAGGTCTGCACTTAAAGTTTACCCGGAAGATCGTACGAATCCCTACCCTTAAGTCACCAGACACCATCACTGATATTTGAACCCACGACTTCATGATCCCACGGGATTGAATTCAAACAGTCTTAACCACTCGGTTATAGTGTCCGACGTTTTCTAGCCAATAAATTATCAGAACTTAAGAAGTAAGGGCTGTTGCTGAAAAATGTTTGTTTATAATCAGACTACAGAATTTGTTTTTAAAAAATTGCCAGAGGCCAGCAGTTGTTATTGTCGTTGTTGTTTTGTCGTCGTCGTCGTCGTTGTTGTTGTTATTGATGTTAATATTGTTATTGTTGTTGTTTTTTCCCTTTTCTCTCTTCTCTGCATTTCCTTACCAGGTGGGCTGCATAGTATCTTATCTCCTCCTGTGCTTTTTTTTTTTGCAGGTCTACCGGCTTGCCTTAGTCGACACATTACGACTTTAGAGTAGGTAATTTTCATGTTAAGGTTGCATGCTGGGTATGTTCATGTTGCCGTAATTCACAAAGCGCTGATATGAATTATGGGATTTTTAATGTGCATATTTGATCTTCTGCATGTGTATATATATACAAAGGGAATTAGGACTCTGGTAGATCTGCAGTATCATCTGTGTCCTTCGGTTTGTAGCATGAAATACATATTTAGATAAACTATATTTGAGAGTGGTATTTTTGGCTCTGAGAAGCACGTTTAGAGGAAGAGTAACAAAATCGCTAAGGAATTTGTTCCTTATACCGTCATATGCATTACACATAAATACAAAATGCTGTTCATTTTCAATCTGATTTTTGCAAAATGGACAGTATTTGTCACGAAACGATTTGCTATATCGATGTACATTATTATTTAACGGAAGAACATTAAATCTTATTTGTGTAATGGCAAACCGAAAGCAAAACACATCCATATCAAGAATGTACTGTTCTTTTCCAAAATGGTCTTAAATGATCGATAAGGCTGGTATCTATCGCGATCTCTAATAGTGCCTGTCCATTCTTGAATGTACATATCAACAAGCCTCTGTTTGAATGTGGCCAAGAAAAGTTTTACATCTCCAACACCCTGTTGAAGCCAAACAATGTTAAAGCCAGTTGCACACATAACTTCTCTTACTTTTGAGACCAACATTGTTTACCACAGATGTCTAATTCTAGTAACATTTGATAAGCTTTACATGGTAAACGTTCAATATTCATTTCTAACAATTTGCACCAATATCTCACACAGGCTACATAAGAATTCACGTATAATGGATATCTGCCAAGGTCTCCATATTACCATTCTATTGGGAGTCTTACTTGGAACACCCAGAAACCTCTTACAAGCCATCATATGGATCTCTTTTCTATATGATCTAATCTGTTTAACCCCATATTTCAGCACCCATAAAGCAATATTGGCTGTATCTCAGCGTCAAAAATTTGAAAAAAGTGTTTCGCGTCATTTCTTTATACTTTTGAAAAACCTTGTTCAACTGTAATACTCCCTTTTTCCCTTTAGTTGTCAAATGCAATATACCTCTTTTGCACTGATCATAGTTGTAAAGCTATATCCTAAATAACAATAATCATTAACAACTTCCAGTCTGTTACCTTTATAGAACCATTTTTCACGCCTTCCTAACATCCCCCTTTTCTAAATACCATGATCTTAGTTTTTCTATATTTACGTTAAGTTTTATACTTTCACAAAATGATTCTAAGATATTTAACTGATTTTGGAGACCACATGGTGTCGTTGAAATCAAAGCCACGTCATCTGCAAAGAGAAGGATAAGTAATTCCATGACATCTGGATATAAATGCACTCCATGTTTACCTTTGTCATTGATAAGTTTAGCTAGTTGATTTATAAATATGGAGAATAATGTTGGGCTGAGAACACAGCCTTGCCTTACCCAATTGGTGTTTCAAACATCTTCGTTATTTCAAAATTTGCACGGACACCAGATATTAATGATTTATACATGGCTACTATTGCTGCGAAAAATTGTCCTTTTACTCCTTGTCTTTGAATACACGGGTAAAAGTTTGTCATGTCTAACTGAATCAAATGCTTTTTTAAAATTTACGAAAGCTACATACAATTTTCTGCCTTTTTTGTTCATACAACACTGAATGGCTGCATATAGAGTAAATATCTGATCAACTGTAGAGTATTTCTTACGAAAACCTGCCTGACATTCAGTAATTAGATAGTTATTCTCTAACCATGAGTACAACCATGTATTAAGTATGGAGGTATAGCATTTAGAAATGACACTTAAAAGAGAAACTCCTCTATAGTTGTCTACATTATTAACATTCCCTTTTTTATGCAGAGGTATGATTATGGCTTTTGACCATTCCTGTGGATAGATTCCTTTTTCAAAAATGGCATTGAAAAGTTTTGTTAGAAAAAGCACAACATTTTTACCACCACTTTTTAACATTTCTGCTAATATATCATCAACCCAACTAGCTTTCCCATTTTTAAGTCTTCTTATAACCCTACATACTTCATCCTCTGAGATCTGTTGATTCAAAACATGGTCTGTTTCTTCTAAAAGGTCAATATCTACTTCAATATCCCTTCCCTGTTCCTCTGCATTACCTTGAAACACATTTTTGAAATGTTCAAACCACTCGTCTGTAGAAATGTTATTTCTAATCCTTTTCCTGTTTGCACAACCCATTGTTCTTAGTTTATTCCAAAAGCATGCTGAGTTGCTAATTTCCTTTGCTAAATCTTCAGCTGTTTGTTTTCGAAAAGCTACATTTTAATCTTTAATAGGTGTCTGTATTGTTTTCTTGCTGTAACATATGCTTGTCTGTCTTGATCTTTTTGAGTTCTTCTGAAATAACGCAATAACTTTCTAGTTTCTTTTTTGGATTTTCTACATTCACTATCAAACCATTCTGATCTTTTTTCCTTGTTTAACCTAACTGTCTTAAACATACACTTATTGGAGTCTTTTAAACACTGTACAAATGTTTCTATAGCAGTATCTATATCTCTGTCTAGATTTTCTATTGCCATCTTTACTCTATTTTGTATATCTTCACCCTCCCAAATTTGTATGAAATGACTTTCCTGAGTTTTGTCCCAAATATATTTCTTGCACATAACATTTTGATTATGTTTTGCATGGCAATCTGTACAATTTCTAGCTGCTTCTATCTCTATAGAAACCGGCAACTAGTCAGATTCAACAATATTTTCAACCTTTAAAGACATGACGTGTACAGAACAAAAAAGTTCAATAGATGCAACAAAATAATCTACTGTACTTTTCCCGGAATATCCAATGTATGTACAGCTTTCATCAAATGTTGTCTCTGTAAGACCATTCAATATAATACAATCAAACATATTACAAAATTCAACCAGTTGTTCACCAAAAGTATTGACAAAACTATCTTGAGAGTTTCTTGGGAACATATTATTGACAGGTATGGTTGTGTTTTCAAAATCATATTGTCACCATTGAACGAATAATTGCTATGGCTGTTCTAGCATTTAAGTCCCCATTTACAAGGATAGAAAAAATCACCATGTACATCATACAAATCTGTCAGACATTGATCTAACACTTCTATGCCAAATGCGCCTTCATGGCTATTCCAAAATGCTGAGTCGCATGGAGGAATATAACAAGAGATGAACATAATGTTTTTTTCTGTGGCAAATAGAGTGTTTTTGAATTTTTATGACCACCATGTTTTTTTGTTCTATTTGCACATGCTCAATAAACCTTTCAAATGTTTTTCTAATTAGAACAATCACACCACCTGAATAACGACCATGATGAGACAATTTCTTTGCTTTAGATGTGAAGATGATAAAGTCTTTAAATAAATCAGAGTCAAAATCAAAGGCAACAAATGTTTCAGTTAAACATATAAAATCATAGGAAGTGAGAAAGTTAACAAAATCATGGTTTTCCAGTTTTTGTAAAAGACCATTAACATTGTAATTAAGGAATTTAGCAGAACTTTTATTTCCAATATGTACACATGATACTAGTGCTGTTTCTTTATCAGCAGATTTAGCATCAGGAAAAGTGGCCCGGCCGATGTCCTATTTATTGGAGCCGGAAGCACCCTTCTTTCTGTGCTGGGACCCAGACTTTTGGGATTTATTTTTGCCCTGTGGATTGTTGCTAGACCCTGCTTTTTTAAAAGAGTCCACAATGCTGCTCTGGCTGCTGGATCTGACAGCACTCTTCTTCAGAGCCTGTCTGATCACCTGTGAGGTGGATGCAGCTCGTCTTGGTCGCGGACTGCGGGGAGTGGACATAGCTTTCTGGGTCAGGCACCTGTCTTCTTTTTTACTGTTGCATTTCCTGCCCCCCGTCATGACAGTCAGTCAGTCTGTTGAATGTGTCACCATCACCCTGCGTCTGACCTACAGATGTCCTGTCCAGCTTGTCCACAATGTAAGTCAAGTCATTGTGCTGTGTACTGTCTGTTGCATTCGGGTCAGCAGTGTCCTCCTTTTGTACATCTGTCAGTGCCTGTTCAGAAGTAATGACTGTATTTAAGGTTTCTACTTCAGTCGCTTTGTTTGTCCTAAAAACATCCATCACACTCTCAGCATCACTTGTAGTAACCTTGTTGCAGTCATCGTCATCTCTGTTAGTCTTGTTCACTTCTTCCTTTTCTGAACAATAGTCTGCATTGTCATTTGTTTCTTTGTAAGAAGCATTATGACCTGTACAGTCCTGTTGTGTGTTCATGCAGTCAATATGATCATGCACACCCTCATCCCTGGTAACTGGTTGTGAGCCACTCAAGCATCTCTGCTTTGTTTTTGACATCTTTGCAGTTCTAACACCTGGTCTGCTGCTGGTGTCCTTCACAGTCACAATTCTTCTAGAATCCACAACACTTTGTTTGTTAGGATAATGTTTTCTTACAACATCACTGTAGGAATGTGTACCAGGGGCAACAGGTACAGCCACATTCCTGTTTTGTTTACCAAACCTGGAGTGGATCAGGTCTCTAGGTTCGTGTTCCTCTCTGGAACTGCTGCATGGTTGATCTCTCGCTGACTGCCTGTACCCTTTGCCATATGTCCAGTGCCTATACGGCTGTGGTGAACTGGTCCTGCTGTGGACACGGTTCTGTGCCACAGCATCCTTGTCCTCTCCTGCATTGTCATGTTGATGCCTTTCCCACTGATGTGCATATGGGGAAACAGCTTGGTAGCCACTTGAATGTCTATTATTCACATTCATGTAGTGTCTCTTCCTGCTGCTGGCTTGAGCTTGGGACCACCGTCTGTGTGCTGGCTGCTCCTTGATGACACAGGCTGCTCCTTGATGACCCAGGCTGCTCCTTGATGACCCAGGCTGCTCCTTGATGACCCAGGCTGCTCCTTGATGACCCAGGCTGCTCCTTGATGACCCAGGCTGCTCCTTGATGACCCAGGCTGCTCCTTGATGACCCAGGCTGCTCCTTGTCCCTGACATGCAGCTTTCCCCCATGGAAGAAGGCGATCTTGCCCTGCCCCCGGTGGAAATCCAGCATTTCCCTCTGTCGCGAGGTAAGGTCGGCAGCAACACGGACACCGCTAGCCCTCAGGTTCTCTCTGAGGTGTTGGTCACCCAGAACAGCCATTTTGTCCAGCCAACGGCAGAACTGGACAAGGATTGGACGTGGTTCATCATTGTATGAACGGGGTCTGCCAATGCGAAAGGCCCTGGCGATGTCATCATGTTGCCAGTTGGGTGAAGAGGAATGGTCGTTCAGGATATCCACAACAACCTGCATGGTAGTGTGTTCATCCTCCCTTCCATATTCAGCAACACCAATGAACCTCAGGTTGAGCGCCTTTGCATTCTGTTGAGTGGATTCCAGCTTTCTCTCCAGCATGTCCAACCTGTCCATCTTTGATGCTTTCTCTTCCCTCAGTTCTTGAATATCTTCTGTATTCACCACAACACTTTCCTTCAGCTGGCTGAATTCTGCAAGGAAGTGGGATAAACTTCCTTCTAGACTCTGGAACTTTTCATCCATGCTGGTCTTTATCCCTGTTACATGCATTTGTAGGCTGTGCTGCATCTGGTGAAATCGCCAGTCAAAGAAATGAAAAAAGTTCTGTGGCAATGAAGACATGTCTTGTGACATTATTTCTTGTGCCTATGTTTTGTTGACCTTGACCTTGTCTATTTCAGTGCACACACACTAGCCTATCCAACCAAGTTCTCATTTTCTGACTAACAATACATGATGTTAACTTGCACGTGCTACCCCACCTTTAGCATGTCCCAGCCTCTTAAAACACGTGCAACAAGTCCCATATTGCCAACACAGGAATCTGGTATGTGTGAGTTGTGCTAAACAACTACACAGAAAATGTTTGTTGTTCTTTAAGTCTTTCAATCATTGTACTATTAATAGTGTCTAAGCCACTGACCTTTTCAACAGTGTGACAACACCAACAGCTGCACACTACCACCATACACAACTTAACAAAAAACCAGGAAGATACTGTCACTCATACTGTATAAAATAATTTGACCAAAAACACAGAGCAATTTTGCACACGTCCAGTCACTTGTCTGCATCAAGAGAGCCCCCCCCCCCCCCCCAGGGGAGGAAGAGAGAGAGAGAGAGAGAGAGAGAGGAGAGAGAGAGAGAGAGAGAGAGAGAGAAGAGAAGAGAGGAGGAGAGAGGAGAGAGAGAGAGAGAGAGAGAGAGAGAGAGAAATGAAATGAAATGAAATGAAATGTACATTGGCCTTGGACCACAATACATTTGTTGGGCTTGGGATAGAACAATGGGTTCATTCATATCATTGGCAAAGCAAATGCACAAACAAATAATGATTTATGACTGATTAGAGAAGAAAAACACCAACATATACATAGCCAAATAATGCAAAAAGATTATGTCAGTAACAGGTCATGACTAAATACAAAGAAAAACACCATTTATTCTATTTCTTGATTATAAACCTTAAATCAATCATAACCCAATCATAGAAAGAAGATGCTGTCTAAGAAAAATCATCCATATTGAGTATATCAAATCGTAGCAGTTTTCCAATAAAGTATTTGCGCCAACATTATTTTCCTTTTGTTAATAGAATGAAAAATGTAGTTAGACAAACTATGTTTGTACTCATCATTTCTTACTTTGAACATAGATCGAAAATGAAAAACATTTTGTGTTATTTTGTGCTACGTATGAAGATTTAAGGGTCAAATTTCTAAAAGAGTCAAAAGAACTTCCTCTGAACATGTTGCTTAGAGCCACTGATCCTATCCACAGATACAATTTATCTAAATATGTGTTTCATGCAAGCAATAGGCGGAAGAAAATACTTTAAGTCTATAAGGTAACCAATCCTATGATGTACGTCTGGTAAACCATTTAAACATGTTCACCCTTGTTTATATCGCTATTATCAAGAATTTGTGGCATAACATGATTATGTTTTTCTGCATCTCCCCTTTTTATACTAATGTCTCTGACTCTGATGATTTCAGTAAATGTGAAATGTAAACTGTGAGTTGACAACTGTCCTTAAAATATGAACTGTAGTAGGTATGAGATATACCATTATGATTCTCAATTAACCAATGATTGTAGAATATAGATAGGTGCTGTTATATAAGATATTTTCTTATTTTCTTTTCTATATTGTATTGTGGCCTAAGGCCAATGTGCAATTAAATCATTTCAGAGTTCAGAGTTCTCTCTCTCATAAAGAGAGGTATGATGTGTATAGATCGTTTAAAAGTATTTTTGTAAAAGAGCAGTATTTAAACTTTATAGATGTCTACTGCTTTCGTGTAGCAATTGCACAAGCAAGAGTTAATGTTTTACCTCTTAACAATAATGTGTATAGATATAGTGATAATATCCGAGATAAATTGTGTCCATTTTGTAAAACGAACTTTGAAAATGAAGCCCACTTTCTATTGGAATGTTACATGTACTCAAACTTAAGAGAAAAGTTTTAAAGCAAATGTATCAATGTACCATTGAGAGAGAGAGAGAGAGAGAGAGAGAGTGAGAGAGAGAGAGAGAGAAGAGAGAAGGAGAGAGAGAGAGAGAGAGATCATCAAAGCTATATACTAAAACGAAATATACTCTGATTATAATATCAGTGGGGGGGAAAAATTATGCATATAATATTGTTCTCAATACATCTTTGGACATAGACAGCTCAAGTCAGAGAGATCCATAAGGTAATTGTACAACCTGTTTTTGAATTTTTTAAAAGTTTGACTCAGATCTTATGAATACTGGTAAATTATTCCACAACCATCCTCCAGAATATTTTAGACTAGATTTGCATAGAGTAATGGTCGTAAAAGGAAGGTTCAGTTTATGTGAATGTCGATATTCATTAACGGTGAACATGTTATTAAGAACAAATGAAGCATTTCCGTGCAGTATTTTATGCATAAAAATCCCTTTATTGTATAGAAGTTTTGCTTCGAGAGGTAGAACATTTGCTTGTTTGTAGTCAGATGCTATTAATGAAGTTGATTTGCCAATGGTAATTTTGATGACTCTTTTATGAACACTTATTAACGGTTTAAGTATATTTTTGCTATCTAGATATCACAGTGTAGAACCATAATCAATATTACACTGAATATATGCATAATAGAATAGTTTTCTTGTATGAAGGTCTAAAACGTTTTTTTATTTTTTTTTAAACTGATACAATTTTGATGCAATATTTGCAATAAATCTTTCAAAATGTTTTGATCATGATATATTATTGTCTATCGTTACACCTAGGACTTTGTGATTACTACTTGGTCAAATGTTACATTAGAAATATAAAGATCTGGTAATGTCTGAGTAAGAGTCTGACGCTTTTGTCTATTTGTGACTAACATAAATTTATTTTTATGTGGGTTAAGAGCCATATGGTTTTAATGTGTCCATTTAACGAGGTGATCACTACTTTTTGCATGGTATCATAGACTTCATAAGCGTTTGATTTAGCTATTTCTAAGGTGATGTCATCTGCAAACATTTCGCACTGAGTTCCTATAGATAAAGGAAGATCGTTGATATACAATAAGAACAGAAAAGGACCTAAAACAGAGCCTTGGGGTATACGATAAACGTTTGGACGAAAACTGGAGATAGATGCCTTCAAAGACACTCTCTGCTGTCTATCAGAAAGAAAAGATGAGATTAAATTTAGTGTGTTGAGAGATAGTTTGTAAGTTTTTTAAGGAGAAGTTTATGATTTATAACATCAAACGCTTTAGCGAAATCAACAAATAATACTCCTGTAAATTGCTTTTTATTTATGTTTGATAACCATCGATCTATCAGTTTTGTTAAAGCTGTATGACATGAGTGATGTTCTCTGAACCCCGACTGATCTGGGTGTATAAGGTTATACTTGTTTAGATGGGAAAGAATACACTTATGTATATGTTGTTCCAAGGGTTTTGAAAGAACTGATAATATAGAAATAGGTCTGAAGGTAGATGGATCAGCAGTATTTCCTGATTTAAACAAGGGAATAATTTTTGCTCGTTTTAAGGCCTTAGGGAAGTATTGTTTATCCAGACAAAGATTGTAAATATATGTGAGAGTTTCTGCTATAACTTGAGAAGATAGTTTCAGAATTTTACCATCAATTCCGTCACTGCCACGACTGCCAGTCTGTTTTAATCGTTTTAACGCAATGGAAACTTCTTGAACACTTAGAGGATGCACGTCAACAAAAGAACGAATGTTTTTTTCAAGGCAGTATTTTTGTAATTCATCAAAGTCATTGTTATTAGAATCATCAGTTTGTATTATTTGTTTAGCCACAGTGGGAAAATGGTAGTTTAAATTGTCTGCTGATATGTCTTTAAGTATATTTCTTGACAAGTTTGCGTTTTTATTAGTTAACTGATTTATAGCTTTCCAAATAGATCTGCTATTTTTCTTTTCATTTATCAGATGGAGAAAATATTTCTTTTTCTCCGCTGGTATCAGAGAAGTTACTTTATTCCTTTGCTTTTTATAGTTTTCACGGCAATCATGTTTCAACAAATAGTCTCTGTGATATATAGCATTCTGGATTTTATTGGTTAACCATGGAGGTTTTATTCGATATCTAACTCTTTTGGTCTGTAAAGGAGCATTTTTGTTCTTTACATTAAGGAAAATACTATACCAAACTTCTATAGCCTAATCAGGATCTGTATATTGATAGACGCTATTGAGAAGAGAAAGAAGAAGATCGGAAATGAAGTTTTCACTGTCAAATTTGGAAAAATTTCGAAAAATAATTGTTTTGTGACTCAGTTTCGGAATTTTTGAACCCTTTTTTGACCATGTAAAGCAATAGGACAATGATCACTGCATCCACTCTCAGGAACAGCTGTTTCTATAATATTTTTGGGATCAGTAACATATAAATGATCAATTAGTGTGTTGGAGACATTGGTTATACGTGTCAGTGATTGTATCAATTGAGTCAGACCATATGATTTATAAGTGAGGTTCCAGTTATAGTTATCTTTTAATAAATCTATATTAAAGTCTTCTAACACTATAATTTCTCTTGACTGATTGTAAGCCTCGTACATCACTGAAATAAAATGATCAATCCAGTCGATTCTCTCAGCTGGATTCCTGTAAAGAAAACATAAGATAATTGGTTTATTATATTTTATTTGAATTTCGATCCAGAGTGCTTCTACATTATGTTGTTCTAAACTATCTATTCTTTTGAATCGCAGTGACTGATGGATGTACAGTAGTAAACCCGTTTCTCTGTCTTGCATTGGATCTTTACGTACAATATTGTATCCGGGGAACGATATATCGTTATTGTAAATGTTTGAAGATAATCGAGATTCTGAGAATCCGAATATATGAAAAGACTGTCCCTAATTTGTCAAAATTGATGATATTTCTGTTAATTTGTTGATAATGTGATTAATGTTTAAATGCCCTACTCTAAGTCCATTTTCTTTTATCCAAGGCTTATTTTCTGACATCCTAATAATTATAACATTAAACACAGTGATGAAAAAATAACGAATGTTGAATACACTATAAGTCTCAATTCAAGTAAGCAAGTAAAGTGTTCACACACACTAAAAAAGAGAAATTTCAACGCGACAAATAAATTCAAGTAAGCAAGTAGTGGTCACACAGAAAATGTTTCAAATCGACAAATAAATGCAAGTAGTATAACAATAACAATTGAAAAAAAAACTTAAAGACGCCGATTCAAAAGTTCAAAAATACAAAACACAAAGAGGCCAAAAATGACTATTTGCACTCTTGCAAAAAGATAATATAGGGGGAAAAAGTTTCAACTTGACAAATAAATTCAAGTAAGCAAGTAGTGTTTACACAGAAAATGATTCAAATCGACAAGTAAATGCAAGTAGTATAACAATAACAATTGAAAAAACCTCTTAAAGACGCCAATTCAAAAAGTTCAAAAATACAAAACACAAACAGACAAAAAATGGCTATTAGCACTCTTGCAAAACGATAATAAAGGGGGGAAAAGACAAATACAAACTTTTTTAAAAGAAGAAAATTCCGCAAATCTGACACAAAAAGCAAATTCACAATTTACCCCCCTTGTCAGTCACAAGTTCATATCGCCAAGGCCAATAATCCAATCCGTCCACACACAAAAAAAGCAAAAGCAAAAACAAACAAAAATTTGTTTCAAGATACGCCTAGCCCAGTTATTTTTCTAATACACGCCCATGCACACTCCATTTAATTTCCATGGATTATGTTTACTCCACTTCGAGGAGCGAGGAGGCATCAGAGACCTCAGCTTCTCCAGTGCCAGCATATTGAGGGCGGCGCCCATTACCTTTCCCTCGTTGCTTTACCTTCCCTGAACCTAGACAGGCAGGAACCCAGTTACAACTGGGTGAACTGGGGAACTGTACTGAAGCCAAGGCTCGCGAACGGTCACACCCATCCGCGAGGTACCCACACTCAATTCTGCTTAACCCTAGCTTGGGGAGAGCGAGTATTCTGACCACTGAGCTATCCCGTACCCACCTTGTTAGTCATGCAGGTAAGACGATAAACTGAAGTCGTGTGGTAAGATTCTTTTAGTGCATGTAATAGAACTGACGGAGGCAAAAGAGAAATGGATCGGTGAACAGTGCCAAGACATTGAAGAGAACATCAAGAAAAACAATAGCAAGAAAGCATATCAGCTGGTGAAAGACCTGACTAGCACAAAACAGGGAAAAGGTTTAACAATCCAAGACAAAAATGGGAAGTGTCTCACTGACGACCAGGATATTCTGAACAGATGGACAGAATACTGCTCCGACCTGTATATCTATAGAACCGCAGGAGATCCAGAAATCCTGAATGTACCCGCAAGCAAAGACACAGACAGTCACCCTATCCTCTGAGAAGAAGTGGAAACAGCAGTCAGATCGCTGAAAAGGGGGAAGTCAGCAGGGGCTGACAACATTCCAGCTGAGTTGGTTCAAGCTGGAGGGGAAGCCATGATCAGCGCCCTACTAAGAATCTGCAACAAGATCTGCAGACAGGAAAATGGCCAACACCATGGACACAGTCATTCATCATCACCCTCCCCAAGAAAGGAAATCTACAACAATGCCATAATTACCGCACAATCAGCCTCATATGCCACCCAAGCAAGGTCATGCTGCAGATAATATTGAATAGACTGAAGCCACAAGCAGAGACCATCATTGCTGAGGAACAAGCAGGTTTCAGAGCAGGGCGCAGCACAACAGAACAGATATTCAACGTCAGAATACTATGCGAGCGGTACCTTTAACATCAACAAGACCTTTACCATGTATTTATCGATTTTAAGAAGGCATTTGACAGGGTGTGGCATGCAGCTTTGTGGGCAACCATGAATTTGTACAGCATCAATGCAAACCTGATCAGAGTCATCAAACAGCTGTACAGCGAGGCCACCAGTGCAGTGTACTACAACAACAACATTGGAGAATGGTTTCGAACAACAGTTGGAGTAAGGCAGGGCTGTCTACTCTCACCCACTCTTTTCAACATCTTCCTTGAGAGAATCATGGCTGATGCACTGGAACATCATGAAGAATCAGTCAGCATTGGTGGCAGAACGATCACAAACCTCTGCTTCGCAGATGACATTGATGGAATAGCAGGATCAGAAAAAGAGCTTGCCAGCCTAACAGAACACTTGAATAAGGCCTCCAAAACATACGGCATGGAAATCAGTGCAGAGAAGACCAAACTGACGACTAATAACACCAACGGCATTAGCACTGATATCAGGGTTAATGACCAGAAGCTGGAAACAGTTCAAAGCTTCAAGTACCTGGGAGCCATTGTATCAGACCAGGGATCCAAGCCAGAAGTAGTATGCAGGACTGCACAGACAATAACAGCACTGTCAAAACTAAACACCATCTGGAGAGATAAAAATATCTCACTTATCTCCAAGTTCAGACTAATGCGCTCCCTTGTCATATCCATATTTCTGTATGCCTGTGAATCATGGACCCTGACTGTAGATTTGGAGAGAAGAGTACAGGCGGTGGAGATGAGATGCTTTCGGAGACTCCTTGGCATCTCTTACAAAGACCACATAAGCAACGAAAGCGTGCATAACAAAATCCAGCAAACCATTGGACCCTATGAGAACCTTCTAACCATCGTGAAAAAGCGTAAACTTAAATGGTATGGGCATGTCACAAGATCCAAAGGACTTGCAAAGACAGTTTTACAAGGCACTGTCCAAGGAGGAAGAAGAAGAGGCAGACCAAGGAAGAGCTGGGAGGATAACATCAGCGAATGGACAGGCCTAGAACTCAACAAAACCCTGATAAAGGCAGAACAGAGAGAGGAATGGAGGGAACTGGTTGTTGAGTCTTTGAGGGTGCCCCCACGGTCGTCAGACTACGGGACAGATAGATAGATAGAATAGAACTGACAGGGAGAGAAAAGGGGAAAACACAATATAATATAAATAACACAGTACAATATAACGTATTGTAAGGCAATACAATGCTTTACAAAGCAATGCAATACTAATCAGTTCAATAGATACATGTACAATATGATGCATTATAACACAATAGAATACACTGCAATGAATACAATACAATATGGTCGTATAGGCAAAAATATCACCATTGATGAACCCCAGAGCTCTAACCAAGGAACGACACGAAAAAGAGAACAATTTAACTATGACAAAAAGCAAATCATGTTCACGGCTACAAGAGAGAGAGAGAACTCTGAACTCTGAACTCTGAAATAGTTTAATAGTACATCGGCCTTAGGCCACAATACAAAAAAAGGGAGTGATGGGGTGGGGGTGGGGGGGGGGGGTTATACAAGGAAGAGAACAATGATTTCACAATACCAATACAATTTTGAATCAGCTGAAGTGCTTCACTTCTATGTATGTACACATCTTCCCCTGTCAACAACTTAGGGTTTGAACTTGCTAACTGTACGCTCACTCATTCCAGTTTGATCACAAAGCACCAGCATAACTTACAAAGAAGAAATGCGGAAAAACGTCCTGAGAATCATGGCTATGTGTCATGAATCTAACTTCTGTGAACCGTCTAAGACAGCAATGCAATCTTTAATAAGAAAACAAACAATAAAACCAACCGAATGACAAATAACCCTACCGTGCTGTTCAGTATATGAAACGAAACTGATGATTCATTTTAGGATTACAGCATCCTAAATGGGTTGAAACTAGTCAGTAATATGTTGGATAACATAGTCTCCTTCCCAATTTAAAGTTATTTAAAATGTTGATAAACTTTGAAAACAGAAAACTTACTGAATATCATACCTCAAACAGTGATGTGACATCACCATCACCATACAGCAAAATAGCATCACTTAGAGCTTTCAAGAAAAAGAGAGAGGAAACATTCACATTGATAAAAGCACAACAAAAACCCATAGAAAAAGGCACAAAACTAATGTAGTATATTAAAACATGGCAAAAATTAATGTTCCAAATGACAGATCTACAGTATCATCTGTGTCCTTCGGTTTGTAGCATGAAATACATATCTAGATAAACTATATCTGAGAGTGGCATTTTTGGCTCTGAGAAGAGCGTTTAGAGGAAGAGTAACAAAATCGCTGAGGAACTTGTTCCTTATATCGTCACATGCATTAAACATAAACACAAAGTGCTGTTCATTTTCATTCTGATTTTTGCAAAAAGGACAGTATTTGTCATGAAACGATTTGCTATATCGATGTACATTATTATTTAAAGGAAGAACATGAAATTTTACTTGTGTAATGGCAAAGGGGACGGGATAGCTCAGTGGTCGGAGCACTCGCTTTCCCCAAGCCAAGTTAAGCAGCGTCGAGCGTGGTTACCAGTTGGATGGGTGACCGTTTGCGCGCCTTGGCTTCAGTACAGTTCCCCCAGTTCACCCAGCTGTAAATGGGTACCTGCCCTCTTTAGGGTCAGGGAAGGTAAAGCAGCGAGGGAGAGGAGATGGGCGCCGCCCTCAATATGCTGGCCCTAGAGAAGTGAGGTCTCTGACGCCTCGCTCCCCTACGACCTTATAGGTTATGGGACTCCTTTACCTTTACCTTTCCTTTAATGGCAACACGAAAGCAAAATATATCCATATTATGAATGTACAGTTCTTTTTCAAAATGGTCTTAAATGATCAATAAGCCTGGTATCTATCGCGATCTCTAATAGTGCCTGTCCATTCTTGAATGGGGACGGGATAGCTCAGTGGTCGGAGCGCTTGCTTTCCCCCAGCCAAGTTAAGCAGCGTCGAGCGTGGTTACCAGTTGGATGGGTGACCGTTTGCGCGCCTTGGCTTCAGTACAGTTCCCCCAGTTCACCCAGCTGTAAATGGGTACCTGCCCTCTTTAGGGTCAGGGAAGGTAAAGCAGCGAAGGAGAGGAGATGGGCGCCGCCCTCAATATGCTGGCCCTAGAGAAGTGAGGTCTCTGACGCCTCGCTCCCCTACGACCTTATAGGTTATGGGACACCTTTACCTTTACCTTTATTCTTGAATGTACATATCGACAAGCCTCTGTTGGAATGTGGCCAAGAAAAGTTTTACATCTCCAACATCCTGTTGAAGCCAAACAATGTCAAGGCCAGTTGCACACAGAACTTCTCTTACTTTTGAGACCCAAAATTGTTTACCACAGATGTCTAATTCTAGTAACATTTGATAAGCTTTGCAAGGTAAACGTTCAATATTCATTTCTAACAATTTGCACCAATATCTCACACAGGCTACATAAGAATTCACGTATAATGGATATCTTCCAAGGTCTCCATATACCATTCTTTTCGGAGTCTTAATTGGAACATGGACCTTTTCTATATGATTTAATCTGTTTAACCCCCATATTTCAGCAGCATAAAGCAATATTGGCTGTATCTTAGCATCAAAAAATTTGAAAAAAGTGTTTCGCGTCATTTCTTTATACTTTTGAAAAACCTTGTTCAGCTGTAATACTGCCTTTTTCCCTTTAGTTGTCAAATGCAATGTACCTCTTTTAGCACTGATCATAGTTGTAAGTTATATTCTAAATAACAATAAATATTAACATCTTCCAGTCTGGTACCTTTATAGAAAAAAAAAAAAAAAAAAAAAAAAAAAAAAAAAAAAAAAAAAAAAAAAACAAAAAAAAAAAAAAAAAAAAAAAAAAAAAAAAAAAAAAAAAAAAGAAACAAAAAAAAAAAACAAAAAAGCAAAAAAAAAACAAAAAAAAAAAAAAAAAAAAAAAAAAAAAAAAAAAAAAAAAAAAAAAAAAAAAAAAAAAAAAAAAAAAAAAAAAAAAAAAAAAAAAACAAAAAAAAAAAAAGAAAAAAAAAAAAAAAAATAAAACGAAAAAAAAAAAAAAAAAAAAAAAAAAAAAAAAAAAAAAAAAAAAAAAACAAAAAAAAAAAAAAAAAAAAACCATTTTTCACCGCCTTCTATAAATCCCCCTTTTCTGAATTACCATGTCTTAGTTTTTATCTTATATTTACATTTAGTTTTATGCTTTCACAAAATGATTCTAAGTTATTTAACTGAATTTTGGAGGACCACTTGGTGTTCAAATCAAAGACACGTCATCTGCAAGAGTAGGATAGTAATTCCATGACATCTGGATCTAAATGCACTCACCTGTTTACCTTTATCATTGATAAGCTTAGCTAGTGATTTATTAACATTAGAGAATAATGTCTCTTTGGGCTGAGAACACAGCCTTGCCTTACCAATTGGTTTTTCGAAGACATCTTAGTAATTTCAAAATTTGCACGAATTCCAGATATTAATGATTTATACCTGGTAACTATTGCTGCGAAAAATTGTCCTTTTACTCCTTGTTTTGAAATACACTGTAAAAGTTTGTCATGTCTAACGAAACAAAATGCTTTTTTAAAAAATTACGAAAAGTAATACAATTTCTGCCTTTTTTGATAATACAACATGAATGGCCTGCATATGAGTAAATATCTGATCAACTTGTAGCAGTATCTTCTTACGACAACCTGCTGACATCAGTAATTAAATAGTTATTCTCTAACCATGAGTACAACCATGTATTAAGTTGGAGGGTATAGCATTTAGAAATGACACTTAAAAGAGAACTCTCTATAGTTGTCTACTTATTACATTCCCTTTTTTATGCAGAGGTAGATTATGGCTTTGGATCATTCTGCTGGATAGCTTTCTTTTCAAAAAGGGCATTGAAGTTTTGTTAGAAAAAGCTAAACAACATTTTTTAAAAACACCACTTTTTTAACATTTCTGCTAATATTTCATTCAACCCACTAGCTTTCCCATTCTGTAGTTTTGTATAACCCTATCATACTTCTTCCTCTGAGATCTGGTGATTCAAAACCTGGTCTGAGTCTTCCTAAAAGATTTCAATATCCACCTCAATATCCCCCCCTTTCTCTCCTCTGCATTACATGGAAAAACGCATTTTGAAATGTTCAAACCACTCATTGTAGAAATGTTATTTCTAATTTCCTTTTCATTGTTTGCACAACCCATTGTTTCTTGTTTATTCAAAAGCATGCTGTGTTACTAATTTCCTTTGCTATATCTTAGCTGTTTGTTTTCGAAAAAGCTCGTTTTTAATCTTTATTAGCTGTCTGTATTGTTTTCTTGCTGGGACATATGCTTGTCTGTCTTGATTCTTTTGGTGTTCGTCTGAAATAACGTAATAACTTTCTAGTTTCTTTTTTGGCTTTTCTACATTCACTTATCAAACATTCTGACCTTTTTTCTTGTTTAAACCTAACTTTCTTAAACATACCACTTACTCGAGTTCTTTTAAACACTGTACAAATGTTTCTTGCAGTTATCTACATCTTCTGTCTAGATTTGTTATTGCCATTTCCCCTAATTTGTATATTTCACCCCCCAAAATTGTATGAAATGAACTTCCTGAGTTTTGTCCCAAATTATTTTCCTTGCACATAACTTTTGATTTGTTTAGCATGGCAATCTGTACTTTTCTAGCTTTTTCTATCTCTATAGAAACGGAAGTGGTCAGATTTAACAATATTTTCAACCTTTAAAGCCCAGACGTTACAGACCAAAAAGTTCAAAAATAACAAAAAATAATCTACTGTACTTCCCGGAATACCCAATGTTGTACAGCTTTCATCAAATGTTCTCTGTAAGACATTCAATATAATACAATCAAACATATTACAAAATTCACAATTGTTCACCAAAAGTATCATAAAACTATGTTGAGGAGTTTCTTGGGAACATTTATTGACAGGCATGTTGTGTTTTCAAAACCCATTTTATGTCCCGTTGAAAATATTGCTATGGGGCCCTTCTGCATTTAATCCCCTTTTACAAGGATAGAAAAAATCACCATATACTTTTTACAAATCTGTCAGACATTGATCTAAACACTTCAAATCCCAAATGCGCCTTCATGGCTATTCCAAAATGCTGAGTGCATAAGAGAATTTATAACAAAAAATAAACATAATGTTTTTTTCTGTGGCAATAATTTTTAAAAAAAATTTGACCACCATGTTTTCTTGTTCTAGTTGCACATGTTCAATAAACCTTTCAAATTTTTTCATAGAAAAAATCCACTAATCCCGAATAAACGACCTTGATAAGACAATTTCTTTGTTTTTAGATGTGAAGATGATAAAGTCTTTAAAATAAATCAGAGTCGAAATCGAAGGCAACAAATGTTTGCTAAACATATAAATCATAGGAAGTGAGAAAGTTAACAAAATCAGGGTTTTCCAGTTTTGAAAAAAGACCATTAACATTGAAATTAAGGAATTTTAGCAGAAACTTTTATTTCCAATATGTACACATGATACTAGTGCTGTTTCTTTATCAGCAGATTTAGCATCAGGAAAAGTGGCCCGGGCCCGATGTCCTATTTATTGGAGCCTGAAGCACCCTTCTTTCTGTGCTGGGGACCCAGACTTTTGGGTTTTTATTTTTGCCCTGTGATTGTTGCTAGATCCTGCTTTTTTAAAAGAGTCCACAATGCTGCTCTGGCTGCGGGATCTGACAGCACTCTTTTTCAGAGCCTGTCTGCTCACCTGTGAGGTGGATGCAGCTCGTCTTGGTCGTGGACTGCGGGGAGGGGACATGCTTTCTGGTTCAGGCACCTGTCTTCTTTTTCACTGTTGCATGCCTGTCCCCTGTCATGACGGGTCAGTCAGTCTGTTTGAAGGGTGTCACCATCACCCTGTGTCTGACCTACAGATGTCCTGTCTAGCTTGTCCACAATGTAAGTCAAGTCATTGTGCTGTGTACTGTCTGTTGCATGTGGGTCAGCAATGTCCTCATTTTGTACATCTGTCAGTGCCTGTTCAGAAGTAATGACTGTGTTCAAGGTTTCTACTTCAGTCACTGTTTTTGTCCTAAAAACATCCATCATACTCTCATCATCGCTTGTAATAACCTTGTTGCAGTCATCGTTATCTCTGTTAGTCTTGTTCACTTCTTCCTTGTCTGAACAATAGTCTGCATTGTCATTCGTTTCTTTGTAAGAAGCATTATGACCTGTATTGTCCTGTTGTGTGTTCATGCAGTCAATATGATCATGCACACCCTCAACCCTGGTAACCAGTTGTGAGCCACTCAAGCATCTCTGCTTTGTTTTTGACATCTTTGCAGTTCTAACACCTGGTCTGCTGCTGGTGTCCTTCACAGTCAAAATTTTTTTCTAGAATCCACAACACTTGTTTGTTAGGACTATGTTTTCTTACAACATCACTGTAGAATGTGTACCAGGGAAAACAGGTACAGCCACTTTTCCTGTTTTGTTTACCAAACCTGGAGTGGATCAGGTCTCTAGGTTCGGTTTCCTCTCGGGAAACTGCTGCGTGGTTGATCTCTTGCTGACTGCCTGTACACTTTGCCATATGTCCAGTGCCTATACGGCTGTGGTGAACGGTCCTGCTGTGGACAGGGTTCTGGGGCCACAGCATCCTTGTCCTGTCCTGCATTGTCTGTTGATTTCCTTTCCCACTGATGTGCTATGGGGAAACGGCTTGGTACCACTTGAATGTCATTATTCACATTCATGTAGTGTCTCTTCCTGCTGCTGGCTTGAGCTTGAGACCACCCGTCGTGTGCTGGTGCTCCTTGATGACACCAGGCTGCTCCTTGATGACCAGCTGCTCCTTGATGACCCAGGCTGCTCCTTGATGACTCAGGCGCTCCTTGATGACCCAGGCTGCTCCTTGAGACCAGGCTGCTCCTTGTCCCTGACATGCAACTTTCCTCCATGGGAAATAGGCAATCTTTGCCCTGTCCCAGGTGGAAATCCAGCATTTCCCTCTGTCGCGTGGTAAGGTCAGCAGCAACACGGACGCCGCTAGCCCTCAGGTTCTCTCTGAGGTGTTGGTCACCCAGAACTGCCATTTTGTCCAGCCAACGGCAGAACCGAACAAGGATTGGTCTTGGTTCATCATTGTATGAACAGGGTTTGCCAATGCGAAAGGCCCTGGCAATGTCATCATGCCTCCGGTTGGGTGAAGAGGAATGGTCATTCAGGATATCCACAACAACCTGCATGGTAGTGTGTTCATCCTCCCTTCCATATTCAGCAACACCAATGAAACTCAGGTTGAGCGCCTTTGCATTCTGTTGAGTGGATTCCAGCTTTCTCTCCAGCATGTCCAACCTGTCCATCATTGATGCTTTCTCTTCCCTCAGTTTTTTGAATATCTTCTGTATTCACCACAACACTTTCCTTCAGCTGGCTGAATTCTGCAAGGAAGTGGGATAAAAATTCCTTCCAGACTCTAAAATTTTCATCCATGCTAGTCTTTTTCCCTGTTGCATGCATTTGTAGGCTGTGCTGCATCTGGTGAAATCGCCAGTCAAAGAAATGAAAAAAGTTCTGTGGCAATGAAGACATGTTTTGTGACATTATTTCTTGTGCCTATGTTTGTTGACCTTGACCATGTCTATTTCAGTGCACACACACTAGCCTATCCAACCAAGTTCTCATTATCTGACTAGCAAAACATCGATGTACCCCACTTTTAGCATGGGTTATGTCCAGTATACATCCAGCCTCTTAAAACACGTTCAACAAGTCCCATCTTGCCAATGCAGGAATCTGGTATGTGTGAGTTGTGCTAACCAACTACACAGAAAATGTTTGTTGTTCTTTAAGTCTTTTAATCATTGTACTATTAATAGTGTCTAATTCACTGGCCTTTTCAACAGTCTGACAACACCAATAGCTGCATACTGACGTCAACACTGTCATTTGCCATTCAAAGCCCTCAGTAAACATCTGACATCAAACTAGGTCATCCTTTAAAAACTCAAGAGAGAGAGAGAGAGAAGAGAGAGAGAGAAGAAGAGAGAGAGAGAGAGAGAGGAGAACACTGACACTGAACACTGAACACTGAACATGAAAAGTTTTATTGTACTTTGGCCTTTGGGGCCCAAAATAAAAAAACATGTTTCGGGCAGGGGGTAGGTATAGATCACAGCAGCAAGCCTTATATCCATTTGACATTCCCACTTCTGCAAGCATACAGAATCACACTTCTAGTCTTCTAGTTATCATCATCCCCATCATCTTCTTCAGCATCTACATCACCATCGCTATCAGCATCTTCATTTTTCTATAGCAACATCTGCAGCAAGAATATCAGCATAACCATCATTACTTTCATCATCTATGTCATCCTCACAAACATCTTCCTACTCGTTATCTACACTACCATCGTCTTCTTTGGCCTGTACAATTATCATCATCTTGCTCATCATCTTTAGTATCTACACTATTGTCGTGATCGTTATCTTCATCATCCATACCAACGCTTCCATTGACATTTTCAACATATACATCATTGCCACTATCGTCATCTTAAAAATCTGTCATCATAATCACCATCACCACCATCATCCTCAAATCTGTACCATCGTTCTATCGTCACTTCAAAAACCACATCATTTTCACCAATCATTACCATCATCACTTTCAGCATCTACTTAACACAGCTTCAGCATTTCCATCATAATCGCCCCCATTTTTTGACTTCTACCCATGTCATAAAATCACTGTTTTATCTTAAATACGGTATAAGGTACCCCACCTTGTAGCATCCCCCTAAACCTTTTATTATCGGGGTTCGTATCTACATTTCATCCCCTTTAAATTTTGAATTTACATCCCCCTTCCCGGTCACCAGGGAAAAATTTTCCCAACATCGCTTCGTCATTTTTAAATTTCACCTACCCCCCATCACCATGGGGGTTTTCAAAACGATCTTCATCAATAATTCTCTTTTAAATATTACTTTTTACCCCTAAATTCCCTTCTATCCACATTTACAGCCCCACTTTACTACCACATCCTTTTTCGGGTTTCCCCCTCTTTTTTTCTAAATTCAGATACTTGAACACCCACATCCCAATCTTTTATATCAACATTCATCACCCCAACCCTTTATTTTAAACACCCACATCACCGCCACCATATTTTAAATTTATTTAATCCCCAAAACCCATCATTTAAAAAATTACTCACCACCACCATCATCCTCAATTCTAATCACCACCTTTTATCATCCAACTTTAAATTGCCATCGTCCTAAAAACCCCACATAACCACTCCAACGTCCTTGTTTAACATCACCACCCCCAATCGTTTAACACCCTTTATCACAGCCCCTAAACTTTGGGAAACCACCCCCCCTCTTTCATCAGTTATACTATCAGAATGACTATTTCGAGTAAACCCTTTTGATATGAAGATGTTTTCATGAAAAAGTTTGTTTTAAAATTCTTAGGGGGGGGGGGGGGGGGGAAATCTTCTGGCTAACATAATTTTCATGGTCCCAAAACTGGGAAAAAAAGACAAGGTTATTTGGGTCTATTTTTATAAACCCAAAGTTTTACAATTTTAATTATTCTTGTAAATGTTTAAGTTTTTCCCAGTCATTTGGTTTAAAAATTCAGAAAATTTTAAACAAAAAACAAGCTCGATGATAAATTTTTTGCTGTTGGCTGATTTGGGAAGGGCATCCTGGAAAACTAAGAAACTGGGGGGAGGGGGTTTTCTACCTGCAACAACCATGTAGAGGAATTTCAGTGAATTTACCCGGGAATTAGCTCTGAGATCAGGGAAAAATGGGGCAGTCCAAAAAAAAAGTTTTCATTTGTTTGTTATTGATTACAAAAAAGGGCAGGTTTTAAACTTGATTTGAATCCCTTTTCGACGTATATTTGCATTTAGAGGCAGAAGTTTTTAAAACTAAATTGAGAAATGGCCACCCTAAAAACAATAAGTTTTCAATTGGTTTTATATAAATTTTTCTTTTAAAAATTTATTTTGAAGGATCTAAAAATTTTTATAAACTATTTTCGGTCTTGCTGTAGGAAGGGCCTTTTGAATTTGAAAAGTCAATAAATTTGTGTTTTTAAAAAAGGCCCAAAAACGCTTTGATATTCCAAAAAACCCTTTTTGCAGCCAAAAAAACTGAAAACCCGGTTTTGGATAGAATTTCCTGATTTTCGATACCCCCGCATCCCTTTCCCCAAATTTTATTAGTTTTAAGAAACATTCGTAGAATTTTTGAGCTTAAACCCTTTTATTTTCATCCCGAAGGATTCTGAACCCCAAAACCCTAAGACTAAAACACAAGGGAAATTTTCATTAAAGGATACCCCCCAGATCACCCTAAACCCTCTTATTAGGAGTTCTGATGGGGGCCCTAAAATCTTTTGTCGCTAACTTTTGGACTTTCTCAAATGTTAACTTATCAAAACCCCCGATTTCAGACGAATACATTGAAAAAAGATTGTATTTTAGGGATCAAATTTTTAAAAAGGTTTTTAAGCAGTCATTTCTTTATTTTTTGGAAGGCTCTATTTAATTTTAGAAAGCTGCCATTTTGGCCCCTTTAATTTCCAAATTTTTCAGTGCCCTTTTTTCATACTAGCCATCGTTTTTGAAAAAATACCCAAAAAAAAAATTAAATTTTTCACGACTCTAGCTTGGTTTTTTTACCAATTCCCATTGCCACGTTTGTCCTTGTACCCCCCCCTTTTGAAAAACCCTAAAGTTTTTTTTTCAACATTTCATTTAACTTTTGTTTTCACAAAAAAATTATGTAAAACATTTGCGGTTTTTTTAATCCCTGTGCCTTTTTGACAAGAGAGCCCCATATCAGCAAAAAACAAAACAAATTTAAATTTTATAAACCTTTGGCCCAAAAAATTTGGGTGCCATGGTTTTCCTTCAGATTCATTCGGTCAGATAGCTATTTTTGAATTTTAGGAAAAAAATGTGGGGGTTAAAATGCCCGCCTTGCCGTTCTCCGATAGGACAGCAAAAAATCTGTGAACCGTTTTTTTTACGAAAATGACCAAAAAGGGGAACAATACATTGTTTTAAAAAAACCCTAAAATTTCCTTTTTTCACCCTTGGGTTTTTTTATCATTTCCCAACGTTTTTTTATGTCGAACGAATCAAATGCTTTCCCGAAATCCCCGAAAGAACATAAAGTTTTCTTCCTTTCTTTTTTGTAATTTTTTGGAATAACTGCATAAAAGTTAAATTTCTGGTCGTAGTGGAATAACTTTACGAAAACCTGCTGACTTTCAGAAATCATGTTGTTATTTTTTCCCAGTTATATAATCTTGTGTTCAAAATTGTTGTATAAACATTTCGAAATGATGCTTAACAATGATACACTCTATAATTATCTGTGTTATCACGATTTCCTTTTTTATGAATTGGAATAATTATTGGCTTAGACCACTCTTTTGGTTATATACCAGATGAAAAATAACATTAAACATCTTAACTAGAACGTGACAATCTGCCTACCCACCTTTAACTTTTCAGCCGTTATGTCATCTATTCCACTTGTTTTTCTTAGTTTCAGTTTACGTATTCTTCTGTGACTCTGTTTCGGATATGCCCCTATTTAAAGTATGTTCAGTGTCTTCCAATACATCTGCTGTAATACTACTAATATAATTATTTCCTTCGCGACTCGGGAAAAAGATCTTTAAAATGAGTAAACAATTCTCAGTATAATGTTATTGAACTCTCTCAGAGATGCCACATCCCATGCTTCTAACTTCATGCCAAAAAATGTGAAGAATTAGTTATGTTTTTCGCTAAGGATTCAGCTTTTTGCTTTCTGTGTTCTGCTTCTTTATTTTTAATAATGTTTTGTACTGTTTCCTTTTCAACATACACAATTCTATCTTCTTCTTTTCTAGTTGTCTGAAATGATTAAGTTTTTCCTGCTTTCTTTTTTTAACACTTGACATTCTTTGTCAAACACGGAGATTTCGGTTATTGTGCATGCAAACCCTTTTAGTCATACAAGTACTGGCATCTTTCAAACACTTTACAAACATGTCTAAGGCAAGTTTCTACATTTATTATCAAGAGCACCTGTGGCCACAAAAGTCTACTTGAATCTCTTTACTTCTTAAAGCTTCAAGAAATTTGTTTTTCTTTATCTTTGTTCCATACAAGTTTGTCAAAAGGCTCGTTTCTCTTTCCATGCTCTGTAGGTTTTAAAAAGTTGCTTGCAATCTCTACTTCCATACTAAGGGTAAATGATCAGACTTGACATATTTTCTACATTTAAAGAGAGTACCTTAATAGATGTTAGGAGCTCAAAGGAAGTAATGAAATGTCTAATGTACATAAAACCAGACGGGGATATATAAATGTACGCTTCATCAAAGCAAATTTCACAAAGACCATTCAATATAACACAGTCAAAGATATTGCACAATTCAAGAAGTTGGTTCCCGAATATATTTGATATGCACATCCTGTGATTTTCTTGGCTTTTTCTGAGTCAACAACCTTGAAATTTTTCGAAATCATTATTATCATTCAAAATACTATAGTTGTAAGTTGCTGTTCGTGCATTAAATCTCCCTTTAATAGAAGATTAAATCATCATACTACTCTGGGGGCCCAGTATGCAGTGTTCCAAATTTCCCATGCCAAAATGCCCTGCTTTGTTTTCCAAAAAGGTGAATCATATGGAGGACATATGAGAAACCAACAAAAACACCCTTGCCTGTATTTAACAAATCTTTGTACATCTTTATAACAATAGTTTTTCAATTCAACATCAACTTTTTCAATTAAAAGATGACAATGATTTACTGATCATGAAAATTTACTCCTTCTGAATACCTTCCTGACGAGAAAGCTTTCTAGCTTTGGAAGTAAACAAACAAACAGTCATTGAAAAGCAGGAAAGTCAAAATCAGTTCCAATAAACGTTTTTTTAGACAAATAACATCATATTTCAAAAGGAAACTAACAAGTCGTGTTATCTAATTTTGGTAAAGATCATGCACATTGTAATTCAGAAAATTTAACATGATTGTATTTACATTAGGGTCTGAAAGTGCCATGTGCTTGATGGCTCTTGGATTTGCTCTTTGTTGCATTAAGGTGATCATTTCTTACCTTGCTCCTTATCATAACTTGTGGCCCCGGCCCATTCCCATTTTCTGCATCTGCAGCACCTGCATTTTACCCCTTGCTTTTGCCTTAAACCGTGGATCCGACCCCTGTCCATGACTCCCCCATCAGTAGCTACCTCTTAAAGGAATCAGTAATGCTGCTCTGGTATTAGACCCAGCTGAAACATTACGTCTGCCCTTTCCCGGACCTAGTACTGCCTGTCTGGGAGGCAGCACGTCTGGGTCTTACAGCTTGTGCTGTGGCAAAGACTGAGTGTTCTGACTAGCTGCTTGCTTGTTTTGTGTGTTGGACTCTCTGCGACCCGCTGTTCCTCAGTGCTTGTGTCATGTGCTGTCTGAAGTTGGCCAGTATTGAAAACCCTTTCTTTCTTTTTAGTCACACCGTTATTTTCCATGTTGTCTCTATGTCATCGTCAGTTGCTTTGTCACAGTCAGTATCTTCTGTCAGCACTGCAGTGTCTACATCTGGATCACCTTGTTGTCTGTCATCTCCGTCTCGTCATGTTTTATATTGGGATCCATGTCCAAGTCATCGCCATCTGTTTTGTTAGACCTGTAAAGATTAGTATTTATAACTGCATCACTCATACGTCTTCACTGTTTTTTTTTGGGTCTGTTGTCTGTGGTCTTCTGCTTTGGTGTTTCTCCTGCATGATCAGTATGACAGTCTACTCCACCCACATGACCATTCTCCTCATCTATGTTTGGGTCACCATTTGCACTGGAGTCAGGATCTACTTGAGTGTCCACTTTGTGCACTCTGTTTTTCTTATGCCTCCTGAAATCAGCAGCTGGTTTGGTGCCACTGTGTCTTGAATAACCTGGAGCAGTTCTGTTTAAATTACTGCCAGCTCTCTGTGAAGAAACCCTCTCGGCTGTCCTGAGCTGTCTTTCATGTCTCACCACTTCACTGTAAGAATGGGCACCTGGTACAACCCTAGGAGTTGTCAAGCTGTCAAGACGTGTCCAAGGAGCTCTCCAATGAAGCTGGTTTATCCCGAAGATTTCAAGGATTTTTGATACAACAAAGGTGCAGTTGAGTGTGTCTGGATTTGTGAACAGAAAAGTGCAAATGGTCTAACACAACATTGATGAAAATATGAGATATTAACCATATTCGTAAAGTTTTCTTTATTTTCTTTACTTTCAAGTGAATGGTAGGCCAACAGTTAAGCCAACGCCAAGAACGATGTAACCGTTCAATGGACTCTGCCGTAACCAGGCCGCCACGGCGGTCTGAAGAGGAAGTGTTTTATGTCAGGATGGGGGGACCAGATGGCTAAACTGTGTTCCGTGCTTACAAGCTGAAGTGCCCCTTTTGTGTGAGATTGTGTTTCTGTGTTGTCTATCTCGCCCAAACACAGGTCAAGTGATGCAACCAGTTCCTTATTTTTTAAAACTGAAGAATGTGGGGCTCGCTACGCAAATGTGATGGCCATTAAAATGGCACACAGCAGATGACATTAATCTTCATCTTATTACTGTTTGCGACTTTGTTTTCTTCATTTTATTGTTTCGCGGGTTGTTTTTGTTGTTGTTGTTGTTGTTTAGTTTTCATTTTTTTCTCTTAGTCTCCTTCTTCTCCTAAGTTAACTATGACAAAATAAAAAAGTGATACTCCAATGATGGGACCCACAACTCGATCTATGAATTCCCAACGCCTGTGCAAGGAGACAATACAGTTCACCAAAGACTCCTGCCAGATAACTTTTGAGGCTATACATGGTAACTTGCCTTTATGGCGATTTGTATTATATGAAAGGTACTGTGGGCAATACCAGCCTAGAAATATTACCGCAACAATAAAAGAATTTGAAAAAAAACAAAAACAAAGAGATAAGTGTCCCAGCAGTTTTAACTCTACATTTGCCAAGTGAACTTTGGAGAACATTCATTCAGGTCTATTCTAGTGAAGGCAAACTCCTGGGCAATTCATGTGTACCACTCCATGGCACAATACATGTGCAAGGAAACGTGTGCCAGGAGTGGGTGGAGAAGGAGTTCGAAACTTTAAAAATCATTTGTAAACCGAGTGGCAGCACAAAGTGTCACCGCAGCAACTGCGACTGACGCCCCTTTATTCCGCAGCATCATCGGACCGTCCCCGCTCTACTGGCCCTACATTCGGACCATCGCGCACTACTGGCCAGAGGAGTGACAACCCCTTTACGAACCAACCCTGTCAGCAGCCCCGACAACAGGCAGTGATGCCCCATCTCCTCCCTCTCTTCACTTGCCCCTCCCTTTCCTTTTCACCCCACTCCATACCCCCTGCACCCCAAGTCTTCACTCCCTGTTCCCGATGCAAACCTCCTACCCTACCCGCGATGTGACCATCACCTCCCCCCCTCCCCCCAACCTCTCAGCTATTCCCAACCACCCCCTTCAAGCAGTGCCTTTCAACCCGAGGAAGAAAAACGTAACACCGCCACTTCCCTGCCACCCCTTCTTCTTCAGCAGCCAAGGTATACTCAGCCTCTCCTCCCCTCCCCTCTGTTCCCCATGTGATCATCAATCTCAACCCCCTCCACTCCATCTCCAACCCCAAACCCACTCTCCACTCCCCAAAATCCCTAACAATCAAAGACACCACAATGCTCACATGCAAGAAACCACACACTCTTCTTCAACTGGGCAAATGTAGCAACAATAACGATGCTCCACAAAAAAACTCCTTGCAGCCAATCTCACTATCTCCAACATGCATTAAGAAATCAAACACACTCAAAACTCAAAATATACAAATATCCCAACAGACAAAACTCAACAGCCGAAACCCTTCTCTGACTCTGAAATAAGAATAAAAAAAACTCCATAAAGATAATTTGGGAAAAAGGGCCCCACACAGCAAAAAACAATGAACTCCAAACAGCCAAAAAAACCCAATCGCAAACAATTGAAAGAAATCGCTCAAAACTACAGTCATTCAAAGACAGTCAACACAACATCAACAATTTCTACCAAGAAACAGATACAAACATCAGCACAACCAGACCACACATCACTCCAGCAAATCAGACTGGACACCCAAAATGAACCCCTCACAGAACAGCCCACACAAGTGGAATACCCAAAATCAACACATCCAACAGATACGCTATTTTGACCGACAGAACATGACTGACCCCTTCCTCACACTCTGTACACACACACAAACGAACAAAAGAGCACAATTCACCCAAATTCACATAAACACACAAGCAAACAGCCTCTCCTCACAAAACATTGCATCATACAATCCCCACTCCTTCCGTCCTCACCAAAACACACACTCCATTTCCCCTTCACAAATCCCCCAGGATAGCAACCCCCCTTTTCGTCCCCTAAATGTCCTCCAACAAAAAACAGTCCCGACAAGTGTGACACCCTGTTGATAGGTGATCAGCGCTGAAGGGTGTGGACGGAAAAAGATGTCAGTTGGCGGCCAGCTTTGTCTGAACCTGTCTGTACCGGCCTGACAGTCCAACACCTGTGGGCAGTGGTGGCAACAGCTGTCCTCTCCAACATTCAGCGCGTCACCTTTCACGTGGGCATCAACAGCTGTTTAAAACAGGGCCGTCACAATAGCAGAGTGGACCAAACTGATCCACCTGCTAACAAAAGTCTTCCCCATGCCACTCTACAGGCCCCTCCATCCTCCCCCCTTCGGCGACATCCCTTAGTGACATGGGTTTAAAATCGACGGCT
>CM054141.1:63019763-63063500 GCA_028751875.1 Rapana venosa
CCCCCCGCCTCCCGGGGTTTGTGTTGCCCTTTTGTTTTTGTTTTTTGTTGTTGTTTTTTCGAAGCTTTCCCCGGTTTTTTTGTTTTTCCCCCCTTTCCCCCCCCTTTCCCAAAACAAAGAAAGGGGCCCGCCTTGGGGAGGGGGGGGGGGGGGGGGGGGTTTTTTTTTTTTCCAAATTTCCAAAAAAATTTTTTCCCGGGGGGGTCTGGGGTTTTTTTGGTTTTGGGAAGGGGCCCCCAACCAAAAAACCCCCCAATCCCTTTGCCGTCCAGCGCGCTTCCCAACTCAAAACCACCCAAATCGTGCAATTGCAATGTTTCAGGGGAACACGGCCTTGGTTGGGTTGTGTGTGAAAATGTGGGGGTGGGGGGGGGGGGGGGTTAGGGGGGCGGCGGGAGGTTATGTTTTGATGGAAAAGGGGACGAGAAGTGGAATTTTGTTGTGAAAAAATTGTTGTGGTGTGTGTGTGTGTGTGTTGTGGTGTTTTCCGTGGGTGGATTGGTGGTGTGGTGTGTTTTGTGGTGTTGTGGGGGGGTGGAGTGTGAAGGGGGGTGGGTGGAGGTGGTGAGGGGGCTGTGGTGTTTTGGGTTACTATTGTCCTTCACTTGTTTAGTGTTTTGGATGGTTGGGTTTTGTTTTTTGTTGGTTTTTGTAGTTTGTTGGTTTTCGTTTTGATTTATTGGTTTTTTTGTGTAGTTGTTTTGGCTTTTGTTTTACGTGTTATTTTCACCTTTATGGTAGTGGGTGGGTTGTGTGTGTGTGTGAGTGTTGTGTGTTTGTGGGGTGTTGTGGTGTGTTGTTGGGTTGTGTGTGTGTTGTTGATGGTTTGGTGAGTGTTTGCAGGGGTGCGTGTGTATGTGTTGTGGGTTGTTTTGTGTGTTAGTGTCAAGATGTTTTTGTGTTAGTGTTATGGTGTTTTTGTGTTATGTTTGATGGGAAGGTTTATGTGTTGATGGTTGTGTGTGTGTTGTGTTGATTGGTGTGTATGTGTTTTTGTGTTTGTGTGTTTGGTGTGGTAGTGTTGATGGTGTGTGTGTAGTGTTGATGGTGTGTGTGGTGTGTTGAGGGGTGTGGTGATTGTTTTTAAGTTTTGGGTGGTGTGTGTGTGTTGTGTTGATGGTGTTTTGGTGGAGGGGTTGGGAGGGGTGTGTGTGTGTAGTTTTGATGGGGGTTTTGTGTGTGTGTAGTGTTGGTGGTTGTGTGTTGTAGTGTTGATTGGTGTGTGTGTAGTGTTGATGGTGTGTGTGTGTTAGTTTTGATGGTTTTGTGTGTGCACTGTTGATGGTGTTTTGTGGTAGTGTTGATGATGGTTGTGTGTTATTTTTGTGTGGTTGTATGTGGGGTGTGGTGTATGTGATGGTGTTGTGTGTAGTGTTGTGGTGTTTGTTGTAGTTTTGGGTGTGGTTTTTTGTGTGTGTGTGTTGTGGTGTTGTTGTGTGTATTTGGTTGTGGTGTGTGTTGTGTGTTGGGGTTGTTGGGGTGTTTGTAGTGTTGATGGTGGTTGTGTGTAGTGTTGGTGGTGTGTGTGTGTAGTGTTGATGGGTGTGTGTTAGGTGTTGTTGGTGTGTGTGTGTGTGTTGATGGTGTGTGTGAGTGTTGATGGTGTGTGTGTAGTGTTGATGGTGTGTGTTGTAGTGTTGATGGTTGGGGTTTGTGTTATAGTTGTGTGGATGGTTGTGTGTGTGTGTTGAGGGTTTTGTGTGTTAGTGTTCTGTGTGTGGTGTTTAGTGTTATGGTGGTTTTGTTGGTGGGGTGTGTGTAGTGTTGATGGTGTGTTTTTGTGTAGTGTGTGGTGAGGTTGTGTGTGTGTGTTGATGGTGTGTTTGTGTTGAGGGTTGTGTGTAGTGTTGATGGTGTGTGTGTAGTTTTGTTGGTGTGTGTGTGTAGTGTTAGTTAGTTGAATGGTGTGTGTGTGTGTTGATGGTGTGTGTTTTGTGTTTGATGGTGTGTGTGTAGTGTTGAGGGTTTGTGTTTTTGTAGTGTTGAGGGGTGTGTGTATGTTTGTGTGTGTGTGTAGGTAGTGTTAGGTAATGTAGAGTGTGTGTGTGTGTTTTTGTTGTAGTGTAGTGTAGTGTGTGTGTGGGGTGGTGTGTAGTGTGTAGTGTAGTGTAGTGTGTGTGTGTGTGGGTGTGTAGTGTAGTTTTGTGTGAGGGGTTTTTGTGTGTATGTGGGTGACATGGGGTTTGGTGGTGGTGTGTGTGTGTGTGTGTGTGTAGTGTAGTGTAGTGTGAGTGGTGTGTGTGTTGTGTGTGGGAGTGGGTGGTCTGTGTGTGTGTGAATGAATGAATGAATCTTTATTTTTCAAGGGTAACAGAATAAGCATACGCATATTTTTTCATCTAGCCCTTGCCCTGATTAGGGACTATCAACAAAACAAGGGAAAAACCCTACTACAACTACGACGACATAAGTTAAAAAGATGAGTGTATATTTAACAATACACAATCCATAACTGACCTGAACGTTAATATCAAGAGATACATAGAGTAAATTTTTTGGGGAGAAAAAAGTGTTTATTACTCAATGAACCGAACATTAACATGAAAATGGATGCACTGATTATAATAAAGTAATGTGGATAAAGTAAAATTAGAGTGGAGACGGGGAAAGAAAGAGAGGGGCAAGGGGGAGAGGGAAGAGGAGAGAAGAGAGAGAAGAGGAGGAGAGAGAGAGAGGAGGAGAGAGAAGGAGAGAGAGAAGGAGAGAGAGAGTGTGTGTTATGTGTGTGTAGTGGGGTGGAATGTAGTGTTTGTCGTTTGTGGTTTTTGGGGTGTGTGTGTATGTTACCTGTGTGTGGTGAGTGTGTGTGTGTGTGTGTGTGTGTGTGTGTGTTTGTGTGTGTGTGTGGGGTTTTGGGGTTGTGGGTGGTTGGGGGGGGGGGGGGGGGGGAGTGTGGTTGGGGGGTGTGGTTTTTAAAAATTTTTTTGGGGGGAAAAAGGGTTATGTGTTTTTTTTGTGTGGGGTGTAGTGTGTGGGGTGTGTTTTGTGTGGTTTGTTTTGTGGTGTGTGGGTTTTGTGTGTGTTTGTGGGGTTTTATGTTTGTGTGTGTGTGTGGTTTTTTTGGTGTGTGTGTGTGGGGTTGGGGTGTTTTTTTGTGTTGGTGTGTGGTGGGGTTTTTTGTATGTTTTGTTTTTTTGTTTTTGTTTTTTTGTGTTTTTTGGGGGTTTGTGTTTGTGTGTTTTTGTGGGGTTTTGTGTTTGGGGTGTGGGGTGTGGGTGTGTGGTTGGGGTGTGGGGTTCAGTTTCTAATTTTGTTAATTGTTTTTTATTTTTGGTGTTTGGTGGGGATTGGGGGGGTTGTGTGGGTTTGTAGGGTTTTTGGTGTGTGTGGGGTGTGTTTTTTGTGGGGGGTGTGGGGGTTGTGGGGTTTTGTGGGGGTGGGGTTTGTTGTGGGTTTGGGTGATTGGGTGTGGTTGTAGTGGTTTTTGGTTGGGGTGTGTGGGTTGTGTGTGTTTTGTGTGTTTTTAATGTTTTGAGTTTTTTAAGTGGGGGGGTATTGTGTGTGTTTTGTGTGTGTTTTTTTTGTGGGGGTGTGGTTTTAGGGGTTTTGTGTGTGTGTGTTTTGTTTTTTGTTGTTTGTGTGTGGTTTGTAGTGGGGTTAATTTTGTTGTGTGTGGGGTTTTTGTGGGTGTAGGGGGTTGGTTGTGTGGGGTTTTTTTGGGTGGGGGGTGTAGTGGTTTTTGTGTGTGTTTTGTGTGTGTGTGTGTGGGGTTTTAGGGGTGTTTTTTGGGTGTGTGGTGTTTTTGGTTTTTTTGTTTTGTGTGGGGTTTTGTATGGGGGTGCCCGTGGGAATTGTTTTGTGTTTTGGTGTGTGGGGTTTGGTAGTGTGTGTGTTTTGTGGGGGGTTTTGTGGTGGGTGTTGTGTGTGTGGGGTGGGGTGGTTTTTGGTCTTTGTTGTTGTTGTGTGGGGTTTGTGGGTGGTTTTTTGGTTTTGTGTGTGGTTTTGTTTGTGTTTTATGTGGGGGTTGGTGTAGTGGGGGGGGTGTGTGTGTGGTGTGGTGTAGGGGGTTTGGTGTTGTGGTTTGGGGGGTTTTAAAAGTGGTGGGGTTGTGTGTTTTGGTTTAGTGGTGTATGTGTGTGGTTTTTTTTAGTGGTGTGTGTTTTTTTTGTTTTTTTTTGTTTTTGTGTGTGTGGGTTTTAGTGGTTTTTGTGTGGGGTTTTGTGGGGGGTTTGTTTTTGGTGTGTGTGTGTGTGGTTTTAGGGGTGTTGTGTGTGGTTTGTGTGGTGTTGGTGTTTTTGGGCGGGCTTCTTTTTGCTTTCTAGACTTTCTGTCATTTTTTGGTACCCAAAGGGCCCCTTTCCCTTTTCAGGGGGTGGGGAAAAAAGTGAAAATGGTTTTGGGGGTTTTGACGGACTGCAAAACCTCCTTCCATGAATAGGAAACCTAACTGCCCTAGACCTAATACTCAGTGGGTGTTTTTTTTATTGATAGAAACCCCCCCCCCCCCCCCCCCCCCCCCCTCCCCCCCCCCCCTTCTCTTCTCTTTTTTCGCTCCCCTTTTCTATAAAAATAAAAATAGGGGGAAAAATTTTGGGGGGGAAAAAATTTTTCGGCTGCTTTTGGCGGGGTTTATCAAAAATATGTCTGCAGAAAAAAATTTTGGTTTTAGGTTTTTCCAAAAAGGGCCCAAAGTTCATTTTGGGCGGGGAGTATGTATAAAAAACTTACCGGGACATCAAAAACCAAATTTTTTTCCTTTTTTTTTGAAAACCCTTTTTTTTCTCAGATGAAAATTAAATGATTTTGAAGAATCCCTATTTTTCTGAGAAAAGCGTAATTTTTGGGATGAAGAAATTTCTGTAAGATTAAAAAGGCAAAAAAAAATTAAAAAAATCTCCCGGACCTTTTTGGTATATGTGGAAAAAAACCCTAAAAATTTCTGCGTATGAGCTTGCCAGTGCCCCTTCAACCCCCCTTTTCCCAGGCTCATTGGTTTTTTTTGGTCAGATTCCGGGTTATTTGGAAAACCCCCCAATTTTTAAAAACCTCAAAAAAAGAAACCAAACCCTTTCTGGGCCCCCAAAAACGATTTTGGGCCCTGTAGCTTCACATCTCTTTTTGAGGGGAAAACCCCTAAAAATTTGTCTTTTAAAATCTTCTTTTTTTTCTGCAAAGAAAAAGACCTTGCCCCACTGCAATTTGCATAAAAGGTCTCGAAGGGGTTTTTTGGAAGATGCCAAATATTCTTTTTGAACAATTTGGTTTACCCAATTTGGAAACCCCTGACTTTTTAAAGGCCAGAAAAAAATTTTTCGCTGACTTATTTTTTTTTTTTTTTCCAGTTTTTCAATACAATGCACCCTCACGTTTGGTTAAAAAAATTTTAATTTAAAAAATTTAAACTTGTTCTTTTGGCTGATTTGGTTTTTTTTAAAACCAACGACCAAGCGTTTTTTTTTGGGGGCCAAACAAAATTTCTTCTTGGGTTTTAGTTTTTTCCCTGCACGGGTTCCCCGCGGGGTTTTTTGCGTCCTCTCACCATTCTGTACATTCTTTTTTACAAGTGTTTGGCAGAAGCAAATTTTGGGAAAATTCCTTTTCTGGTAAAGCGCAGACGATTGTGTCTTTTTCCCTCTTATCCGGATCGTTTTTTGGACCACGGCCCACCCCTTCCTCCCGAGTTCATACACTGGTGTGACGGGGGCCTATCGGAGCAAAAAGTTTTCTAAAATAAAAAACCGGCTATCGCCCTTCAGAAGATGGGGGCCCATATTTCCTTTGGGGAATTTATTATTATCCTTAATCAAGAATTTTAAAAACTTTTTAAACATAAGTACTGGGAATTTGGTTTTTGACCAAAAGGGTTTAAACGGGGACTTTTAACCCTGCGCTTTTTTGTCAAAAAGGGGACAAAAACTTTCGGGTTTTTTTTCTGGGAAAATTGAACTCTTTTTTTTTAGAAAAAAAAAATTTTTTTTCCCTGTTTTAAAGTTTTTTTCATAGGATTTTGTTCTAAGTTTTGCTTTCTTTTTGGGGGTAAAATATTAGTTTTTAAAAACAAGAATGGCCTGCAGAGAATTGTAAGAATCGGGCAAAAAAATTTTTTTGGGGAAAAAGAAAAAAAGAGATTTTCTTCTTGAATAGCGGGGCTTGTACGCAAAGCCACACCCCAATTTTGGTGACCCTTTCCCCTTGCTTTTTTTCCAAATTTAAAATTGTTGCCTTGGAAAACGCCGTTTTCATTTTGTCCCCCAGCAAAACCCTAACAGAAAAAAAAAATTTTTTGTGCCAGTAAGCTTTTCGAATTCTGAATTCACAATGATTTTTCCCCACCTTTTTTTTACATTTTTTCTGAATTCTTGTGATTGTCATTGTTAAGAGTGTAGTCAATACATTTAAATTTTTGTTGTGGTGTGGGTGGGTTTCGTGGGGTTTTTGTGAAATAAGTCTGTCTTTAGTCAACGGTCTTTTTAAAAAATTGAATTCCTTTTTTTGGTTATGGGGTTTTTGGGGGGGTTTCGTGTGCCCGGGGTTTGCAAAACCCCGTACGTGCGTGTTTTAGTGCGCGGTTTTGCGTGGGGTTTAAAAAAAAGTTTTATGTCTTTAGTCAATTTGGGTTTAAAAAAATTTTGTTCACAATTGTGTGTGTGCGTGCGTGGGGGGTTTGCGGGGGTTGTTTGGTTTTTGGGCATGGCCCCCCCGGTTGTTGGGGGGTTTTGGGGTGTGTTTTGGGGTTGTGACTTTTTTTTTGAAAAAAAAATATGAAAAATAGCTTTTTTGGCTTTTTTATATTTGATGTTTTAACAAACTGCCTGTCAGTTTTTGTAAATTTCCCTTCAGGGATGATTAAGTGTTTTTGGGCTTTGGAAATTTGGGCTTTTCTCTCTCTCTTCTCTCTCCTCTCTTCTCTCTTTTCTCTTTCTCTCTCCTCTCTCTCTCTCTCTTTCTTTTTTTAAAAAAAAGGGTGGAGTGCTAAAAATTTATCATTAACCCGAAATAAAAAAATTTTTAAATGTTCTCTCTCTTCTCTCTCTTTCTCTCCCTCTCCCTTTTTCTCTTCTCCTCTTCTCTCTCTCTCTCTCTGTGTTTTGGTTTGGGGGTGTGTGGTGTGTGTGTTTGTGTGTTGTGTTTGGGTTTGTGTGTGGGGTGGAAAAAACAAGATTGGGTTATTTTAAAAATTTTCCTCATAAAAAAAAGAAATTTTGGGGTGAATTTTCTCTTATTTTTTAAATTTTTTTTTTATCAATATATCCCTAAGGGCGTGGTATTGATGTAAAAAAAACACATGGGTGCTTTATTCATTATTTCCCCGAAATAAAAGAATTTGTCATTTTTCTCTCTCTCTCTTTCTCCCCTCTCTCTCTTTTTCCTCCTTCTCTCTCTCTCTTCTCTCTCTCTAAAATAGGCCACTTTGGGCCAAAGACAATTAAATTGGTCAAAAACGTCAAAGGGTTTTCTCTCTCTCTCCCAACCCCCTTCCCTTTTAACCCCCATTTTCTCCCCCACCCGTTTCTAGGCAGGTTTTTGGTTGGGGGTGGTGGTTTGGGGGTGGGTTTTTGTGTGTGTGTGTTTTGTGGGTCTGTGTGTGATAAACCATGGGTTTTGGGTTTTCGCACGCTCTTTAGGGGTGTGTGTGTGTTGGGTTTTTGTGTGGGGTGGTTTTTTGTCAAGTCAAATTTTTGTGTGTGTGGGGTTTTTTTGGAGGGGTTTGTGTATACATCTGGGTATGTTTTTAATCATAATTTTTATTAATTTCCAAAAACTGTAATCAAAAATTTTTGTTCCCCTCTTTCTTTACTGTTGCTGTCTAGGGGTCCCCCCTCGTTTCTTTCCCCTTTCCACATCTTTGGCTAGTTTTGGCCCAGTAGTACACACCCTTGGGTTCATTCCTCTCTCCCTTCCTCTCTCTGTTCCCCCCTGGCTCTTCCAGAGTGTGTATGTTCACAACAGTTTTGTGTTGTTTTTGGAGATTGTGACCTACTGCTTCACACCCTTTAACAATAAAAAGCCCTATTTTGTCTGTTTTTAAATCGGAAGCCCCCAGCCGATCGAGTTTAAAAATATCAATGTTAGGGCCCAGCACAAAAATGACAGTTCAAAGCTGCTGTAGAGTGTTTGGGTTTTTTTTTGGTAACATTCTTGTCAGCCAAAAAACCTTTGGCTTTTTTTGAGGCTTTTGTAAACCCAGTTTCGGCAAAAACCCCTTCGGGCCCATTCGGGGTTGTTTGAGTAGGTAGGCCTAGAGTGAAAAAACTTGCGAAACTTTGGACCCACCTAGGGTAAACCGGTAGGTACTATACAGATTTCCCCCTACTGAAAAGGGGTATCCAAAAAGGGTTTTTCCTTTGAAACCCAAACCTTTTTTTAAACCGTTTCAGGGTTTAACTTTTTTAAAAATTTCCGCTTATATCCGGATGTATTATTTTTTTAACGGTTTTCTTTTCCCATTTTTACTGCCCCTAAATTTTTTTAAAACAAATTTTTGTTTGTTTTTTGGGACTGGTTTTTAAAGGATGGATTAGATTACCACGTCTATAAAGCAGGGGAAATGTCCTATAGGGGAAATTTGCCCAAATTTGGGGGTTTTCCACAGTGCTTGGAACAAGCTTTTTTACATGGGTTTTCTTTATAACACGTTGTGCGGTTTGTCTTAATTTGGGAACGCTCAGTCTTTTTGTTTTATTGTGCTTTAAACCCTTTTGGCAAAATAAACAGTTTCAGCCCTTACCCCCCACATATTAGTTGGGGCTTGGGCTTGAGGGGTTCCTTTTTGGGGCGGGGGAAGAAAATTGATTTTTAAAAGAGGCCCTGAGGGGGGAAGGAGGCTAGCCTGCAGCTGAGTGGTTTTTAAAACTCTGTGTGTGCTTCAATTTCCCGTGGGTTTCCCTTTAAATTTATGGGTTCCAAAAACCCCCAAACCAAGGGTTTTTTTAGGTGAATTAAGGGTAATTTTAAAGGGGGGTTTGTTTTACCATATCCCGGTTTAACTTCCAAAATGCAGACCTGCCCGTGCCTTTTAAAACCCCCTTTGTGTAGAAAAACAACACACAAAACACACAAAACACACAAACAATTTTCCGGGAGCATATTTTCCTGCGTGACATGTTTTCTGTCTTTTTTTTTTGTTTTGTTTTGTATGGGCTCTTTTAAAGCGACCTGTCTCGTCCATTCCATTTTTCTTTTCTGACAGATATGGTGTGTGCACTGGGCACTGATGGGATTTTAGGGGTTGTTTAAAGGCTTATGCAGAGAAATTTTTAAAACAATGAAAGAAAAAAAAGAAAAAAAAACACGAAAAGAAGAAACAAACAAACCAGACTGTTTAAATTTCCCAAATGAAATTGGGAAAAAGGAAAAGGGACGGGTTTCCCAAGAGCGAGCTTTAAAACCCTTTCCAACCCACAAAACAAAAACCCCACACACACACACACACACAACCCCAAAACCCACACAAAAAAAAAAACACCCCCAACACACCCCACACACACAACACAACACACACCCCACACAAAAACACAAAAACACAAAAAACACACCCCCAAACACACAAAAACACACCACACCCAAAAACCACACACAACACAACCCCCCCCCTCTCTCTCTCTCTCTTTTCTTGTGTCTCTCTCTCTCTCCTCACACACACATTCTCTTTCTCTCCTCTCTCTCTCTCTCCACACCACAACACACACACACAAAAACCCCCAAAACACCACACACCAAAAACACACCCCACACACACACCCCACACACTCTCTCTTTTCTCTCTCTCTCTCTGTGAGTTTTCTCTCTCTCTTCCCACAACACTTTCTCTCTCTTCTTTTCTCTCCCCTCTCTCTCTCTCTCCCCCCCCCCCCCCCCCACACACCACACACACACACACACACACAAACACCAAAAAAAAAAAATAAAAACCTGTTTTTGTCAGTGTGTTTCCCTTTGAGAATGACTTTTTTTTTCCTGTCTCCGCCCGAAATTTGCCCAAACACAAAATTTTACGTTGTTTCTGTGTGTTTTGTGGGGTGTGGTGTTTCGGTTGCGTGGGCGTGCGTGCGTGCGTGCGTGCCCTGCGGTTTTGGGGCGGCGGCGTGGATAGTGGTGGTGGGGTAAAAAAAGTCCCAAAGGGCCCAAATTAAAGTCAAAGTCAAAAATTTTATTTTTCCCTTTGTACTTTGGGGTTTTAAACAATACCCTTAAAAAAAAAAAACAATCCACCTGTTGTTGTGTGAGTTTGGGGGGGGAAAAAGAGAGAGGGGAGAGAGGGGAGAGAGGAAGGGGGAGAGTTTGGTGTGTTTTTTTGCTGGGTTTTTTTGGGGTGTTGTTGGGGGGTTTTTGGGGTGGTTGGGGTGGGGTTTTGGTTGTGTTTGTGTGGTGTGTGTTTTTGTGTGGGGGAAAAGGGGGAGAGGGAGAAGAGGGGGAGAGGGGAGAGGGTTTTGGGGGGTGTTGTTTTGTGTGTGTGTGGGGTGCGGTTTCGGGTTAGGGGGTTTTGTTTTAACGGGGTGTTTTCAAAAAGGGACTTTGGAAATTTTCTGGGTCATCTATAAAAATCAGCACCCAGACCTTTCCCCTCAGTCTCTCGCGGATGGGGGGGGAAAAATTTCAGGGTGGAACGAAGTCACCAGGAGGGGGGGGGGGGGGGGGGGGGGGGGGGGGGGGGGGGGGTTGGGGCAGGATGGCCCCGGTGGTTTTGAGTTTAAAGATTCTCGCCCTTTGGGGAGCGCCCGGGGTTTGAGCCACCACTGAAATGCCCCTTTTGAGGGGGGGGGTTTTTCCCCTTGGGGGTTTTTAGCAAACATTAACCCCCCCGAAAAATCACTTTGGAAAGAGGCTGGAACTGGTTCCCCTGTGCGAATTTCAAGGAGGACATTTACGCACCTTTAGAATTTGTTTCCCGCCTTTTGGGAAAAGAGTCGTTTTCATTTGGGACGGATTTAAAAAGCAAAGTTAAAAAAAAAAAAAACCAAACCCCCGGGTTTGGGCATAGTTCGTGTTTTTTGGCATTGTCCCCGAAGATTTGGGAAATTTGGCTTTCCCTACTAGTGGGGAAAAAGGTTTTCCCATGAAAATCTTAACTTTGGGAACCCCGGGGGGCTTTTTTCCCAGGGGGGCCCAAGAAGAGAGAAAAAGAGAGGGGAAAAGGGGGGGGAGAGGGAAGAGAGAGAAGGGGGGGTGGGGGGAGAGAGAGGGGAGGGAGGGGAGGGGGAGAGGGGAGAGGGGAGAGAGGGAGGGGGGAGAAAAGAGGAGAGGGGGAAGAGAGAGGGAGGGGGGAGAGAGAAAAGGGGAGGGGAGGGGGGGGGGGGAGGGGGATTGGGGAAGGGGGAGGGGAAAGGGGGAGAGAGGGGAAAAGGGGGGGAGAAGAAAAGAGAGAGAGGAGAGGGAGAGGGATGGGGGAGAAAGGGGGGACGAGAGGGGGAGATGAGAGAGAGAGAGGGGGGGGGGAGGGGAGGGAGAGGGAGAGGGGAGAAGAGAGGGAAGTGAGAGAGGGGGAGAGAGGGGGGGAGAGAGGGAAAGGGGGGGAGAGAGAGGGAAAAGGGGGGAGAGGGGGAGAGGGAGAGGGAGAGAGAGAGGGGGGAAAAGAGAAGAGAGAGGGGAGGGGAGAAAGGGATGGGGGAGGAAAAGAGAGGGGAGAGAGAGAGGGGAAAAGAGGGGAGTTGGGGGAAAGAGAGAGAGAGAGGGGGGGGGGGGGGGAGAGAGAGAGAGGGGAGAGGAGAGGGAGAGATGAGAGAGGGGGAGGAGGGGAGTGGGGGAGGGGAGAGAGAGAGGAGAGAGAGATTTTATTTCTGTATTTTATTCTTTTATATTGAGGATAATGGAATAAGCACTTATGTGCTTTTTTCCATCTAGTCCCCGTCTGTATACGGTTTTCTAAATTTGTCATGTGTTCCCACCGGCACACAATGGCCTACTCTTACGAACAGTGGAACAGGATTTAACTTTGTGCGCGAGATGTTCTGCGTGCGTTCGCACCGGGACCTCGGCTTATTAGTCTCATCCGAAGTAGAAGGAGAGAGAGAGGGGGGAGAGAGAGAGGAGAGGAGGAGAGAGAGAGAGAGGGGTGGAACAAAAGCATAAAAAAGCTTTCCTTCCATATAACATTCCCTTCACCAATCCACTGAATATCAGTTATGGAGTACACACTTTCCATGCCAGACTCTAGAAAAGGACGATGCAGACAGGCTGGCATGAGATAGGGAGAGAGTTACTACAAGAAGGACAGAAAGTCACATAAAGGGGAAACTGCAGAAGTTGGGATTACTGGATTTTACAGGAGAATTACTAGCCTACCAACTGACAAAGAAAAACCACGCCATGAAAGTAAAGGCAGAGATACATGGTCCTTTTTAATCGTGCGACCCAAAACCATTCGTGTGAACATGTTTATTCTGACTTGCCAAAGTGAAAAGGATGAACTGCTGCATGGAATGTCTAAAAGGTCTGGAATGTAAAAACTGTTGCAAGTTTTGAGTTTAAAGTCTCATACAAATGCACACCCACACACGCTCACATGCACACATTAGGCAAATACTTTCTGCTGAACTCTGATTGGCTGAAGGATACAAGCCATCCATTTGCAATTAGAATACAATGTATTCCAAACAATTAATCAAACAAAATCAAATAAAATTCTTTTCTTTCGAGAATATTGAATGAGCACCCGTGCGCTTTTTTTTTAACATCCAGTCTCGCCCTTAGGGACACATCATAATACTAAAATAAGCCCAATGAATTAGGCTGAACCAGATACCTTGAACTACTTACAGACGAACGTTTACAGTGACAAACATTTTACATTCACCAAAGTTTATTTCAGGGATTCCTCAAAGCGACCCTGTGACACTGCTTCAAGAAGTATGGAACACTTCCAGAAAAAAAAATTACCATAGCTACCAGAAGCTCAGTACATAAAACTGGCTTTGTCAAGATTGCCCTTTATGAAAAGAGATCTGTTGGACACACGCCATGTCTTCAGCCGACTGTGGCGTGGCGTTCATCGGAGCGATTGAGATTCCTCTGTTGTCTGGACAATCTGCTTGTAGCAGAGAAAGAAGACAAAGACGTCAACGAAGAAGAAGGAGGAGACAATAGAGGCCTAGGCCTAGCAAGCCGAGTCATTTTGTGATGTGAAGCGGTCATGGCTGACCTAGGGTAGAAGTGACGATTGTCTGGTTGTTATTGTCTTGTGTGTGTGTGTGTGTGTGTTTTTGTGTGTGAAGTTAAGTCAAGGTTTTATTTCCAGATGGTACATTGAAAATGTGTGTGTGTGTGTGTGTGTTTTGTTGTTGTGTGTGTATTTGTGTTTCCGTATTTTTGGTTTTGTTTTGTTTTGTGCCATCTATCCATGTGTGTGGTAGTTGTGTGTGTTAAGTAAGTCTTCAATTTTAACGTCTTTCCATTTTAAAGTGATACCAGACGGCCCTAAATAGGAGACTGAATGAAAGAGATGGATAGATAGATAGATTACTCTATGTGGTGCGTGCATGCGTGTGAGTGTGTGTGTGTGTGTTTTTTGTTTGTGTGTGGGGTGTGTTTTGTGTGTGTGAAATTCAAAGTCAGTCAAAATTTCTTTCCAGATAGTACATTGAATAAGCAATGTTTTGCTTAAAATTTATTTTTACATCAAGCCATCCATCTACGTGTGTGTGTTTTGTGTGTGTGTGTGTGTTTTGTGTGTGTGTGTGTGTGTGTGTGTGTTGTGTGGGGTGTATGTGTGTTTGTTGTGCGCGCTGTGCGGGCGCGCGCGTTGTGTTGTGTGGCTTTGTGTTGCTGTTATGTTGTTTGGGTTTCTCTTTTTAAAGAATAGGATATAAGTGTAATTACACATTTTAAAAAATAAAGTTTTGTGTTGTTAGTATTTTGCGTCTCTCTCTCTCTCTCTCTCACTCACTCTCTCTCTTCATTTCTGAAATGTGTTTTGTTGTGCCGTTCCTTCCACGTCCTCTTTCGATGGGTTTAAAAGCTTAACACAATAAAATCTCTCTCTCTCTCTCTTTCTCTCCAGGGCGGAAAAAAAAACCAAGCCACTCGATTAAAGGAGACGACTTTATCCCGTCAGAGGTACAGTTCACACAGGGAACACACTAGTAGCCCACAGAGACTGCCCTGACTATACGTGATTTAAAAAACCATACACTACTTACAATGCAATCCTGAGGTGACTTCCACACAACACACGCACCAATACACATACACACACACACAACACACCACCCCACAATAGAGGGCACTCAACACAGAGGCCCAGATGATTAAAAAAAAAAAAAGCAATTTTTTTCTGTAATCCTTGAAAAGCAGAGAAAAATAAATTAAGAAAGAAAGAAAGAAAAAGAAAGAATCACACACACACACACACACACACACACGCAAAAAGGGGGAAAGAGAGAGCCTTTGACGCTCTGTGTGTTTTGTGCGTGTGTGTGTGTGTGTGTGTGTGTGTGTGTGGTGTGTGTGTGTGTGTGTGTTTTTGTGTTGTTTTGTTGTTGTTTTTGGGTTGTTTTTCATTTAACGTCTGTTCACCTCAGTGACATTGGACGAGGAAAGAGGAAATTGTGAAGGAAGTTTAAATTTGGGAAAGCAAGGAGGGAAGGAGAAAAGATTTTAGAGATGGCATATTTAATATAATAATTAATAATAATAATAATAATAATTTAATAATAATAATAATATAATATATGTATGAAATTTATATAGCGCTGAATTCTTGTAAAGCAACAAATCAAAGCGCTCGATGATGATGTTATTTGTTGTTTGTGTGTTGTGTGTGGTGTGTGTGTGTGTATGCGGTTTTTAAAATGTTGTCATCTGTTCCACCGGCACACAATGGCCTACTCTTTCGAACTGCGGAACAGGATTTAACGTGTGCGCAAGATGTTCTGCATGGTTCGCACACGGGGCCTCGGTTTATAGTCTCATCCGAAGGACTTTATGGTACATATGGTGTGTGTTAGAATTTTTGTGCATTAAAACAAATCATAATCATGAAACAAAAGAAAATATTAAAAATTCCCTTAAACATGAGCAACATTTAAACTCAACAAAGTGTTAACATGAAATAACAATCATGTACCCACAACGAATATTCTAGGGGACTGTGCAATATACATTTAACAATGTCAAAAGCTAACTTGGAATTTTTGAATACATTTTCCAGAGAGACTGCTCAGAAAATGTATGTAGAAACGGTTTTACAATGGGGCACTCAAATATGATGAGAGTATTCTTGATATGTTCTCCACATAGACACCTGGCATCTTTGCCAAAAATTTGTAATGAATGCATTTAATTTTGTTCTACAATATAGTGTTTTTAACCGTAGAACTTCTTGTGTATGTTAAGGTGTGTGTTTTTGTTGTGTGTGCGCGCGCGGCGCGCGCTTGGTGTGTGTGTGTGTGTGTGTGTGTGTGTGTGTGTGTGAGAGGTTTTGATGATGTGAGTGTGGTGGTACGTGTGTGTGAGTGTGTTTGTGTGTGTGTGTGTGTGTGTGGTGTGTGTGTGTGTTTGTGTGTGTGTGTTTTTTTTGTGTGTGAGAGAGGTGTTGTTGTGTGTGAGAGGGGGCTTTTGTGTTCTGTGTGTTGTGTTTGTGTTTGTGTTTGTGTTTGTGTGTGTTTTGTGTGTGTGTGTTGTGTGTGCGTGCGGAGAGAGAGAGAGAGGAGAGTATGAGAGAGGAGAGAGGAAGGAGGAGAGATTTTGGGGGGGAAATTCTTTTATTTCGAGGATAATGAATAAGCACTCATGTTCTTTTTTATAAACCAAACCCCGCCGTAGGGATACATTCTTAGTAATAAACCCATATCATACTCTTAACACAGTGAATAAGGGAAAAAACTAAAAAAACCAACCAAACAGAAAAACCCCCCCCCCCCCAAACAAACAACACAAGAAAAAAAACACAAAACAAACCCCCACAAAAACGAAAACAAAGAAAAAAAACAACAAACAAAAAAACCAAAAAGAAAAAAACAGAAAAAGAGAAAAACCAAAAGAGCCAAACTTATAAAGACATAAAAATGAACATCTACACATTGTAAAATGGTACACATAGTTTTTACAGGTAACAATAAGATATTGAAATAAGACATTCACTAGAACTCAAGTACAGTCGACAAGCCTATAAAATTTGGAAAATTATAAAGTATGAATACTCCTTCATCAGGATACGCAACAAATATAACTTATAAGCAAAACAATAAAAAGAGAGAAGAGATGAGGGGAGAGAGTAAGAGGGGAGAGAGAAAGAGAGTGTGTGTGTGTGTGTTTTTGTGTTTCAGAGATAATATAAATATGTAATTCTCAAAACAGTACGCGATCACCATCAACACTCATTTTGATTATACTCGTACAAGTTATATGTCATGATAATGACATAAACTCAATACCCAATACACCCACGCAATAAAAACATTAAGAACAAGGAAGAAAAGAAAAGGAAAAGCCCAAAACCCAAAAAAATCAGAGAGAGAGAGAGAGAGAGAGGAGAGAGAGAGAGGGGAGAGAGAGTGTGTGTGTGTGTGTGTATTTCAGGGTAATACTAAAAAATATGATTCTCAAGACAGCACACGGGGGAGAGAGAAAAGGAGGGAGAGAGAGAGAGGAGAGAGGGAGGGGTGAGAGAGATGAGAGGGGAGAGAGAGAGAGAGAGTGTGTGTGTGTATGTGTGTATTTCAAGGGACAATACTAAAGATATAATTCTCAAGACAGCACACGAGAGAGAGAAGAGAGAGGGGAGAGAGAGAGAGAGAGTGGAGAGGGAGAGATGCTTTTGGTGCGAGAGAGAGATGTGTGTGTGTGTGTGTCTGTGTGTGAGGAGGAGAGAGAGGGGAGAGAGAGAGAGGGGGGGGGGGGGGGGGGGGGGGGTCAGCTCGGCGAAAAGTCGTCAGGGACAACACTATTCTACTGTACGAAGCACGCGAGCCCCAAATGCCATCCCACAGGCAGCTTAGTCGAAAGCCCTCAAAACACTACACTCTTTACCTACAACACACACACCCACTGCCCCCTTGCTGCTTGTCGTGTCGACACCAACATGCACGCTCCACTTAGGGATAGCACAGACAGACAGAACGAACAAAAAATAAGACAAAAGGGGGGAGAGACAGTAGGTGCAAAAACAAAAAAGCACACACATGTGGATACGTGGTAGACGGACAGTCAGAAGATGGAAGACAGACAAAAACACCACTCACACACTTTTGCTACATGGGTAGACGGGCGATAGACAGAAAGAAGAAAAACATGCACTCACACCTGAGTTGATGGGTAGACAGACAGACATTTGAAACACCACATCACACTGTGCATGCTTGGGTAGAAGAAACACACACCACATACAGACACCCACAATTTTCGACACACACACAGCACACGTGTGCATGCACGGTTTGACGCACACACAGAAAAAAAAACAATGCATTGCTATTAAATTTCCATCGGAAAAAAAAAATTTGACTTGACAGACAGAGACACCAAAAAAAATACTGTGGGAACTCAAGACATGCACCATAAACAAAACAAACACACTCCCTACACTGTATGTCTATCACTGTTCCCTCCTTTATTAAACACAAAACACACCACACACCACCCCACACAACAAACCCCCCAAAAACACACCCACCACCCCCCACCACCATCACCCCCACCCCACCACCCCACACCACAGTCATCAAAACAATCACACTTCCTCCATAATATCTTTTCTTTGTCCATCCTATTTTTTTAACACCACACACACACAACACACACCACACACCACCCCACCACCACACCACACCACCACCACACCCCCCCACACCCACACCAACCCCCACACCCAAAACACACACCACCACCACCCACACCCCTCAACCCCACCAAACCACCACACACCACAAAAACCACCACCACCACACACACACCACAACACCCCCAAACCCAACACACCCACACCACCCCCAAAACCCCACCCACACACACACACCCCCACCCCCACCACCACCACACACAAAACCACCAACCCCAAACCACCACACACACACACACACCCCAAAACACCCCCACCACACACACCCCCACACGGTCAAAAAAACAACCCCACTTCTCACCTGTATTTCTTTTCTCTGTCTCTCTTTTTCTTTAAAAATCAACACACCACACACACACACACCACACCAAGTCATCAAACGATCACACTTCCTTGCTCTTGCTCTTGGTCTTTTTTCTTTTTCTTTGTCTGCCCTATTTTATTTTCCCCACACACCACAACCAGAGTCATAAACGATCATTCCTTGCTCTTCTCTTGGTCTGTCTGTCTCTTTTTTGCCCTTTTCTATTACCACCAAACACACACACACCACACAAAAAACATTTTTTTTTTTTTCCCTACCTTTGGGTTTTTTTTTTCTGAAAAAAAGAAAACCCCCCAAAAAAATGGGGCCCCAAGGTATAAATTTTTTTGAAAAAAGTTGGGCCTTTATCTTTCTTCCTGGAAAAAAATTGGGCCCTTAAACAAAAAAAATTTTTCTTGCGGAAGCTTTTTAGAAAAAAGATGAATGAGTTGGGAATAGCGTTCAAGCAAGTGATTGATTTTAAAAAGCTTTTATTTCTAACAAAGTATGTGGTTGGTATAATCGTAGAAATTGTTACCCATGTACGGTTTAGCTAAATGCTTTCGGACAAATTCGTGAAAAAGAAACTGCTTTTTTGGGGAGAAAATCTAAATAGTCATGTTATTTTTGTTGGGACTTTTTTAAAAACATTTTCCTGCTGTACCCGTTTGTAATGGATCAGATTCTTCTGAACCATCGTTTCTGTTGGGGCATTGTGTTAGGGTTGAAAAAAGTCCGAAAATCGGTTTTTGTAGTATGTTAAAGTTGGGGGTTTTTCAGTCTATAATTGCATTTTTCAGTTTCGTTTGCTTTTTTTGTTGATTTTTTCCCCTCTAAAATCACTAATTGTGAAAAGACGTTAAAATTTAAATTCACAACAACAAAAAACACACCCCCAAGACACGGCACAAAACAAAAAACACCACACCACACAACAGAAAAACACCCCAAAACCCCAAAACATACACAGACCGGACACAGGCCCAATCCCCACCCACACAGACACACATTCGGTTTTATTCTGTTGCCCTTATCTTAACTAAAAAAGAAAAGATATGCAGCAAATACATAGCCTGACCAAAAAAAAAAGTACTTTTTTACCTAAAAAGCTTCTTAAATTCAACGAAGAAGCAAAAAAAAACAAAAACAAACCAAAAACCCCCCATCCCCCAAAAAACAAAAACCCCAAAAAAACAAAAAACCCAAAGCAAAAAAACAAGATTGAAACTGTGGATGCCAAGTTTAACAATGATAGAAAATAGAAATGTGAGCTCTGAACCAGGGATTTGGGTTGATTCTCGCTGTTCACCACTTGATTCCAGTGGACTGCCTTTTTTCATCACACCCGAAATTACATTTTTGCTAAGGTTCGTTCATCAGTCACCCCTGAAGTGGGCGTGGCGGCCCAAGGAAAATCCCCCAGATAAACCCTCGCTTTTAGTTATGGGGGGGAAAAAAAGAGAAGAAAAAAAGAAAAAGGAAAAAACAAAAAACAAAAAAAAATCGGACTCGTGACTGACGGGGGTGTCGTAAGTCATACATGGTGCACACCGCTAGAGAGAGAGAGAGAGAGGAGGAAAGGATTTGAAGGAGGAGAAAGAAGGAGAGAGATTTTGTTTTTTTTTTTTTTTTTTTTTTGATTAATGTCTTTCCTACATGGTGATTTAGACCATCCATTCTTTCCAAGTACCTTTTTATTACACCGCATTCTCTTCTTCTCTCTTTCTCTCCCTACACGCCCCCACATCCAAATTATATATAAATATATTTATATATATATTTATATATTATTTATATATTTTTTATTATATTTTTGCTTTACATTTTTATATATATATATTTTTTTTATAAATATATATATATATTTTTATATTATATATATATATTTATTTTAATTACGAAAAGGTTTTCAGGTGAGAATATAAGACTTCAGCAACTGACACTATGAATTGCTGAGAGTCATATAAACTTCTTGACTAGTGGCATATTTCTTATGATATCTGAACCTCTCCTTTTATACATGTCAAAAAGAATTGGACAATCAAACAACAAATGGTGGACTGAAAGTGGAATAGAACAAGAACATGTTACATTTTTTGAATATTTAGTATTCCATGCATTTAATCTCAGTTTATGTATGAGAGAGAGAGAGAGAGAGAGTGTGTGTGTGTGTGTGTGTGTGTAATCTGTAGGATCCCCGATAGCTCAAATGTAAATGCCAAATCAATGTTAACGCAGCCGAGTTACAAACTGTGTAATGCTAATGACTGCATCTTAGGTTTTTTTTTTTAGCGGGATTTGACATGGTGACCGAAGCTAGGTCTAAAAAACTTTTTATAGGGGCATTTCTTATTTGAATCAAACCTCCTTTTACTGTCAAAAGTTTGACTTACCAATGGTGGAGAAAAGGAATTAAACAAAGACAGAAAAGTACCAGATTTAGTTAGAGAGAGAGTCGGAGAGGAGAGAGAGGGTGGAGGTGGGAAACAATGACCAATGAAATGCAAATTCTTTTAACGAGGATTAAGGGAATTAAGACTCAACTGTGTTTTTTACATTACAGGTGCGGTGGAATAATAATATAATAACCCGATATTATACGTTCCTCCTTTTCTTCTTTCTTCTTTCCCTAAAAGCGAGTAAGAGGAAGAGGGAGAGGAGAGAGAGATGGGAGAGAGAGGAGAGAAGAGAGAGAAAAAGAGAGAGAGAGAGAGTTGATTGGGGTAAGCTACTAAAGCCTATTCACAGGGGAACAGTGAGGAGGGGGTGGGCACAAACGTGTCAACAAGACACCATAAGGAACATAACAACACCCCAAAATAGACAGCATGGCATGGATTCCCTGTCAGCCAGAGAGAGAGAGAGAGAGAGACTTGTTTATTGTGGCAAGCTTTCAAGCCCATTCACAAGGGGACAGTGAGGAGGGGACTAGGTACAAACATAATTTATATTCAACTAAGAGGAGAAAAACAATTCACAACAGCCCAGATAATCACCATGACATGGATTCCACGTCATGATTCAAAAGCTGCAACAAAACACAGTTATTGTAAACTATGGCTGATTACTGTAATTCTTTAGCTCAGCAAGAGCGAGAACAATGAACAACCCTTCTTGCTGTTAAAGCTTTACCAGCCACACAGTGCTGCATCTTATGATTCCTAGAGTCATGCCATTTGTTTGACAATTTATGTCATGTACAAAACAAACTGTGACGTGAAAAGTTGACATGGAGACCACATCAGCACAATTTGTGTTTGAAATAACTTGGCCAAATAGGGGAGAGCAAAAGGTACTGGTGGCATAACAAGCCACTGTGTAAGGAGTGTAAATGCCCCTCTGGTTTCTAAGAGAGGGATGGATGGATCCATGGAGTGATCTTCATAGCCTAGGTAAGAAACTTGAAAAAAATCCATGTGTTCCTGGCTGGGAAATCTTCAGAAGAAATGAAGGGTGCTTTTGTATTCATTGATAAAGCACATACAGCTTTTCAATGATGCAGTCAGTTATTGACAGTCAGAGGCTTGTAATTCCAAAAGGTGCAAACTGTAGGTTTTGTATAGGTGTCTTTAGTTATGAATGGTGGGAATAGCAGGTTTTGTGTAGGTGTCTTTAGTTATGAATGGTGGGAATAGCAGGTTTTGTGTAGGTGTCTTTAGTTATGAATGGTGGGAATAGCAGGTTTTGTGTAGGTGTCTTTAGTTATGAATGGTGGGAATAGCAGGTTTTGTGTAGGTGTCTTTAGTTATGAATGGTGGGAATAATAGGTTTTGTGTAGGTGTCTTTAGTTATGAGTGGTGGGAATAGCAGGTTTTGTATAGGTGTCTTTAGTATGAATGGTGGCAATAGCAGGTTTTGTATAGGTGTCTTTAGTTATGAATGGTGGGAATAGCATGGTTTTGTGTAGGTGTCTTTAGTTATGAATGGAGGGAATAGCAGTTTTGTGTAGGTGTCTTTAGTTATGAATGGTGGGATTAACAGGTTTTGTTAAGGCGTCTTTAGTTATGAATGGTGGGATTAACAGGTTTTGTGTAGGTGTCTTTAGTTTGAATGGTGGGAATAGCAGGTTTTGTGTAGGTGTCTTTGTTATGAATGGTGGGAATACAGGTTTTGTGTAGGTGTCTTTAGTTATGAATGGTGGGATTAACAGGTTTTGTCTAGTTGTCTATAGTTATGAATGGTGGGAATAAGGTTTTGTGTAGGTGTCTTTAGTTATGAATGGTGGGAATAGCAGGTTTTGTGTACGTGTCTTTAGTTATGAATGGTGGGAATAGCAGGTTTTGTATAGGTGTCTTTAGGTTATGAATGGTGGGAATAGCAGGTTTTGTGTAGGTGTCTTTAGTTATGAATGGTGGGAATAGCAGGTTTTGTGTAGGTGTCTTTAGTTATTGAATGGTGGGTATTAACAGGTTTTGTGTAGTGTGTTTTTTTTTAGTTATGAATTGTGGGAATAGGGTTTTGTGTAGGTTGTCTTTAGTTATGATGGTGGGAATAGCAGGTTTTGTGTTGCGTGTGTCTTTAGTTATGAATTGGTGGGAATAGCGGTTTTGTGTAGGTGTCTAGTTCATGAATGGTGGGATTAATAGGTTTTGTGTAGGTGTCTTTAGTTATGAATGGAGGGAATAGCAGATTTTGTGTAGGTGTCTTTAGTTATGAATGGTGGGAATAGCAGGTTTTGTGTATGTGTTGTCTTTAGTTATGAATGGTGGGATATAGACAGGTTTTGTGTAGTGTCTTTAGTTATGAATGGTGGGGTAGCAGGGTTTTTTATAGATTTTTAGTTATGAATGGTGGGTAACAGGTTTTGTATAGGGGTTTTAGTTTTTGAATGGTGGGAATAAAAAGGTTTTGGTAAATGTCTTTAGTTTTGAATGGTGGGAATTGCAGGTTTTGTATAGGTGTTTTTATTTGAATGGTGGGAATGGGTTTTGTTAGGTGTTTTATTATGAATGGTGGGAATAAAGGTTTTGTTGGTGTTTAGTTTGAATGGTGGGGAATAGAGGTTTTGTTAGGTGTTTTTTTGGTTTAAATGGGCAAAAAGTTGGTTTTTTTTGGGGGTTTGTCCCAAACGCCTTAACTCTGTCTCTCTTTTTTGTGTGTGTGTGTGTGTGTGTGTGTGTGTGTGTGTTTTGGTGTGTTGTGTGTGTGTGTAAGTGTTGTGTGTGTGTGTGTGTGTGTGTGTGTGTGTGTGTCTGGCACTTAGTGACAACACACACCTTTTGCTGTTGTCAATGCTGTCTCAGCGGATCTGTTAGTGGGCATTGTAAAGAAGGATGGCTGCATTCCCAAAGAAACGCATTCTGTATTGGTGAACTGGTTGCTGGACACCATCTACAGGCATATTATACTTCGCTTTCATGGATTTATGAAAGGTGACATGAAAAAGATATAGTCACTGTCTTGAAATGTGACAAGCTGGGAAAATACTTGCTGAATTGTCAGAGTTTCTTATTCTTTTTCTTCGAGGATAAGCGAAAAAGCTACCCATGTGATATTTTTTCCATCCAGTCACGTGTGTATGCTGTTTTGGCATTTTTGGCCCCGTTCCCTCCGGCACTTCAATGGGCTAGTCTTCCGTAAAGCGGAAAGGGTTTTAATGTGTGCACAAGATGTTCTGCGTGCGTTCGCACACGGGGTCCCGAGTTATAGTCTCATCCGAAGGACTTTTGGGGAGAGTGGAGTCGGCACTGATGTTAACTCCAGAGGAAAAAAAATCCTCTTGAACGAGATTTAAACCCGGGTCAGCAGATCACGCATGCATCACTCTAACCACCAGGCTATCCCGTCCACAGTGGGTAGAGGAGAGCAGTACATGAGGGAACCTGCAGGGGAGAAGCGAAAAAACAGACTCCCAGATATTGAAAGTGACTGAAGGTATAAGAAGCCGCAGGAAGAGAGAGAGAGGAGAGAGAGAGTGAGAGAGGAGAGAGAGAGATGAGAGAGTGAGTGAGGAGAGGAGGAGAGAGAGAGAGAGAACAAACCAGGCCAGGAACTACAGTGTCCAATTTTGCCTGCAGCAACGGTGACTAGAGTCTGTCATGCTCGGATTGGTCTGCATGCTGAAACCACAGCAGTGGCATTGCTCCCAAACAGGACTGTTGTGGCCATAGAAGGCGCTTGCCATTGTTCTTCCGAGACAGAAGAGTGCCTACTACTACTACTGTACTGATACTACTACTACTACCCTGTATACTCATATGTGTGCTTTGATTTGTTGCTTTTACAAGATTCCAGCACTATATAATTCCATACATTACTATATACATACTACTATATGCTGATGATGCTGCTGCTGCTACTACTACTGCTGATACTACTACTACTATACTATAATACTACTGCTACTACTACTATACTTCTACTGCTTCTGTGTGCTGTGCTAGTTTTTGTGCATGATTCCAAATGACAGGCAGGCAATCTGTAGATCAGTTATTACTGTGAGTCAACTGTTTGTGTTAGGAAATGGAATTATACCCTCACTGCATGCACCTTGTGGCCTGGTGAGGGATAGGCTTCCCTAGGTTCAATCTTCCCGAGAGGTACGGTCCTGGTACAATCCTGCAGTGCCTGATTTAACCTCCACAAGTTGGAGGAGAGAAGAGGAGCGAAGAAGAGAGATCTATAGATCTATACGAAATCAGGGCAAATCAGGCTGTTTGGTTTACGGGAGCTAACCATGTAAATGCGACTGCATAGAGGGAAAGTGAGTTATGTCCCATGAGAGGTGGTAGTGGTAGTGGTTGGTGGTAGGGAGTCACTTACACACACACACACACACACACACACACACACACACACTTGGTTATTTATTGTTTTCCTTATAATGAGTATATTATGTGGTGAAGGGGATATGGGTGAAGGTTTGTAAGTGTTTAAATGATTTAAAAGGAAACTATACATCAGTTTCCTCTGTTTATACCCATTTGGTTGTTGTTATTGTTGGTGATGGTGGGGGTGGATTTCTGGTTTATCTTGCTTTTTGTTTGTTGTTTTGGGTTTTAGGGTAGTTTTCTTGGGGAGGGGGAGGGGGGTATTTTGGACTTTTACCCCGTCTTTTGTTAGTTCTATATTGTTCTTCTTTGTTTTGGCTGTTTTCTTGTCTTATGTTAGTTATTGTCGCTGTTGTTGTTGTGTACGTATCTTTGTGTTTGTTTGATTGTTTTTTTGCTTGTTGTGGTTGTTCTTGTAGTTTATTTTTGTTTGTTTTTTTTCAGTTGTTTGCATGGTTGAAGGTTTTTGTGTGATGTGTGTGTGAGGGGGGTGGGGGGGGGGGGGGGGGGGGGAAAGCAGTTGGTGTGTCTTAAAAAAAATTGTTTTGTCTTCTTTTTGTTGTTGTTGTTGTTGTGATTGTTTTTTTGTATTATGATGGATATATTTTCAAGATTTTTGAATTATTTGAATTGTATGGTTTAATATTTTTCAGGGTTTTTGTTTTGTCTTTAATTCCATATATGCATATGTTATTGTCTTTTCTTGTTTGATTTGTATAGTTTACCATAGATTAGGTTTTTATTCTATGTCTGCATATATATTATCTTTTTTTTCTCGCTTTTTTCCTCTTTAGATAGATGGCTTGATGAAAAAAAGCAAATGCACTGCTTATTCAATGTACCATCTGAAAATACAAGTTTGACTTTGACTTTGAGTTTGACTTTGACTTTGACACACACACACACACACACACCAGCCAGCCAGCCAGGAACCCTTTATAACCACATTTTTTAAAAATTCAGCCCTAAGGCTGTCTCCAACAATCACACAGCTGACCCCTTTAAGGGCTGTCTTGTCCAAACAACAATAATGACGTGGTGGACAGACGCTGTAGCCCAGTGGTTTAGACCTTCCACTTCAATCCCATGGGTCCATGAAGTCGTGGGTTCCAATCTTGGCGTCGTCTGGTAAATTAAGGATAGGGGATTTTTTTAAACCATCTCCTAGGTCAACTTCAAGTGCAAACCTGCCAGTGCCTTAATTCCCTTTGTATCTATTCACATGCAGAATATCAACATATGCATGTTAAAAACCCCGTAATTGATGTCAGCGTTTGGGTGAGTTGGTGAGTTACAGAAACACAAACATACCCAGCATGGGTAAAAACGGTCACATATGCAGAATCTCACCAGTAGTAAACCCTGAAACTCCAGCCGAAGGAAAAAAAAGTTTGGTTCACTGTTGAATTACTTAAGTACATTGAGAGAACACAGACCACTCCGCATTCTTGTGAAGTCACCAGTGGTCCATAGCTAGAATTGTTACTGGTCTAGGGGAAGCAAATTGCAACAAGCACTTAATCTGACCATGAAGACAATTGGTTACCTCCCATTTCATCATTTTTTTTGCGTTGTTTCAAGTCAAGTCAAAATGATCTTTATTGAGGGTAAAAGATTAAGTTTATACTACTTCTTTTTGGTCCTGTCCTCACAAAAAAGAAAATCCAGAAAATTTACATATAAAAGCAATCAAAATACAATGTTCACACATGTTGAAGACAAAAATCTATAGAGATTTTAAAAAATATTTATAAATCCAGACTAACAAACCATGATAAAGCAAATCAAGACAGCATAGCATAAGCTCAAAGTCATACAGATAAATAAAGAAACTTTTATTTATAAGCTACACCAGATTAACAAACCATGATAAAAGCAACTCAAAACAGCATATCATAAGCTCAAGTCATAGGTTACAGGTAGGCCTAAATAAAGAAAATAACCCCCCTTTTAAAAAACCCCCAAACAAACATAAAACAAGGAACAAATTAACAAAAGCAAAACAAGATAAAACAAACCCCAAGACAGTATAATGTAAGCTCAAAACATACAACAAATACATAAATTATTGATAACAAAAGTAGTAATAACAAGGTAAATTGATGTAGATAACCTGGAGTATAAAAGTGGACTTATTATTTGTTCATTGGATGTTTCTTTAAGAGTTCCATTTATAGGAGCTGATTTTAAGGAGATAAGTAGATTATTCCACACTGTTTTTCCTAAATAAGCAAGGTTTGATATATAAAGATTATTATGGGGCCTGGGTAAAGACAATATATACGAGGAGGCTTGTTTTCCTTAATGGTAAATTTTGTTATAACTTTCTTTGGGGCTTTTCTGTTTAATATATTGCACATATATAGACACTTGTTGAAATGCAGACTGTCTTTGAGAGGAATAATATCTAATTCTTTGTAGTTGTTGGTGGTCAATGTATTAGGATTTTCAGAGTAGTTTGTTAGCTCTTTTATTGTAGGCAGATTTTTTTGCTTTTAGGTTTATTTCACTAGCACTATCCCATAAGGTTGAAACATAATTTATAAGAGAGTCAAGTCAAAATTTTATTTCCAGATGGTACATTGAATAAGCAATGCATTTGCTTTTTTTCGTCAAGCCATCTATCTAAGAACAAATTTCGTAATGACTATACTAAGACACTACATTATTGCATCATTTACATTAAATTAAACCGTAATAAAAATTTAAAAAAAGAGAAAAAAAATCGATAAGACATACATTGAAAATACAAAATTACACATATACATATACATGCCACACATACTCATGCCACACCTGAGTGACAGTGCGCGCTTCACGTCCACACACTCATTTAATTAAAAATGTTTTAAAGAATTAAAAAAAGAAAATATAAAAGTCACGGACAAACAAAATTTACTTCACTTACTGTTTCCTCCATTTTTTTCACGTTTATACTGTAGATAATAAAAAAGGCTACAGGAATAAAACGTTAGAAAATACTAGGCATTCGTCATTACGATATATTACCTTCAATGACCTCCCTCCTCTCTCCTCCACCAGCAAACGTGTGCTTTTTTATGCCTATACTTTTCAAATAGCGCTTTTTTAAAAAATGACATTCACACAATAACTATCAATAGCAGAGAAGTCAAATAAGATTACAATAATGTTTATTATAATAGAGATGTTACATTATAACACAATCACCCATCACCATGGACAACAATATAAACAAATGATCCCATCACCATGAGACAACATAATGATGATAACAGATAGCATTGGAATGGATGGGGTGGTGGGGGAGGGTGTATCAAGGGGGAACGGGGAAATTACACCTTCAATAAAATAGGAGAAATAATAATTTTTGAAAAAACACAATTATTTCAAACAAAGTAGAAACCCCTATACCCATACAGAATTTCAAGAAGCCCATAATCAACTGGACTATCAAACTAAAACAATATCAACTAAAACAGTATCGCTTATAATAGTACTAATAATATCATCTCTAAACTGCAATAAAAAACAAACATCTATGATAAAATCTATTGATTTAGACCAAAGGGGACAAAGGGCATGAGGAGAGGAGAGGAGAGGAGAGGAGAGAGAGAGAGAGAGAGGGAGAGGAGAGATGATGAGAGGGGGACCGGAGAGAAGAGAGAGAGAAGAGAGATGAGAGGATGAGAGAGAGAGCGAGGAGAGGAGAGAAGGACACACTATCAAGCTATCAGGTCTACCATAAAAAGATTTTAAAAAATTTCCTCCTTTTCCACTTGTTTCACATTGCAGATTATTTACTGGTTGCATAGATTACTCTTACTTCTTTGCTAATTGGTGTGCCTCTGTCCTGTCTCCCCCTCCTCCACACATATACAGTTGAGACTGTAGAATTTCTAGTCACAGTAAGATTTACTGAATTTTTTTGTTGTTCGTAGGGAATACCATTAGTGCTGGTAAATGATGTATGGTTGATTTTGCCCGTATTAATCATGGTTGATTTGCTTATTAGTCAATTCCTTGGATTCATGCATGAGATGGCTTTTTAGCTGTGTCTCAACTGATTTTGTTTTTGATACATTTTAAGACGTTTTGGGAGCTTGTTTCCCAATAAGTCACTACCTGAGTACAAGAAAGCTTGTTTTGTAAGATTATTTCTTGGTCTCGGAAATGTTAGTAGATGATTATGTCTGTGTTATTGATTTTGAAGCTATTGGTGATCTTTGGAGGTGCCATTCCATGAAACTTTCTGGACAAATAGAGCTTTATTTAGTAAAGTCTGTTTTTGAAGGTTAGGATATTTGTTTTCTTATAATCGTTGATGGTTAGGAGCTTGTTTTTAGTAGAACAAGTTCAGTGCTCTTTTATATATCTATGAATCAATTTTTTTAAATTTGTATCACTGCAGTGTCCCAAAGAGATGAAGCATAGTCAATATAGGCCAAAAAATTTGGCCGCAAAAAAAGAGTTTGCGAGAGTGGTTATTCAGAAAATGTTTTATTTTTGATAACTGAAGTAGCTTGTAAGAAGACGTTTTCCTAGCGCCATCTCATGGTCGGCAAGTAAGATTTTGGCCTATAATTACCCCAGAATTCTGAGGGGAGTCAATTCTTCAATTACTCGTTTATTATCAACAGAGGTTGGTAATTTTATTTTTCATTTTTTGTCTCTTTTGGCTTGCTAGTAACATACATACACTTAGTTTTTCACGTATTTAGGGGACATATGGTTAGCTTAGTTCCATGTAACCAATCTGTCAATATTGATGTGTAGTTTGATTGTAAGGTCTGTGGGGGTCGAATCATACAATAGAGGGATGTGTCATCAGCAAACATTTCACAGCTACATTCTAGAAATTGGGGTAAGTCATTTACTAGAGTGAAAATAGAAGTGGACCATATTGACCTTGTGGTACTCCATGTTTAATAGGTACTAGTTATGATGCTTTGATATTATGCAGTTACTAGCTGCTGCCTATTCGACAAGATGCTTTTCAAAAGATTTTATCATTTCTGGTGTTAGTTTATTCAATGTGACGTTTAACGCAAATTAAATAGGGAATGATTGATTACATCAAATGCCGTTTCAAAGTCAACAAAAGAAGGCAGTTATTTATTTTCATAGATGTTGGTGTAGGAGATTGTCTGTAAATTTCGTGTAAGATTGTGTGCAGGATTGTTTTTACGAAAACCTGATGATTCTTCATGTAATAGATTGTTGTTTACAAAGTTGGATATACGGATTTTTGGATATGTTTTTCAAAGGGTTTAGATAAGACAGACAGAATTGAAATTGGTCTGTAATTGAAGGGACAAGCAGTACTCACCTGTTTGTGGACTGGTATGATTTTTGCCTTTTAAATAAATATGGCAGTGAAAGTTGTTTTTCTCTATGCACATGTTATACAAAGTATGTCGCCTTCCAGCTATAAACTTGACCACAAAGTTTAAATTATTCTCATCTAGAGTCTAAACCAGTGTTCTGGAACTTTTTTGAAGGGACAGGGCTGTCCAAGACGTTCTGTGATTGCATTGGCAGTAGTTTAAATTAAATGGGGAATTTTATTTCTTTGATTCGATATATTGTTCTAAGTAATGGAGATCATTTTTATTTGACTTGTCATTGATATTTTGTTACTTTTGTCGGCAATGTTTGAGAAAGTGGTTGTTCAAATTCATCAGTGATATTTCTTTTAACTGTCATGTGTTACTTTTTGATATGTTTATTACATAATTGTATTGATGGCTTTCCATACTTGTCGAGAGTCGGTAGTTGTAATTAACAACTTTTTGAATGTAATCACGTTTTGATTTGGCGTTTTAGTCTAAAGTTACTTTGTTTCTTTGTGCTCTGAACGCCTCATTTGAACCATGTGTTTTCAAATAGTCTTTAGGTGTTATTTCGGAATTCTTATGTCTTTTGTTATCAAGGTGGGTTTGATTTTTTCTTGAACTCTTGTTTTAATGAAAGGGGCATGTTTGTTGTATACTGAAGTAAATGTCCTAATCAAAATCAGCAGCTTCATCCGGGTCTCGGATTTGGTATATGTCATGTAATGGACGAGTTTGTCAAGTCTCTGAAAGAAAATCTTGCTGTTAAAGTTTTTTAATTCTCCTGTAAAACAAAATTAAGTTTTATGCCCTACTTTTAGGGATTTTGATACGATTTTTTAAAACAAGTAAGCACACCGGTTTATGTTCACTGCATCACGTGAGGGAGCACATACTTCTGTTATGTGTTGTTTTGTAGTAGTGTAGATATGATCTATTAATGTTTAGAGTTATTTGTTATCCGTGTTGGTCTATCTATTAGTTGTTTCTAGGCCAATCATAGTTAATGTTGTGGCTCCATTTTGGTTTAGGTTTTCATTAAGTCTATGTTAAAATCCCAAGTATAATTGTTTCATTGTTTATTAAAAGTATTACCTGTCCATAAGGGAGTTGAATTTTTCTAGCCAGTCTCTGGTTTCTGAAGGATTTTATGTATATAAATCCTATTAAATATTGGTCTATTGTGTTTTAATTTGATTTTTTCAATCCACATGGATTCAATGCATAAACCTCATGGTTATATATTCTTTTACAACTGAGCGAGGAATGGGAGGCTATATATGTAAGAAACCCCTGTACTTGGTTTGTGAGGATCTTCAGGAAGATTTGTACCTGGAATTTCATGTGTGCATCTGTAACATTTGGAGAAAGTCTGGATTCAGCAGGCAAAACAAATGAAGCTGATTTCCACTGTTGTATAGTATGGTTGCCAATGTATCTTTTGTGTTTGTTGCACTGTTGATATTTCAGTAGCCTACTTCGGAGGCCCTGTTTTGTGGCACTTGTCTGAGTTAGAGACATATATATGTCAGGATTGATTGGCTATTTTTGTATAATTTTCTTGTTCTGTTCGTTTAAAGTAAAACTATCAAATGAAGACCCGTTTTAGTAGGTTTTCTATTCAATAATCAAACAGGAGAATATAATATGAAATGAAGGAATACCCAATTAAAACGGAAACAATACTAAAGGTCAATTTCAAAAGCTGCTCTGGATCTGCAAAAAATCGATTCTGTATATCAACACAGTATATAAATCCTAGTCCCCTTTATATTTCCATTACACTAAATGGGAGATCGAAGGTATACCAATGTACATTAAAGTGTTGGAATATTTTGATTAAAGATATTCTAACAAAACTTCTTTTTTTGTTTTTCTGAATCAATAACTATCACTTACACATTACAGGTATCATATAAAGCTCTTAAAACAAGGAAGTACAGTCACAAGCAGTAGATACAAATAATAAGTATAGAATTTTTGGAAAATCTATGAGCTATGTGAGTGTGCGCGCTAAACACTGTTCTGATGCTTAGAGTCTCTGGTGTAGCATATAGCTGCTTATAATCACAACCGTCAATTGTTTCAATCAAGCAGACTGCTTGTATAAACCAGCAATATAGCTGCTAAGTCACAAAAGTCAATTGTTACAGTCAAGTAGATGCTTTATAATCCAGAAATATAGCTGTTAGTCACAAAAGTCAAATTGCTTCAGTCAGCAGAACGGATTTATTAACACACAGCAGCACGACATTGATAGCATCATTTAATTACTGTGGAAAAGGAAAGAAAGAAAAAATGAAAGGAAAAAAGGAGAGGTGAAGAAATGTATGAGAGAGGGGAGAGGGAACTGTTGGGGAAGATTGGAAGCAAACGTTTTAATTCTTGTGATCAATTTCCTTTGTTTGGATGCAGGAAGACAGGCATCCACACACACTCACACACACACACACACACACACACACACAGCACACACACACACACACACACACACACACACTACCACACTTGCAGAACATACATGTGCACCCAACACATGGCCCACGCTGCCGCACCATACAACACTACTCGTTCATTCACTCATATACCCACACAAGTCTTGGATGATACTATAAATCGAGGCCCTGTGTGACAAACACTGGCAGAAAAATCTTGTGCATATGTAAGTACTGTTTTGCTCTTCGAAAAAAGCAGGTCACCACCGCTCTGCGGGAACAGTTGACAAAAAATCCACAATACGTCCACACACTGAAAATACTGGATGTGAAAACAAAAAACACCACATGAGTGCTTATCCCATTATCATCGATATGAAGACAAATAAAATAAAATAAAATAAGATTAATAAACACACCCACATGTTCATGCACACACCTTTCATCAACACACATGTACAGCACATGCACTCACAGACACATGCACCCTACATTATTTTGTCAAATATTAAGTAGGCTCAGAAAGCAACATTGGACTAGTGGTTGTGTGTTGGAGAGGGAGTGTGCTGATGTCTCCCTAACACACTGGGCAACTTCTGAACATTGGGGGTTCCTGGGCTGGGAGGGGGGAAAGTGTGTGTCATGGAATAGTGTTGTATTGTCGTTGGTCACAAGGTGGGGTGGGGGTGTCGTCTTTTTGTTGTAGGCAGCAGGTTGTGTACGTCTCACACCTGCCTGGGCGTAGCTGACTGTGTTGTAGTGGTCTGTATGGTGGTTAGTCTCGGCTTCATGACTGGCGGCATGGTTTGATGGTTTCCGGGGAAACGAATGTTGAGGGCAAGCGTTCTGTTACCCTGGGGGCTGGGATGTAGAGCATCTTGGTACAGAGACTTTTTAGGTGCTCCAGCCCTGGTGATGAAGGAGGGGGTGTTGTCAATAAACACAATCCCCTCTTGCCTGCAGGATTCCCTAAGAGAAGCCGTTGACTTTGAAGCCATGTGATGGCTGAATGTGTGGAGAGGGACAGCTTGTTACCAGCCACTGACACAGGTGTTGTACTGTCAGGCCTGGTACAGACAGGTTGCAGACTAGCCGGCCGCCAACTGACATCTTTTTCTCGTTCACACCCTTCAGGGCTGAGTCACCTATCAACAGGGTGTCACACTTGTCTGGGACTGATTTTTGTTGGAGGACATGTAGGGGACTGGAAAGGGGGGTGTTGCTTGATTGTTGTTTGTTTTTTGTCAAAGAAATGCGTGTTTTATGTTTTTTTGTGTGCTCTGTGCTTGTGTTGTGTTTTTTTTTTTTTTTTTCGTGGTTGTGCTTTGTGCTCTCCTTGGTGGATTTGTGTGAATGGGAAAGGAGTGTGTGTTTTGTGAGGACAGAAAGGAGTGTGGATGTGTATGATGCAATGTGTTTGTGAGGAAGGGCTGTTTGCTTGTGTGTTTGTGTGAAGTTGGTGAATTGTTTTTGTTGTTTGTTTGTGGGTGTGTACTGAGTTTGAGGAAGGTGTCAGTCATGGTTCTGTCGGTAAAAGAGCGATCTGTTGGATGTTGTTGATAATGTTTCCATTGTGTGTCGTTGTTCTGTGATTGGTTCAGTTTGTCGGTGTCAGTCTGACTGCTGGAGAGAGTGATGTGTGTGTCTGTTGTGCTGAGTGTTTGTATCTGTTTCTGGTAGGGTTGTTGAATGTTGTGGTGACTGTCTTGAATGACTGTAGTTTTGAGCAGATTTCTTTCCATTGATGTGACTGGGTTTTTTGCCGAATGTTTTGTGAGTTCGGTTGTTTGTTGTGTGCGTTCTCTTTTCCATTATCTTTTTGGAGGTTTTTTGTTCTTATTTCAGAGTCAGAGATGGTTCGGCTGTTGAGTTTTGTCTGTTGGGATATTTGTGATATTTGAGTTTGAGTGTGTTGATTTCTTTATGCATGTTGGAACAGGATAGTGAGATAGGCTGCACAGGAGTTGTTTGTGGAGCATCGTATCGTTGCTACGTTTTCAGTGAAGATGAGTGTGTGGTTTCTTCGCATGTGAGCCATTGTGTGTCTTTGTGTTAGGGAGTTTGGGAGTGTGGAGTGTGGGTTGGTTGGAGATGGAGTGGGTAGGGGGTGAGATTGATGAGCACATGGGGGGGGGGAGGTGGGAAGGGGAGTGAGGAGGGAGGGAAGGGGGGGGATAGGGGGAGAGGAGGAACTGTGGGGGTGGGAGGAGAGGCTGAGTAGTACCTTGTCTGCCGAAGAAGAAGGGGTTGCAGGGGAAGAGTGGCGGTGTTACGTTTCTTCCTATGGTGGAAAGGCACTGCTTGAAGGGGGTGGTTGGGGAATTGCGAGAGGTCGGAGGGAGGGTGGGGGTGATGGTCACATCACTGGTAGGGGTAGGAGGTGTTGCATCGGGAACAGGGAGTGAAGACTGGGGAGGTGGCAGGGGGGTATGGAGTGGGTGAAGTGGAAGGAGAGGGTTGGCAAGTGAAGAGAGGGAGTGATGGGGATCACTGCTGTTGTCTGGGCTGGCTGACAGGTTGGTCGTCAAGGGTTTGTCACCTCCTCTTGGCAGTAGTGTGCGGACATTGAATGTAATGGCCAGTAGAGCTGCGGTCGATGACGCTGCGGATAAGAGCGATCTGTGGCAGTTGCTGCGGTGTACACTTTGTGCTGCCAGCTCGGTTACTATGAGTTTTATGTTTCGAACTCCTTCTCCACCCACTCCTGGCACAACGTTTCTTGCACATGTATTGTGCCAGTGGAGTGGTACACTTGGATTGTCAGGAGTTTGTACCTTCACTAGAATAGACCTGGGAATGAATTGTTCTCCAAAGTTCACTTGGCAAATGTTATAGGTTTAAAACTGTTGGGACACTTATCTCTTTGTTGGTTGTTTTTTTCAAATTCTTTTATTGTTGTGGTAATATTCTAGGCTGGTATTGTCCAACCAGTACCTTTTCATATATACAAATCGCCATAAAGGAAGTTTACCAATTGGGTTATAGCCTCAAAAAGGATTATTCTGGCAGGAGTCTTTGGTGAACTGTATTGTCTCTTGCACAGGCGTTGGGAATTCATAGATCGAAGGTTGTGGGTCCCATCATTGGAGTAATTCACTTTTATTTTTGTATAGTTAACTTAGGAGGTAGAAGGAGACTAAGAGAAAACACAAAATCTAAAACAAACAACAACAAAAAAAACAACCCGCGAAACAATAAAGTGAAGAAAACAAAGTCGCAAACAGTAATAAGATGAAGATTAATGTCATCTGCTGTGTGCCATTTTAATGGCCATCACATTCGCGTAGCGAGCCCCACATTCTTCAGTGTTATAAATAAGGAACTGGTTGCATCACTGACCTGTGTTTGGGCGAGGATAGACAACACAGAAACACAATCTCACACAAAAGGGGCACTTCAGCTTGTAAGCACAGAACACAGTTTAGCCATCTGGTCCCCCCATCCTGACATAAGAACCGCTGTGGCGGCCTGGTTACGGAAGAGTCCATTGAACGGTTACATCGTTCTTGGCCTTGGCTTAACTGTTGGCCTACCATTCACTTGAAAGTAAAGAAAATAAAGAAAACTTTACGAATATGGTTAATATCTCATATTTTCATCAATCCCCCGTGGGACTCCCGGGGTATGCTTACAAGTGAGCATTGCAAGAATAGGATCCCTGCTCTCCAACCAGGCATGTCGTAAGAGGCGACTAAGGTGGAACCCTTCCTCCAGGTTGGGGGTTGGGCACAGGGCTAACAACCCTGTCCCGTAAAAAAAGAGCAGTTACAGAAACAGCAACAAAGAATACTTATACTTTTGCGTGCGACGGACCTCCCGGGTCCAGTGAGACTCGTATGAATGCTGACAGCCAAAGCCGAGAGGAAGCTACCAGCAGGATAAGGGAAAGACCTGAACACCACCAAAACCAAGATCAGAATAGGACATTGGAACGTGAGGACGATGTATGAGACGGGCAAGCTGGCACAGGTAACATTAGAGATGAGAAGATTCAACCTCCATGTCCTAGGAGTAAGCGAGAGTAGATGGACTGGATCTGGGAGAGTGAGAACCACCACCGGAGAAACCGTCCTCTACTCTGGGAAAGATGACGACCAGTACCACGAGGGAGTTGCCATCATCCTCAAAAAGGCGTTGAGCGATGCCTTATGGAGTGGAAGCCCATCAACAGCAGACTAATGAGTGCGAGACTGAAGGGAAGACACATCAACATCACCATCATCCAGTGCTACGCACCAACCAACAACAGCAGCAATGAGAGCAAAGATGACTTTTACCACCAGCTGCAGACAGAGACAGAGAAAGCCCCACGCCATGACCTCATCGTCATCATGGGGGACCTAAATGCCAAGGTCGGAAGTGACAACACCGACTATGAGAGAGTCAGGGGAAAACACGGGGTGGGGAAAAAAAAGGCAAACGGGGGAGATTGGGGGGGTTTTCTGCGCCAGAACAATTATGAAGGGGGGCCCCTATTCACCACCGGACATCCACAAGCGATTTGGGGCTGCCAAAGGGGGGAAATATGAACCAATTGCCCATTTTGGGGATCAAGGGAAATAGAGACTCCCCTGGATTGAAAACCCAAACGAAGTGGGGATGTCGGGACGATCATCACCTGGTGACCAACACACATCCAATGAAAACTGAAAAGAAAAAAAACCAAACCCACTCAACCCTTTATCCCCAGCGTTGGAACACCAACGTGAATTGCATTCGTCAACGCTGAGAACAGATTCCACTCCTCAAACAGACAAACAGCATGAATAGATACGACTGAAGCAATCTGAAAACTTACCTGAGAAAAAGGGACAACATGGGCCATCAAAAGAAAAAACCAACAATGACGGACCCAACAAGAACCCCAATCCATAAAAAAGGGGGGGAAGGACCAAAAAGAGACTTCGGGCAAGTAAATTTCTCCAGGGCTACAAAGGGGGCAGGAAGATTTATACAGAAGGCACCAGAAATAAGAGAACGCCGGGTGACAAAGAGAAGCCGGGACCACTGGCAGTGGGGCGAAAGGCGGGGCCCAAGGAGAAAAGGGGGAGAGTCACAAAATCCCCAAAAAATGCAAAAAAATTTAAAAGGGGAGCCGGGGGGGACCATCGGGGACAAACAAGGGAAATTTGACAACAGAGAAAAGCAAGAAGAAAGATGGGCTGAACACTTCCAGGAAGTTCTCAACCGACCACCACCTGACGAGACAGCCGACATCCAGAAGCTACAAAACGACTTGGACCATTGACGTCAACCCCCAACAAAGGTAAGAGATAGTGGCTGCCATCAAGACCCTTCAAGAATGGCAAGTCACCAGGCCAGGACAACCTTGGTGCCGAACTGTTCAAGGCAGATTCTGAACTAGCAGCTGACATACTGCAACCACTGTTCACAGCTGCATGAAGAACGAGAAAGTACCTGATGACTGGACCAAGGAGTGATAGTCAAAATCCCCAAGAAAGGAACCCTGAGCAACTGCAACAACTGGAGGGAATCACTCTTTTGTCTGTGCCAAGCAAGATACTGGCCAAGTTCATCATCAGAAAATATCAGACGCTGTGGACGATGCTTTGAGGAAGGAACAAGCAGGGTTCAGGAAGCAACGAGATGTATAAAACCAAGATATTCACGCTCAGAAACATCATCGAACAGTGCACAGAGTGGCCAAAGACAACTGTATGTGAAACTTGTAGACTTCGAAAAGGCATTTGACAGCATACACAGAGACAGCCCTTTGGAGTATCCTTCGACACTATGGCATCCCATCGAAACTGGTACACCTTATCAAAAGCTTCTATGACAACTTCAGATGCTCAGTGGGCATAGAACACTATATTCGAAGTCAAGACTGGAGTAAGACAAGGATGTGTGATGTCAGCAGTTCTCTTCATCTGGCCATCGATTGGGTGATAAAGGAAGACGACAGAAGACACCCCAAGAGGGATTCGCTGGAGCCTGTTCTCAACACTAGACGACCTTGACTTTGCGGATGACCTGGCGCTGCTGTCCCACACACACCAACATATCCAGGAGAAGACCAGCAGACTCCAAACATTCGGACAGCAAGTGGGGCTTCGTAAATTAGCACCAAGAAAACGGAGACAATGTCGCTCAATGAGAACACACCAGCCCTGTGAAAGTGAATGGAACTGACCTGCGCCAGACAGACAAGTTCACATACCTTGGCAGCATCATCAAACCAGAGGGCGGCACAAAAGAAGACATCCACAACAGACTGGGCAAGGCCAGGAATGTGTTTAGGGAGATGAACAATATCTGGAGATCAACTCAGTACAGCACCAACACCAAGCTGAAGCTATACCAAAAGCTGTGTTGTGTCTACGCTCCTATATGGTTCTGAGTGCTGGAGGATGACGGAAGTGGATCTTACCAAACTTCGATCCTTCCACACCATATGCCTGCGAAGAATTCTCCGGATCTTTTGGCCAGAGAAGATCTCCAATGAAGACCTACTACGGAGATGCAGGCAAGAAGACATGGGAACCATCATCACCAGAAGACGGTGGAAGTGGATTGGCACATCCTCCGAAGAGACCCACCTTCAATTGCAAGAACAGCATTGCACTGGACCCCAGAAGGAAGGAGACAGAAAGGAAGACCAAAAGCAACGTGGAGAAGAACTGTAGAAAGTGAGATGAAGGCCATGCAGCACTCTTGGGGATCAGTGACTAGGTTGGCCCAGAATAGGCAGGAGTGGAAGCGCTTTGTTGCTGCCCTACACACCGCTGGGTGTAATGGCTAATGAAAATATTTTCATCAATGTTGTGTTAGACCATTTGCACTTTTCTGTTCACAAATCCAGACACACTCAACTGCACCTTTGTTGTATCAAAAATCCTTGAAATCTTCAGGAAAAACCAGCTTCATTGGAGAGCTCCTTGGACACATCTTGACGGCTTGACAACTCCTATGTGTGTGAGATAGCATATGTGCATGAAAGAATAGCTGTCGTGATTGTAGGTTTAGAAAATGTTTGATTTTTCTATGTTGATAGTCTTACTGAGATTCATTTGTGTGAAACAACTTCAATTTTTTGAGTTCTGTCCATTCAATAGGTTTATGGATATCTGCCCGCATATCATTCACAAGCTGGTTAGGATCACTGTTACTACATTGAATTGATGTATCATCAGCAAACGTTTCACATGAGCAATAATTATGCAGAGGTATGTCATTAATATAAATAGAGAAAAGGAGTGGTCCTAGTATTGATCCCTATTTTGGTTCCTATACCAGTCACAGCAGATTTCTCTGCGTGAAATTGGGGCTGCTCTCCCAGAGAAGAGCAGCACCACTTGAAATTCTATTCATGACACTGCTCTCTTTCTCTCTTTCTTTCTAACACACCCACCCATGCGCACACGCACACACACTTACACACACACCACACGCACACGCACACACACTTACACACACACCACACTTACACACACTTACAACACAACACACACACACACACACACAACACACCACACACACACACACACACACACACACACACACACACACACACACACACACACCACACACACAAAGAGCAAACAGATACACATTTCCACACAGTCTTGGCTCGAGTCTTTTTTATTATACAAATAATTCTAAAAGAAAAAAAAAGACAGTTACAAAGTATCAGAGCACAAAAGCGCTAATGCTATAAAAATACCATACAAAATAACACACACAAAATATTTCCAAATAATGTTCTGTATCTTAAGGCTACCCTGGAGAGATTTCAGGTTTTCAGCCTTCATCCACTACTTCAAATCACAGATATTTAAAGCTATGTATCATCTCCATTTTCTTGCTGTCTAGAATAATGTCAGTGTTGATGCTATTAATTGGCACTATTTGTCATCAGGCTAATATTGAGGCTGAAAGTACACATTCTAAAAGCAAGAAAATAAGATCTTTGAAAATTTAATGCTATAGAAATGTTTACAGCATTTTTTTAAAACACACACACACACACACACACCACACACACACACACACCACACACACACACACCACACACAAAACACACACACACACACACACACACACACACACGCGCGCGTCTTGTATCTTTTAAACGAAGACAGCAAAATATCTGAGAAAATCACACATTTACAAATAAAGTTTTTGGCGACAACAAAATCGAGCAAAGTATAAAAAAATACTTTTTTACATACATTTTTTTGGCCACATTTGAATAAAATCAGATTATTATCAAAAGATATTTGGCAAAAATTAAGGCGCTTATGTGGTAGCAATATTAGTGCACCATGAAAAAAACCCTATTGCACATATTCAGATAACATTTCCACTTAATTGTTTATAACATTACAACCCCCCCCCCCAAAAAAAAAAGAAAGAAAAAGAAACAAAAAGTGAAAAAAAGCCACGCAAACAACAAGCAAAATCAAAAATCAAACCAATAGCCCCAAAACCCTCAAAACAACAACAACAACAAACCAGAAATGAAAATCAAAACCAACTCAGTGTTTTACAACATTACCCAAAAAGAAAGCCCCCCCCTCCCCAACAAAACCCCCCCCCCCAATCCAAAACAATAATACCCTACCCCACCCCCCACCCCCCAAAAAAGAGGGAAAAAAGTGCATCATATTTAACGATATTACAAAGCACTTTTGACTAATATGACACAAAACCGCTTACATTCATCACTGTAGCAGCCTTCCATTTTTTTCCAGAACAAAAATGCAACACATCTTTAAAATATGAGCGCACTAGAATCTATACAGTTTTATGTTTTCATTCTAATATTTCTTTTCTTTCAAATGTTCCTTCCCAGTCAACTAACATGTTGTTTCTTCTCTCTGCTCATGAATGGGAGAAACATTCCCTAACACCTTTTTGTTTCTGCAAAATAATGTCACACTACATGTGACAGCATCTTATAGGCATATAATCTAAACGTGTTCATTCAGCACTTAAATCGGAAATCTCCACTGTGATATAAATATTATCTCAACAGCAGCAGCAACAGCAACAACAACAAGGAGGACAACACCAGTGTCTCAATACCTTTTTTGTTTCAACTCTGCATCATAAATCATAAGTGTATATACTTTTCTTTTAATACTGGCGCCCTGCCGGGATGAAAACAAAGTATTACAATCCAACAAAGTACTATTTTTAATCTTTGTCACAATGCACAATGCCTTTTCGCCGTTATGGTCAAACAAGAGTTTTCCACAGTATTTTGTGTCGATAATAATAATAATAAATAATAATAATAATAATAATAATGATAGTAATAATAATAATAATAATAATAATAATACATGGAACTTATATAGGCTAAATCTTGCAAAGACAAATCAAAGCACATGCATTCAACCCTATCTTACACAGTCATACAACCAATGACAAATAATCAATAGTTCAAACAGATATTACAAACATGGTATGCTGCAGACCAAATCTATGAAATAAAATTGCAATAGACTATTTGTAATGGAATATTGGCTACTTCGAGAGTTCTACCTCGGTTTTTATATACGTTTGATTCTATCATATCACATCTTATCTGTATAATTAAGTATTATATTTGATACATATTATGTTCTCTGCTCATTATTTGAAACACCTTTCTCCCAAATCCTTTGTCTGGTTGGAATGAAACAAAGATTGTTCCCAGATATATACATTTCAAAACCGGGATAGGTTGCTCGCAAAAATTTCCCTATTTGTATTGATATAATGATAGTGTTAGTTGATTTGATTTGATTCAAGTTTTATTGCAATCAAAATGAAATCAAACAGATCTTTAACGATCTGTAAGGAGTTTACAGAGTACATTTGTATGACTTAATTCTCACTGCACATCTTCATTCCATGAATAGAAATAGAATATTGATATTTGTATGTATGAAAATAAAGCATGCAATATTTCTAAGAAAAGCACACAAACACACTTTCAGTCTGACAATGATTCCCAAGTGTGATGAATGAGACAGAGTGCATATTTTGGATGACCCCCAGGCTGTCAAACTGAGAAACGCCCAATAACAACAACAATGCTCATAATTATAAGATAGGATAGAATTAATGATTGACGTAATGCACTTCTGTGCAGAGGTGTCAGCGTTTTCCATAGAAGTATTTTTTGACCAATAGCAATAAAGGCAATGGACATCTTGTGCACACGTTAAAACCCGTTCTGCTTTTTGGAAGAGTAGGCCTTTGTGTGCATGTGGGAACGGATGACAAAATTGACAAAACTGCATATACACGGGGAGTGGATGTAAAAAGCAGACGAGTGGTTATTCCATTATCCTCGAAAAAAAAAGGAAATAAAATAAATGGTGAAAATGAAAAAAAAGTTTCACTAAAATCCTTGGTGTTGTCTGATGGAATCAGGAAAGGAATTCCATAGCACAGGACCTGAATAAATAAACTAGATGTGAACACATCTATCCATGGGATTGGGACACATAGATTTTCCACATTTCTGGATCGATTGATATAAATAAGGGGGAACTTGTCTTTTAAGGATGAAGGAACGGTTCCTGTCGTTATTTTTAATATCATGAGACCTTTGTTGTAATTTAGTCTTTGCTGCTGTAGGGAGAGAATTTGCAACTGAGTGTAATCCACAACCAACAAGCTTGTCTTCTTGAGAAGGATCAAATGAAGATCAAGTTCATACTTATCTAGTAAAGTCTTTATAGTGTTTGTACGTAGCAGAAACTTTCAGTGTTAATACACAACCTATTGAAAATTGTATATAAGCTTTGAAGAATACTTTCTTTTAATGAAGGACAAGACAATGTTTAAATTTTAGTCAGTTGATTTATTCTTTGGGACAAGTATTTGCATAGATGAGATATTTGGAAATGCCAACTGAGATTTTATTTATCGATTGATACTCCTAAAACTTTAGCGTGAGAGCTTTGTTCAATTACTTCCTTTGAATAAATGAAGTTGTTGTTTTTTCTGATGGTGATAAGCATGTATTTTATTTTTTTTTGGTGGGGGAGGGGGTTATAAATATAAATTTTGCAATTTTAATCCTATTAAAAAAGATTATCAGCACTTCTTGTACGCTTTTGCAAGAGAGTTGATATCACTATGGCTTGTGTGAATGGTTTTGTTCTCAGCCCATAGTTTAATGTGGATTTGTTATGGAGAGAAAGGTCATTTATGTATAATGAAAAGAGAATTGGTCCAGTATGAG
>CM054141.1:63064000-63086500 GCA_028751875.1 Rapana venosa
AAAATTTTAAAAAGGGGGGGCGAGAAAAACACAAAAACAAAACACAACAACAACAAAAAACCGCGAACAATAAAGTGAAGAAACAATCGCAACAGTAATAAGATGAAGTTAATGTCATCTGTGTGGCCATTTAATGGCCTCAATTCGCGTGCGAGCCCCACATTCTCAGTGTATAAATAAGGAACTGGTGCTCATGACCTGTGTTGGGCGGGATACGACAACCAGTAACACAATCTCACACAAAGGGGGACACTTCGCTTGTAAGCAGAACAGTTAGCCTCTGGTCCCCCCATCATGAATAAGAACCGCTGTGGCGGCCTGGTTCCCGGAAATAGTCATTGAACGGTTACATCTTCTTGGCCTTGCTTAATGTTGCCTCCATTCACTTGAAAGTAAGAAAATAAAGAAAATTTTACATAGGTTAATATCTCATATTTTCATCAATCCCCGTGGGACACCCGGGGTATGCTTACAAGTGAGCATTGCAAGAATGGGAAATCCCTGCTCTCCAACCAGGCATGTCGAAGAGGGACTAAGGTGGAACCCCCCTCCAGGTTGGGGGTTGGGCACAGGGCTAACAACCCTGTCCCGTAAAAAAAAGAGCAGTTACAGAAACAGAAAACAAAGAATACTTATACTTTTGCGTGCGACGGACCCCCCGGGTCCAGTGAGACTCGTATGAATGCTGACAGCCAAAGCCGAGAGGAAGCTACCACAGGATAAGGGAAGACCTGAACACCACCAAAACAAGATCAGAATAGGACATTGGAACGTGAGGACGATGTATGAGACGGGCAAGCTGGCACAGGTAACATTAGAGATGAGAAGATTAAACCTCAAGTCCTAGGAGTAAGCGAGAGTAGATGGACTGTTCTGGGAGAGTGAAAAACCACCACCGGAGAAACCGTCCTCTACTCTGGGAAAGATGGACGACCAGTACCACGAGGGAGTTGCCATCATCCTAAAAAAGGCGTTGAGCGATGCCTTATGGAGTGGAAGCCCATCAACAGCAGACTAATGAGTGCGAGACTGAAGGGAAGACACATCAACATCACCTCATCCAGTGCTACGCACCAACCAACAACAGCAGCAATGAGAGCAAAGATGACTTTTACCCCCAGCTGCAGACAGAGACAGAGAAAGCCCCACGCCCCTGACCTCATCGTCATCAGGGGACCAAATGCCAAGGTCGGAAGTGACAACACCGACTAAAGAGAGAGTCATGGGAAAACACGGGGTGGGGAACAGAAATTTACAACGGGGAGGGGATTGTGGAGTTCTGCGCCATGAAAAAACTTAGTGATAGGAGGGCCCCCTTTCACGCCCCGGGAAACACCCAAACAAAAGCTGATTTGGGCCCGTCCCCGGGAAGGGGAAGGGAGATATAAACCCAATTGACCATTGTTTGATCAATGGTAAGTGGGGGGGGGGGGGGGACCAAATTTTCTTGGATTTTAGAACCAAGGGCGAAGTGCGGATGTGGGGAAAGCGACCCATCACCTGGTGACAGCAAAACACCCAGATGAAAAAAAGAAAAAACACAAGCCAACCCTCAAGGGGAAAATTTGTACCCAGCTTTTGGAGAGCCCACCAAGGGAAATCTGATTCGAAAACGTTTAAAAGGAACAGATTCCATCCTGCAAAACAAGAAAACGAAAAGGACATAGAAACGACAGGGAACAGATCTGTAAACTGTAAAATGAGACAGCAAGGACAACATGGGCCCCATCAAAAGAAGAAAAAACCAAAAAATTGACTGGATCCAACAAGAACCCTCAATGCCATCAAAGAAAGGAGAGGGACCAAAAGAAAAATTTCTAAAGTAAAGTCCCACGGCCCCAGGGGCGGAAGGAAGAGTTAAAAAAAGGGGGCACCGGGAAAGGGGAAGAGACTGCACGCCGGACAAAGAGGAACCTTGGCCCAGTTTGGCAGTTTGGGGGGCAGAAGGGGCGGGGGGGGCCCAAGGAGAGCAAGGGGGGAGTTTTAAAAAATCCCCAAAAAAAAGAAATCAAAAAATTTTAAGGGGAGCGTTTGGGGGACCAATCGGGGGACGACGGGGAAACTTTTTAAAACGGAAAAAGAAAGAAGAAAAAAGGGCTAAAACCATTTCCCCGGGAAGTTCTAACCCGACCACCACCTAAACGGGGACCCCCGACCCCCAGAACTAAAAAAGATTTGGGACATTGACGTAAACCCCCCCCAAAAGGAGAGATAGGGGCTGCCATCAAGACCCTCAAAAAATTGGAAAGCACCAGGCCAAAGGACAACCTTGGTGCCGAATGTTCGGGGCAGATTCTGAACTGGGCAGCTAAACAAACAAAAACCCAAAGTTCACAGCTCCCAGGGAAGAACGAGAAAGTCCCTGGGACGGCCCAAGGGGGGGATAGTCAAAACCCCCAAAAAAAGGAACCCTGAGAAACGAAAAAAAATGGGGGGGAATCATTTTTTTGGGTCTGTGCCAAGCAAATACTGGCCAAGGCATCATCAGAAGAATATAGACGCTGGGACAAAGCTTTGGGGAAGGAACAAGCGGGGTTCAGGAAGCAACGAGGATGTATAGACCGATTTTCACGCCCCAAAACACCCATGAACAGTGCACAGAGTGGCAAAGAAAACGTATGTGAAACTTTGTAGACTTCAAAAAGGCATTTGACCGGATACCCAGAGACACCTTTGGATATCCTTCGACACTAAAGGCATCCCAACGAAACTGGTAACCTTTTCAAAAACTTCTAAGGGCAACTTCAGATGTCAGTGGGCCATAGCAAACTATATTTCCCAAGTCAAGACTGGGGTTTAAACAAGGATGTTGTTTTCAAACAGTTCTCTTTAACCGGGGCCCTCGATTTGGGGGATTTAGAAAACCCCCCAAAAAGAAGACACCCCCAAGAGGGGTTCGCTGGGGGCCTGTTCTAAAAACAAAACGACCTTTACTTTGGGGGTTTAAAACCCGCGCTGCTGTCCCACCACACCAAATATTCCCGGAAAGACCCGCAGATCCAAAAATTCGGGCAGCAAGTTGGGGGTTCGTATTAGCCCCCAAGGGAAAAAAGGAAAACCAAAGTCGTCAAGAGAACACACCCCGCCCCCCTGAAAAGGGGAAAGGAAATGACCTTTCGGGCCCCCACAGGACAAGTTCACATACCTTGGCAGCATCAAACCCAAAACCCGAGGCGGCACAAAAGAAGACATCCACAAAAGAAATTGGGGAAAAGGCCCGGAATGTGTTTTTTGGGGGATGGGAAAAATATCTGGGATCAACTCAGTACAGGGACCAACACCCAAACTGAAAAATATACCAGAGCTGTGTTTGTTACGCCCCCTATATGGTTCGAGTGCTGGAGGAACGGAAATGGATCTTACCAAACTTTGATCCTTCCCCCCATATGCCCCGCGAAGAATTTTTCCCCGGGTCTTTTTTCCAAGGGAAAATCTCCAATGGAAAACCCATAGGAGATGAAAGGAAAAAGACCCTGGGAAAACCCTCTCACCCCGAAAACGGTGGAAGTGGATTGGCACCTCCTCCGAAGAACCCCCACCTTTAATTGCAAAACAGCATTGCACTTTGGCCCCAGAAAAAAAAAAAGGAGACAGAAAGGAAGGGCCCCAAAAACAATGGAGAAGAACTGTAGAAAAAGGGGCTGAAAGGGCCCTGCAAACATCTTGGGGGGTCAGTGAAATAGGTTGGCCCCGAAAAGGCAGGAGTGGAAACGCTTTGTTGCTGCCCAAAACCCCGCTGGGTGTAATGGCTAATGAAAATATTTTCATCAATGTTGTGTTAGACCATTTGCACTTTTCTGTTCACAAATCCAGACACACTCAACTGCACCTTTGTTGTATCAAAAATCCTTGAAATCTTCAGAAAAACCAGCTTCCATTGGAGAGCTCCTTGGACACATCTTGACGGCTTGACAACTCCTATGTGTGTGAGATAGCATATGTGCATGAAAGAATAGCTGTCGTGATTGTAGGTTTAGAAAATGTTTGATTTTCTATGTTGATAGTCTACTGAGATTCATTTGTGTGAAACCAACTTCAATTTTTTGAGTTCTGTCCATTCAATAGGTTTATGGATATCTGCCCGCAATATCATTCACAAGCTGGTTAGGATCACTGTTACTACATTGAATGATGTATCATCAGCAAACGTTTCACATGAGCAATAATTATTGCAGAGGTATGTCATTAATATAATAGAGAAAAGAGTGGTCCTAGTATTGATCCCTATTTTGGTTCCTATACCAGTCACAAAGCAGATTTCTCTGCGTGAAATTGGGCTGCTCTCCCAGAGAAGAGCAGCACCACTTGAAATTCTATTCATGACACTGCTCTCTTTCTCTCTTTCTTTCTAACACACCACCCATGCGCACACGACACACACACTTACACACCACCCACACGCACACGCACACACACTTACACACACACCACACTTACACACACTTACAACACACAACACACACACACACACACACACACACACACACAACAAACACACACACACACACACACACACACACACACACACACACACACCACACAAAGAGCAAACAGATACACATTTCCACACAGTCTTGGCTCGAGTCTTTTTTATTATACAAATAATTCTAAAAGAAAAAAAAAAGACAGTTACAAAGATCAGAGCACAAAAGCGCTAATGCTATAAAAATACCATTACAAATAACACACAACAAAATATTTCCAAATATGTTCTGTATCTTAAGGCTACCCTGGAGAGATTTCAGGTTTTCAGCCTTCATCCACTACTTCAAATCACAGATATTTAAAGCTATGTATCATCTCCATTTTCTTGCTGTCTAGAATAATGTCAGTGTTGATGCTATTAATGGCACTATTTGTCATCAGCTAATATGAGGCTGAAAGTAACATTCTAAAAGCAAGAAAATAAATCTTTGAAAATTTTAATGCTATAGAACTGTTTACAGCATTTTTTTCACACACACACACACACAACACACACACAAACACCACACACACACACACACAACACACACACACACAACACACACACACAACACACACACACACACGCGCGCGTCTTGTATCTTTTAAAACGAAGACAGCAAAATATCTGAGAAAATCACACATTTACAAATAAAGTTTTTGGCGACAACAAAATCGAGCAAAGTATAAAAAAATACTTTTTTACATACATTTTTTTGGCCACATTTGAATAAAATCAGATTATTATCAAAAGATATTTGGCAAAAATTAAGGCGCTTATGTGGTAGCAATATTAGTGCACCATGAAAAAAACCCTATTGCACATATTCAGATAACATTTCCACTTAATTGTTTATAACATTACAACCCCCCCCCAAAAAAAAAAAGAAAGAAAAAGAAACAAAAAGTGAAAAAAGCCACGCAAACAACAAGCAAAATCAAAAATCAAACCAAATAGCCCAAACCCTCAAAAAAACAACAACAAACCAGAAATGAAAATAAAAAAACCAACTCAGTGTTTTACAACATTACCCAAAAAGAAAGCCCCCCCTCCCCAACAAACCCCCCCACCCCCAACCCAAAACAATAATACCCTACCCCACCCCCCACCCCCCAAAAAAGAGGGAAAAAAGTGCATCAATTTAACGATTTTACAAAGCACTTTTGACTAATATGACACAAAACCGCTTACATTCATCACTGTAGCAGCCTTCCATTTTTTTCCAGAACAAAAATGCAACACATTTTTAAAAATTATGAGCGCACTGAATCTATACAGTTTTTATGTTTTCATTCTAATATTTCTTTTTCTTCAAATGTTCCTTCCCAGTCAACTAACAGTTGTTTCTTCTCTCTGCTCATGAAGGGGAGAAACATTCCCTAAACCTTTTTGTTTCTGCAAAATAATGTACACTACATGTGACAGCATCTTAAAAGGCATATAATGTAAACGTGTTCATTCAGCTTTTTAAAATCGGAAATCTCCACTGTGATATAAATATTATTCAACAGCAGCAGCAACAGCAACAACAACAAGGAGGACAACACCAGTGTCTCAATACCTTTTTTGTTTCAAAATTTTGCATCATAAAATCATAAGTGTATAATTTTCTTTTAATACTGGCGCCCTGCCGGGTTGAAAACAAAGTATTACAAATCCCAACAAAGTACTATTTTTAATCTTTGTCACAAAGCACAATGCCTTTTCGCCGTTATGGTCAAACAAGAGTTTTTCCCCAGTATTTTGTGTCGATAATTTAAAAATTTAATAATAAATAATAATAATAATAATGATAGTAATAAAAAATAATAATAATAATAATAATAATACATGGAACTTATTTAGCTAAATCTTGCAAAAACAATCAAAGCACATGCATTCAACCCTATCTTACACAGTCATACACCAATGACAAATAATCAATAGTTCAAAAAGATATTACAAACATGGTTTGCTGCAGACCAAATCTATGAAATTAAAATTGCAATAGACTATTTGTAATGGAAAATTGGCTACTTCGAGAGTTCTACCATCGGTTTTATATACGTTTGATTCTATCATATCACATCTTATCTGTATAATTAAGTATTATATTTTATACATATTATGTTCTCTGCTCATTATTTGAAAACACCTTTCTCCCAATCCTTTGTCTGGTTGGAATGAAAAAAAGATTGTTCCCAGATATATACATTTCAAAACCGGATAGGTTGCTCGCAAAAATTTCCCTATTTGTATTGATATAATGATAGTGTAGTTGAATTGATTTGATTCAAGTTTTATTGCAATCAAAATGAAATCAAACAGAATCTTTAACGATCTGTAAGGAGTTTACAGAGTAACATTTGTATGACTTAATTCTCACTGCACATCTTCATTCCATGAATAGAAATAGAATATTGATATTTGTATTATGAAAATAAAGCATGCATATTTCTAAGAAAAGCACACAAACACATTTTCATCTGACAATGATTCCCAAGTGTGATGAATGAGACAGAGTGCATATTTTGGATGACCCCCAGGCTGTCAAACTGAGAAACGCCCAATAACAACAACAATGCTCATAATTATAAGATAGGATAGAATTAATGATTGACGTAATGCACTTCTGTGCAGAGGTGTCAGCGTTTTCCATAGAAGTATTTTTTGACCAATAGCAATAAAGGCAATGGACATCTTGTGCACACGTTAAAACCCGTTCTGCTTTTGGAAGAGTAGGCCTTTGTGTGCATGTGGAACGGATGACAAAATTGACAAAACTGCATATACACGGGAGTGGATGTAAAAAGCAACGAGTGGTTATTCCATTACCTCGAAAAAAAAAGGAAATAAAATAAATGGTGAAAATGAAAAAAAAGTTTCACTAAAATCCTTGGTGTTGTCTGATGGAATCAGGAAAGGAATTCCATAGCACAGGACCTGAATAAATAAACTAGATTGAACACATCTATCCATGGGATTGGGACACATAGATTTTCCACATTTCTGATCGATTGATATAAATAAGGGGAACTTGTCTTTTAAGGATGAAGAACGGTTCCTGTCGTTATTTTTAATATCATGAGACCTTTGTTGTAATTTAGTCTTTGCTGCTGTAGGGAGAGAATTTGCAACTGAGTGTAATCCACAACCAACAAGCTTGTCTTCTTGAGAAGGATCAAATGAAGATCAAGTTCATACTTATCTAGTAAAGTCTTTATAGTGTTTGTACTAGCAGAAACTTTCAGTGTTAATACACAACCTATTGAAAATTGTATATAAGCTTTGAAGAATACTTTCTTTTAATGAAGGACAAGACAATGTTTAAATTTTAGTCAGTTGATTTATTCTTTGGGACAAGTATTTGCATAGATGAGATATTTGGAAATGCCAACTGAGATTTTATTTATCGATTGATACTCCTAAAACTTTAGCGTGAGAGCTTTGTTCAATTACTTCCTTTGAATAAATGAAGTTGTTGTTTTTTCTGATGGTGATAAGCATGTATTTTATTTTTTTTTGGTGGGGGGAGGGGGTTATAAATATAAATATGCAATTGAATCCTATTTAAAAAAGATTATCAGCACTTCTTGTACGCTTTTGCAAGAGAGTTGATATCACTATGGCTTGTGTGAATGGTTTTGTTCTCAGCCCATAGTTTAATGTGGATTTGTTATGGAGAGAAAGGTCATTGATGTATAATGAAAAGAGAATTGGTCCTAGTATGGATCCCTGGGATATTCCAGATTATTAATGGATTTTAGTTTGGGTGTGGATGTACTTACACTGTGCGCTGTTTCCTGTTTGTAATATAGGACTCGACTTGTTTAATAGTATTCATTTAAAGGCTCTACGGTTCAAGCTTTTGATGAAAAGTGTGTGGTCAATGGTATCAAAGGCTCTTTTGAAATCTAGAATTATACTCCAGAATATTTATCATAATTGATGTTTGAGAGCTAATTGTCCACGAGACAAATTAATGTGGTATGACATGAGTGTTTTTGTCTGAATCCAGACTGACTATGCTGGAGTTAAGTTATAAGTATCCAGATGATTCATTGTTTATCCGTATGTTTTCCCAACAGGTTTAAAAGAAAAGGTATAATAGAAGTTGGTCTTTAGTTTGAGGGATCTGACTTGTAGATGGGAATCACTTTGGTTGTTTTGAATGGATATAGGAGATGATTCTTATCAAGGCAAAGGTTAAGTATACGTGTTAGGGTGTCTGTGATAACTGGAGCTGATAGTTTCAATATTCTGCTGTCTATTCATCAAGATCACATGTTCTTGATTGTTTGAGGTGAGTCAGATAATTATAGGCCTCAGAAACACACATGAACGGTATATGAAGTTTTGAAGGAATACATTTTTCTTGATAGTATTGTTTTAATTTATTGAGATCATTGGTCTTGGAGTTATGTTGGTAATAATTCTAGAAGAAACCTTAACCAATTGATTGTAAAGTTTTTTTCCCCTAGCGGAAATGCCTTAAGTGTATTTGATTTGAATGATTGATTATTGATTGCTTCAAAGTTGAGTTGTTGTCCACCATATAGTATTTAAACTATAATTATTCGGAAGACAATACATCTTGGAAATATCAAAAAAAAAGAAGACAAAAATAAAAAGAAAGAAAAATATTACTTTGTTTACATCTGCTCTACCTTTTCAAGCAAGTTCTCTCTATAACCCCCCCCTCCCCCCCCAAAAAAAAACAAAACAAAAACACACACACACAAAAACCCCACAAACAAACAACAACAACACAAACAAAACAAAAACAACAACAACAACTTAATAAATCTTGAAGACCACCATGAACACAAGTCCAATCTTTCCTTTATTCATTTCTGTTTCCCAGCCCTACATAGTATTTTTTTTCTTTTTAAGCCCTACATACTGACTAACCTTCAACTGTCAGCCCAAAGATGTCTCCACCACAGCAACCTCTACTGTACTGCATTCCACAAACCAGGCATTACTATCATGACAAAGGAAGGGCCAGGGTTTTCTTGAAACCAATGCATGCATAATGTATTCCACCGCTCTCTTCAATGCAGTATTTTTACCATTTTCAACTACCACACACACACACACACACACACGCATGCACGTACGCGGGCGCACATACACATATGCATGCATGTAGCGTGGTGCGCGCAATACACACACACACGCACACGCACACAACACACACACAAGCACGCACGCACGCACACACACGCACTCGGGCACACACATCATCATCATCATTACCACAACAACAATGCATTGTAACATCACCACCACCACCAACAGCTTATAAAAAGCTCACACCACCACCCTATCCCTAAAACACCCCTTACCCCACCAAAAAAGGCAACAACAAATCAACAAAACTCCCTTTGAAAACAAAAAGAAACACCCCCCCCCCCAAAATCTCGCCCCCCCCCCCCCCCACCCCGTAAAACATAGCAAAATCCGGACAAAATTGACAATCAACAGTGGTCAGGGTCTGCTCTGAAGTGGCCTGACAGTGTCATAGTGACAAGGTTTCCGTTTGGATAACGGCTGGAAAGGGTGGATACGTGTGGTAGGGCTGCAGTGTGGCCAAAACAGGAGGAGGGGAGAAGGGTGGGTGGGGGATCATGACAGTGTCCGATGAGACTATAAACCGGCCCCGTTGCGCAAACGCAGCAGAACATCTTGCGCACACAGTAAATCTTGTTCCGCGGGTTCGAAAGAGTAGGCCATGTGTGCCGGTGGGGAACAGATGACAAATAAAAAAACCGCACACACGCATTAAAAAAATGAAAAAACAATCTGACGCTTGATTTGTTGCTTTACAAGATTCAGCCTATATAAATTCCATACATTATTATAAATAATATTATTAATTATATTATATTATTATTACTTATTATTATGCACTGCATTTCAACCAAATCTCCAGCCCTGATCTCAAAGCAAACCAAGAAACCAAAAAATGAAAGTATTAAGGTCTGACTACAATGTGATGGCATTAGTTTTCATTTGCAGCTTTTTTGTGAAGTCATTCGCCGCTACGTATCCTTCGTTGTCTGTTTTCAGTGTCCGGTACAGTGAAGGCGACATGAAACACCATCTTGCCATCAGTGCTGTACCGTGTCTATTATCACTTCTCTCTTCTCTCTATCTTCCTCATCATCTCCATCTCTCACTCTTCTCTCTTCATCTCCTCTCCTCTCCTCTTCTCTCTCTCTCTCCTCCCTCTGTCTCGTCTCTCTCTCCGCAAAAAAAGCTAACAAACAATTTGGTTACATAAAAAGTCTACAAGATGGCGGTAAGCCTTGGTAGTTCACACAGTTTCAAGCAATTCTTTAAAAACAACAACAACAACAACACCAAGATCTAAAGGAAATATTAAAAGTAAAACTGTAATTCGTTTTGAAAATTGTTGACAAAAAGCAAAGGCTCACCCAGAGATAAACTTGTCCTCCACCACAGAGGAGGCAAGCAGCCACAGTAGTGATCACTGAATCACAGTGTTCCAAAACTGAACGGCAACAGTGACACCTGCAACAGGGCAGTCAGCTAAGTTCAGTGTCAGCTGCGTTGATCAAGACATGCTGGCTTGGTTGCTTGTAGGCCCTGATGACCTGAAAGGACCCCTGGTAGCAGCTCCCCGGTCAGAAATCCTTCAATTGTCTTCTCCTCTCTTCCCTAACATTTCCCCAGGAATCATTTGGGATGATGCACCTACTTCCTCAGGAGTCATTTAGGATTATGCACCTACTTCCTCAGGAGTCATTTGGGACTGTGCAGTGACTATCCCAGGAGTCATTTGGGACTGTGCAGTGACTATCCCAGGAGTCATTTGGGACTGTGCACTGATTTCTCAGGAGTCATTTGGGACTGTGCACTGATTTCCCAGGAGTTATTTGGGACTGAGCACTGATTTTCCCAGGAGTCATTAATTTTGGGACTCTGCATTGATTTTTTTCAGGCTGCAAGTCTTGCACGGGCAAGTCAAAACAGGCGGAGCCCGTGGTTCCCCAGGTCATAGATTGCATGCTAAGCTGGTTGGTGTTATTCAAACAATTAACTAGGCCTATAGCCTGCTTGTCCTTTTTTCACAGGGATGTTTTGTCATGTGTGTGGAAGACGTTATGCATGCTTTCGTACCTATGACCTCTGATTCAACTTGTGCACATGTTAAACCCGTCCCGCCTTTCGGAAGAGTAGGTCATTGTGTGCCAGTGGTAACCATGACAAGAATGACACATTTGCATGCCAGTGGGGACTGTATGAAAAAAAGCGCATGCGTGCTTATTCATTATCCCAGAAAAAAGCCTATTCTAAAAATGTATCACTAATACTCAATATTTTCTACAACATCCTGGTGTTCTAAACCCTTTTCGGACCACCATTTTATTGTTTGATTATCGCATTTTTTGATAAATATATATGAAAGGAGAGATTAGATATTTATGAAAAATGACCAATGTTCAAGAAGCATCATATGACTCAGCACTTCATCATATCAACTGCTGAAGTCATGTGTTCTTCTGTAAGAATTCTGCTGTAAATGGCTTATCATACATAAGGGCCTGACTGCATGAGCGTCTTTATTACAAGTAGTGAATGCATATCAAACAAAAACACACTCAAAGCACAGGACCTCTGTGTACGTTCTCACCTAAGGAACTTTCAGGGAAATGAGTCTGAAACTGGAAATTCCGGGTGGGGTGGGGGTCGGAGAGGGGGGCAGTGGCAGGGATAAATCCTCTCTCTCTGGTCGGAGCACTCGCTTTCCCCCAGCCAAGTTAAGCAGCGTCGAGCGTGGTTACCAGTTGGATGGGTGACCGTTTGCGCGCCTTGGCTTCAGTACAGTTCCCCCAGTTCACCCAGCTGTAAATGGGTACCTGCCCTCTTTAGGGTCAGGGAAGGTAAAGCAGCTAGGGAGAGGAGATGGGCGCCGCCCTCAATATGCTGGCCCTAGAGAAGTGAGGTCTCTGACGCCTCGCTCCCCTACGACCTTATAGGTTATGGGACTCCTTTACCTTTTTACCTTTACCCCTCTCTCTCTCTCTTCTCTCTCTCTCTCTCTCTGGGGAGTGGCTTCCCTTGCTTGGCTACCAGCAAGACGCTTTTGTGTGAGCTGTGTGTAAAGTGTTGTCGTTTTCTCCTTTTTGAGCATCAAAATGCTTGTCACAGGACTCCCAGCGATGTTGGAGTGTATGCTGAACACTGCACTTCAAGAGCAGAGTCTGTCCTCGTTCAAAGTGGACGGCAGAGGTCATCACACTGTTATTATGCTAAGACTTACAAGCAAAGCTGACAGCCATTTCCCTGTCACCCCAGGTCAAAGGTCATACAGCAAGAAATGTATTAGCCAGGTATCCTGTGACAGAAAAAGAGCAGAAGCACACAGAGCAAACTGTGATGAAAAAGTGAAAGAACAGGCTCCCTCTCCCTCTGGTTTATTTTTACTCACCCCGCCCAGTCAAGTGTATGCTGCAAAACGTGCAGAGAGTGATGCTCTAACTGATTTGTTTATGTATGATTCCTGCCCTCCTTCTTGGAATAGCTGTTATGATAATCAGCAGTTTGACTTGACACAACATGACATAGACAGACAGACAGTGACAGTCAACTTTGACAATATAGAAAGTGATCAGTTGTGTGGTGAAGTTGGGAATGGAGTGAAAGAATGTGACAGCCATGAAATGAGTGTAGAAGTAAGTGTGGTAGAGGTGTGTGAGAGAGAACAAAGTGGACAGGGAGGAAGAAGTGGGTGTATCTGGCTCTGAATGTGGGGAGGGTGTGGCAGAATATTCAGGTGAATCTCTGGAAGGGCAGATGTGTGAGAGATCAGAAATTAGGACCAGGGCTATTATGAACTGCTTAAAAGAGTTCCATGACCAGTTTAGAAATATCATGGACAATCTCTGCAGTGATCTAAAAGAAACAAAAACAACTGGCCAGAATGCTGGAGAACAATTTGTAGAGATGTGTCCTAGTTACTCCTGTAATGACTGATAACAGCATGAAGTTGTTTCATGAGAGACCCTGTTGTCTAGGATAAGAATAAAACATAAGCAATTGAATTGATGATAGTTTGTATCACAAGTGTATTTTTTCATGCTATTCAATTATTACAAACCCATGTAGTGGATTTCCATGCCAGTCATTGACTGTATTTTTTTTTTCAATTTATGTGTGTTGTGCCCAGTCCCCATCCCCCTGCCCCCTTGTGAATGGGCATAAAGCTTATCACAATAAATAATTGTCAAATAATGGTCAAGTGTCTCTCTCTCTGGGTTCCCTTAATGGGCAGGGTGTGCAGTGTTTGGTCTTCTGTTCTTGTGACTTTGCAAAAGATCCTCCTGCAGGCCTCAGCCGACACATTTCGACTTCACAGCAGCTCACTTCTTTGTACAGGTTGCATTCTGGGTGTGTTCGTGTTTCTGTATTCCACCCAACGTTGACATAAAATACGGCTCTTTAACGTGCATATTTGATCTTCCGCATGTGTATATACAAGAAGGGTATTAAACCACTGTCAGGTCTGCGCTTAAAGTTGAGCTGGAGGATACGAAAAATCCCACAAAACTTTGATTCACCGCACACCAACAAGATTCGTACCCAAGATTCACGAACCCCCAAGATTGAAGTCAAACGGTTCTTAACTACCAGCGTGGAACAGCTCAACCGAGGCTCAAACCATCTCTCTTTCAGACCACAACGCCGTAACCACTGAGCTCTTGTTCACCTGGCTGCCAAATACACAGGCTTGCTGCTACCTGTGCTCAATGGGCTGTCCTGGCCATTCATCCTGAGTTCATTCCACCTTTTCCCATTGTATTTGTTTGGAAAGTAGGTTGACCAAGTAAAACACGCTCATCAAAACGCAATTGGGCACACAGCACACTGAAAGGACCCCAGAGAACACACTAAAGTCATAATGCTGAAAAGACACCCGTTACCTTCCTTCATCTGTAAAACGATGTGTCTTGGAAACTGCATTGAGAAAGAAGCCTGTCTGGCTATTGAACAGACTGAACGCTGCTCCGAAAAGGTTGACAGCCATCATGTGTGTTTGTTTTTGCTTTAGTGTGAAGCGAACACCAACAACACTATGCATTCAGGCCATTTTAATCGCTCTCAATCACGTGATACAAAATGTAAAGAAGATTGGGAAAATTTTCAGAGAGCGAGAGGGGTGGGCATGGCGGTGGGGTTGAGAAGAGGAGAGGGGGGAAAAAGAGGAGGGAGGTGGGTGGGTGGTGGGTGGGAGAGGAGGCCAGAAGGGGAAGAGGGCTTAAGTGTGTGTGTGTGTGTGTGTGTGTGTGTGTGTTCAGGCACTGAAGAGAAGTCTGTTGGATCGGAGACTCCTCTCAGGAATAAAAATTTGGTATGTCCTTCAGATCGTCACCTGCACATCGAAAACAGATACAATTTAACCAGAGAGACAAGGACAATGACAATGACAATGACAAATTCTTTTATTTCGAGGATAATGAATAAGCACTCATGTGCTTTTTTACATCCAGTCCCCGCCCGTAGGGATACATCTTAAAGAGAGAGAGAGAGAGAGAGCGAGAGAGAGAGAGAGAGATGTTTGCCATTAATATTATGGTCCTATTTTATTATTATTTGTCATTGTGAAGATAATGAAACGAACCCTCATGTGCTATTTTACAACCAGTTGCCTTGCGTATGTACTTTTGTAAACTTTGTCACCAGTTCCCACCGGCAAAAATGGCCTACTCTGCCGAAAGGCTGAACATGTTTTAACGTGTGAGCAAGATGTTTTGTGTGCGTTCCCATACGGGGCCTCGGTTTATAGTCTGACCCGAAGGAACAAGGAGCACTTTTTTGTTGTTGCTACCTCATCTTCTGTGACGTCCCCATCCTGCTGTTCCCACGCCGCTCATTTCAATCCTCCCATTTCCCCCGCCACAGCCATATTCGTTATGTCACATTCCCAGGGTCGGAAGTCTACAGAGTAGAATGCTGACACAACTATCTTTACGTTTTTCCCCATAGCTACAAAACCCTTAACGTATGCATGAAAATCCGGGTGAATTTCTTTCTTTCTTTTCATTATTTTAATTTTAAAAATTCTTCTTCTTTTTTCCCCCGTTGTGCAATATCAGTTCACTTTCCCTGAGGGCAGACTGTTGGTACAAGTATCTATACATTTTCTCCTTGGCTACCAAACTCATAATGCATGCTATGCAAATCTGAGTGGATTTCTTTCTTTTTCTTCTTCTTTTCCCCTGTTTGTTCAGGAGGCCACATGCGTGCACTGCCCCCACAAAACACACTTTCTTGTAAAGGCGTGAGCTCTCATTTACCACGCGCAAGCCTCATAGTGTGTAACGCTTTGGTCCTACAGAGTTCTTGCAGAAGTCTCCCCCCCCACCCCCACCCCCCTGAATAGTGTCCACACGATTTGAAACATGATTTTTTTAATATCATGATCATTGTTGCTGCACAGCCCATTTGGAAGTCACCATGAATATCAATCAGTATCAAAAGCCATTGACTGAAAAGCAGCATGCAGATCACCCTCACCCTCCTTAACAAACAGACCCCCCCCCTCCCCCCTCTCCCCAAAATTCAAAGGCCTCCTCCCTCCCCCAAAAATTAAATCGCTCAGAAGAGAAAAAAAAGCGAACAGTTTGAACACACGTGTAATGTGATAGGAATGATATAAAAAAGTAAACACAAATGATTTCTCAGAATAACCTACAAAAAGAACCCATAAGAGGAGTAAAGTAAATGGAAGAAACACGAGGATAGGTGATTTCAACAGTGATGACGACTTTGCATTCAACACATAGTGAATGAAAACTGGGATCCTAGTAGTGGGGGTTTAAACGGATTCTAATTTATGAACAAAACGTCACAGATAGTATAGAAATACTTCCGACAGGAAGGACTATATGACAGACAATTTGCCTCGGTCTTGTCATCCATGCCCGCTGAATTAATGGATTTTTTTTCTCAGTGTTACAAATAGCTATAATTAGCGAAAAAAAATTTTGAAATGAAACAAGAACAATACTGATGAAAAAAACGCCATGACAAAATAACCAAACAATCAACAAACACCAAAAAATCTATGACATCAACCCATCAGTAAATCTACTACAATCTTCTACAGGTGGTTGAATTTTGTCAAAACTGACAACAAAACCCAAACAACCGACAAGGCATAATAAAGGGAAAAAGCAGCAACATCAAGACACCCTCGCCATTACCTATACTGGGAAGAAGGGAAGAAGCCATCCCGCTTTTACCGTAGGAAAGTCCCCAGGAGCAAACAATATACCAGAGAGCTGCTCAACATGGTGGCGAAACAGTCATACATAAAGTTACAGCTATTTCAGAAGTTTGGGGGACAAAACAGTGGCCAACAGACTGGACACAATCACCACATACCCTGCCCCAAAAAGGGAATTTATGCAAAGCCAAAATATAGAACAATCCTCACAGCCCCGCCCCCAAGTCAGCTCAAAAGTATTTTGAATCGACTCAAGAAGGAGGCAGAAAACACCTTGCAGAGGAACAAGCTGGGTTCAGGGGAGGAGGAGCACAAACGAACAGATTTTTAACTGCCAACATGATGGAAAAACATCTTCAACATCAGAGAAAACCTGTTCCACAACTTCATCGACTTCAAGAAGGCTTTTGACAGAGTAGGGCACAAAGGCCTGTGGCAGATCCTCAGAATTTTTGGCATTGAAGAAGGACTAGTGCAAAGCATTCAAGCACTATAAAAACACTGCAAGCAGTGCAGTCCTTCTGAACAATCAGGTCGGAGACTACTTCAAAAACCACAGTTGGGGTCCGAAAAGGATGCCTGTTATCTCCATCCTGTTCAATCTGTTCTTGGAAAATATCATGAGAGAGACCCCCCATGACTTCCACCCTACCTCTCCATTGGCGGCAGCCCCCTTAACAACTTACGGTTTGCCGATGACATTGACCTCATGGGCGGAAGTAACACAGAGCTGCAAGATCTTACGACCAGACTTGAGAACAGAGCTGGAGCATATGGGATGGAGGTGAGCTCGGAGAAAATAAAGTACTTGTGACAGCACGAGAAATTTCCACCGCTAAAATTTACATGAACGGCCAACAACTGAGGAGGTAGACGTTTTTAAAAATACCTCGGCGCTACACTCACAAAGGACGGGCGATCGACGACAGAAATCAAAGTCAGAATAGCCATGGCAACATCTTCCATGACAAAACTAAACCACCATATGGAAAAGTAAAGAGATCTTTTTCCCAAATTTCAAACTAAAGCTCTACAAAGCCCTAATTCAGTCAAATCCTGCTGTACGGAAGTGAAACCTGGACATTGACTGCTGAAACAGAAAAGGGCGAATCCAGTCATTCGAAACAAAATGCCATAGAAAACTACTGGGCATATCCGGGAGAGAACGAAAGACCAACGAATTTGTCAAGAGTCAAAAAAACACGGCTGGCAGGGTCCACGGGAACCCCTTCTCACCATCGTCAAGAAGAAAAAAGCTGACATGGTTCGGCCACGTCACCCGCCACAACACTCTGCCCAAAACAGTACTGCAGGAACACTCAAAGGTGGCAGAAGGGAGGGAAGATAGAACAAGTCATGGATGGAAAACATCAGAGAATGGACCAGGATGAATGACTCGGCACTACTGCGCAGAGCCGAGGACCGCGATGGATGGAGGAGGCTTACCACGGCATCGTCTTTCAAAAAAGGTAGATTTGGTCTCGTGGCGATGCAATCTTCCCATGGATTGCAGCCCGTATTTCACGCAGAGAAATCTGCTGTGGCTGAAAGTGATGTGCACTACAAAACAATATCACACAATACAATATTATAGTACTTCGGAAGAAACAGATGTTCTTAATAATTTCTGCTTTTGTAGCAGTAAAAAGGACAACAATGACTACGACTGGAAATACCTTTAAAAATCCACTTAGGACAGAAAAGGTATGTCCTTAATGTGATGCTATACAAGCCAATCAAAACCAATCAATCATCAACCAGTCTGTCAGCCAGAAAACCAACCGACTCACGGACGGTTGCAGATCAACCGGCTGACTGACCAGTCAACCAACCAAAAAACAATGAAGAAACAAACCAACCAGTCAACAAACCAACCAACCAGCAAATCAATCAACCCACCAGCAAACCAACCAACCAGCCGACCAGCCAACCAACCAACCAGCAAACCAACCAACCAACCAACCAACCAACCAATCAACCAACCAACCAACCAACCAGAAGCATGTTGTAGTTTTGCTAAACTCACCAAAAGCTTTCTTGACCATCTCCCACATAGAGAAGAGTTTCTTGAAAGGCTTGAACCCTGTCTGGCTGACTGACCGTCCATTGGCCAGCTCCTCTCTTGGGATGACATCACCTTTTCTGTTCTCTCTGGCAAACCAGGGGCAGTGGATGCGGGTCACGGAGGTGACTTTGGCCAGAATCCCCGTCAGGAAGGCATCCTCGTTAGGAACTAAGGGCATGTATCGCCACACCTTTCTTACCTTGATGACTGCCTCAAAGGAAAACAAGTAGGAATGTCCTAAAAGGTAGCGGGGGAAGTGACTAAGCGGGTACAGGCTTCTGGGCACCTCCCACTTGCCGTTTCGGAGGACCGGGGGTTTCTCTATGTGGTGGTGAAAGCCCAGCACGAAGCTTGTATGGTCTGAAAGGTTCTGTAGCAGGTCCAGCACTAGAGACACCTCCATGAAAGTGTCCTCATCCACCTTCATCACATAACTAGCCCCCTTGCACCTGTTGGTGCTCCACTCTAAGGCTAATGACATCTTCAGACTGAGGTTGAAGTAGGAATCCTGGAAGTCTAGCTGCACGATGTCCTGGAACTTTTGAGCCTCATCCACCAGAGCTGGAGGTATCTTCGGAGTCTTATTGCCCAAAAAGAAGACCACCTTAAGCAGGGAGGTCAAGTTTCGGGGGTCACCAGGCCAGTCTCCTCCATAAGCAGGACTAGCCCAGGTATCCCGGATGGCCTGGCGCGCTTTGAAGTTGACCCACACGGAGGGAATCACGATGAGCAGCCTGGGGCCATGTGCAGGGCAGTGGACGGAATCGATCAGCACCTTGGGGATGAAAGAGGTCATGATACTGTCCCGGGGCTGGAAGTAGGAGGACTGCATGATGAAGTCGCGATCATCATCTGTCACAACCTGCAGACTGTGAATCACCTGCTCCAGCCGTGTCATGTTGTCCGGCTTGTACAGCCAGGGGTTAAGTGTGGTCACTTTGCTGTCAGGGCGCTGGGTCAAGCTTTTCACATGTAATTGAGGAACAACATCACCTGGCTTTAAAAGCTTCTTGGTCATCATATTTTCTGCCATGTTCATGGTACCTCCGGGGATTTTGTCACCTACTGTTTCCACTAGCTGTGGACGAGGCAAGGCCTGCTTGTTGTCAAGGTCACTGGGGACTGCCTGCTTCAGCTGTGGCTTCAGATCTCTGTCACGGGAGTTGGACGCATCATCATGGCGTTTGTCCACGAACTTTTCCCTGATCTGTTCAGGATTTTCAGCAGGCCGTAGAACGTCTTCAAGCCCAATGTCTGCCCCTCTGAACATAAGTGGTGGTGTCCTTTTGGCATCTGGGTGGTCATGGTGAATGTTGAAAGCGGGGTTTTGAGGGGTCAGACTGTAGAAGTGTTCCTCAGACAGGAATCCTGGGGAGGGAAATGGGGTGTGGAAGAAGAGGAGGAGAAAGGCATTGGTGGCCATGATGGTCGTCAGCAGGATCAGCCACAGCTGTTGTTCCTTTCTCCTGGAGAAATACCTGAGGGAAAAGTGAAAGACTGCAATCATTGTCTGTATCTGACCCAGGCCAAAAGCTTCCCGAGTCATTGCGAGAAGCTAAGTGCCATGACCTACATTAAAATGTTGTTACGTTTTAAGATGTTATGTTAAGATTGTCTTCAACCATGACAATGTCTTAGCATAACAACTTGCAGTCTCCTTAATAGGAGAACAAAATTCTCTGAAGTTGGAGTATACTGCTTATATGGCGGGGTACTTGATAAGAGTCATTTATGCACACTTTTAATGAAATGTTTTGAAGGTATCATTCCAAAGCCTATTTTTCTCACTCAGACACTCTTCATTTTGTATATTAAGCAACCAGAAGCACAAATGACGCTGCAGTCACCTTCCTGCACAATGCCTGCTCTCACTTAACTAAAACCTCATCCTTTGTTCCCATACTTTTCATTGACTTCTCCTCTGCCTTCAATGCCATTCAGCCCTCATCTCAGCACGCAAATACTTTCACTTTGGATCATGAGCTTTTTGACAAATCGAACACAGTCTGTCAGATTTCAAATGGCAATATCTACAGAAAAGCCATCGTCTAGTGGTTCTCCACAAGGTACTGTTCTTTCTCCTATCCTTTTTACTCTTTATACTAATGAATGTGTTGGCTCCGATCTTACACCTTTGACCAAATATTCTGATGACTGCTCTTGAGGATCTATCTAGCTAACACCTCATATACCTATACAAGTATAGGGGTTTTCCTCCTGGCGTATGGCGTAAATGGGATTATTTGGAATTAAATGTCAAAAAGACTTAAGAAATGTTAATGAATTTTCGCAAGAATCCCAAGCTTGTACCAAATCTTTACAGTGATGGTATGACAGTAGAACTTGTGAACGAATATGAATACTTAGGCGCTCTTACTGACAACAAATTGAACTTTACTACCAATACAGAACTCTTTAAGAAAATGCCACTCTCGTATCTTCATTCTTCCAAAAAAAAAATCCAAACTCTTCAGGTAAATGCTATTTTTTTAATACAGAATTTCTACTGGTGTTTCACTGATTCTGTCATTTCCTTTTCTTTGATATGCTTGTATAAAAACCTGATTGTTAAATGTACTGAACAAAATTTTAATACTTTTTAGTAAAACTGTGGGTTGTGGGCAAATGAAACTGAATGATTTATATGAATGGCCTGTGGGAGATAGAGCGAAAGAAATAATGAGCGATGGTAGGCATGTGCTGGCTAGATAGTTTGAACTTCTTCCATCTCAACAGCTATAAAGAATACCTAAACTGAAAACTCCACAAAGTAAAAACAAGAGAGAATCAAATAAAATTCTTTTATTTCGAGGATAACAAATAAGCACTCGTGTGCTTTTTACATCCAGTCATATATCAGTAATATCATGTAATATCAGTAATATTATGTTAGAAAAATAAAGCCCCAAACCCCATATACTCACACAGAAAAAACATAATAGAAAAGAAACATATGCAAATAGCAAAAAAAAACACAAAAAAAAAAAAACCTTGCGAGAGAGAGAGAGAGAGCGAGAGAGAGAGAGAGAGAGAGAGAGAGAGAGAGAGAGAGAGGGGAGAGAGAGAAGAGAACTCGAACTCAAAAGATTTATTCACAAAAAGGCCATTGGCCCATACATGAAGGGGGGTTGCCGAGCTGCTTAGTATTTTAGTGAGAAAAATAAGGAAGCACACCCCCCCCCCCCCCCCCAATGTTAATGTATAACCACAACCACCACAATAAAAATAAGTTAAAAAAATATGACTTAAGAAACCAAGATATCTCTTATTCTAAAGGCTTTACACAAATATAAAGCAAGGCTGCGCACAATCTCAGGGTGACTAGATGCCATGAGTAGACAGAATCTAAATAAATTAGGCTGTCTATGATATTAGCTGACTATACTTTACCGGAATGTAATTCTGTCTTACATCTTCTAATGCTGGACAGCACAGCACAATATGCACTTCATCTTCCACTGTTTGCTTACATAATGGGCATAGCAACCTGAGGTCATCATCATCATGTTCTAAATATCTAAATTTATGAACATTTATGTCTGATATAGCAAGTCTAAACTTAGACATAATTCTTTTCAAATGTATGTCCATATCAAGCTTTAGATAAGGTTTGACATCGTGTGAGCCTATAAACTGACTGTACATTTGAAATCTTTCACTGTTTTGTATATGACCACTCCACTGCTGCCAACGGCAGTCAATCAGTCTTTGCCTGAAAACCTTGATAAACTCTCT
>CM054141.1:63091500-63109000 GCA_028751875.1 Rapana venosa
GCGCTCAGGCATGCATGAGTATAAGTGTGCATGTATATGTATATGTGGTAATTTGTACTTTCAATGTATCTCCTTATCGATTTTTTCCTCTTTTTTTACTGGTTTAAGTTAACGGTAAAAGATGCAATAACGTAATGTCTTAGTATAATCATTACGAAATTTGTTCTTAGATAGATGGCTTGATGAAAAAAAGCAAATGCATTGCTTATTCAATGTACCATCTGGAAATAAAATTTTGACTTGACTTGACTTGACTAAGGAGAGTTGCATGCCTGTAAATGATTGAGTGCAAGCGCTTCGATTTGTTTTGTTTTTTTACAAGATTCAGCGCTATATAAATTCCATATATTATTATTATATATATATATATATTTTTTTATATATATCTCGTTGGCAATGTGAGAGTAAAATAAGCTTTGACGTTATCAAAATGGTGCTGTGTTTGATTGAAGCTTGTAGCATTCATGGATTTCTATCACATTCTAACTGATTTGTACTTATGTCCTTTAGTTCCAGTGAACTACGCAAGGTACAAGTCACGAGAAACTTTACACTCAGTCTGGACTCACACTCTTGATAGAAAGACGGCTGCTTTTTGGGGGGGGGGGGGGGGAGAGGGGAAGGGGGTCCTAAGATCATTTTGTATTATAGACTTGTTCATGGCATGGCTCCTTTGTACTTGATAGTTCCTCGTCCACATCTGGTGTCTTCAGTCAGTCCCTATCACCGTGGGAATCTTTCAGAGAGATAGATTTCATGTTGCAGAACAGAATTGTACAAATTATTATTTTTCCCTGATGCGATTTATCTTTGGAACAATTTCCGGAAGAAACAGAATGCCTTCTTAAGCATTAACTCGATAGAACACATACAATAGTACCTAAACAGTTTTATTCAACCACACAGGAAAACAGAAAAGATTACATCCCCAACCCAGGTTAGAGATGAGTGGTTTAAAGCACGACTATCTCCGACTTCATTTAACACACAGCATGGCATATGAATGCGGGGCTGCTGTTGAGGATGCTGCCCACTATTTGATAAACTGCCCTCTTTTCCACCAGTGCCATATAAATGTCTTGCACGATGATTTAAAATATGGCATTGGTTAAAATATTGCGTATGAATTAGACATGTCGTTGGTACCGTGAAGTCATCCATAACAATGTATGTATGTGTATTATGTCAGGACTATTTAAGTTTATTTGTTGTTCTGTCAAGATGAGGCTTGTGATTTTGTACTACTGTGAAGTCACCCGTCACTCTGTATGTGTATTATGCCATAACTATTGTAAGTTTATTTGTTATTCTGGCAAGGTGACTCTTGTGATTTTGTACTATTGTGAAGTCATCCGTCACAATGTATGCGTATTATGTCATAACTATTTTAAGTTTGTTATTCTGGCAAGGTGACTCTTGTGATTTTGTACTATTGTGAAGTCACCCGTCACTCTATATGTGTATTATGTCATAACTATTGTAAGTTTGTTATTCTGGCCAGGTGACTCTTGTGTGTTTGAAACGCCTTCATTCTTCACTACAAATCAGTGTAAAGAAAACAGTAGAAAGAAAGCACCACTCTGTTCTGGTGATTCATGTTGCTCTTTACAGTGTAAACTGAGGCTTGAGCTCTCATCGCTGCCACGAACTTGTCGTCCATTTTGGAAAGAGGGATATTAGTGTAGGGCGAGTTCTGTCCCGTCACCTGTCCTACCGTGCTCAAAAGAGGCAACTAGGGTCTGATGGTTAGGGTCGGGGCAGTCGTAGCATACTGGGTTTCTGCCGGCTCATGTAAGTGCAGAGAAGAAATCGCTGCAGTGGAGCAGAGCTGCTGGTACCAAGTGTGTGGCGTGCAGCCACGTTGGGAGCAGGTGCAAACCTTGGGGACAAATATCTGATACGTTTTAAACTGTCACCACACATGCGCACCACGTGTGCGTACACCCCCTCCCCCCCACACGCACACAAATGCATGCACACACACGCATGCACACACACACACGCACACCACACACACACACACACACCACACACACACACACACACACACACACACACACACACACACACACACACACACACACACACACACACAATATCACTTAGAGTGAACAGACGTTAAATGGAAGACAACAACAATAAAACACACAAGATGATAAACAAGTTTGGGTTGAGGGCAATATAATGGAAAGAATCAATCGTTGTACCAGTTCATAAAAGAAGAAAGCCCAAGACAGAATATTATAACAAGTTACAGGTCTGCTCATTAACCTCACACACTGGCAAGCTCATGGAGAGAATTGTATTGAGGAGATTGTTATATCACGGTGAAAACAAATTGTACCAATCATCAACCAGGCAGGCTTTCAGAGAGTGCAATAACAATCTCACATCATGTGTAAAACCACAATTTGCTCGAAGAAAAAAATGTTCTAGCAATATTTTTTGATACAGAAAAAGCATAAGTCTAAGTCTGGTATGCAAAAGTAATGAGTAAGTTAAAGTCAATAGGATGTTCTGGTAACTGTTATCACTACACCAAGAATTTTTTTTAAGCTAAAGATCAGTTCAAGTGAGGGTGGGAAATACAGATTCAAATTCTAAATATCTTCATATGGGCTTGCCGCAAGGTTCTGGTTTAGCTCCAGTTTTATTTAACACATTGTTACATGATCTTCCGAAAAAACATGTCAAAGGGTGTATGCAGTTTTGGAGCAATAGGCAGACGACATCTGTATTTGGATGAATGTTGCTATGAAGCGAAACAAGTCCAAAAGGGCGTTAAATTACAGCGGAAAACAAAAAACAACAACTTGATAATTTAAATCAGAATATGATAGAAAACGGCCTCACCTTTTCTAGGGAAAAAATGCATACTCCTATTTTTTAAAATCCTTAACACCACCACCATCCTCTTTCTCTCTCTCTGCCTGTCCGTCTGTTTGTCTGTCTATCTCTCTGTCTTTCTTGTCCTTGTCATTCTCTTTCTCTTTCTCTCTCTCTTCTCTCTCTCTCTCTCTCTCTCTCTCTCTCTCTCTCTCTCTCTCTCTCTCCAAAACAAAAAGATTATAATCATGCACTTTTAACTGAATTGTCCAATTCTATTGGCAATCAGAAAGAGTTTTGGAGTTATGTACACAAAACACTTCCTAGACGAAAACAACCTAAAAATAGTATCAATGTGGAGATGTGGTTTGATCATTTCAGGGGGTTGCTTGAAAAAGATGAAGACCAAAGATCTGGTTTAACTCATGAAGATGCTGAAAACGATGTTGAGAATAGTTATGATGCTGAATACTTTAATCGCCCAATTTCAAAAGAAGAAATTTTGATGGCTTTGCGAAAATTAAAGAATAAAAAAGCTGCAGGTCCCGATGGTATTATTGGAGAGTTGATAAAAAATGCCTGCACTGAGAATGTTGTTCTAAACTTTTTGGTTACATTTCTTAACTATTTATTTGATAAAGGTGTTTATCCTGATAGTTGGTCAGAGTCGATTGTCCTTCCATTATATGAGAAAGGTGATGCTAACAACCCCAATAATTATAGAGGAATTTCGTTGTGTAACATAAGTAGCAAGCTTTTCAGTGCTGTGATTAATAGAAGACTACAGGAATGGGTTGCAGAAAAGAATATAACCGGAGAATTTCAAGCAGGTTTCAAGCAAAATTATTCCACAGTAGATCACATGTTTACACTTATGGCATTCATTCAAAAACAATTCAGTCTAAACCGTAAAATATACGTTGCATTTATAGATTTTGAGAAGGCTTTCGACTCTGTCAACAGAAGTTTGTTGTGGTCAGTTTTGTTCAGAAATGGTATTCGTGGAAAACTATACAGATGTGTTGTGAGTAAGTATGATTGTGTGAAAGCAAGAGTTCGTTCAGGTGGTACGTTATCAAAGTATATCAACTGTACGTGTGGGGTGAAACAAGGTGATGTTTGCAGTCCTATTTTCTTTTCTTTGTTCATTAACGAGCTGACAAAAGAAGTCATAAAGTCTGGAAAACATGGTGCAACATTTAGTAATGATGTCCTTGAAATCTTCATATTGCTGTTAGCTGATGATATAATGTTAATGTCAGAAACTGTAGTTGGTCTTCAGAATCAGTTGAATAGTTTACATAGGGCCGCTGCTTCATTGAAGTTGAAGGTAAATCTAACAAAGAGTAACATTATTGTATTTAGAAAGGGTGGACATCTTGCAATGAGAGAAAGATGGACGTATGGTGGAACTGTGATTTCTGTGGTGAATGTATACAAATATTTAGGTATATATTTTTCTACTCTTTTAAGCTTTACGTTTGCGTGTAAAGACCTCGCAAGTAGAGCAAAAAGTGCATTGTTATGTATAATTAAGAAGTTAACTTTGTTAAATAACGAATCTCTTTCTCTGTTTCTAAAATTATTTGATGCCCAAATTCAACCAGTATTGCAGTATGGAGCTGAGATATGGGGTCTGTATCCTGCTGCCGTACACTGTGAGAAAACCCATTTATTTGCGTTGAAAAAGTTTCTGGGAGTGTCACTCAAGACACCAAATGATCTTGTGTACAGGGAAACAGCAAGGTACCCCATGTCACTGCTTTCTATTGTTAGATGCATACAATATTGGATAAAAGTAACTCAGATGAATGCAGAAAGATTGCCCTTTAAAGCATATAAAATGTTGTTAGATTTAGATAGTAGAGGCAAAATCAATTGGGCTTCAAATGTAAGAATAAAATTATATGAATTGGGTTTTGGGTACGTGTGGTTAAACCAAGGAGTTGGAGATGTGCGTGGTTTTATTCAACAGTTTCGTGAAAGGTTGATTGATTGTTGCTGGAAAAATTGTGAGAGTCATGTACAGAATAGTGATAGATTTTACCACTATATAATGTTTAGTCAAGTAAATTGTGTACCAACTTATATGTCCATGCATATTGATAGACATTTGAAGCGTATAATGACACGATTTAGATTTGGTATCTCGGATATCAATGTACATTATTATCGCTATAGAAATGCACTTGCCACAAATCTTCAATGCCCAATTTGTAAATAAATGTTCAGTAGAAGATGAAATCCACGTTGTGCTTTCCTGTCCAGGGTTAAGAGATATACGAGAGCAATTCATACCACAAAAGTACTATAGAGATCCATGTTTATTCAGGTTGGTTTTGTTATTAGCTTCGACGAATGAATGTATTGTATAACAACTGGCAGTATACATGTATAAAGCATTTAAAAGAAGAAGTATCTATGCAACATAACAACATCACATGTACATCATATTGTATTATTTGTATTCCCCCTTCTAAGGGGCCATGGCCTTTATGAATAAACATTTCATTTCATTTCATTTCATTTCTCTCTCTCTCTCTCGATTTTATTTATCTTATCGACGACGACGACGACGACCACCACCACCACCACCACCACCACCACCACCACCACCACCACGTCGACGACGACGACGACAACACCACCACCACCACCACCACCACCACCACCACCACCACCACCACCATTATTGTTATTCTTGGTATTATCATCATTATCATCAATAGATTAAAGATATCATTGGATTAAAAATTCGTTTAAATATATTTATTTATCAATCTATTTATCTTCAAAATATATATCCCCTCCCCCCAACCCCCGTTCAGTATCACTTTATTTGGGAGGACGTAAAATTGACGACGACTACTACTACTACTACTACTACTACTACCACAGGGGGTGTTCCTAGCAGATGATGATAATTAGAAACTAGAAACTGAGCAGTTCCCTTTTGTGCGAAAGTTTGTGAAAATGGCTGAGAGATTAAAAAAAGAGATAAAGAAATGTCAGCTTCAGATCTTTTATCACAACAACATAGAATACAGCGGCTTTAGTTCACTGCAATGACATCGATTATTCATGTGAATGCAATTGACTCTCCTCCTCCTCCTCCTCCTCCACCTCATCATCACCGCCACCATTATTATATATAATTTTTTCTATTATTTTTTTTCCTCAAGTGTGAACAGTGTCTGAATGTAAGGTACCACAGATTTAGAGGGTGAAGCTTCCATCACTGCCGGGACCTCTGAAGAGTGCTCATCCCGGAGCCCAAACTAGTCAGGTATAGGCAAAGGCATAGCAGGATCCATACACAATAGTGCCTCTGTTCATTGTTATTGGTTGTATGTCTAGGGGTGTGTTGAATGCAAGCGCTTTGATTTCTTTCTGCAAGATAGAGCGCTATATAAATTCCATTTATTATTATTATTATTATTATTATTATTATTATTATTATTATTATTATTATTATTAAAGGACCTTATTTTGATTTCATTTTTTTGTTCTATTTGAATGTTTGATGTATCGTTTTCAAAATGATGGAGAAGTAGAAACTGGTTACCTACACGAGTTTTCCTCCAGATCTGTTTTCTCAGTTTTACACAGTGCTTGTGATGACGTTGCTTTGTTTTGAAGCTGGCATTTTTCCAGTTTAATTTTCATCGAGAGAGAAAATTACGATTTCTTTTTTAATTCAATATGCCTACATACAATTACATACCTTGAAAATAACACCAACGAAACAAAAACTAAACAAACATGAACCCCCCCACCTCCCCAAACAAACCAAAAGGAACACACACACACACACTCACTCACTCACTTACTCACGCATCACCCCTCACTCCCCTAAAAAAGAAAGCCAACAACAAAACAAAATGCAGCCCCCCACCCCACTTTATAAAAGTGACAAATTTTACATTGCTCAAAACCTTTAAGCCCATATTTTGTAAACAAGTCAGTCAGGCTTAGAATCAGTGTTACTGGAAGGCACAAGTGACAGTGGCATGCTTTAATATGCTGATTTCTTGCCCCCACGGAGGTTTACTGATAACTTTTAAGAAATAGAGACTTTTCTTAGCTTTAGTTGCCTAAAATTCAATGTGATGATTCCAAGACTGTCATATGGGCAGGGAGTGCTTTCACTGCTCCCAAATATTTGCTTAAGAAAATCCAAAGCCTCGATTGTAAAGCTTTCCGACTTGCTTTAGGAGTACCATCGTACGCCTCATCTCTAGGCACTTGGAGAGAAGGAGGAGTTCTACCTTTAAATGCATATCGTCAACTTGCTGTGGCAAAATATGTTCTCAGCAAATGACAGCAACACTGAAAATGAAGTCCAGTTAAAATCTGATATTCACTTTCCTAAAAAGCAACAACTAATTGCTAGCTTACCACAGTTACTTTCTCCATAGTCTTCCAAGACAGAAGGATGCTTACTATACTGTTACTACCACAATTAGCGCTTATGCCTCTGAACTTTTGAAACATTCAGAACTGAATCCTAATGGAGTAGCCTATTTAAAGCCCCTTCTCACCTTGGGAACGGCTTAAATCTCATTTTGACATTGATTATTTTTCTATAAGAAAAGTTGACAATGTTGATATTCTTATAGCATTAGTAAAAAGAATGAATTAAAAAAACTTATCCTTATTACCGCAAAATCTACAAGGACGGGTCCATTCTAAACGCTAATGAGGCAGGTGCGACTTTCATTATTCCATCATGAAAAGTCAAAAGTTCTTTCAACCTGGGAAAAAATAAATCTATATTTACAGCTGAGCTGACTGCTATCGTGTTGCTGGCGTTGTGCTATGTTCTTGACTTTCCTAAAACACTTTTAACATACTTGTGTGTGTTGATTCAAAATCAGTTTTACATGCATTAAACAATTCGAATCTAAAGTGAGAAAAGATCTCATCATTGAAATCAGGCATCTGGTACATTTTCTGATTTTAAGAGGTAGTACTGTTACTTTCTGTTGGGTTTCCTCACACTGTGGAATCTATTTCAATGAAAAAGCTTCAAAATATGGAGCACTGTATGGAAATGATTCTTGTGAAATAAATGTTTCATTATCTGTAGATGAAGGATACAGCTCGCTGCAAAATGCATGCATTTCAGAAAGGAGGCCAGCAATTCTGGTCATCGTCTTAATGATAACTGTACAAGCAATAAAGTACATTTTCAAACTACTTTAATATCTGGCAAAGTGGCTGGCTGGTATAATTGCAGAAATGTGTTAAACCCCTCATGTACAGATTTAAACTAAATTCTTTCAGGATAAAATACTCGGAAGAATCTAAACTGTGTTTCTGGTAATATGTTAACAAACAGTCATCCTTTTTCAGTGTGGACATTTGAAAACATTTTTACCTGCTGTGTCTAGTTTAATTACTTAGCGCATGTGAAAGAACCCACGGCCACAAGAGAGTTGTCGCTGGCAAAATTCTGCAAAAAAAGCCACTCTGATAGGGAAACCAAAAGAGTTGCAGACAGGAAAAGAAAAAAAATAATGGGTGACGCTGCTCTTGTGGCGACGCACACTTCCTGGGGAGAGCATCCCAATTTCAGGCAGAAAAATCTGCCGTGACTTGAAGTGGTATAAAATAAAAAAAAATATAAAAAAAAGAAATAAAAAGAGTTAATCACTGGATCAAGTTTTATCCGAACCTTCGCTATTGTTGAGCATCGTTTTGGCGTTAATAAGAAGTCCGGTAATTCAGTATTTTAGTTGTTTTGATTCCGCAATGTTATTTGACATTGTTTTCAGTCATTGTTTAATTGTTCTTGTTACTCTATAATTTCAAGTGTAGTTCAATGTTATTTGACATTTTCAGTCATTGTTTAATTGTTCTCGTTACTTAAAAATTTCAAATGTAGTTCAATGTTATTTGACATTGTTTTCAGTCATTGTTTAATTGTTCTTGTTACTTTATAATTTCAAGTGTAGTTCAATGTTATTTGACATTGTTTTCAGTCATTGTTTAATTGTTCTTGTAACTTCATAATTTCAAGTGTAGTTCAATGTTATTTGACATTGTTTTCAGTCATTGTTTAATTGTTCTTGTAACTTCATAATGTCAAGTGTAGTTCAATGTTATTTAACATTGTTTTCAGTCAATGTTTAATTGTTCTTGTTGCTTTATAATTTCAAGTGTAGTTCAATGTTATTTGACATTGTTTTCTTACTTACTTACTTAATCCTCTTCATCCCATGTGCCGGGACACAAGGCGCCAACAAAATCCCTCCAGCCTTTTCTGTCTTGGGCAAGCCAGCTCAATTCATTCCAGGTCTTGCCCGCCTCTCTCATCTCCTCCTCTACTGTCCTCCTCCAAGTGCCAAGTGGTCTGCCTCGTTTCCTCTTCCCTGGTGGTGCCCATCTAGCGCAGTATGAGGGAGTCTGTTCTTGCCCATTCGGAGAGAGTGTCCCAGCCACCTCCATCGCCGTTGTTTTACTTCGGCCACAATGTTGTTAATGCCGGTGCGCTTTGATACTTCCCTGTTGGTGACATGCTGCTGCCAGTGAAGTTTCAGGATTCGGCGAAGACACCTTCCTTCAAAGCCTCTGAGCCTGCTCTCAATCTTCTTGTTGGTTCTCCATGTCTCCGAGGCATATAGGAGTACTGAGCGTACATTGGACTTCTAGATCTTCAACTTGGTTTTGGTGTGCAGGACAGTTGACTTCCAAATGTTTTTCAACCCACTAAATGCCCGGGCTGCAAGTCCTATCCTGGTTGAAATTTCTTTCTCAATGTTACTGTCGGCTGAGATGTAGCTGCCGAGGTACTTGAAGTGTTCTACCTCCTCTAGAGCTGAGCCTCGCACACTGGTCTTCTCTGCACTCTTTGTCTTAACTTTCATGATCTTGGTCTTGTCGGGGTGAATCTGGAGTCCCACGCTGCTGGCTATTTGGTCAACTCGTGATGTTTTTTCCTGGATGTCTTTCTGTGCATGCGACAGCAGTGCAATATCGTCGGCAAAGTCACTGTCTTCAAGCCTGGCTGTCAGTCCCCATACCAGCCCTCTTGCCCTATCGCTGGTGGCCCTCCTCATCACCCAGTCGATGACGACGAGGAAAATTGTCGGCGAGATCACGCAGCCTTGTCTGACCCCTGTCTGCACGTGGAACCATTCGATCTGCTGTCCATCATGTCGCACACAGCACTGGTTATCTGCGTACATGCCCTGTAGAATGTTGATGACTTTCAGATGAAATCCATAGGCTTCCAAGATCTTCCACAGCGAAGGGTGATGGATGCTGTGAAAAGCCTTTTGGAAATCGACATAGTTGATGTACAGTGATGAGTTCCATTCGATGGACTGTTCCACAATTGTTCGTAGAACAAAGATCTGATCTGTGCAGCTTCTCCCGCTTCTGAACCCTGCCTGCTCTTCCCGTAGGGTTCTCTCGATGGCTTGCCTCATACGCTGTAGAAGGACACGGCAAAAGATCTTCCCGGGGACAGAGAGCAAGTTGATTCCCCGCCAATTACCGCACTCTGAGAGGTCGCCCTTCTTGGGAAGTTTCACTATGATGCCTTTCTTCCATGTGTCTGGAACCTTCTCCTCTTCCCAAACTTGGTTGAATAATTTTGTTAAGACCTTTGCGCTCGTCTTGGGGTCTGCTTTCAACATGTCTGACGTGATTCTGTCCTCACCTGGTGCCCTGTTGCCTTTTGTTTGCCTGATGGCTTCCACAATTTCCTGCTGACTGATGCATCCACGTCTCATCTCTATCTTGAAACCCATGTCTTCGATGGTTGCTTCCTCATCTGGGTCTGGTCTGTTTAAAGTTTCTCTAAAGTGTTCTGCCCATCTGTTGAGTTGGTCTATGTCTTTTGTCAAAACTTTCCCGGCCTTGTTCTTCACTACAGTGGTTTTGCTGGTGAATCCACCTGTTAGGGTCTTGGTGATCTTGTAGACGGTCCTAGAGTCTCCTTTCTCTGCTGCGGTTTGCGCCTCTGCTGCCAAGTTGTCTGCAAACTGTCTCTTGTCTCTCCTTGTGCTCTTCTTCACTTCTTTGTTTTTATCTTTGTATGTTTCGGCGAATGTTTGTCTATCGTTTTCCGTTCCAGTGAGCATTCCAAGTTTTGCGATCTTTCTCTCCTCTATGAGTTGCCATGTGGTGTCTGATATCCACTCCTTCTTCTCTCTTCTTCTGTAGCCCAGTACAACTTTGCTGGTGTCTATGAAAGCTATCTGTACGCTACCGTATAGGGCGTTGATGTCATCTGCAGGTGTGTTGTTCAGGACTTGAAATCTGTTGGAAAGCTCAACAGTACACTGACTTTTCACTGCCTCACTGTTGAGTTTCCTTGAGTCAAAGAGTTGCTAATTTTTTTTGTATTCTCTTGAGCTTCAGCTGGAGTCTGCACAACACAAGATGGTGATCGCTGCCAACGTCAGCTCCCCTAATGGCTCTCACGTCCTTCATGGAGCTCCTCCACTTCTGGTTGATGGCAATGTGGTCTATCTGGTTGCTGGTTCTTCCATCTGGTGATACCCATGTCAATTTATGGGTGGTTTTGTGTTGGAAGATGGTACCACCTATCACCAAACCGTTTTCAAGACATGTATCTGCAAAACGCTGTCCATTGTCGTTTCTATTTCCCACTCCCTCCTCTCCCATGCAAGTTTCGTATCCGGTATTCTCCACTCCAACCTTCGCATTGAAGTCTCCCATGAGAAGTAGGATGTCGTGCTGTGGTGTCTTGTCTATTTGTTCCTGTAAGATGGTGTAGAACAAGTCTTTCTCCTCCTCCGTGGCTTGCTCTGTTGGTGCGTAACACTGTGTGATGGTGGTCTTGGTATATTTGGAGAAGAATCTGGCTGTGATGATTCTCGAGTTGACTGGCTCCCATCCCATTAAGCTCTTTCTGGCCTCCTTGTCCATGATGATACCCACTCCGTCCTGATGTTGCCCGTCCGTGCGATCAGAATAGCACACTGTCTCTCCTGAGCCAAGGGTCATGATGCCAGAGTCCGTCCACCTCATCTCACTGATTCCAAGGATGTTAAGCCTATATTTCTTCATCTCTTTCACAACCTGCGCTGTCTTTCCAGCTTCATACAGCGTTCGCACATTCCAGGCTCCCACTCTCACCTCCTGTTTGGGCTTTGCCAAGGACATCGTCGGAATAGAGGTTTCCTTTCGGCTTTCACCACTATTCGTCATACAATGCCTTGCAGCATCTGTCCTGAGCTTGTCACCCAAGATTTGATTTATATTAGATCTTGTTGGCGTTTCTGTAGCAGGTTTTTTTGATGTGGCGGGTTGCTAGCCCAACGCACAACCTTCCCCATTTCTCATCCTGGACTTAGGACCAGGCAACGGCTGGGTTACATTGTTTTCAGTCATTGTTTAATTGTTCTTGTTACTTTATAATTTCAAGTGTAGTTCAATGTTATTTGACATTGTTTTCAGTGATTCTTTAATTGTTCTTGTTACTTATAATTTCAAGTGTAGTTCAATGTTATTTGACATTGTTTTCAGTCATTGTTTAATTGTTCTTGTTACTTTATAATTTCAAGTGTAGTTCAATGTTATTTGACATTGTTTTCAGTCATTGTTTAATTGTTCTTGTTACTTTATAATTTCAAGTGTAGTTCAATGTTAATTGACATAGTTTTCAGTTATTGTTTAATTGTTCTTGTTGCTTTATAATTTCAAGTGTAGTTCAATGTTATTTGACATTGTTTTCAGTTATTGTTTAATTGTTCTTGTTACTTTATTATCTCAAGCGAAGTTCACAGGCCCTTCCTTTTCTGGGTCTAAAATCACTAGATGGGAAAAGACGTTAAACTGAAGATACCACAGTATCACCCAAGTTCTCCAAAAATGGCCTAACTTACGTAATCCCTTAGAAAATATAGAAATAAAGTAATGAAGATCAAACACTGAAATCAGACAACTACGTTACAAAAATCAATATTGTCTCCTGTTCAATAATGACAAAGGCCAATCTGACATTAAAAAGGAAAGTGGCTTGAACCAACAAAATCCGATCCGTACATAGTTGCACCCCTCAAACCCCACCCCAAAGAAACCAAAAAAACCAAAAAACACCCCCCCCCAAAAAAAAAAAACCCACAAACAAACAACAACCAACAACAACAACCCAAGCAAAACAAACAAAGCACAAGAAAACAAAACCAAAAAACCACAAAAAATCCCAACCACCAGCACTCAATTCTTCCTTAAAATACAGCTAGTGATGGAACATTCTCTTACCCTGTGGTTAGTCTCTGGGGCATACTGTCAGGTCTGCACTCCGGCGCTCACCCTATATACTCTGACTTAACGTTACCCTATCCAAGTTGTCTCCTGAACAGTCTTGTCCACCCCCTACCCTCCCTTCCCTGCTTCTCCCCAATCTCCTCTCTCCTCTTCACCTGGATCTTGGCCATAAATACTGGCCTCGGTACCCCTGGCCGCCCCCCCCCCCTCTCCCCGCCACACACATGTAGAGTTTCCTTCTGTGAAAAACAGCCAGGCCTGGTTTGCGACCTTTCTATTGGTGTGGAAGCCATCAGGAACCTTACTTAATATGTGCGCACCCGCACCTTCGTATGGGGCTCACGAGTCGTCGGGTAAGGGTATAAATCTTCGAACGGGGGAGGGAATGAATGAATGAAAGAATAAAAAAAGTAAAAAATAAACGAATAATCTTTGTCACGCAAGGATAAAGATTTTAGATAAAGTTTAGTGTCATAGTCAAATTTCAAATTCTTTATTTCCTGTCATCCCTTTAGGGATATGGAGGATTTTACACAATATCAATGAACAAAATCATATCTGAACATCATACGTGGATCATGTAACTGGATATTTGAACACATTACTATCGAACACAATTTTTTTTTCTGTTTACAAATAGCAAACACTTTGAACAAAGTTTACACGTTATTTCCGCCAGTATTAATCCTTTAAACGACATTGAGCAGAGTCCTCTTATTTGAGGAAGAAACGAGTTGTTCATACTTCAAAGTGTTTGAATGTTTAACGTAATATTTTGGTAAACATTTTTAACGAGTTTCGTTAAACATTGGGCAAATAAAAAGGTAATGAAATCCGTCAACACCACCACCACTGTTGAATTTTGCACAGTATCTTTCATGTCCTTGAATTCCCTCAAAACGGAGATAGTATCAGGCAGATTGTTAATATATGTGCGAAACTAGGCAAATTGAACAAACATTGGATGGCAGTAAGAGTAAATACTTTTCAACACAAAATTTGGTTTGAAACATTCTATAGCTGGTATAAATGTCACCTGAGGCCAGACCTCTGCAGAGTGGCCAGCACAGGAGGTGACCAGGCACTGGGCTGTGTGCCCCATGTAGATATCCAAAAGAAGTCCTCCAGATCGGGGTCTTCCCCCGTTTCCCAGTCCAAGACCGCCTCCTCTTGTTCCCAGAGTCTCCTCTTGTTCCCAGAGTCTCCTCTTGTTCCCAGAGTCTTCTCTTGTTCCCAGAGTCTCCTCTTGTTCCCAAAGTCTCCTCTTGTTCCCAGAATCTCCTCTTGTTCCCAGAGTCTCCTCTTGTTCCCAGAGTCTCCTCTTGTTCCTAGAGTCTCCTCTTGTTCCCAGAGTCTCCTCTTGTTCCCAGAGTCTCCTCTTGTTCCCAGAGTCTCCTCTTCTGAGCTGGTGAAGGCTCTGTTTTCCGAGAACAACTTGTCGGAGCTCAATGCCGATAACGTTTATAAGTATGTGCTGTAGACAATGTGGAAAACATTATTTCATTTATTTTATTTTGATTTGTTGCTTTACAAGATTCAGCGCTATATAAATTCCATACATTATTATTATTATTATATTTTATAGTATACCACTTTAAGTCACGGCAGATTTCTCTGCGTGAAATTCGGGCTGCTCTCCCTGGGGAGAGCGCGTTGCCACAAGAGCAGCGCCACCCATCATGTTTTTTCTTCTTTTCCTGTCTGCAACTGTATTGGTTTCCCTGCCATAGTGACTTTTTCTACCGAATGTTGCCAGGGACAGCTCTCTTGTTGCATAGCTTCTTTCTTTTATGCGCGCTAAGTAATTATGTGTAACATACGGGACATCGGTTTATCGTCTCATCCGAAAGACTACCACCCAGACCACCACTCATGGTCTAATGGATGGGGGGAAAAGTTTCGGGCCCTAACGGGGATCAAACCACCGAACACTTCTGACCCGGACTTTTCGGTTTCTAGGCAGGGGCGTTACCTCCAGACCAACGATGGATGTCGGCTGCAGAAATGCCAGAGTGACGCTCTTTGTTTGCCCCGCATTCGGCAAAATATGCCTGTAATACACTTTTTCCCCCCGGTAAATGTGCCTGTTCAGGTTTATTTTAGTAACAGGCTTCTTTGTGAGACAAATATCCATTTTCATGTAAGATATTTTCAACAAAGTATCCATCAATAACCCTTTACCGAAATCGAGGGAAAGAACTGCATAGAGTTCTAAGGGAGAAGTTTATTTATTTATTTATTCTTTTATATCGAGGATAATGGAATAAACACTTATGTGCTTTTTTACATTCAGTCCCCGTGTGTTTGCGGTTTTTGTAAATTCTGTCATCTGTTCCCACCGACACAAAATGGCCTACTCTTTCGAAAAGCCGAACAGGATTTAACGTGTGCGCAAGATGTTCTGCGTGCGTTCGCACACGAGGCCTCGGTTTATAGTCTCATCCGAAGAAGTGACGTTTTAAGCTAAGTGTATGTAGTTTATCAAGATGTGTTTGGTTGATTTCATCCGTAATTCATATCAACGCTTCTGGGGATAAAGAAACACGAAAATTAGCAATACACACAGTGGCTTTTTGAAATTATTATTATTATTATTGTGTTATAGTGTGCACTTTGCGCACTATAACATTGGAACTTCAACCCCCCTTTCCTTCCCCTACCCCCCCCCCCCTCCTTCTAGAAAGAACTGTTCAACCTGTTAGACTCAAGTTACAGTGTAAAGGATAAAGGTAAAGGAGTCCCATAACCTATAAGGTCGTAGGGGAGCAAGGTGTCAGAGACCTCACTTCTCTAGGGCCAGCATATTGAGGGCGGCGCCCATCTCCTCTCCCTCGCTGCTTTACCTTCCCTGACCCTAAAGAGGGCAGGTACCCATTTACAGCTGGGTGAACTGGGGGAACTGTACTGAAGCCAAGGCGCGCAAACGGTCACCCATCCAACTGGTAACCACGCTCGACGCTGCTTAACTTGGCTGGGGGAAAGCGAGTGCTCCGACCACTGAGCTATCCCGTCCCCTTCAAAGTTACAGTGTGCTGTTTGGAAAAACAAACCTCTCAACTGTTTGTATACCCATGGTTGTGGGCTGGGAGACCTAGCATTTCATCAGGCCTGTGTACTGTTACACCTTCTCTCATGTTAAGTGTCCAGCATGTCTCTGTGAGCTAGAAGATGGGCAACTGGGTGATGGTGTAGTTAAGAGTTCTCAATGTAGGCCTATTAGAAGCTGGTGGCTCAGCCTTTGTCAGCTACAGTGGAGTCCTCTCTATTCATGGCCTGAGTCCTTGTTGTAGCCTAGAGTGTCCAGTGGAACAGTCATGTAATAAGCACTCCAGAGCTTGCTACAGCTAGTCTTATTCAACAGGCTTGTAGGGCCTCTTTCTTGTTGAATAGCATCCCCCTTTCCCCCTCTCTATTACCCCCCCCCCCTCTCCTCTATTGAACCAGCAGATTTGTCATGTAGAGACTAGATTGGTTGATTTAAATTTGTTTGTCAGCTGATTTGATGTGTGGTTAGGATATGTTCACCTCAGTTTCCAAACGTATTCATTGGTCAGTTGGTCCTGCAACTGAACCAACATAACAGGGTGTACATGGCATTTTAAAGTCTTTCTCTTGCTGGCTGTCTGAGGCAACTTTCTTCTTGAGTTAGGCTGTGTGCGGTAAAACCTGACAGAATGACTTAGAAGGAAAACAGCAACTGTGTTTCTTCTGCTTGAGCTGTAAGTGAGAATTTCTCTTTTTGATATAAGTTGTTGCTTAAAGAGATTTATTAAGGAAAAAGCTGATTTGATAAGTAAATTTTATTTGTGTGTACTAGCGGAATTTAGCTATTGATCGAATATTGTGACTAGTTCAGTGAAAGTGTGTGTAGTTGCTTTACACATGAATATTGGCTAAAGTCCTGAGACTTTTACTATTTATTTGTGTGATCTTGGATTTATTCCATAAGTAGATGTTCATGTGAGAAATGGAATTTTATAAGTAATTCTTTGATGTGTGTATCATGTTGAGATGAAGTTTGTAAATTGCACTGATCAAAATAATGTGGATTTGGTAACAGAGCTATTGGGATAAAATACTATATAGCAAAGTTGAATTGAGAGAGAAAGAGTTGACTGCTCAAAGAGTTGAACTTGAAGACTTGAAAGTTAGATTTGAATGCAGTACAGGACTAGGCCTAGCTAGGCCCTTATAGAAATTGCCCAGTGAAAGTAGGCACTTCAACATGTAGGTGTGACTTTGTGTATGGTTAGTCATTGGTGTCAAAAGTGGTTAATTTGTATGTGGTTGTGTGACACTAGGTTGTGTCCGCTCTCTCTCTCTCTCTCTCTCTCTCTCTCTCTCTCTCTCTCTCTCTCTCTCTCTCTCTCTCGTGCTACAATATCCATGGGGTATGATAGGGGCCAATGTTGTGAACGATCTTAGTATA
>CM054141.1:63118364-63135864 GCA_028751875.1 Rapana venosa
ATAATAATAATAATAATAATAAATGGAATTTATATAGTGCTATTTCTTGCAGACAAATCAAAGCGCTTGGGCTCAACTCATTCTTACACAGTCATACAACCAGTAGCAATTAATAGTTCCATCAAGTCCAAATGTGCAGACGCACGCCACGCACACACACCACAACACACGCACGCACCGCGCACACACACACACACACACACACACAAACGCAGGTCACACAGCCTGTGTCACACACCGAATATGACAGACTACAGTAGTTACTACTGTCTGAGCATCCCATGGTGAAGAAGTAGTTATCACACAAGAGAGGAGGATCGAGAGATCATTCCGTGGAAAAAGTGACTGTGGTTTGTTTAGTATTGTATTGGTTTTTGGTTTGCTTGTGTGTTTGTTTGTTTGTTGTTTTTAAACAAGAAAGATCTGAACCATAATTATCTCCTTTTGGGGGGGGGGGGTTGCACTAAAGGGAGTCAAAGACTGTAATTTGTTCGTTTTTGTTTCTCAGGAGGAGAAAGAAATGAGTCTGTGTGTGTCACGGATTCACGCCATTTTCGCCACAGTTAAATTATTATTATGAATAGTAGACATTTGTGTCACTTTTGTTTCAATTTTTCTTTCTTTTAACATTTTTGAACTTCTAATATTAAAAAGTCATACTAGTTCTGTCTGTTTCATTGGGTTTTTTCACATTTCTAGAATACCCCCCCCCCCCCCCCCCCCCCCCGCTCACGGCAGCACAGCTCATTATCGCTCATTATGACAATAGTTGCTGTCTGAGCGAGACGACGATATGAGCGAAAATGCGTTGCGCTGCCGTTAAGCGCCTGACGAGTCAGGCCCAGTACATAACTATACGGCTTCGGTGGGAAACAGGATTGAAACCCACCTTCACTGTTGTTCCGCGTGTCAACGCCCTGGCTCACCATAATGGTCGACCGAGGACAGTCACCGAAACTCACACACTCATTGCATTATAGTTTTAGTTATGGATTGTGGAAAAACACAGCGCAATGAAAAACAAACCGGCAGTAATGCTGTTATTAACTTTTTAATAATGTATACTCTCTCTCTCTCTCTCTCTCTCTCTCTCTTTGCTCATTTGAATCTTCATTGGAATGTATCTAAAACTGCTGATTCTTACTGTTTGAATACTTTGTTTACTTGAAGGCTTTTTTTTTCATTGGTGTGTGTTAGTCTATAATGTTGCTGTTAGGTTTAGTTTCAGTTCTTCTGTTTTACAATTACTGTCAATAAACATTTCGAGTTCGAGTTCGAGTTCGAGTTCTCTCTCTTTCAATCAAAGCATGCGTCAGTGACCCACATGAGGCGCTGCTGTATGACTGACAAAGCTTTAACGCCAATGCATTTTGTTCATTGTTCATTGTTCTCTCTCTGCTAGAAAAAAATGGTGTCAGAGATGACAAAATCTGTATTTGTTGCAGCTGTTAAACCATGATATACAACCCATGCCATGATGATTATTTGGGCTGTTTTGAATTGTTTTTCTTCTACGTTAAATAATCACGTGTTCTTGTGCCCAATCCCCCTCCCACTGTCCCCTTGTGAATAGGTTTAAAAGCTTGTGCCACAATAACTACTCTGTGTGTGTGTGTGTGTGTGTGTGTGTGTGTGTGTTATTAAACTGTTTTTGTTTCTTTTGTTTGTTTGTTTTTTAGTTATTATTACTGCGATATTGCCAGTGCCAGTGGATCTGTGGTCTGCAGGTAAGTACCTGCCTAGAAATCGAAACGTACGGGTACGAAGTGCGTGGTGGCTTGATCCCCGTTGGGCCAAAAACTTTTCCCCCATCCACTAGACCGTGAGTGGTGGTCTGGGTGCAAGTCTTTCGGATGAGACGATAAACAGAGGTCCCGTGTGTTACTCATAATTATTTAGCGTACGCAAAAGAACCCACGGCAACAAGGGAGTTGCCCTGGCAACATTTTGTATAAAAAAGCCACTCTGATATGGAAACAAATACAGTTGCAGACAGGGGAAAAAAAATAAAGGGTGGCGCTGCTCTTGTGGCGATGCGCTCTCCCCGGAAGAGAGCAGCCCGAATTTCACGCAGAGAAATCTACCGTGACTTAAAAGTGGTGTGCAGTCCTATATTTTGATTCGATTTCAGATCTTCATCTGTTTTGTTTGTTTGACGTTTGGCTGTTAATTTTCTTTGCATAAGGGCTTGACATTAAAAAAAAAAAAAAAGAACGAAAAAAATGATCACGAGTTTGGCGCTCTGACCACTTAGCCATACGCCCCCCGCCCCCCCCCCCCCCCCCCCCCCCCCCACCACACACACACACACCCTCCCACTGCCATACATACTGCACAAGGAGTTCGAACGTATGACTGACTGGGGCGGGGGCGGGTGTTCCAATTTCAAGGCAGTCAACATTATCTGTCACACACCGCTCAAAACACCCCCGTTCTCTAAAAGGAAGATCGTACACCAATTCTCTTACAAAGTGAGACAAACGGAATCGCACCACACAGCATTATTTCTTGTGATATTGATTTCAGTCGGCCGGTTGGGTGTCTGTACTGTATTATGTATATATATATGCAAGGACAAACATAAGCGGACAGACAGGCAGGCAGACAGATGGACAAATGTATACTATGGGTGGACTCAAAGAGTAGTGTGTGTGTGTGTGGTGGGGGGGGGGGGGGGGGGGGGGGGGGGGGGGGGGGGGGAGGAGGGAGAGGGAGAGGAGAGAGAGAGAGAGCGAGGAGCAGAAGACAGACAGACAGACAGAGACAGAGAGACAGAGAGAGAATGAATGAATGAATGGATGAATGAATGAATGAATGAATGAATATTAATGGGTAACAGAATAAGCATAGGCATACTTTTTACATCCGGCCCTTGCACTGATTAAGGACGAGAGACAGACAGACAGACAGATAGGCAGGCAGACGGACAGACAGACAAGACAGACGGACAGACCGCCAGATGGACAGACAGACAAACTGAAAGACAGAGACAGCAAGACAGTCAAGTAGGCAAACACTCTCTCTCTCTCTTTGCTATTATCATTATTATTATTATTATTATTATTATTATCATTATTATTATTAATTCTTTTATATCGAGGATAATGGAATAAGCACTCATGTGCTTTTATACATCCAGTCCCCGTGAGTATGCGGTTTTGTAAATTCTGTCATCTGTTCCAACCGGCACACAATGGCCTACTCTTACGAAAAGCGGAACAGGATTTAACATGTGCGCAAGATGTTCTGCGTGCGTTCGCACACGGGGCCTCGGTTTATAGTCTCATCCGAAGGACTTTTGGGGAGAGTGGATTCTGCACTGATGTTAACTCCAGGGGAAAATATCCCCTTGAACGCGAATCGAACCCGGGTCGTCAGATTGCGAGCGCAATGTTCTGACCACTAGGCTATCCCATCCACCCTCTGTGTGTGTGTGTGTGTGTGTGTGTGTGTGTGTGTGTGTGTGTGTGTGTGTGTGTGTGTGTGTGTGTGTGTGTGTGTGTGTGTGTGTGTGTGTAAACCTGTCTCTCTTAGGCTCAGATTACCGAAATGTATCCACAAAACCTTTTACTGTTTGTTAGCTGCCAAATTTGTGTATCTGGGTGTTTGTAACGTTTGTCAGTTTTAAAAAATCTTTTTTCATTTGAAACTCTATGTTCCGTACATTAATGTGTGTGTGTGTGTGTGTGTGTGTGTGTGTGTGTGTGTGTGTGTGTGTGTGTGTGTGTGTGTGTGTGTGTGTGTGTGTGTGTGTTGTGTGTGTGTGTTGTGTCTGTCTGTCTGAGAGAGAAAGAGAGACAGACAGACAGGGAGACAGACAGGGAGGCGGACAGGAAGAAAGACAAAGACATAGACATAGACATAGACATAGACATGGACATACACACACACACACACACACACACACACACACACACACACACACACACAACAGAGAGAGAGAGAGAGAGAGAGAGAGAGAGAGAGAGAGAGAGAGAGAGAGAGAGAGAGGAGAGAGAGAGAGAGAGGAGAGAGAGAGAGAGAGAAGCAGGCAGTGACAAACATAGACACAACAGACATATGACAAACAGAGACAGAGATAAACGCTAACAAGAGACAGAACAAAGAAAGAGGCAGAGGCTGAGAGAAAAGAAGGCAGGGAAGACACAGAGCAAAGTGGTGAACAGATCTGATATGGCACATGGCTCAGGCCACAAGCTGTCAGTTCTTGATGCCAGCAAAGTGCCAAAGCCTACGATCAATCATTATGTTGTTATGCTTTGAATCGTTATACTGAGACTGTGTCTTCATCCATAACAAGCGATTAGCAATAACAACCTTGACTCTCCATTTAGAGGAGAGAGAGGAGAGAGAGAGAGAGAGAGAGAGAAGAGAGAGAGAGAGAGAGAGAGAGAGAGAGAGAGAGAGAGAGAGACAAAACAACTCCTCTGAAGTCAGGATGTGGCTGCCTGTATGGCCAGGTACTTGCCAACAGCCATACCACGCAAACCATTTTCACGGGGAAGTGTGCGGTACAGTTTCAAAAAGTCATTCCCAGGTGTGAAAAGTGAGAGTGCAATACAGGCTAGGTGGGATCCATTCTCATGGCGCTCAGGTTGGGGAACGCCCAACCAGCCAGATGATGAGATATTGAGCTGCTATGTTATTTTGGTTTGTTCTTCTCTCTTTTCTTAAAACAAAATTCAGAACAGAAATAAATACCTTAAAATGCAGACTTCTGGTGTGTTTTTTAAAAGAAAGAAAAGAAAAGAAAGAAAAGAAAATTTAAAAAACAAAGAAAAGAAAAAAACTACAAAAGAACTCCCTTTTCTTGAAAAAAAAGCAAAGGAGAAATTTTAAAAAAACACCAAAAGCAACCCCCCCCCCCCCCCCCACACACACACACACACAAGAACAAACAATACTTGTCAGGAAAGAGACATGTAAAAAATATGTATTAACAGACAAACAAATAAGAAAACAAATAAGCAAAACTAATCAAATAACATGTCCTGAAACGAACAACAGAAAATGACATGAACATGAAACAGAAAAACACCAGGGGGAAAAGAGAGACAGAAAAAGAGAAAGAAAAGGGGCAGGAACAGGAGAGAGAGAAGAGGAGAGAGAGAGAGAGAGAGAGAGAGAGGCTCTGATCACCATTTAATAAATAATAATAATAAAATGTATGGAATTTATATAGCGCTGAGTCTTGTAAAGCAACAAATCAAAGGGCTTACTGAAATAAGCCATCAGAAATCTTGTAAGGCAGTCATCTAAGAGAACATTAATCTTAAAACTTTTTTTGTGTATTGCAAGACAATTCAAATTATGTACTCTGTGTGTGTGAGAGAGAGAGAGAGAGTACAAAATTGAAACCAATACCAATGCTTTAATGTTTTAGGTTTTTCTTATTAACCCATTCACAGTTACCCGCCCCCCTCCCCCCTGTGTTCCTCAGCTACATAGTTACTTTCAAGTTCTCTGGCTTTTTTCACCTAACAATTTGGTTCAGTTCTATACTACCAACATCATCTACAGACAGGTGTTCCATAAAACAGAAGTGTCACACACAGTCTGACTGCCTGTGTGTCACAGTGAGTCATGCTGATTTGGGGTGAAATGGTCAGAGAGGAAGGCTGTGAGAGGGGTGTGAGGAGGACACACAATCGATAAATAAGCACAGCCTCCTGTTCCTTGCCCGCAACATAAAACACACTGGGTGGCATGGGTAGAAAACAAACCAGAGGAGGATGTTTCCTTCTTACCCTGCTTTTCTCCCTGTTCACTTGATACTCTTCAGACCCTTTCCTGTCCCTTCACCCTTGAGATGGTCATTTTCATCTGTACACAACACTATTCAACACAGAGTATTGGAATGATCAAAACTGAAGTTGCCAGTCTGAGAACACAACAGTTTGTTTGTTGCAGCCTTCAATGGTAAACATGATACTGTCAGTTTTTGCAACCCTGCATTCAGTGTGCTGTCGAGGGCATGAAGAAGTCCTACATGCAATGTAGGCATGGACAATTCAACCAAGTACTTTATGGCTGATTGTGGAAAAAGCATCTTACTGGATGTTAGACAAAGAGAAAGACAATGACAATGACAATGACAGCAGTTTACTGTGGTAAGCTTTCAAGCCCATAAACGAGGGGACAGTGGGAAGGGGACTGGGCACAAATACATATTTAACCAATAAAAGAAAAAAAACACCAATCCACAACAACCCAGATAATTATATTGGCATGGATTCCCCATCAAGGTTTAACAGCTGCTACAAACACAGGCACATTGTAAACTATGATCACTGTAAGGTTTAGCAAAGCCAAAACAATGAACAAACTTTATTGCCATTAATTAAAGTTTTACCAGCCATTCAGCAGTGCCCTTTTTGACTAGAGGGAAAAGCAGGCACTGGTGGTATTAGCTACTGGGTAACAGCAGAGGACTTCCTAGGGTGTGTAAAGGCCAAAAGGCTGCTTCTGGTATCTCCCTGTACACAGAGAGAGAGAGAGAGAGAGAGAGAGAGAGAGAGAGAGAGAGAGTCCACTTTTCCAGAGTTACAAACAAGGGGTTACATTCTTTTTCATCCAGCCCTTGCCCCCATTAGAGATGATAATAATAACATTCAAGCTATGGTCCAAAGAAACGAAGTAAGACAAGGAGATGAATAAAATACCCAAATCAGTAAACATGCACCATATATTGATTTCAAACTATCCTAACCTTTAACCCGATGCCAAATAAGATTTTTTTTTAAACAATGTGCCTGTGTTTGTTGCAGCTGTTAAACCTTCAGCACTGTTAAACTACAGGCACAGTATAGCACCTACATTCGACAAAGAAACATACTCCTTAACTGATTCAAACATTAATAACAACACAGTATACTGATTATGGTACATAAACTAGATAGAACAAAAGAGAGAGGAGATAGCAGGAAGCTCAGAGAGAGAGAGAGAGAGAGAGAGAGAGAGAGAGAGAGAGAGAGAGAGAGAGAAGACAGACAGACAGACAGACAGACAGACACAGAGAGAAGAGAGAGAGAGAGAGGAGAGAGAGAGAGAGAGAAGAGAGAGAGAGAGAGAGCGAGAGAGAGAGAGAGACAGACAGACAGACAAACACTGAACGGCTGCCTCCTGGTGGCTCGAACCTGGGCTCATTTCTGGCTGTCAAATCACAAGCACAACGCTCTGACCACTTGGCTATGGTAACCACTCAGCTATGATAGAGCAAAATAAAACAAATATTTTTTTTTTAATCCAAAACATCCATCCAGGTGCTTTGTTTGGATACACTCCACCTTTAGCTTGCGGGTCAAGGCGAGCGTCCAGTCTCTATAGAGTGCTAGTCGGAAATATGTCTGCTGATTTTCACAGAGTTTTTAAAGTATGAAAAAATGCAGGTGTACTTGTTTGGGGGATTGAGGACATAGAGCTATACCAGGTAGTCAAGAGAATGTTGGAAATTATCATAAAAAAGAGGATTGCTTGTGCTCCTGCAGTGTTGACCCTGGGCATTAATAAAAGTTATTGTGGTTAGGAAGCTAGAAGACGACAAAGGACAGTGTTTGCTGAAATTTGTTTTAATGAGACCTATTACATTTGAGCAAATCACAAGAATTTTGAGTCAGAGGCTAGTCCCCCCCCCCCCCCCCCCCAAAAAAAAAAGAGTGTTTTTATTTCTGTGGATGCCACAGTATGTGCAGTATGAATGCAAGAGTAAAATAGGAAAACAGAAGGAAAAGTGAAGTTAGTGTGTAGTCTTTACTCAAAGCAATCACAAACATTTCAACTTTTAATAAAATCATAAATATGATGAAAATCTTCCCCAAAAACTTAAAAGTAGCTGCGCTGAATAAGAGTTAAATTCACATCTCACCAAAAATATTTTACACTAAATAAATAACTGGCGAGTGAATAAAATTGATAGCATACACAAAAATCTCACCATAGGTAAACCTCCGAGGTCTTGCTAAGGAACAAGAACAAACAACATGATTTTTTTTTTATGACCACATACTTCGATGGAGAACATCACAGCTCCAGCCCAGCGTGGTTTGATGTCATTTTCGACCATAGGAGAGAATGAATGAGAGAAGCACAAGTTGTTGTGAGAGTTTGTAGCAACGCTCCAGCAGAGATTTTCCCGTCCAGGTGCTATAACTTATACAGAAAAGGAATTGTTCTATCTCACTCGCCTGCCGGCCGCAAACTAAGTGGAAACAAAATATAATATTTTGCATATTCCACAGATTGTTGCTGTTGTGATGATCTAATTCACGTTACAGCGGAGATAACCGATTTAGCACAAAAAGAACTTAAGGAATTTTATAGCTGAAGAACTAGGTTACACGCATTCCCCTGAGTTTGCTACATGTTTCCATTGACAGTATTAATCAATCATCATATCATATCATATCATATCATATCATATCATATATGTTATATTGTTATTGTTATTATTATATTTTAAGAATACTTGAATAAGCGCTCATGTGCTTTTTTTGGGGGGGTAGGGGTGTTTTTGCTTTTTTTAAAATAATTTTTACATCAAGTCCCCGTGTGTATGCGGTCTTGTAAATTTTTATCATCCGTTCCCAGCGGTACACATGGCCTACTCTTCAGAAAAGCGGGACATGTTTTATACGTGTGCGCAAGATGTTATGCGTGGGTCGCATAGGGGACCTCGGTTTATAGTCTCATCTGCAGAGAGAGAGAGAGAGAGAGAGAGAGAGAGAGAGAGAGAGAGAGAGAGAGAATGACAATGACAAATTCTTTTATTTCGAGGATAAATGAATAAGCACTCATGTGCTTTTTACATCCAGTCCCCGCTTGTAGGGATACATCTTAATAATAAACCCAGTACTCATACTCTCACACAGTAGAAACAAAGGAGGGAAAAACTTTTTAAAAAACAAATAAAAGAAACCCCCAAATACGCCCCCACCCCCACCCCCCACACACCCCCCCCCACCCCCCAAAAAAAAAGCCAACAAACAAAACAAACAAGCAAAAGAAAAAAAAAACAACCAAAAAGACAAAACAAAACAAAACCCAGAGAGAAAAGAGAGAGAATGAATGAATGAATCTTTATTTTCAAGGGTAACAGAATAAGCATGCGCATACTTTTTTTTTCATCCGGCCCTTAGAGAGAGAGAGAGAGGGGAGAGAGAGAGAGAGAGAGAGAGAGAGAAGAGAGAGAGAGAGAGAGAGAGAGAGGGGAGAGAGAAGAGAGAGAAGAGAGAAATTTCATCATAGACTGGGGAGAGGCGGAGAGAGAGAACGAACAAGGAAACTGTTACCTTATCATGGTAATGAGAGAAACAAATCAACAGCATTTTTCTTTTCAAGAACAAGAAATGACGACGATGACACTACTACTACTACTACTACTGCTGCTGCTGCTGCTGCTGCTGCTGCTGCTGCTGCTGATAAGGGGGAAAAATGATGATGATGATGATGATAATAATAATAGTGATAACAACAAGAGCAAGAATAATACAAATAACACTAATACAAATATAACTACAACAACAATAATGATAAGAATGATGATGATGATGATGATGATGATAACAACAACAATATAAAAACAAGCAACACAATTAGGCCTATCACGATTAAAAGTTGCGACCATAGAAAATTAAGAAACACAATACACACAAATAATAATTGATAATTGATAGAACACAGCAGAGATTAGTGTATCATACAATATAAAGGTTTGAAGCACACACACACACACACACACACACACACACACACACATCAATTGAATAATTTAATTCCTCTCTCCTGTCGTGTGTGCTGTGCTGTGCTCTGTGTGTGTGTGTGTGAGAGAGAGAGAGAGAGAGAGAGAGAGAGAGAGAGAGAGAGAGAGAGAGAGAGAGAGAGAGAGAGAGTGTGTGTGTGCGCACGCGCGCGCGCGCGTGCGTGTGTGTGTGTGTGTGTGTACACGTGTTTCTCTTGGTGTGCACACGTGTCTGTCAGCATATGTGTGTGTGTGTGTATGTGTGCACATTGTTGTGTGTGAGTGACTTCCTCTCTCTGTGATCGCGCCCTCGCGCGCGCACACACACAGAAAGAGAGAGAGAGAGAGAGAGAGAGTCCTACAAAGATCTATCTAACAAATCTCCCATTGACCTAGCCTAGCAAGAATTTCTTTGTTCAAGTTATGAAACCGAGCCAGACTATTGAAATAAATCAAACGGACTTTCAGTGTTTATTTTAGCTTGTTGGTCAGCATTACACTATCATACTAGAAATGGCTTTAAAAATTAAAAGAATTGGTATTTTGTAAACAGAATGAAACACAACCCAAACCACGTGAAATCACAAGAATGAGTTTAGGAAATTAAGTCGGCCGTCGGTCGAGTCCGTTCGCGCATTCGGTTGCGCAGGTAAAGATCGCTTCGCTTTTCAATGGAACACTTTCGTTGAATGCTGCAAACATAGCTTAGCATATGCCTTCAGTCTTCGAAAGTATGTTCTTTGCTGGCTGTTTCACAAGAATAACGATGTAAACGTCAGTCACACCTTCTGCAATCATCAGAACGATCTCGGAAACTATTTCGTTTTTCCTAGCAGACAGCTTAAAGCTCAAGTCATGTGACATGAGCCACGTGTCCTCGCGAGCCGAATTACCCAGTTTGCATTGGCAAACACGGCAACATTTTATTTTCACCAAAATGGCGGATGTTATCGTAAGTAAAAGAAAAAAATGTAGAGTCAAAATTAAGAGACAGGAAACGTATTTACACCTGTGACTCTTTCGAATGATAGTTAACTATGTAATCTTTAAGTCTGACAAGCGATTTTGATAGGTTTTACTTCTTGGTTGAAATATTGATGTTCAAACATGTTGCCCATAGTTCATGTGTGTGTAGTGTCGGTAACCTTCCTACATATAGGGGTTGACGAGAATTCTTTGATGAAGTGTTCTGTAACGGCAGAGCACCATCTCTCGCAGCCTTGTATATCTATACTTTTAGACCATGTCTGTATAACTGTAGACATTTTACAGCAATCATGTGATCAGATGGATAAAACTATGGTATATTTACAGAACAGTTGAGCTTCACATGCTTTTATTTCCGCGCGAAAAGCATAATTTCGTGATAAGTAGGGCGGAAAAGTAAATGTTTAGTTATAAAGTTACTGTCAACTTTAGCACGTTTATTGAGAATAATAAGTGTTGTTTATTTAGAAAAGAATCCCGTTTAAAAAATAGCAACAAAGAAAAACGTTTGCTGCTTTGTTGTTTTTCTTTTGGAAAGTTTTAGGCCTACTTTATATGTGGGTTTTATAAGAACAAATTAGACCTGGAGTTGACCTTTACAATACGTTTGGTGGGAGGCAGCTTATAAAACAAGTATAAATTTTGTTGTGTTAAATTGCAGTGCAAAATACAACTGAAACTTTGTTTAAATGCTTCTTTTATACAGTTTTGGAAACAGAAATACCAGTGTTAGCGTGTCGTCTTACGATTACGCTTCTTTTAGTTTTAGCTAGAGGGGTTAGTGACGTAATACCCCCCCCCCCCCCCCCCCCCCCCCCCCCCCCCCCCCCCCCCCCCCTCTTTTGACGTTTTGTTGGTTATAAAATTTATTTTTAAGAATCACCATCAGCTTTTTGTCGTTTGTTTTGGTTTCATTCATGCCGACATCTGAAAACATAGTCGAATAAACGATGATGCCGAAATATGAGTGATGCCGAGTCAGCACTATCGTAGAATGATTTAGCAAGACAGTCCGTCAGCGAAGTACCGTGTTGCAGTAACACAAATGTAAGATCTATGATTAACGCCTTTCTGTTTATACTTATAGACTACCTAATCCTGAGAAGAAGAAACAATGGTAATAGTGAAACTGATTTGATTTATAGTGTTATATATATATATTATTTGGTGGCTATGCAAATTTAAGCTTCACGTGGAACACTACTGACGTGGTGCAATGTTTGGAAAGTTGGGTGATTATAATACAATCTGAACTCTTAAGATGAAATAGGCCTGATAAAATTATAAATATCCAACAAAATAATGTAATGACATAATGAATAGTTTCAGTTTTTATTGTGTTTAATATACATATTCTTTCTCAAGGTCTACAACACTGAATTCAACATTGTGATCTTCCTGACTCTCACTTTTAAGTCTCTTTGTCTCTCTCTGTCATGATCTGTTTCTCACTTTCTGGCACACAAACAAATAAACATTTACAAAGTTTACATGTGTGCGCATGCACACACACTCTCTCTCTCCCCTCCCCCTGTCACTTTTAAGTCATTTTGATGTCTGTGTTTTATTTTTGTAAAAAGTTCCCTTCCTAAGTGTCTTTCCTTTTCTGTCTCTTTCTCTCTTTGTTGATGTCTTTTTCTCTCTTGGTGTGTGTGTGTCTATCTCAGTATCTGTCTGTCTGTCCCAGTGTCTGTCTGCCTGCCTGTGGCTGTCTAGTGTCTATTTCTCTCTCAATGTCTCCTCTTTCTCTCTTTCTTTCTCTCTCTCTCTCTCTCTCTCTCTCTCTCTCTCTCTCTCTCTCTCTCTCTCTCTCTCTCTCTCTCTCTCTCTCTCCTGTCTCTCTCTCTGTCTCAAGATGTTGCCTTCTTGGACAGTATTCCCAGCACTATTAATTGTAATGTATACTCGATTTATTATCCAAATAGTAATACCTTAGTATTCTTCTTATGATCATTCTTTATTCTGTTTATTGTTATAAAACTAGTTTTCCTTACTATCTGCACCCATCGTGATCATGTCAGAGGAGCTGTAAAGCGAATAAGTAAGGTTCAAGACATCAGCTTGTGCTGCCTTTCTGTCTAGTGTCAGTCTCAGTCTGCTTGCCTATGTAAGTATATAAACATCACTTAACTTACAAATAGTTATATAACATGTCTGTCTCTCTTTGGCTCTTCCTGTCTGTCTGCCTCTCTCTCTTGTCTCTCTGTCTTCTGTTTCTCTCTCTCATTCGCTCTCTCTGAGTCTCTCTCATTTTTTGCTTTTTGTGACTGTTTTTCTGTCTCTATCCAATATCTCAGTATCTGCCTCTGCCTTTATTACTGGCTATTGTTATGTTTATAATCTCTGTCAGTCTGACAATCTCTCTCACCTACTCTCTCTTTCTCTGAGTTTCTCTTTCTCTCAAATACCAGGTCTCATTCATTCTCTCTTTCTCTGAGTTTCTCTTTCTCTCAAATACCAGGTCTCATTCATCATTTTGTTCTTTCTTCAAATCAGTAAATCATGACTAAATGTGACTGTGGAGTGTGGTATGAATACTATGATAAAAGATTGATTGAGTGGTTGGGACTGTGTGACACAGAGTTGATATGACTGCAGCACAGCATTGTGTGACTGAAAAACCACGCTTGACATTTGGATCACTCAAGTAGATCGATTTTCTGGAAACTTTGTGGAAACAAGGTAAGGGTCCTTGATAATTGTTTTCAAGAATGAGTCAGTTATGGCCACTAGCATATTGTATTCATGTCAGAAACACAGTGGGTATGCAATATATTATTATTATTATTATTATATTGCGGCTGAAAGAGAGAGAGAGAGATGGACAGTCCCTTGTCTGTTTCTTTCTGTCTTTGCCTGTAGTCTTTCTCAGTCTTTTTTTGTTTTGTTTTGGTTGTCTGTCTGTTGTCTTCCACTCTCTCTTTCTCATGTCTATCTGTCTGCCTCTCTCTCTGTCTGTCTGTCTCTCTCTCTCTTTCTTCTCTCTCTCTCTCTCTCTCTCTCTCTCTCTCTCTCTCTCTCTCTCTCTCTCTCTCTCTCTCTCTCTCTCTCGCTCTCTCTCTGTGTTACTGTAGTGTTAGTCTCTCTAAAGAAATATGTTTCATTCCTTTATTCTTTTAATCTTTTTTAAAAGATTATGACTGTGGCATATGATTAATATTTATATATGTGACTTTGATTTGATGAGTTCTGTGTAAGAGGCAGAGGTTGGTATGACTGCAGTATTATATATGGCTGAGAAATATTGACATTAGGATCAATCAGTGATTCTCTCAAAGATGGCTTTCTGGAAAGTAGGTCATCTTGTTTAATAATTGCTTCATACATAGATGAGTAATTCAGCTTTGGCCATTCTGGCATGGATGACATGAAGTTGAGGAACATGCCTAGCATACATTACAATATTTGTAACCAAGAGTGCATGGGCTCCATCAGCCTCAACTTGCCCCGAGACACATTCACGGGACATGGCCTTCTGGAAAAATTTAGTGTAGTGTACCAACTTCTCAAAAACTGAAAAAAAAAGTTGCGTGAAAACTCTAGTCAGTCGTGAAAGAAGAAGAAAAGAAATTACCAGTGGTTTATGACTGACTGGCTACCACCAGATCAACTCCTTATGAGCCAGCCAAAAAAATGTTTTGAAGTGAAATGTGAAAGAGAGGGGGTTGGGGTGGGGGGATAGGAGGAGGCAGGGGGTGAAGAGGAAGATGAGGAGAAGAAAGAATAAAAACCTAAAATAAAAAGAAGAGAAAAAATCTCCAATCAATAATGTTGTTTCTTTTGTAGTTAGCCTTTTCACTTTCATGTTGAAGTGCTCATTGGAGCTGACTAGGCACACACACACACACACACACACACACACACACACACACACACACACACACACACCACACGAGGGGGTAGGGGGGGGGGGGGAGCCCTGTTGAGAAGTTTGGTCACTTGGGGATGATGTTTGATTCTTGATTATGCACTCTCTGCCAGAAATTATAACAGGATGCAGTTTCTGTAATTGTAAAACTTTGTGGAAGCAGATTGCTAATATATATATGCTGATTTTCAGGGTGGTTTTGATTTTTTTGAAGAGATTGTGTTTATAGTGTACGTGTGTGTGTCTGTGTGTGTGTACATGTATTTGTTTTCCATGTGTACTGCCACTACTGGTGTGCATAATGACACACTTACTTCCTTATGCCTTTTTTAAAAAAAAAGAATAGACTATAAGGTACACAGAGTTGTGACCACACTTTTATGTGGATTTTATTTTTTTATTTTTTAAAAATTCATTTATTTGTTTGTTTGTTTATTTATATTTTTGTTTGTTTTTATTTTAAAATGCTTTGTTACTAAGGAGGGAAAAAAGAAAACAAAATACCCACCTCCCCCCAGCCAAATGACCCCCCCCCCCTCCCCCCCACCACACACACATACACACACACACACACACTCTTTTGCAAAGCCAAACTTTCAGTTTCATCATGAATAAACTGCTGCTTGTGCAGTCTCGAAGGTATGATACTTGATAGCATATTTTTTCTAATGTGTAGATTTCACAATAAAAACTGTTGAATTAGTAAACTTAACCAATGATAGACTTACTAATTTGTAATATACATACACTGATACAGTTTTCAATATGTTTTTGTTTGTGATCAGATAGATGTACCCTGAACTGAAGTTTGTATGATCACTACAAAATTCCTTCATGCGGTGCAGGGTTTTATGACACCTACATGTATACTACAGCTTGATTTACAGTGTAGTCTTGGTTCCACTCAAATCACTGGTCAGAGAAATTGAAGTTGCTGGCTTCTGGTGAGGGGAAAAAATCACACTTGCACATTTCATTTTCACAGTGCATATATTTTATTTATTTATTTATTCTTTAATTGACTGACTAAGGTATGTTTGAATTTGTTGTCTCGTAAGAACTAAGATGTCTGAAGGTGATGGCTTTATTCCATATAGTGTCTTGGTCCTCCTTGCTGTGTCATCAAGACATACAACATGACAGGCGATCGATGTGGAGTACTAGTATTTACTACTAGCAGTATTGACCTCTAACTTTTTTTTAGTCTAAAGCTTTCAGAAAAAAAAAAATAGAAAAAAGACAGCAGTAAGGAAAACACTGTGTGTGTGTGTGTACATGTGTGTGTGTGTACATGTGTGTGTGTGCACGTGCGTGTATGTGCACATGTGTGTGTGTGTGTGTACATGTATAGATCTCTGTGTGTCTGTGTATTGTGTGTGTATCTGTATGTACGTGTGTGTGTGTATGTACGAGCGTGTGTGTGTTTGTGGGTATACATCTGTGTGCGTGTACATCTGTGTGTGTGTGTGTGTACGTCACAGTGTGTGTGTACGTCTGTGTGTGTGTGTATGTCTGTGTGTACGTCTATGTGTGTGTGCACGCACGCACGTCAGTGCCTGTTATTCTGTCTACCCCGCTGTCTCTGTCAGTGTCTTTTTTTCATTATTTGTGTAAGTTCACAAAAGTTAAGAAGAAAAAAGAAAACCCAGAACAGAGTAACAAAAAATTTAAAGCTCATATCTGTTTGAAGGTGTATACAGTTCAAGGAGGGGGGGGGGGGGGGGGGGGGGGTATGAGGGTTTTTGTTGTTGTTGCTGCTCTCATTATTTCAGTTGGTTTAAACAGATAACGTGTGTTAATCATAAAGTGGTATTTCTTGGGACCTCCGCTTCTTTTCCTTGAAAGCATTATTGACAGACACCCTTGATTTGTTTTACTTCCTGGATTCTTTGTGTGTGTTTTGTGTATGTGTGTGTTTTGTGTGTGTGTGTGTTCTAAATGTGGTGTATGTCTGATACAGTGATAGTGTGTATATTATGTGAGTGCCATACTTACAGCATAATGTTTCATTTCTTGGGATCCTTCGGATGAGACTATAAACCGAGGCCCCGTGTGCGAACGCATGCAGAATATCTTGTGCACACGTTAAATCCTGTTCCGCTTTTCTAAAGAGTAGGCCATTGTGTGCCGGTGGGAACAGATGACAAAATTTACAAAACCGCATACACACGGGGACTGGATGTGAAAAAAAGCCACATGAGTGCTTATTCCATTATCCTCGAGAGAAAAAAGAAGTCATGTGAGGGCTTTGATTTGTTGCTTTACAAGATTCAGCGATATATAATATAAGTTCCATACATTATTATTATTATTATTTCTGTGTGTGTGTGTGTCTGCGTGACTAGTAGATGCCTGATAGTGTGTAATACTGTATGAGTGCTGCATATTGTGTGTGTATTGTTTCATTTATGTGTGTGTGTTAAGTGTATACTCTGTGTATGCGTGTGTGTGTTATGTGTATACTGTGTATGTATACATGTGTGTTTTGTTTTTGTTTTGTTTTGTTTAATGTCTATTCTCTACATGGTGATTTAGACACACCCGCATTCACACCAAAGTACCTATTATTACACACCGCATCTTCTCTCTCTTCTCTCTCTCTCTCTCTCTCTCTCTCTCTCCTCTCTCTCTCTCTCTCTCTCTCTCTCTCTCTCTCTCTCTCTCTCTCTTTTTCTTTCCCCTACACGCACCCACATCCACACACACATAAGTATATAAATATATACATATATATAAATATATATATATATACATGTGTGTGCATGATTGTGCATGTGTGTGTGTGTGAAGCAGGTGGCATTGATGACATTCAAGGTGTTTAAAGTATAAATTTGTGTTGGCATGTTTTTCTTTGTTTTATGTTTTTATTGGGATTTTTGCTTTCTCCAGACCTCTATTGGCTCTATGCT
>CM054141.1:63140864-63215864 GCA_028751875.1 Rapana venosa
ATAGGTGCATGCAGTATTTCTGTCTGTCTCTGTCTGTCTGTCTGTCTCTCTCTCTCTCTCTGTGTCTCTGTCTGTCTGTCTGTCTGACTGTATCTCTCTATCTCTGTCTGCCTCAGTCTCTCTTTTTCTCTCCCTTTGTCTCACACACACACACACACACACACACACACACACACATACACTCACATGCACACACATTCTTTTATTTTTTTGTCTCACACACACACACACACTACAGACAGTGCTCACAAACACTCATGAATTATACGCACACCGGACACTTCACAAATTTGTGTGTAGATTTATAATTATATACATGTGCGTGTTGTGTGTGCATGTTACATGCCTGAACACATAATTGTTGACAGCAGCAGCAGGCTTGTACTAGTTGTACTACACACACACATGCGCGCGCATGCACGCACGCACACATGTTATACACATTCACACTCTTACACACACATTCTCTCTCTCTCTCTCCTCTCTCTCCTCTCCTCTCATCCTCTCTCTCTCTCTCTCTCTCTCTCCCACACACACACACACTCTTTACACACAGGTCTCTTTTCTTGTTTTGTCTAAGTTCTGTCACTATTGTAGCACATATGTCAAACAGTGTAGCTGTTTTTTGGTACACATGACTCAAATGAACGCAAAAAAATTTTTTTTTAATGTTAAGAAAGAAAAAGAAAAGGGTGCATTCACTCAGTGCTTAGGGAAATTCAGAATGTGAGGGAGGTATAAATTTGCTCCCCACTCCCCTCAAGCCCTCTTGATCCTAATAGTGCTTGTCTCGGTGTTTGTTCTTGACTTAAAATCATTCTGAAATGTTTACAGGATTTAACAAATTTTTCAACCTTTTTGTGTCTGAGTCACATAGAATTAATTTCTTTCCTCATGAATCTTTGGGGGGGGGCATGTTGTTTTTTTTTTCATTGTTCCTCTATAGTGAGTTGTGCCAGCAGTAGCTAAAATGCAGTCCTGAGGAAAATAGTATTTACCACCTTACATTTGAACCTGGTTTTGGTGTGTATCTGGTCGTGAAACTGAAGTGTTTACCCTCACACATACGTTGTGAACAACACACATGCACATGCACACACACACACACATGCAAACATGTATGCAGGTGGGCACACATGCTCACACACACACACACGCTGGCACACTCACACGCGCGCACGCATGCACACACACTCACAGTCACACACACACAGCCGTTCATGGCTCAACTTCTTAGAGTGCTTTTACTTTAAAAGAGATTCTTTTGGGTTACATTGTGGAATCAGTAACACACCTCAGACTTCTGTTTTTGAGGGGGAGAGGAGTGGGGAAGGAAAGAGAGGTGGAGAGGGAAGCAGCTAGCAGTTTTGACACAACAGCCTGTGCCGCGTAAAAAAGGGATGTGGATGCAGAACAACACATATGTGCATGTGCACATATGCACATACACATATGCATGCACATAAACACAAACACAGAGCACACACATATCCACACACGCACACATACATTACACTCACTCTCTCAAAGAACAACAACAAAACCCCAAAAATGCACACATTAACACATGTATACGTGTATATATACACCCTTACACACACATCACACCCACACACACACACACACACACACACACACACACACACACACACACACACAAGAATACTAACTGATGTCTTACATGGGTTACATAAATTGATCAGATAGAAATTATCGTGACATCAGATCCATCTTGACTTCGAAAGAACTTGATTTTTTTTTTTTGAAAGAAGAAAGATTGAAAGAAAAAAAGGAAGAAGAAAACTTCAAGAACACAAGACAGCTAGCCTGCAGCAGTGATGTTCATTCAAAATGATAATACTTTTTTGATAGCCATGATGATGGACATTTTTAAACTCATGACTTTCTCATACAGAAGCACAAACATTGGTTTCACTCCGTAGTGTGTGTATGTGTGAGTGTGTGTATGCATGTGTGTATGTTTTGATAAAAACAACCCCCCCCCCCCCAACAGAAAGAGGAAAGAAAAAAGAGTCTTAGCATTGCAAATGTTGGCCTGTTATGACAAGAAGGGTTTGTTTGGGTTTGTTTTTTTCAGCCAGAAAGTCAATATAATGTAGTTATATCTGTGTGAATGTATTCATGAAGTATTATTTATGACAGTTGTGAGAGGACAGTGACCTCTAAGCCCTGTAGAAAGGCAGTTGGGTTTGGTTCATTGAGTGAATATTTTGCCTTCTTTTTCTCTTCTTTAATTATTTACATCTCCCCATTTACCTGTGAATGGTTGCTTTTGAATGTCATTTGTTGTTGTTTAAACAGTAAATTTGTTTGCTTGTGTAAGGTTTGGTTATTTGGTTAGGTTTGGTTGTTTGTGTAGTTTTTATATATAAGATTTGTCTGTGAAGAATGGATTTTGTGGTTTTAACATTGTGACGTTTACTTAAAATGTTAAAAAGAAATCTCTCTCTCTCTCTCTCTCTCTCTCTCTCTCTCTCTCTCTCTCTCTCTCTCCTCTCTCCCCCCCCCCCTCTCCCCCCTCTCTCCCCCCCCCCCTCTCTCTCTCTCCCTCTTTCAAAAATTGTTTGTTTTGTATATTTATAACTGCAATGTAAAAAAAAAAAAATTTAAAAGTTTGAAAAGAAAAAAGAAATCTTGTGGAACTGAACTTAAAGCAGCAGCTCCTATGTGAAGTATTTTGGAATTTTTTATTTTATTATTTTTTATTGTTGTTGCTTTGCTGTTTAGTTTTTTTTTGTTTTGTTTGTTGAGTGCATAGATATAACTTCGGGAAAAAAGATTACTCTGTGTGTGTGTGGTGGTGGTGGTTGTTTGTTGTTGCTTGGATTTTACATCTGTTCACTCAAAGTGATATTAGATAATGCGAAGGGGAGGGGACGCTTATGATGATGGTTGTGTGCAATAAAATGTTGTTTGGTTTTCTTTGCTGAGTAACGTAGAGTGTGCACAGAAAGGACTAAACACTGATAACAACAAATAAGTACTTAAGAAATGCTAACATGATTGATTGATTTATTTATTTATTCTTTTATTTCGAGGATAATACAATAAGCACTCATGTGGGGTGGTTTTTTTTACATCCAGTCCCCATGTGTATGCAGTTTTGTAAATGTTGTCATCCATACCCACCAGCACATGATGGCTTACTCATCTGAAAAGTGGAGAGGGTTTTAACATGTGTGCAAGATGTACTGCGTGCATTCGCACATGGGACCTCGGTTTAGTCTCATCCAAAGGACTTTTTGGGGGAGTGCAGTTGGCACTGATTCCTTTTTGTTTTTTTTGTTTTGTTTTTTTTGTCGGCACTGATGTTAACTCCAGAGGAAAAATCCTCTTGAACGGGAATCAAACTCAGGTCAGCAGATCACAAGCACATCATGCTAACCACCAGGCTGTCCCATCCCCTTATAACTTATATCTCTGTGTGGAGGGGGGCGCACACACGCCTCTGAGTGTGCCTGGGAGTTAGGGTGTGTGCATGAGTGTATACTAGTGCATGTGTGCACACAAATAATAATGTTCATGCAAGTGTGTACATACATGTGTGTGTGTGTTTGCCTAAGTGTGCCAGGGAGTGAGGGCATGTGAATGAGTGTATGTGTGCTCACACAAAATTATGTGCATACTCACACACACATATTGAGATGCTTGTTCAAGTAGACTTTTCCCCAGGAGTGAACATCAGTGCTGACTCCACTCCCCTGAAAGTCCTTTGGAGAGTAGACAGTAAGCCAAGGGCCCATGTGCAAACACATGCAGTCCATCTTGCACACACATCAAAACTGTTCCACTCACAGAATTGTAGGCCTTGTGTGCCTGTGGGAGTGACAAAATTTACAAAACTAAATGCATGCAGGGACTGGATGTGAAAACCACATCAGAGCTTATTTTGTTATTTTCGAATGAAAAAGAATTTAGATTAAAAAAATCTTAAAATCCCACACAGGTCAGAGCATGCTTATGACTGCGAGGACAATAAATTTTATCTCTGTCTCTTTATCTCTCTCACTTTCTAGCTTCCACTCTCTCACCCTGTCTCTTTATTTGTCTCCAAAATTACTTGTTAATTAAAACAGTTAAGTGTAACTTTGAAAAAAAGCAGGTGTCAACTTGCTAAGAACCTGGTCACCCAAGGGAGAAAGTGGTGATGACTTTCTCCTCGTTCATTCCAGGTAACAGCAACTTCTCCATCCATGGTCCCCCTACATGCTTGTAGTGGAGGATTATAATGGAGATACATCAACATTTGATTTTAAAAGATGATCCATTACAAAGATGATGAGTATCATGACTGAAGAACCTGGTCACCCAAGGGAGAAAGAGGTGATGGCTTTCTCCTCGTTCATTCCAGGTGACAGCAATGTCTCCTTCCATGGTCCCCCTACATGCTTGTAGTGGAGGATTATAATGGAGATACACTTTTCTTGCTTTGTCTCTTTCTGTCAACTGTTAGTTCAAAAGCAGTCACCAAAGTGTGGGTCTTGTGTTAATTTTTGGTGTAATGGTTACTGATAGTTATGCTGGTTACTTTTAGTATGATATAATAATATAAATATTGTAAATGCTGATTTCATGGTAGAATCCCTTCACTTAACAGTATTTTGAATTGATCAGAGAGTGAAACTCCCCCCCCCCCCCCCCCCCCCCCCCAAAAAAAAAGAAAAGAAAAGAAAAGTGTGTGTTTGAGAGAGACCTACCTAGTAAAGTAATAACTCCAATGATTTGGAAGATAGCAGTACTATAGGAAAGCTTGAATTGTTTCTCAATTCTTTCTAATTTCTCCATTGTCTCTTTTCTATGAAACTGGTCTTTCCATGGTTTGAACCATGTGTGAAATCTTTCGGTCATATCATATTGTTGACATCTTGTTGTTGACAGTGATGACACTTGCTGCTCTCTGTGCCTGAAATAATAATGATAACCCTTATCTGTTATCATCATGAACTCCATGGGGAAAGCTCCCTCAAGCAAACACAGCTCAGGTCTACAGATTGGGACTAACATGAACACCAGGGTAAAACTCCCCTCAAATGGATAGCTCAGCAGGACTAGGAATCAAGCCATAGAGTTTATGTTGTCAGGTGACAAGCCAGATGCCCCAACCACTGGGCTATTCAGGCCCCACAGTGGCAAACACTGTTTGACTTTGTGCTTCACTCACTGACACACTTTCCAGATCTGACCTAGTTTTTAATACACTATGACAGAGTCCTTATCTCAGACCAATGTCTTTCTCAATCCCTATTTGTGTATGTGTCACTGTCACACACACACTCACATACTCACTCACACACACACACACCACACACACACACACACACACACACACACACACACACAACAAAACACCCACACAAAGCACCACCAACACACCCAAATATGCTGACATATGATATGTACATGCAGACATGTACATGCATGGATTATGCAGAAGCCTGTGAACACATAGCACTGCATTGCACACACACACACACACACACACACACACACACACACACACACACCACAACACACACTATATATATATATATAGATATATATATAATACACACATCCACTGATACATGAATGCATATACAGTAAGTAAACACGCACACACACACACCTCTCTCCCTCTTTGTCTTATTCTCACTCACTCCCACTCATGTACACACACACACACACACACACACACACACACACACACACACACACACACACACAACCTCTCTCTCTCTCGTGCGCGCACATGCACACTCTCTCAAGTTCTCACCCACTCTCACACATGTACACACGCATACACACGGAGTCATTCACACACACACACACACACACACACACACACTCCTCTCTCACTCTCTCTCTCTCTCGCTCTCTATTTGAATGGGTATTAATTTGATTCATGTGCATATGTGAGTTTGTGCCTGTATGTGTGTGTGTGCTGCATTCGTAAACTGATGACTGTGGAAAGAGAGTTGTTGTTGTTGTGCGTTCCCCAGCTTTACACCCTGGGGGTCACCCAGAACATGCACTCTGACTCACTCATCCCACCTGGGAATCACTGTGAGATAGGAAGTACACCGGGTGAGAAGTTTGCGTGTATGACTATTTTCAAGTACCTCGCCACATAGGCAGCCATACTCCGTCTTCAGAGGATTTTTTCTCCTATAAAGGAGAGTGAAGGTTGTTATGTTAAGAGCTTGTCATGGCTGAAGGCAATCTCAACACAACATTTTATACATAACAACATTTTAATGTAGGCCTTGGCAATTAGCTGACATCAATAACCTGACACAGCTTTTGGCCTGGGCCAGGAAAGAGAGTTGTTATATCATTTACTTTCATTGCAATAACTGATGTAAAAATAAGTAGTTTCCATTTTCGTCTCAGACTTCTTTTTTTTAAAAGTTGGGCTGATTGCTTCGTTTGGTCGTTGAAATGCATGGCTATGCGAGTATGGATGGTGGTAGTGTAAATGTATCCTTATGTGTGAGAGAAATTTTGATGTGTATAGATATGTAATTAGTCAATTTGTATTGATTGGCTGGTTTATTATATAATTGAATGATAATGTGAGTAGTTGATTGCATGTATAACTAAGTGATTAAGTTATTGTCAGCTTCATTGTGTATATGTTATGCATTTCTTCATGTTTGTTTGCCTTTTGCTTTTTTGTTTTTTTTGTGTTTTTTTCTTGAGGGCCTGGTGTAAAGAAGCCCCTGGCTTATCCATTTACCCTCATTAAAACATTTGAGTTCGAGTTCTGTCTCGCATGTGTGCTCTCTCAAGTTCTCACTCACTGTCACACATGAACACCCACACACACACACACACACACACCCAAAACACAATCACACACGCAAACACACACAATCGCACACACACCCAATCCACCCCACACGGTCCCAATCGCAACTTGTAAAAAACTTGCGATCTTCATAACACGGGTATTAATCATAGACTTACGGGGTTTATTGTCAATGACTTGTATGTGCATGCATCCATGGGGCCCCTTTATTTTTGGGAAATTTTGAATACTCCATTTTTTTGTTTGTTATTGTTTTTTGTTGTTCCCGGGTTTAGTACATGAGTTTTTTTTGTAAATTTTGGAGCACAAAAACCGGATTTTAACGCATAAAAAACTTTAAAAACCCCATTTTCTGATGTTAGAAAAATAAGTTTTTTCCTTTTAACAGAGTAGAGTTTGCTTACTTGTTTTTATCCAACTGTGTGTTTCTGTTAAAGGAAAGAGAGAATTTTATTTTTTTTTATTTTATTTTTTCAAGGAAAATGGAAAAAGCACTCACTTGTTTTTTTTTCACCCACCCCCCGTGTATATGCATTTTGTAAATTTTTGTCAAAAACCCCACCAGCCACAATGGCCTACTCTTCTAAAAGCGAACGGGTTTTTTACATTGCGCAGGAGTTTCTGTTGCTTCACATACGCACCTTGGTTTAAAAATTTTCTCAGAAAAACCTTTGGGGAATGGGGCGGGACTGAGGTTAAACCCCGAGGAAAAAAACCTCTTGAACGAGAACGAACCCAATTACAATCAGAATACATCACTCAAAAAAACCAAGAAGAGAGAGATAAAATTTTAAAAAGAAAAAAACACATGAAGGACCACACTGCCAAAAGCGCTTATGAATTCACTTTCCCGACGGCTGGTTTGGGAAACAGGGAGGCAGGGTCACATCAGGGGCACCCATTTAACTCAACAAACCATGCATGCACTTTCAAACACACAACACCACACACACACCTCTCTTCCAAAAAACCACAAACTTCTAAAAAAAAAAAAAAGAAGAAAAATTCATAAAGTACAATAAACTGTGACTCATCGCGACATGATTAAACTTTTTCTTAGGCCATAAGGAAGGGGGATGTGAAATCTTTGGGGGATTTTTTCTTCTCACACTACTCTGATCTTCATTTTTCATTCCCCCACCCCCCCCCCACCCTTGTAAAGCTGACAATCGTTGCAAAACCCAGCGACAATTTGCCAAAAGGTGAAAACTTTTCCCCAAAAAGTATGTTTTTTTTCCCCCCATCTAAGGGAAGGTTGTTTTGTGTATCAGATTTACACGGTGGGGGGTCACGGATCGTGTCCAGCAAGATTGGTGTGAGAGCTTGTTAAATGGACAAATCTCACTATTTTGTATTAATGTCATCTTAGACCATTTAAGGGTTTCAGTTGAACAACATGGGGTTTCATATTGTTAAAAAGTTAGTTTAAAAAAACAAGTCGTGTTGTAAATGAAAATTTTAGTACTTACATTAATTTTGTGTTTTGTGTATTTTGGGTTTGGAGATGTGGACATAAATTCTGAAAGTGAAAATTGGGGGTTTGCAAATATTTTATCAAAACCTAAAAAAAAAAAAAAGGGGGGGGGGGGGGAGGGGCCCGGGGTAACTATTTTTTTTAATTCTTTGGTCTGCAGCCTTTGTGGTTTAGTGATTGTGTGGAAGGGGATTTCAGGTGCTGTTTCGTGGGACAGATGGGAAGGAATGAACCTGATTCTGACCTCAACACTAACCCCTCTAACCATAAACACCAACACCACAAAAATCTATCTACAATCAAAAAATCACTCAAAAATTCAACACAAAAAAACCAATAAAAAAAAACAAAAAAAAAAAAAACAAACCAAAATCAACACACAAAACACAAATAACAACAAAAATATTCTAAATATACACACTAGCACTCTCAATCAACATAAACATCAAACAACTATACAAAACCATAACTTAACTACCTTAAACCTATATATCACAGTCTCTTCATCTCCTAAAAAACAACAAAACACTCTTCCTGAAGTATATACTACCCATATTGATTATTCTTAGTCAACGTTTAGAAAACATCTAATGAATATTCTAACTGAATCATTTAATAACTTTTTCTATGATCGTTCTCTTATTATTAATAATACGCTCTTTCTTAAATACCTTCATTCCACACATCAATGTAGTATCTATTACATCAACTTTCCAAAACACACCTCCCCCCACCCCCCTCACCTACTCCTAAAAACACAAATATACCCCCACCCTACTATATCACTTCTCCCCTCACCCACCTACACGCCCCCCTCACTCAGCTTGCTCCCCGCTCCCCCTCCGCTCCCCCACCCCCTACTCGCATTTTCTAGTCTTACATTAATGTTGTGTGTTTGTGTATCATGGCTTAGGAGATGAGTGACCTAATTTCTGAAAGGTTGAAAAGGTTGGTGTTTGCATTAATATTTTTATCAAAACTCTAAAAATAAAAAAAAAAAAGTGGGGCGGGGGAGATGGGATGACAGGCTACTTTTTTGTAATTAACTTTGTTGTCTGCAGCCTTTTTGGTTTATGAGATTGTGTGTTGAAGGCACAGTACAGTATGCTTTGTTCGATGAGGACCTCATTAATTACTTACATTAACAAAATTCAAAAAAAAACTAACCACTTACACCTCATTAATTCACACCAATACTATTATTTATCCAATTTATCAACCTATCCCTCTACACCATAAATTTCCTCTCCCCCCTCTCCTCCCCCCCTCCCCCCCTCCCCCCCCCCCCCCTTTCCCACATTCCTATCCAATCCCCCCCCCCCGTCTACCCTCTCCTAACCCCGCCGCCCTCGTTCGCTTCTCCATCACAACGACAGCACCTTTGTCCTCTTGAATTGGTTTAGTTCCATGTGCTTACGAACCATTCCACTAAAAACCAACTAGTCTGGTACCGGACACGGCAAACTGCAACATTACCCTCTTACTGCGCCGACCCATGGTCTGGTTACCAGCTCTCGGGTCCTCTCTGGTAGAGCCTATGACGCATGCTGGTGAAAGCCTTCGGGGAACGCCAGGTGCGCCGACAACTCTTTAAACAACCAAGTCAACCAACCAGGGATAGGGGACTGGAACTCAGAACCTGTACGAAACTGAAAAAAACAGCACAGGTGAGTAGAGAAATGCACAGGTACAACTAAGGATCCTTGGCCTGCGTGCGAGCGAGATCAGATGGAGTGGAACCGGGCAGACAAAACTTGTGGAGAGTGGAGGACACTATCATCTACTCTGGCAGGAAAATGGGCAGCCCCAACACATGGAGTAGGCGTGGCGATGGAGACCCGAAGAAAGCAAGCACTGTGTCCTAGGGAAACAGTTGTTCGCCCGGATCCTCTCAGAGTTACTCGAAAGGCAGAAAGGTTACCATCCTTCAGTATATTGTTCCCACCATAACAATCACGCCCCCGCCCACCCCCCCCCCCCCCCTAACTCTCCAACCCTCACCTTCAACTCCCCTTCCAGTGATACCTCTTATACCTCCTAAAAACAATTAAATATAAAACTTTTTTTGTATGTCCCGTCCCCACTGTCTTTACCAGATAACATCAGTGCTTCCCCCATCCATCCCCCCCCTATTTTTCCCATACCCACCACATAGAGAGACCACATAAAATTTCCGCCCATTCAATTATCACACAACAAGTCCACATTCTTCCCTAAAAAACCCTAATCTGCATTATCCAGACGCTGGTCAATGGAGGCACCCATCTTTCCACCATTCGTAAAATTCCTCCCAAGACCACTGGACTTCTCCCGATGGCAAGGAGAGGAAAGATAGATGTCTACATCCTCGGGGTGTGGGCCCCCCCCCCCCCCTTCCCTTTCTCATCCGTCCCTCCCCCTCCCCCCTGCCCCCCCACCCCCCCCTCCCCCCGATGTCCCCCCCCCCCCCCCCCCCCCCCCCCCCCGGCCCCCCCCCCCCCCCCCCCCCCCCCCCCCACCCGAAGGACCCAGCCCCGCTCTCCCCCCTATGCAGCATCAGACCATCATCTTATGCCCTTCTCAAACCATGCTCAAAGCTACATCAACCAGGGCAGGAAGACCATCACACAAGTTCAAAGTGCAAAGCCTTGAAAAAGAGAAAAAATAGAGAATTCAAGGCTCGAACTGAGGAAACAACTTATGTGTGCTTTCCCGCTGCCAGAGGAACAGCTTGAAGGAGCAATGGCAGAGTCTTCCCCCCCCCCCCCCCCCCCCCCCCCCCCCCCCCCCCCCCCCCCCCTCGATCCCCCCCCCCGACCCCCCTCCCCTTGAAGAGGCATGCCAAACAGGGAATATAGGATATATATGATATAGAGATATACAAGGAGTGGCTTGACAACAGAAACATGGCACTGATCACCGAGAGGAAAAACAGCTGAAAGATCAGATCAAAGCCGAACACAAGATCAAGAAAAGAAAACAGGAACTGCGCATGCTACTGGACAAAACTGGGCAGAAAGGGAGAAGTGCAGAAAGACAAGAGAAAAATTCGTTGAGGGACTGACTCAGGAAGCAGTGACTGCAGCAGCCAAAGATATATGAGAGGGGATGTACAAGATCACGGAACTACTCTCAGAAAAAAACCAGCAAACCTAGCTGCCTGTCAAGTAAGAATGGCAATTCATTCAGCGTGAGGGGACCAGAGAGCAAGATGGGCAGCAGTGCATTCAAAAGAAAACGTCAACAGACCGCACCACCCGTGCCGCCAAGATCATTCCCAGGCCTCCTACTGAAATCCTTGGCATCAACACCGCCACCCTACCAAGAATGAGGATCACCAAGCCATCAAGTCACTCAAATCAGGCAAAAGCAGCAGGCCCAGATGTATACCACCTGATGCACTGAAGGCAGGACATCCAAATTCCACTGAGATGTTAACCAATCCTATACAGATCTGGAGCAAGAAGAGTGTCTCCAGAAGATGGAAGAAAGGCCCATCTCGTAAAACTGCAAAGAAAGGGGACCTGGTCCTCTGCAAACAACTGGAGAGGAATCATGTGTGTCCATCCCAGGGAAAGGGCTGACAAGGATCATGCCAGAAGACTGGAAGACAGCACCTGGACAAGGACACTCGGGATGAAAACAGGCAGGCTTTAGGCAAGACAGATAATGCACAGATCAAATCGGCCACAATGTGCATCATCATTGAGCAGTCCTAGGAGTGGCAAGACCCCCCCCCCTATATTAGTCTTTTTGACTTCCGAAAGGCATTTGACAGGGTTGACAGAGATGTCATTTGGAAACTGATGCGATCACTATGGGCTTTCCACCAAAGTTCATCACCATCATCCAGCAGCTATATGAAGATGCCACTCTGGTCAAATCATCCATTGAAGGGAAACTGACGGAACCTTCTCCGTTTACGACCGTGGTTCGTCAGGGCTGTCTGTTGGCGCCAACCATTCTTTCTGTTGGTGGTTGACTGGATAATGCGGCAAGCCACAGCAGCAGGCAGGAGAAAACCGGCATACAGGGACCCCATGAAGCAGCTGAAGAACTGGACTTCGCAGTACGACATCAGCCTTTCTGCTCACAGGCAACAAGACGCACAAGAAGCTTTTTCGTGTTGCTGAAGAAGCTGAAAAGACTGGCCTCCAATCAACTTGGGAACCGGAGATCATGAGGGTACAACAAAACCACATGTACCAGTGCGGACTGTACAGCAAGAAAACCATCAAGGATGTCAGATGTTTTTTTCTGGGCAGTGTATCGTCAGTAAAGAAGGGGGGAACAGATGAAGACATCAAGTGCCGAAATCAACAAAGCCCGTCAGCCTCAACACCTTCGGCCAATTTGGAGGTTCAACAGCCCTCTCATTTCAAAACATGATTCGGATCTCAACACCAATGTCAAATCGGTCTACTTTATGGCTCAGAAACCTGGCAGGTAACAAAAACCAACTCCCACAAACTCCAGTTCTTTTACCAACAAAATGCCTCAGGAAACATCCTCAACATCAGGTGGCGGATGTCATTATCAACAAACAAATGTGGGACAGACCAGATAAACCCAATCGAGAAGGTAATAAAAATAACGAATATAACAATACAAAAAACGTCACTAAGTTCCCATTATTAAACAAGGAAGTGGGATGGATCGGCCATACACTCCGCAAGCCTGCGTCAAATGTCACCAGGCAGGCCCTTGACTGGAATCCACAAGGGAAGCGGAAAGTTGGTCGACCAAAACAGACCTGGCGCAGAAGTGTTGATGAAGAAACAAAGGCAGCCGGAATGACATGGGCTGAGCTGAAGAGGATCTCCCAAAACCAAGTTCGTTGGAGGGGTGTTGTTGCAGCTCTATGTTCCCCAAGGAACCAAGAGGCATAAGTCAATCGTAGTCATCTCTCTCAAAATCGCCTCTTGAATCCACTGGGCCAAGGCATGTGTGCAATGTGATTAGTTTCACGTCTTCACCCCTGTGTGTGTTTGTGCGCACGTGTGTTTGTGAGTGAGTCTGTGGTGGTGTATGGGTTGGAGGAGGGGTTGGTGTTTTTTACTTTCAATGGGTTTTTTTTTGTTTTTTTTAAAACTTTACTAGCTTTTTTTTTCTTTGAACAAAAAATGGTATGGTGATATATGCTAGCATTGTTTGATTGGTTAGCTGGGCTATAGGTGTCATCACTGTCACTCCATATCACCACAGGCAACAACGTCGACAACAGCAGTAGTAATAATAGTGTTAATGGCAGTATTCTATTCCTGAGTAACAAACATCAGAACCTTTCATTCATCTGTGAAGTGTGGCCTCTGTGTTTGTCTCCTCAGTATCTGTTACAATGGGGTTAGGGAGGTTGTGGTTTCTTTTCTTTCTTTTTTTTTTTTTCTGAAAACAAAATTTTGTTGACATTTATTTGGGGGCTGAGTTATTTTAGGAACACTTGTTCAGCAGGTTTTCTCCCATATGCTTTTCTGTGTTCAGTTCATGTCTTCTCTTTTTCATTTGTTGTTTCATGTTGAAATTGTGATGAGAGAATATAAGTTAGTGTGTGTGTGTGTGTGTTGTGTGTGTGGTAAATTTGTGTGGAGAAGAGGGTATAAGTGTTGTGTATACATCGCATGTGCATGCATACATGTGTAATGTGATAGTGTGGAGGGGGTGGTTACTCTGTGTGTGTGTGTGTATGTGTGTGTGTGTATTGTGACATGTGTGCTTGTGTATATGTTGCTGAAATTGTGGAGTGTCGGGTAATGTATGCAAATAGTGAATACTTTATGAAGTTAACATACTTTTGAATCTAAATCAAAGTATTTTATTTAGGCATCTTTGTGTGTATTTGTTTTGTTTTGTTTGTATTTTCGATGTTCAGAGTAGCAACCGTGATTCTTTCTGATGTTAAGACATCAGAAAGAAAAAGTTAAAATATTCTCAAATTGGCAACCAAGTTGTTAGCTGCAGAGATTGTTGTGGTCATTTATTTAAGATGTTCACATGTAACAAAGTACTTCTTTGTTAGAGTAATTTTGGCCTATTTCTCTTTGTTATTCAAAGGGGCTGAGAAGGCTGTTCAGTTTGAGAGGAAGTTAAAAGCTTGTATGGAATGGATCTCAGTATCGATAGCTTAAACTGCATGAATGAGAGAGAGCAAACAAGCAGGCATACTACAGTCATTGAACACGCACAACACAGGACCATGGAAGCAAACACATAACAAGAGTGCAGATGAATGCACACACAAACACACTCTCTCTCTCTCTCTCTCCCTCTCTCTCTCTCTTCTCTCTCTCTCTCTCTCTCTCTCTCACTCTGTCTGTAATGACAAGTTATGTGAACCATTTTAAACAGAAAATCACAAACAGCCTTCAATTGGGGAGGATCCTTGTTGGAATGGGGGAGGGGGGGGGGGGGGGGGTTAGAGGTTATGAACTTTGAAGGAGGTTTTATAGCCGCAGACAGAAACTGACCACACTGTGGTCAGTCTGTTAATAGTAGGAGTTAATGACAATAAAGATCTGAAAATGTCTGCAGGGCGGCAGGCCAGAAGATGAAAAAGCTAGATATAGTTGCTCAAGTTGCCATCTTTAGACAACGAACAGGACACTGCCAGCTCCTTTCCCATCTCTACCGCTAAAATATCCCACACTGACCAGTGCCCCTGTGGCACAGAGCCACAGACCTCCCATATCGTGCAATCCTGTTCTACCTTCAACACTCTGAGACACCAGACATGGCTCAGCTCAGTAGAGCTCCAGGGAAAACTCTGGGGACTGGCAGGATCACTACAACAGACTGCAGACTTTGCCATCCAGACTGGATTAAAAATTTAGCATAGCCAGGAAGCGCAGAAGAAGAAGTAAAATATAATCAGTTATACCTTAACTTGTAAATTCTATAGATCTTGCATCATCCATAGCAGAAAGCAGGTCATACATGTGTTATTTTCAAACACTGCCAGGTTAGGATACAGATTGTGCTAATGTTCTGTGCAGCATTGTGTGCAATGAGTGTGAGGGGTCATGCCCCAGTTGAGTCATCCAGTGGAGAGAATAGGTATTTAGAAACTTATGACCTTGGTTAAACCATCATCTGTTTAGACTTCATCCATCAATGTCTTTGGAATGAGACTGTACTATGAAGTCCTGTGTGTAAACAAAGCTTGTACATGTATTAAAACTTTCTGGTCCCATGTGATGTAGCGCTCATGTGATATTCTCCTTTGTGTAATAGTACTAATACTTTGGGAAAGCTGAAACTGGCAGTTCACTTTTTCCCCCGTCTTTCATTGCACCTCATTGCTGATAATATGTTTGGATAACTAGCTCATCATTTCATTTCTATTGTTTACTCAGTTTCTTGCCTTGCAGTCAATGGAAACTGTTGGCATGTTTCAGAAGAAGACACCACAGCACTGTCAAAACCTCGGGAGGTATTCCACGGGGCGGGAGAGGCACCAGTAACCATTCTACCCAGTTATATTTTAAGGAAGGGGGAGGGTGGCGACCCCTCCAGCAAGTCCATCAGTCTGTCGCTGTCAGCCAGGACCTGTCCACTGTCTGGACCCAGAGCACTGGTGCTCTTGGAGGACGTCAGCAGGAATCCTGACCTCCACATTGCCAACATGGTCAAGAAGCAGTTGGCAAAGGGAGTCAGCGATGACAGGGCAGAGACCTCAGTTGAGGCCAGAGATGGCTCGATGGGATCCCGGAGGAAGGCCGCACACAGTGAGGGCATGGACTCGGGGCAGGGGACAGTGCCCACAGCCACCTGCTCCAAGAACATCTTTGAAAAGTTCATGACTGGCCGCAGGTCCCCTCGCAAACGAAGCAACAGTCCCCGATGCAACAAGTCCAACTCCTCGCTGGAGGACCCCTCTGAAGCACAGAGCAGCGGTGAAGAAAAACAGCAGATGAACATTGCCACTGCTGTTAAAGCGCTCCGGGGGTTGACAAGGAAAGTGCCAGAGACATCGAAAAAATTGCACCTCTCTCGCAGAGACAGACAAACTATAAAAAACAGTGCCAAGAATTCCAGAAATGTTAGTCCTAATTTATCTACCTCACCTAAATGTATGAATTCCAACTCCCCTAAAAGACAGTCCCCACGAAGGATGGGAGAGAAGATGAGTCCACCTGTGGTAGTGGCTGTGCAGAAGTCTCCCAAAGCCAGGAAGTCTCCGTCGTCATGTGGGGATAGACAGCAGCCCATCCCCACCTTCCAGCAGACGGGTGCGATCTCCGCGTAGAGGTGGGGAGTTGGGCAGCTCAGGAGTCAGTTCTTCAGACAGTCCAGCCAGTAGCCCCTCGCTTGCAAACTTCTCCAAAGAGAGAGACAAGAGGAGGGGAGAAAGGTGTGTGAAAGCACGCCAGAAATATTCAGGGACAGGATCCTCCTCAGAGCAGCACACCGTCCATATCATGTCAAGCAGCAGCCCAGGATCCAAGGTAATCCAGGTGCAGCAGCAACGCTCCCCCGTGTGTGCTGTCAGGAAACTATTTGTGAACACCGAATCTGACAATCATCCCTCAGAAAAAAGTGCAGCTCCTGTTAGTAGACTACAGAAGTATAGGTCTAGTGGTGTGGAGCAGGTGAATAGTGGCAAACGCACTGAGAAAGCAGGTTCTTCAGCTGTGTCGGTTTCTTCCTTGTCAGCCTCATCAGGTTGTTATGCCGGTGCAAACACTGTGTTAAGAAAATCAGGGAATTCTAGTCGAGATGACTCTTTGTTGTGTGCCATGCTGGTGGGAGGAAGTGAAGTGACTCAGAACTATGAGAAAAGTCGTGAGCAGAGAATACCTGGTGGAAACTTGGCCATTTCAGAGTGTGTTGACAGCATGGACTGGAAAGCCTCAGAGGGCAGTCTTGTCAACGATTCCTTTTTTGATGATGAAGTGACAGGAGATGTGCCGGAAGATAAGCCCTATGAACTGCCTGTGCTGAGTCAGCTGCCTCCGATGAAGAAGCCTAACCTGGCAGTGCTGGAGCTGATGGCTGAGGAAACCTCGGCCTCAGCCTCTTCCTGCCATGTGGTGCCTCCTACCCACTCAAAGAGGACTACCTGTCTTTTGCAACTCATTTCCAAGGTCTCGCAGCAGCTGCCCCTTGACAGCAAAGCCTGTCAGACTGCTGTCAGGGATGCAGAGAAGCTACTGTCGCAGTGCAACAGTCAGTGCAGTGTGGATGACATCCAGAGTACCCTGAAAGATGAGGACCAGCCCAAATCCCCTATCACACACACGAACAAAGTTCACCATCAGACTCTCAGCTCAGAAGTTTGCCATAAGACACTCAACTCAGAAGCTCACCATAACGCAGAAGCTCACCATAGCTCAGAAGCTCACCATAGCTCAGAAGCTCACCATCAAACAGTTAATTCCAGCAGCAAGGAAGGCGTCTGTCCAGCAGAAGCCTGTGCGTCGACAGCCAATCAGGACATGGCTGGGCCTGCAGAGAGCAGTGGTGAAATGGTGTTTGAAGGAAGCCCAAAGTGTTTTCAGGAAGCTGGTGGGGACAGAGTTGTTGCCCCTCCTGTGGTCAGGCTCCTGACAGCCCCAGCAGCCTGGGAGAACTGGATACAACCCAGATGACCCAGGCAGCTACCCAGGCTGTGCAGAATCACATTGTCAAAGCTTTCAGCCCCCATTCTGGAACAGTTGATGCAGACCAGGATGCTAATACCTCCTCAAAGACATCCCAGTCAAGCACAACAGGGCTATCGTGCCTGTTGTCTGGTGGAGGCTCAGGAACTGCCTTGGAAAATGAAGATTCCAGTAAACCAGGTCCTAGCAGCCGAGGAGCCAGCACTCTGTCACAGTCACGATCCTTTTTCAGTCGCATTGCCACTCCAAGCAAACAGCGCTGGAGGCCCAAAGTGGACCCCACATCTTGTCCAGGGCGACCTGCTTGGAGCAAATGGCACAAGGTCATTGACCCTCAACCCATCAGTGTGTTAGCCAAGCATGAAAAATCCTCTTCGTGTAAGCTATCAGCTTTTGTCAGTAGAAATCTGGACATGTATTTGAAGCAACCAAGCAACAGGTACGTGGTACCAGCCTGCAAGGAGTCCTGCCTGGCCAAGATCTTGCTGGAAGCAGGCCACGTCAAGGACTACAGTCGGCTACACCGACGGATCAGTGGGGATGAGGACATGGACAAACCCAGCCAGGAAAGCCTGGACAGAAGTGAGGAGGAAGAGGAGGGGGAGGAAGAAGACAGAGACTCTGAAGCTGCAAGAAAACTAGACCCCGACTTTGATGAGGTGGAGGGTTTGGTATTTGTGTCATTTCCTTCAGAGGTGGGAGTGAAAGCTCATATAGCTCTGGAGAAAAGTCGTCAGTGGGAGGGAGGATCCACAGCATATCTGAACATGGCCAAGTTTCATGCCTTTGAAGAAAGCCGCAGGAAAGAAGGCAAGGTTCGGCGAGAAAGCCAAGGCCTTAGGGGACAGCACATGAAGTGGCGCAGATACCAGCGTCTGTACCGAAAAGAACTTCGACATTTGTATGATGAAAACAGCAAAGATGCTCCATGGCCACTGTCCAAACTCCCTGAGAAAACGACAGACATTCACAAGATCAAGAACTGGAAAAACAAATGTGCTGATGTGAAGACAGAGGAGATGGAAGCCTTGGAGCTGCTGGGAGAAGAGGAGGAGAGAATCAAACGAAAGAGAAAAACATATGTGTTCTCATCCAAAAAGAAGAAAATGAAACGAAGCTTTGGTTCCCCAGAAACACCCTCGCTGAAGAGAGCACATGTGGAAGACAAGGATGATGACGTTGATGATGAGGAGGAGGGAGAAGAGGATGATGGCTATGGTGTGCCCATTCCCATTGATGAGGACCAGTATATGAAAGATGTCAACAGTTCCATTGAAGAATTGCGCCTGAAAGAAAAAGGTCTCAAGCATTGCAAAGGTATGTTTTTACGCTTCAAAATGGGTCCTGAAGAACGCCACATCTTCAAGAAGCTGGGAGGCTGGAACACACGCTATAGACGATTTCGTAAAATGCCTCAAGGGTGGAAAGAAAGTGGTTCCCCTAGGCCTTCCAGAAAAAAGACACGGAAAAAAGATTATGACCAACAACGCTTTGAGCTGAAGGGTTTGAGTGCCTCTATGTGTCTGAAAGCTTTGTCAGCCTTGAGCACTGATGCTACTGCTGAGGGCTGGAGGCGACCTGCCAGGGAAGCTGGAGGTCATTACAACGCCTTGAAAGTGGAGGGAGGAGACTTTGTGGACCTGACGGTAGGGGAGTCCCCATCTGATCTCAACCGCAAGAAGCTTGACTGTGATAAACCAGGTGAGGCTATTTCAGAAAAGGTCAAGCAGCAGGGAGGAGGAGGAGTTTATTTTGAAATGAAAGCTGTGTTGTGTTTTCAGTAAGGTGTGTCATCTATGCAAAGATGCAAGGGAAATTGGGGGGGGGGGGTGGGTGGGTGGGGGAAGCAATACTCCAGTAGGCTATCATCATCATCATCAGACCCGTGACCTTGGCGGTCGTGGGGGAGACATGAAAGACGATGCCGTGGTAAGCCTCCTCCATCCATCTCGGTCCTCGGCTCTGCGCAGTAGTGCCGAGTCATTCATCCTGGTCCATTCTCTGATGTTGTCCATCCATGACTTGTTCTGTCTTCCCCTCCTTCTGCCACCTTCGAGTGTTCCCTGCAGTACTGTTTTGGGCAGAGTGTTGTGGCGGGTGACGTGGCCGAACCATGTCAGCTTTTTCTTCTTGACGATGGTGAGAAGGGGTTCCTGTGGACCTGCCAGCCGTGTTATTTGACTCTTGACAAATTCATTGGTCTTTCGTTCTCTCCAGGATATGCCCAGTAGTTTTCTATGGCATTTTGTTTCGAATGACTGGATTCGCTTTGCTGTTTCAGCAGTCAATGTCCAGGTTTCACTTCCGTACAGCAGGATCGACTGAATTAGGGCTTTGTAGAGCTTTAGTTTGATTGGGAAACTGATCTCTTTACTTTTCCATATGGTGGTGAGTTTTGTCATGGAAGATGTTGCCATGGCTATTCTGACTTTGATTTCTGTCGTCGATCGCCCGTCCTTTGTGAGTGTAACGCCGAGGTATTTAAAAGCGTCTACCACCTCCAGTTGTTGGCCGTTCATGTAAATTTTAGCGTTGGCATTGCTCGTGCTGTTCACAAGTACTTTACTTTTCTCTGAGCTCACCTCCATCCCATATGCTCCAGCTCTGTTCTCAAGTCTGGTCGTAAGATCTTGCAGCTCTGTGTTACTTCCGCCCATGAGGTCAATGTCATCGGCAAACCGTAAGTTGTTGAGGGGTCTGCCGCCAATGGAGATGGTAGGGTGGATGTCATGGAGGGTCTCTCTCATGATGTTTTCCAAGAACAGATTGAACAGGACTGGAGATAACAGGCATCCTTGTCGGACCCCAACTGTGGTTTTGAAGTAGTCTCCGACCTGATTGTTCAGAAGGACTGCACTGCTTGCAGTGTTGTATAGTGCTTGAATGGTTTGCACTAGTCCTTCTTCAATGCCAAACATTCTGAGGACCTGCCACAGGCCTTCGTGCCATACTCTGTCAAAAGCCTTCTTGAAGTCGATGAAGTTGTGGAACAGGTCTCTCTGATGTTGAAGATGTTTTTCCATCATGATGTGGCAGTTAAAAATCTGTTCGATTGTGCTCCTGCCTGCCCTAAACCCAGCTTGTTCCTCTGCAAGGCTGTAGGCTATAAATGATCTTAAAAACTAGGATTCACGTAGATGCTTGGATCAAGTGACAGCAGCTATTTTATTTGGTATGTTATGTAAAACTGATGCATCTGTAACTAAACAAGCCAGTGCTGCAAATAGGCATTCAGGTATTGAGCTTGTGATTTGACTTATTCCTAACTCCTACCGACGTCAGTGGACGGATTTTTTTCCATAGGACAGTGGCTGGTGAGTACTTTCCAAATGGACACTTTCCATGAGATAATGGCTGATAGTTATCATTAATATGGGTTCTTGTCATAGGACACAGGTTGACATGTTTTAATAATAATAATAAAACATGGAATTTATACAGCGCTATGTCTAGCAAAAAACAAATCAAAGTGCTTGAACATAGAACAATGGCAGATGGATTCTTTCCATGGGATAAGGCTGATAACACTGATGGATTCTTTCCATAGGACATTGGCTGATACAATGATGGATTCTGTCCATAGGACAGTGTTGATTGGATTCTTTCCATAGGACAGTGGCTAATACAGTGATGGATGAATGAAGTAGTGTGGCGCTGCTTGTTAAGTGCCTGACATGTCTGGGCCAGCGCATCTGACTTGAGAGAGAATTGTTATCTGTTAAGTCTTTCTGGAAAAAAGGCACAAGAATGGGTCAAGAAGGCAAAAACGGACAAGAAGGAGGTGACAGGAAGAAAAGGAACAAAGCTTAAACAATGAGAGGGATAGAACAGAGGGAATTGATACAGAATTTTCAGAAGGTAGGAATGCTGTTAAGTCAGGCACCCAGCATCCCCACAGGGTGTCAGTTTATAGTGAGGGAATTTTTCTAAAATAAAAAATCACCTGTGATAAAGGCGTTATCATATCAAATGATTTTCATAGTTCACACAGGTTTGTTAAACCTGAAAAAGTTCCTAAGAAAGGGGCCTTTCTGGGGCTTGAAAATGGCGTGAAACTCACCACTGGCCAACCAACTCCTTGAAAAGTCCTTGAGTTTTCAAACAGCAAGCAGTGATCTTCCTTTCAATTTCAAGACAACAAAAATGTAGTCTGTGATTGAAAAGATTGAGGAATGTAGAAGAAAGGTTCATAAAAGTATCAACACTTTCTGATCGTCACAAATGTAGGCAGACTAGCAGATGACATTGCAGTTTGTGGCTGCCGCTTGAAAGTCAGAGTGATTGTTGAATCGTGGTTGCAAGAGAGGAATCCTCTTTGTGGAAAAGAGGCATGGCTAGGGAAGGCACCTCAGAAGCATGTGCACAGTATCAACAATGTCAATGGCTATCAGGTTTCATGAAAGGATCAAGGGTAACGGGAATGGTAGGAAGAGGGAGGGGAAAACAGCGGGATGGAGGTGAGGGAACTTTCACTAGCATTGGCTGCCCGGCAGTCAAGAACGTTGGCCTCTTGCTCCTTCCCCTACCACCCATTCCCACCTCCCGCCCTCTTCCTGCTCCTTAACTGCTGCTTAGATCTTGCCTTCAGCAGTGTGTCTGCTGCTTGGTCACTGTGCTAGAGCTGTCTGTGTAAAGTTCTCCATTCCATTTCCACCCCCACACCCACCCACACTTACATGTGCAAACACACACACACACACACTTATTAATACACGCACATACACACAGACAGGGACACACAGAGTTTGAGAAAAGTACATCTTTGCGCATGCACACACACTCACAGGACAGCCTTCCCCTTTCAGACACACACACTCATCACACACACACACACACACACACACACACACACACACACACACACACACACACACACACACACACACAGAAGGAAGGTGGCAGGATGGTTAAGACGTGTGCCTGCCAACAAGTCAACCGTGAGGTTGTGGGTTTGATTCCCAGCCTCGCCCTTTCTTTCCAGTGTGACAAAAAAATCGAACTGAATGTCAAAGTCCTTCAGATGAGACCATAAACCGAGGCCCTGTGTGCGAACGCATGCAGAACATCTTGCACATGCGTTAAATCCTGTTCCGCTTTTTTAAAGAGTAGGCCAATAACACGCACACACGTCTTCCTCTTTCAGTTTCAGACATATGTGCACTTTCCACATGGCGAAAAAAAAAATTCCTTTTTTTTCTTTTTTTTTAAAAAAAACTTTGCAAGCTGGCAAAGTGTTAATTTTTTTCTGATACATGCTTGTTGGAACCCTGCAGTATACCACATGTCTGCAGGATGCCGCTATGGGTGTATCTGCCACCTGTGTGTGCCATCGACAGAGAGCGATGAAATGGACCAGACCCAGACTCCAGCCCAGTCACGAGGAACATGTGACAAGGAGTACTGCCGCATGGGCTGTATCTGTGACAGCCTGGAGAAGTGTGGCACTAGGCGATCACAGCCCAGGGTCTCGCTGCAGGATTTAGGGTCGGCGTCACTGAGTGTTTCCCCTGTCTGTGCCAAGGCAGGGTGTGCTGAGAAATGTGTTTGCTCACCACTGTCTAAAGGTTAGTGAAGGAGGCTTGATGTGATCTTGATGTTTTCTGAGGCTTTAACCTCAACCCATCTCCCTTTTAGGTTTCAGTTTTCCCAAAATGCCACAGCAGGCTATTTGATAAATAATGCACATCAGTCACTTAGTGGTGCTTCATTATTTAACCCAGTTATGTCCAAGCAAGGTCATGCTACAGATAATATTGAATAGACTGAAGCCACAAGCAGAGACCATCATTGCTGAGGAACAAGCAGGTTTCAGAGCAGGGCGCAGCACAACAGAACAGATATTCAACCTCAAAATACTATGTGAGTGGTACCTTCAACATCAACAAGACCTTTACCATGTATTTATCGATTTTAAGAAGGCATTTGACAGGGTGTGGCATGCAGCTTTGTGGGCAACCATGAATTTGTAAAGCATCAATGCAAACTTGATCAGAGTCATCAAACAGCTGTACAGCGAGGCCACCAGTGCAGTGTACTACAACAACATTGGAGAATGGTTTTGAACAACAGTTGGAGTAAGGCAGGGCTGTCTACTCTCACCCACTCTTTTCAACATCTTCCTTGAGAGAATCATGGCTGATGCACTGGAACATCATGAAGGATCAGTCAGCATTGGTGGCAGAACGATCACAAACCTCTGCTTCGCAGATGACATTGATGGAATAGCAGGATCAAAAAAAGAGCTTGCCAACCTAACAGAACACCCGAATAAGGCCTCGAAAACATACAGCATGGAAATCAGTGCAGAGAAGACCAAACTGATGACTAATAACACCAACAGCATTAGCACTGATATCAGGGTTAATGACCAGAAGCTGGAAACAGTTCAAAGCTTCAAGTACCTGGGAGCCATTGTATCACACCAGGGATCCAAGCCAGAAGTAGTATGCAGGACTGCACTGACAATAACAGCACTGTCAAAACTAAACACCATCTGGAGAGATAAAAATATCTCACTTATCTCCAAGATCAGACTAATGCGCTCCCTTGTCATATCCATATTTCTGTATGCCTGTGAATCATGGACCCTGACTGCAGATTTGGAGAGAAGAGTACAGGCGGTGGAGATGAGATGCTTTCGGAGACTCCTTGGCATCTCCTGCAAAGACCACATAAGCAACAAAAGCGTGCGTAACAGAATCCAGCAAACCATTGGACCCTATGAGAACCTTCTAACGATCGTGAAAAAGCGTAAACTTAAATGGTATGGGCATGTCACAAGATCCAAAGGACTTGCAAAGACAATTTTACAAGGAACTGTCCAAGGAGGAAGAAGAAGAGGCAGACCAAGGAAGAGCTGGGAGGATAACATCAGCGAATGGACAGGCCTAGAACTCAACAAAACCCTGAGAAAGGCAGAACAGAGAGAGGAATGGAGGGAACTGGTTGTTGAGTCTTTGGCCACGGTCGTCAGACTACGGGGACAGATAGATAAGATAGATAGATGTCAAAATATCATTTTTTTAAATGGTGATGCATTGTAAGTCTCTGTGTGTGTGTTGGGGGGGAGGGGGGGTGGGTGTTAGAGATACGTCATCCCTTTCAGACATCGTGTGCACTTTCACAGTAGTTTTTTTCATAATTTTCGGGCAATGGTTCTTCAAATGCTAATTATTTGCATAGTCTGACTTCTTGGAAGTCTTTTCCAGGTTTTCTGCCTCAAAATATCCATTGCCATTTTGCGTTACTGAATGTTGTGGTACAACTTTTTAGCTGCCCTGGAAAAGTTTTACTTTCAGAATGATGATTGCCTTTTAGTTTTCACGTCAACCACATTGCTGATTGTTCTGTGTCGTCTGTGCAGAATGTCTTTTGCCCGTGACTTAAAAAAAAAATTTACAGTTTTTATTGCATCCGCATTTGTGATTGCTCTATTGCACTGTTACTGCAGAATGTTGATTGCCTTGGAGTAAGTTTTCACTGGGGCTGCATTATTCGTTTTACTCTGTGATTACTGAATATTGGTTGCTTTTTAATTGTCACTGTGACCATATTAGTTGCATTTTAGTATACTTAAATTATCACTGCAGAATATTGCTTGCCTTTCTGTTTTTAATGTGTGGGTTTTTACACTGTCACTGCAGAACATCAATTCCTTGTAGATTTCACTGTGACCACATGCTAGCTTTCTACACTGTGACTGTCACTATTGAATTTTGATTGCCTTTTAGTTTTTACTGTGACTAGAGGGTTTTGTTTTTTTATACTGCTGCTGCAGAATATTGATTGCCTTTTAGTTTTCACTGTGACTACATTAGTGGCTTTTTGTTTTTAGTTTTTAACACTGAAGCTACAGAACATTGATTGCCATGACCTTTAGTTTTCACTGGGGCCACGTTTTGTTCTACTATCTGTTGTGTCACAGTGTGGCTGCAGAAGGTTAATTGCCTTTCAGTTTTCAGTGTGGCTGCATGAACATGCTGTTCACTTTTTCTGTAGATTGCTTATTTGCCTTTTAGTTTTTATCTTGATTACATTACTTTTGGGTCTGTGACACTTTACAGCTGCCATTGAACTGTTTGAATCAAGGGCTGAGAGCTGTGAAGATGTCACTTGTCAGTGCTTAGGGTGGGATCCTGTAGATTTTGGATAAGATCAGGCACCAATAATCTCTGCCAAGTGACCCGTCAGAAGTGCAGAGGGTTTTTTTCTGGTTGGCACTGGTAGCCTTGTGGCAGTTTTAGCAGTGCACAAATTGTTGCTGCCTGAGGACTTTGGGCTTCAAGAGGTATGGCAGAGTGAGCCTGAGTTGACAGTTTGCAGTAACATTGGAATGAGCAGCATGTGGTTAGCAGTCTTGGTATGTCACAGAAGATGATGCAGAAGAAGCAAACAAGCTTGAAAACAAATGATGAAAAAAGACCCCTTTAAAAAAGAAAATAGACGAAAAACTCCATCTGTTAGATATGCTATGTTGATATTAGCTCTAAACAACTAAGTTCCTTTTATTTCTTTTTCTTTTGTACGCTAATGTTCTATGTTCCATCATTCAACCCTGCAGGAGACAGCAGACATGCAGAAACAGATCCGCAGCCTCTGACCAGCATCAAACAGGACACCCCACTCTCACACCATCTTGGGAAAGGAGACACCGGGGACCAGGCTGAAAGCAGCAGTGACGAGCTTCCTACTCTGGAAAAAACGGCACCCAGACGACAGAGATCGACTGGACGCTATTCTGACCTGCCTCGACGCCAGACCTCGCATCGCATTGCCAAAAATCTGGACGCTGTAACACGGAAAGCCATGAATATGTGGGAGACCAGTGAGGTGTACTCAGAGCAGACAACGAGCCGCAGGAAAAAGGTTAGTATGAATGCGTTGTGGCTGGGTTGATTTTGTTGAAAATTCTTCTTCTTCAATCGCTCAGCAGGAACTATTGTGAGCGAAAATGCTTTGCGCTGCCGTTAAATGCCTGACAAGTCAGGCCTAATGCATCTGATTTCGGTGTGGGAGAGAATTGTTATCTTTAAGTCTTTCTAGAAAAAAGGGTAGGAGAATGGACCAAGATGGCAGAAAAGAGACAAGCAGGAAGTAAAGGAACAAGGCAGAAACAAAGAGAAGGATAGAAAAGAGGGAATTCCTAGCACAGAATTTCCAAAAGGTAGGGATGCTATTAATACTGACAGGCCCCTGGCATCCCACCAGGTTGTAATGTTGAAGAATTCCATGCCTTTGAGATTGCTGTATGTTGGAAAATATTGTTGCTGGGTTTTATTTTCTTTCTGAGAAGGCATAAACATTATCATATATTAGAACAGTTTGACAGTAATTCTGGTATTATGTGCAGAAGTGTCTGAATGTGGGACAAACCTCTACTATCAACACACAATGGCACCCATGCACACACACGCACACCACACACACACACACACACACACACACACACACACACACACAACACAAACAAACACACACACAACATAAAAAACATACACCACACACACACACACACACACACACACACACACCACTCTCTCACTCTCTCCCTCCCTCCCTCCCTTCAAGGATGCATTACCATTAGAACACCGATACATTACTGGATCAGGTTTCTATTGGTATAGTGTGTTTAATTTTCAACTGACATGACATGCTTACAAATATTGTTGCACAGATGGCTGAAGCCATGTTGCCGGCAATGACCACGTCGTCCCCTTCAGTAACGTCCTCTCCCCCCATCACGTGTTCATCATCCTCTCTCACCACATCCTCCTCTTCTCTCTCCACCTTGGTGTCCACATCCCATGGCAACATGGTGACCACGGCTGTGTCGGTGAATACACTGCCGGCTATTATGACATGTCTGTCGGTGCCCAGCAGTGTGCCTGTTGTATCGCTGTCTCCTACTACCTCCATGGTCAAGATGTCCTCCACACAGGCTTCCACAGTAGTTCACAGTTCAGCTTCCAAATCTGTACAGGTGAGTGTCGTCCTCTTTTGTGTGTTTAGTTTTTTGTGGGGTTGGGTTTGGTTTTTTTTTTTGGGGGGGGGGAGGGTTAAGGGATTGGGGTTTTGATGTGGGGCTTTTTGTTGTTTTGTTTTTAGCTGCCTTGTCATGTGAGATAATAATAATGATAAATGGAATTTATATAGCGCTATATCTTGTAAAAAACCAAATCAAAGCGCTTGCATAGATTCCACTCCCACACATGCAACCAACAATGATTAACAGTTTTAACAAATTCAAATACAAATGCACACGTGTGTGTGCGCGCGCGCACACACACACACACACATTCCTGCCCTGCTGTTCCCCCACAGCTCATTTCAAGTCCTCCACCCCAGCCATACCCAGGCTCACCATTTCACATCCTCAAGATCAGAAGTCTACAGGCAGCTTATTGATATTAGGCTGCCTTTGGACCACCAGTCAGAGAGATCCTGCACTGCTGCTTGGTCTCTTTGGTGGTGTTCAGTGGTTCCTGTTCTGTGCTAACAGATGCAGGCCACAACCTACTAAGTGCCCCCTACTGATGACAGTAATAGCATAGTCGCTGAGCCAGGGTGGTGACCACCACACGTGCCTCCAAGCTTCTCCCATGAGCCTCCAACCCTTTTTATTTTTATTTATTCTTCTTTTTAAAAAAAAAAATTTATTTCGAGGATAATGGAATAAGTACTCATGTGCTTTTTTTCATCCAGTCTTCGTGTGTATGCAGTTTTGTAAATTTGTCGTCCGTTCCCACTGAAAAGCGGAATGGGTTTTAACGTGTGCGCAAGATGTTCTGCGTGCGTTCGCACACGGGACCTTGGTTTATGGTATCTTAAGGCTTTGACTCTAACTCACCAAAGGAACAGAAGTGTATGGGAAATCAAAACAGAGGTCACCGCGAGACCAGAGCATCCTGGGCCACTGAATCAGGGTGATCACTGATGAGGAGGATGTTATGAAAGTGCCCCTGCTTTGAGACTTCTTGGCAGGGTCATACTCTGTGCCTCCTATCCTGATGTATCGCAGTGTCATGTTGGCCCGATAGGTACAGACATCTGCAGTGTTGGTCAAGTAGTTTGAGGAAGTCTCAAAACTGCATCCGTTAAGTGGATGAAGCTGAACCGTGTAGTCTCAATCTTTCCAATGAGCACATAGCAGACTCACTCTAGGTAGGAGCCGGCCAGAGTCAAGAAAATCGTATGACTCTGATAGGGTTCATACTCAACACACTAACCAGTGTTTTATCTGGTGGTGAGAACAGTCTTCTTCTTCTGTGGTTACTACTTGGGGTTTGGTTTTGTTTGTCTTTATTTTCCTTTTCAAATGAAATCAGTTCCATTTTGACTTTCCAAAATGACAAAATACACAACCCTCTCTACATGATTAATCTTTAAAGGTCAGCACAACAAGTGCCTGAGTATGGCTTTTCTTTTCTTAATAATAATAATAATAAATGGAACTTATATAGCGCTATATCTTGCAAAGACAAATCAAAGCGCATTTTCTTGATGAGATAGCGTTCAAAGCTAATGTTTATTTTCTAAGTACTTGTGACTCCGTACTCTCATCTTGATTTTCTCTTTCTTTTATTCAAAGAGCAGGATGCTGAAATCAGAATGCAGCCACCTTAATGGTCAGCTAAATGGTTGCATATGTAAAATCCCTTGGAGCTCATCAGAGGAACACAAAAAAAATCCTCAATCACTAGGATTAAAGATATGAATATAGCCTATTTAGTAGGGAGGCATAGGGTAGCCTTAGTTGGAACATCAGACTCATGATCTGATGAAAAAGGATGGAGCAGCTTTGACTTTGCTGATTTGTCCATCTAAAGGGACTTTTTCGCCTGACTGAGGTCAACATTGGCTTGTCCTGCAGGTGACATTGTAAAACTGAGGTTCCATATGTGAACATATGCATGGTTCAAAACTTTCAAAATGCTTTAAAAACTTACCTGTTTTTTGTAGAAGAACACGCCAACTGCAGCTGGTATCAGGGATGAAAGGCTATGGGAGGCAATCTCTGTTTGTCTAGTTAGACCCTTTCTTGTTGATATCAAGATCTGAAGCAATTCTTTCAGCAAGTGTATTTTTGGTGCAGGGGTCCTCATCAGTGGTGCAAGTGTCCTCACCTTCTGTGCAAGCATCCTCACCATCAGTACAGGTGTCCTCACCAGTGGTGGTCAGTGATGAAGAAGGAAAGGCAGAGACTCAAACGAAAGAAGCAGGAGCAGATTCTACACAGCAGTCCAAAAGGTAACTGAAGTTAGGAGGCAAGTTGAAGTGGGATTTCTGTCAAGACTGAGCAGATGGTTGTAATAATAATAATAATAAATGGAATTTATATTGTGCTGTATCTTGCACAGACAAATCAAAGTGCTTGCACTCAACTCATTCTTACAGTCATGAAGCCAATAGCAAGTAATAGTTCTAACAAGTCCAAATGTACGCACACACACACACACACACACACACACACAGAGGTTATACACTTAGCAGGGTAATGGGATTTGGGCTGTTGTAAAGCAGGGACAGCTATGGAATGAAACAGGAGAGGAAAATCTTAGGTTTGAAATAAATCTGCTTGAGGCCGGATTTAAAAGTGTCACAAGAAGGCCTTTGACAAAGAGAGATAGGGAGGCCATTCCAGATCAATGGACCAGAAACAGAGAAAGAGCAACAGCCGATGGTGGACTGGCTGAATCCAGGGATTCGCAAGCACAAGGAATCTGCATCAGAGTGAAGGGAACGAGAAAGAGTGTACAGGTGAAGACATTCACAGAGGTAGGAGGATGCTGTTTTGTGGAGACATTTGTAACAGAGAGTACTGATCTTATAGTTTATTCTTTGTGGCACAGGCAGCCAGTGGAGTGATTGCAAGAGAGGAGTAATTTTTCTTTCTGAGGACTAGTCGAGCTGCAGAGTTTTGAATACATTGAAGGGAATGGATAGATGATGCTGGCAGACCAGCCAAAAGAGAATTGCAATAGTCCAGACGTGAAAGAATGAGAGACACCACGAGTTTGGGAGTTGCATCAGTGGAGAGGTACTTTCAAATTGCACTAATACGCCATAATCAGGTCGGAGACTACTTCAAAACCACAGTTGGGGTCCAACAAGGATGCCTGTTATCTCCAGTCCTGTTTAATCTGTTCTTAGAAAACATTATGAGAGAGACCCTCCATGACTTCCACTCTACCATCTCCATTGGCGGCAGACACCCCTCAACAACTTGCGGTTTGCCGATGACATTGACCTCATGGGCGGAAGTAACACAGAGCTGCAAGATCTCACGACCAGACTTGAGAACAGAGCTGGAGCATATGGGATGGAGGTGAGCTCGGAGAAAAGTAAAGTACTTGTGAACAGCACGAGCAACACCACTGCTAAAATTTACATGAACGGCCAGCAACTGGAGGAGGTAGACGCTTTTAAATACCTTGGCGCTACACTCACAAAGGACAGGCGATCGACAACAGAGATCAAAGTCGGACTAGCCATGGCAACATCTTCCATGACAAAACTCACCACCATATGGAAAAGTAAAGAGATCAGTTTCCCAATCAAACTAAAGCTCTACAAAGCCCTAATTCAGACTATCCTGCTGTACGGAAGTGAAACCTGGACATTGACTGCTGAAACAGCAAAGCGAATCCAGTCATTTGAAACAAAATGCCATAGAAAACTGCTGGGCATATCCTGGAGAGAACGAAAGACCAATGAATTAGTCAAGAGCCAAATAACACAGCTGGCAGGTCCACAGGAACCCCTTCTCACCATCGTCAAGAAGGAAAAGCTGACATGGTTCGGCCACGTCACCCGCCACAACACTCTGCCAAAAACGGTACTGCAGGGAACACTCGAAGGTGGAGGGGGGGGGGGAATGCCCCCTTTTTTGAAATCCTTGAATCAACACTGTAGCACTGTATAAATTCCACTTATTATTATTATTAATGTAGAAAAATATAGAACTCGGAAAATAATGTACCAGGCCATATGCCCATGACATGAGATTCAGAACATCTTGAAGCAAAACAAACTAAAGCAAAACACTTCACATTAAATTTGTCAATAATTTCAAGGTTGCATGTAAAGATCAGTCTAATGTGCACTCTCTCTCTCTCTCTCCCTCGTGCACACACATACTCACACACACGCATGCATGCACACACATGCTCGCACACACACACACACACTCACACATATAATTATACACAAACACATGTGCATGCATGCACACACGCACCATACACACATGCCCTTACAAATGCAAATAAGCTAATTCTCATTAATATACAAATGGCATACCAAAAATGAATAATCAAGATCTTCCACGTTTTCAAAACAATAAACATGTTGGTTGATTTAAGAAGTCTGTCATGGTTTTTCTGTTTCATTTCGCCTCTTTTGAAAAGCTTCAAATATATACCATGCAAGTGCTTTAGAATGTTTTTCATTGGCAATCAGAAGTGTCGCTGCAAACCCTGATGGTCGTGAGAAAAATTTATGAGGTAAGTATTTTTCCCTAAGTTCACAATATACTGGACACACCAACAAAAAGTGAACTTCCGATTCAAGAGCATCTTTACAAAATGGACAAAATAAACTTTCTGCTGATTGAGCAACATGTCGATACCTATGGGTTTTTAATGGTGAGACACCTAATCTAAAACGTAACAACTGTTTTCTTACAGCATAATTCTTCACTTCAAAGATGGCTTGTGGTAGACCAGGAACAGATTTAAAGGATGTATAAAATGAAAATCGTTCTCCAGAGACATCACTATTCCAGTCCTGATGAAAACAATCTATAAGTCTCTGTCTGAATTCACGCAAAAAGACATTAATACATGTGACCCCTTGGTTTTCCCACACATGACCAAACCCATAACGATACAATGTGAAACATATTTTGGAGACCCAAGTATTTTTATTGTTGCAATGAAGGTTGTACAACATTTTGTAAGCTTTTAGGGGAAATCTGTGTTCAGGCATTGTCATCATCTTCAGCCAATATTTTATACATCTAGTGTGAGTAATTACATAGAGTGGATATCTTCCAGTCTCTGCATAAATTAAAGCATTAGGTGTTCTGATACTGTTATTGAGTAACCTTTCTTTTCAACGCAAATGTATGAACATGTTCAATAGTCTTGTGGTCTGCCATTAGCGCCCAAACTTCAGAGCAATATGTCAACATTGGCTGAATTTGGCAGTCAAACAACTTGAATAATAATGATGGGGACTGGTCACCAACTGTCCATAACAGTTTTAAAATACAAACAGTTGCTTTTCTTGCTCTAAGAGCCATATCATCTAATGCATATGAAAAAGTTAAGCCAGTGGAAAAGATTACTCCTAAATATTTGTAACAATTGACTATCTCCAATTTTGTGTTACCGTATAGCCATTTTTCTTTCGATGAAATGTATACACCTTTCCTGAATACTATAACCTTCGACTTGTCAAAATTCACACTGAGGCCAAGTCTGTTAGCAGTACCTTTTAAAATGTTCAATTGTTGCTGAAGACCTATTACTGAATAAGATAGCAGAAGAACGTCATCAGCAAATAACAAGATAAAAATTTCAGAAACGTCCTCTGGGGACAGCCTAATGCCATGTTTGCCTGAAGCTTAAATGTCAATGGCCAGCTCATTTATTAGAAAAGAAAACAAAATTGGGCTGCATACTTCGTGTTTTACACCAAGAGGGCAGAAAAACATATCTGTTAAATCTCTACCAACCCTTACTCTTGCTTTAACAACCTTATACATACTTTTAATGGCTCTATACATCCTACCTTTGATACCGCTTTTTCTAAGTACAGCCCAGAGATGGTGTCTATCTGCTAAATCGAAAGCTTTTCTAAAATCGATAAATGCTACATATAGTTTACAGTGATTGAGAAGCTGCCTCTGTACAAAAGCAAAAAGAGTAAATATGTGATCAATAGTACTGTAGTTCTGACGAAAACCTGCTTGAGATTCGTTTATAATCTTATTTTCCTCTGCCCATGTGGTAAGACGTTTGTTCAAAATGTAGCTATATGTTTTACTACACACATTCAACAAAGATATTCCTCTGTAATTATCAGGACAATTAATATCTCCTTTCTTATGTAGAGTATGTATTACTGACTCTGACCATTCATCTGGATATGTTCCTAGTTCAAAGAGCTGATTGAAATATTTTACAAGGGATGAAGCAATATATGAATTGGAATACTTATAAAACTCATTAATTAAGCCATCTGGTCCAGGCGCCTTGTTATCTTTTAATACTTTTAGAGCATCATATACCTCATTTTCTGTTATGCTGCAATCAAGATCACTACATATATCAGTGTTGCTGTCATAAGGTACCGGTTCTATTTCATTTTCACCAATACAGGTGTACTCATATGAGCTTGGAGAAAACAGATCCTTGAAATGGTTATACCATACATTCAAGGTAATATCACTTTGTACAGTTTGCTTTCTAGTCGATGTTTTAACAGTTCTCCAAAACTTCTTGGGATCTTTGAAACTTGAATGTAGTGTATTAAGAACTTGTTCTTGGTGTTTGTTCTTTTTCTCTAGAAGCCAATTTTTTATTCTTTCCTTTTTTCTGTGTAATATTTTCTGCTGTCATCTGCCTTGTCAAGCTGGTGTTTTAACACTTTGTATTTCCTTAAAGCTTGCCTCAAGAGGCGATCGCATTTCTCTGCATTCACCATCAAACCAGACATGTTTAGATTTATCGCCAATTGTGATTCGTTTTTTCATACATAAACCTGCTATATGCATTGCTTCATTAAATTTAGCCAAGGCATTATTTATATCACTTTCTATTAACTCGTGTGCATTTGTCAACAATACAGATACTTTTTCTGTGAAAAACATAGAACTAAATTCAGCAGCCTTATCCTCATCCCAAACGTATTTAATTATAGTTACTTTTTGGGTTTTTTCATCAGTCTCTATGTATTCAGACAACTTAACCTTTAACTCGATAGGCATATGTTTAGATTCAGTTCTGGTGGACACATGAAAGCTGAGACCAAAGTCAGTGATGCTTCTAGACAAAATGAAATAGTCAATAATACTGGCCCCATTGTGAGCAATATAAGTAAAGTCTCCTGACTCATCACCAGGTAAAAAGCCATTAGTTATGACCATATTAAATTGATCACATATTTTCAGCAAATAGCATCCAAAATCATTACTAACAACATCCTTAGAAACACGTGCACAAACTCTCTCCTCCTCAGACGTATCTTCACTATCAAAAATATGAATATCCCTACCATTTCCCCCACCAGTCCTTGCATTCAAATCCCCACACATTATAACAGGAAGATCACCAGAAACTTCAAAAATGTCAAGCAAACATTGCTCAAGCAAGGAAACACCATTATAAATATCAGTCTCATTATAATACATACTTTGATATGGGGGCAAATACATCCCAAGCAAAACACAGTCTGTTGTCCAACCTGTAAGCTTTTTAGATATCTTAACTACAATACAGTTGTCATATTCTGTTTCCACCATAAGTGTTTGGTTTTTAAATCGATTTCTTATGAGCAAAGCTGCACCACCAGATAACCTCGCAGTGGCTGCATTAGTTAATTTGACAGGAGGTAAAATAGTAACATAATATTCTGGAAAAAGAAAACTAGGGAAATTTGTTGAAAATATCTCACAAAGAAATATGAAATCAATATTATAACAGATATGATCTAACACAAGGATCATATAAGCAAGTAAGTCCTTCTGTGTTGTATGCAACAAAGGAAAGGTAGTTTTTACCAGTATCAGTAGTATCATGGGCATGGCCGAGTCCCTAGGTGACAACATTAGATCTGGTGTCTGTGTTTTTAGGAGTACTTTTAAATGTTTCTGTTAACTGTGTTTGTCTGCATTTAGCTCTACTGCATGTTTGTGGGCCAGCACAGGGTGTCTGAGTCAGTTCATTTTCAACAGAAAAACATGACTGAGATAGAATGTCTTGGTTGGTGCTTCCTGACACTTCATGCAGGCCCTCTCCATCACCCTCTTTGTCGCCTGTTGGAACAATGGCACTGGCACCTGACTTTTCTTCTGACACAAGTCTCTGCTTGACAAAGGTCTGACTTTCAGGGTCGAACATTGCATCAGCTGAGTCTCCGTAACAGCCTTGTTGTGTTTGAGATCCTGACTGGCACCACCACAGGGAGGAGAAAGAGTTGCACTGCCCCGCACTGTCTCCTGTGGTGAAACAGGGGGGTTGCTGGCTGGAGCCGTGGTGTCAGTCACTGCCTCTGCTGCTGTTGCACTGTGTACCTCTTCAGGGGCCAGGATTTCACAGCTTGAGTCCTGGGGGTGATTTGGAGTCCGGACTTCTGTTGCGGCACACACACACACACACACTGACTTTCATGTACATGCATGCTCTCATGGGTGCGTATTATAACTCACAACTATTTAACAACATATCTGCACAAACTTGCACATACATATGCATTTGTTTGCAGTTTGAACAATAATAAATGTCTGCACACTTTCTTCTTTTTCTTCTTCTTCTTCTTCTTTTTTCCCCATTTTCTGTTAAATTTGCGCAGTGTATACTGCCTGAAAGTTAGAGTACATTATCTTAATCAGGAATGAGGAAGAAGTAGTATCATTGATATATGCTCATTTTCTGTTCTGGCTTTTTTTATTATTATCATTTCTTGTTTTTAAGTGTTGCCGGTGTTGGTCTTTGCTTTGCACAGACTGAAGCTGCATGCAAAATATCTCACATGCAGTAACATCTTTATAAAAAGTTAAAAATTGAAATAATATGCGTGTTTTTACAGATTACGGAAAAAGAGGAAGGCTGTGGAGGATGTGGACTGTGACACCTCCTCCCCCAAAGCCAAGGTGGCAGGTTCCTCTCCAGTGTCGGCCATCACACTCTCCTCCAGTCCTGAATCATCAGATTCTACTCCCCGGCCACCCCCACAGCAGTGGAACTCTTCCCTTCTGTGCCTGAGGGCCAACATGCCCACCCCTGTCTCTGTGTTTGATGATGTGATGGAGGAAGATGAGATCAAGCTGGTGGAGGTGACCTACAACTGTCCTTGGGACCACTGCCGGGATGAGGTCCTCAAAGCCATCACCAGCAACGTTCAGCGAGGGATTACCCAAAGCCGCGGGTTCATGTCGTTGAGAAGTTGCGCGTGGAGATCCTGCCGAAAGCTCATCGTCCCAGTGCCGTTCCTGTGACGCTGAGGAACAAGCTGCCGAAGTATATGTACCCTGTGAGGGTGAGGAATCACAAAGGTCCCCAAACTGGAAAGGAAAGATTCTGCTTCAAAACTTCATGAAATCCCCAACTCTAATTGTGAGGCTTCTAAATCAGTGGTGACGGTCACTGACTCTTCAAAGTGCATTGCCAGTGAAGGGGAGAGAATCACTCAGGGGAGAACCCAAAGTGAGGCCTCAAAGCTGGCTCCAGTTCCTGTTCTGAGCAGATTGATGACCTCCACCACCACCACTACCACAACTACCCTCCCCTCGGGTCAACCACACATGCAGGGAGTGTTGTCCAGATCCAAACTGCAGGGAGGCGGTCATCCCCTCAGTGATGTCCAGTCTTCAGTACCCTCCCCAATCTCTGGAGGAGGTTCAGAGGGTGTGTGCACGGCCAACTTGGGCATTTCAGGACTGGGGCGACTGCAGATCACCCACAACAAACCAGCTAGCAGCCTGAGGGCCTCCCCTGCTCAGCCATGGCAGCAGCACCTCCGCATCCAGAAAAAGGACCTGGTTCCTGGCCAGGAAGAAGCTGGCACCTCAGGAGAAAAGAAAAAGAAGAAGAAGAAGAAAAAGAAGAATGTCCTAGGGGATGACAGTCTGGTTCCTGACCTAAGCAACCTGAGTGTGTCTCCTCGTATGTCCCAGACCAGCTCTTCTTCCACAGAATGGCTCCCTTCACCACCTCTACCCCCACCCTGCCCTGTTGCCTCAGGCTGGAAGCCCCCTGAAAGAGCCACCAGGTGTGTCCCCTGTACGACCCACTCCCTTGGTGCAGCCAGGTGTGTCCCCTGTACGACCCACTCCCTTGGTGCAGCCAGGTGTGTCCTCTGTACGACCCACTCCCATGGTGCAGCCAGGTGTGTCCTCTGTACGACCCACTCCCATGGGGCAGCCAGGTGTGTCCCCTGTACGACCCACTCCCATGGTGCAGCCAGGTGTGTCCTCTGTACGACCCACTCCCTTGGTGCAGCCAGGTGTGTCCTCTGTACGACCCACTCCCTTGGTGCAGCCAGGTGTGTCCTCTGTACGACCCACTCCCTTGGTGCAGCCAGGTGTGTCCTCTGTACGACCCACTCCCATGGGCAGCCAGGTGTGTCCTCTGTACGACCCACTCACTTGGGCAGCCAGGTGTGTCCTCTGTACGACCCACTCACATGGGGCAGCCAGGTGTGAGCCCCGTACAGCCTACACCCATGGCACAGGTCTTCTCTCATGCTCAGCCAGCCAGCCACGCTCAGCCAGTCAATCACCAGCTGCACCCTGTGTTAGGCAACAGCCTGCAGCCCCAAGTCCTGGGCATTTCTGCCATTCCTGCTGACCTGAGTAATGTCAAGTTTTTGCAAGTGCCAGGCCAGAATAACCTGCTGCGGATTGTGCCGGCCAAGGCAGTTCACCTGCAGGCCATGGAGAGCTACAAATATTTGACTGTACCTGTGCCTGTATCCCTCACCTCCATTGCACAGCAGGGGGTGCCTTGTAGTAAGCCTGGAACATTTCAGCTGGAAGGGAATTCCAAGAGGCCACTCACTGCGGATAGGAGTTGCTTGTCATCTCTGGGAGGGAGCATTACTTCAGACAAGGAGCCAGCCCCTGAGAGGGATGACAAAAGTCAGCGACCGTCTTTTGCTGCTATACCAGTAGACGAAAGTCCCAAAAAGTTAATGAAAAAGAGTAAGAAGAAGAAAAAGGCGAATGAAAGACAAGGACTCTAATAAAGATGGCACGTCCGAAGGTCCCTCCTTGTCTCTGTTGGTGGCAGGTGATCCCTCTCCTGTCATGAGCTGTGCAGGATCTTTCCCTGTTCGCAGCATGACCAACACCCACAGTCTGACTCATCGTCTCCCTTCCATCCCCTTGATACCTGTCCCTCTGCAGTCTCCTCCACCCTGTCCCTTGCCCACAAAGACTGATGCTCCTTCCGAAAAGGCAATGACCACCAGTGCGGCACAGCACACTGATCCTTCTCCTAAGTCGCTGACCTCTGCAGACTCTTCTGATGTAGCGCATTCTCCAGGATTGAACAACTTTTTGTTGGCAACCCCTGTGTCTCTTTTTGGTAAGAACACACAGGAAGACAGTCGGTTGTGCAAGAACCCAGATGCGGACAGTACAGAAAAGTCTGAGGACCAGACCACTCTCCCATCCTCTCTTAGCTCCCACATGAACGCACATGAAGACAGTCAGTTGTGCGGTAAGCCAGATGTAGAAGGCACAGAAAATGCCGAGAGTCAGACCCCTCTCTCACCCTCCCCTAGCTCCCAAAGGAACACACAGGAAGACAGTCAGCTGAGCAAGAACGTGGATGCGGAGAGTACAGAAAAGACACAGGAGGACAGTGAGTTGCGCAGTAGCACAGCTGTGGATGGTGCAGGTAGTACTAAGGGCCAGGCCCCTCTCCCATCCTCTCTTGGCACCCACACAGCCTCCCAGGGCAGCGCTGATATGGCAGTGTCTTCACTTACAGCTTCAGACTCTGACATGCCCACCTTTGTAGACCTCGTTCGGGGGACCTGTGCGCATCTGATGAGGACAAAGAGGGATCATGGCTGGAGAACGTAGACCTGTCCACATCTGAGGTAATCATCAGCATGTTTGCCCAATGGGTTTTGTCTGTTCTTTTTCATGGAGTGAAATGAAATTATGAATGTTACAGAGTGTCTGTTTTGCAGGTCTGATGATAATGTTTTCTCTTACTGCAGCTGCTGTTTATTGAATGGCGTGGTCAGAACATGGTGTAGGTTCTCTCACTGCTGCTGTGTTGTGACTGCCATCCCAGGGTGTCTTCTTTTCAGATCTCCAAAGATTTTTTTTATAAACAACCAAATATGTTACTTAGTCTAATTGTCAAATGCTCATAGGTTTCATCATCTTCCCTTTTTTCGATCTCAGTACTGGTTGTATTTTATTGAGAACCAAATAAGTTTTGAGGGTGGGGGGTATTTTTATATTTTCCTTTTTCAGCTAGACCTCAAATAATCACTAATGGTGATATTTTGTGTAGGCAACTGATTTGCCCACAGTTAAGGTAGATTACTCTACTAATGGGGAATGATGTCTAAACATGACACCAGTGTGAATGGGTTTGTCATCCGTTTCTGCAGGCACACTACAGCCTACTCTTCCAGAAGGCAGAGCAGGTTTAATGTGTGCACAAGATGTTCTTCATGCATCTACACATGGGACCTCAGTTTACAGTCTCATCTGGCGGACTTTCGGGAACTGGTAGTGATGTTAACTCCAGGGGGAAAATCCCCTTGAGCAGGTGTCTTGGTGGTGGCTCTAACCACTAGGCTATCCCACTCCTCTGAGTGAGTTTTCACTCTGGTTCTTGGTACCTGTGTGGGCTTATCCACACCTATATTTTGTTTTGCGTATAGATAGTCTTTTTCTTACCAAACTCCATATGTAAAGAAACCCCACCAACAAACAAATAAACAAAACCCCACCCAACTGCCTATTAATCTTCTATGGTGATGATAATTGTATGTGTGTATACTGTACATGCCTAGAGCTGTGTATTGTCTCACGGTTTTGCCAGTAGACATAGCTACATGTATGGGCATTTGTGTGTGTTGGGTCAAAGGGCTGGGGTGGGAGAGAGAGAGACAGCAAGGATGGAAAAGGATGAAAAATTTTCTGACTACGAAAGGCTTCAACATGAATAAAGACCCTGATCACCCAAGGGAGAGAGAGGTTGTGACCTCCTCGTTCATTCCAGGTGACAACAATGTCTCCATCCATGGTTCCCCTTCATGCTTGTAGCAGAGGATAATAATGCCATAGTGGAGAGGCATCAAGATCTATTTTGATAAAATAGGGAAGAGGTGAAGACAATGTCATTATAAAGAACCTGGTCACCCAAGGGAGAAAAGGTGAATGGCTTTCTCCTCGTTCATTCCAGGTGACAGCAACTTCTCCATCCATGGTCCTCCTACATGCTTGTAGTGGTGGATTGTAATGGAGATACATCAGATAAATTAGTTAAGAAATACAGATGATCAGTGCAATGACTGAAGAACCTGGTCACCCAAGGGAGAAAGTGGTGATGACTTTCTCCTCGTTCATTCCAGGTGACAGCAACTTCTCCATCCATGGTCCCCCTACATGCTTGTAGTGGTGGATTATAATGGAGGGATACCATATTTTAAAGACCAGATCAAATCCTGATCCAAACAGATACTGAGATACTCAGATAGCATAGGATTTTTCATATGGGTTATTTCTCACACCACGCAATCATCACATGAATAAAAAATAAATTTATCAAGTTACTTAAGAGATAATACATATGATTATGAACGTTAATTGAAGCCATACACGCACACACACACACGCATTCACTCGCATGTGTATACATGTACATCATAACAATACATGTATTTCCTTTGCACACAACAAAAGATAATGGTTACCAGTCTGCACTAGATGCCTTAACTGCCTGTCAAGGTTAGCACTTAACTTGCACCAAATGAGTTCTGATTTGTTTGTGCACTGGGGGCCCTGTGTCTGCCATTTATCATTCAGAATGGTTTTTAAGTCTGGTTTATTTGTATGTGTACATATACATGAAGTCAAAGATGTGCTTTGTGGTTTATTGTGTTTAACTCTTTCTATACTATGTATGATACACTATAGTTTACCCGATGCTTACCTGTTGGTTACTAAGAAGATATACACACGAGTCAAAGGGTACATGTGAAACTAATGGGTACAGATGTATTCTAGAATCACCTAAGAGTGCAAATGTACTATTACACTGGCTGTAAGAGCCTTTGTTTCAGTACTGTACTTAGAGAATGAATTGGACCAAGTTTGTCTCTTCGCTTGCTCAACAAGGTAATGTTGTCTATTGACATTGCACTGATTCCACAGTTAACATCCGCTGTGCAGACACATTTTCCCATTCAATTTATAGTTATACAATTTAGAAATAACTGGGGTAAAAATTTAAAAAATCAATTATTATAAATTTTCTGATACAGTTATGAGAATACCGCACCCCATTTTGTAAAGTTTGAAAATATTGTAGAAATCAATAAATCATTCAATAATGTCGAGAATGCTTTCAAAGTTTGCTTTTGGCTTGCTTATCTCCCTTTACATGTAACAAATAGATCTATACATAATTTCTCACTTGTATGTTACTATGTGCATGCCTTGTTTTCTGGGGGAAAAAAAAATCTTATAACCTATAGCAGGCTATAGTCTAGATAACAAATTGCCAGCACAGTATGCATAAAGAAGGAAGCAGTCTGCCAGTATAGAGAGAGTTAATATAAATGTAATTAAATGATGCAGTAAAGAAGGAATAAAGATGGTTTGTATTTAATGAACAACAAACATGGTCACCCAAGGAAGAGGTTGGCCAAGACTACTTTCCTAGTTGATCCCAGGTGACAGCAGTAGTTTCCTCTAGGCTTACACCGCACGCTTGTTGTGGATTATCACGACAGAAGAAGACTAGGTGTCAAGTCGAAAACACTTCAGTGATCCCATGAAGGGCAATTACAATACTGACAGGCACATTGATATAACGAATCATAATGTCAAAAAGATACAAGAAAGCTACATTTCATATTCCAAGATAACTTCAAATAAAAAATATCACACATACACATGCACACACACGCACACACACACACACACACAGAGGAACGCACACACACAGGCACACACACACAGTGTAAAACTGAAGCGGAACAACGTAAGGAGAACAGCAAAATGGTTGACGTGCTGACTAGATATTGTGACTTGATTTTATTTCCCAATGCCTTCTCTCATGTCTAGTTCAATAGATTTTGTTTTGGATGTTGTTTTTGTTATTCGTAGTGATGAGATTGTTAGTACTGTTATAATTTTTATTGTTTTGGTTTGACAGTCTAGTTAGTTGTGATTTATGTTTGATTGGTATTGAATACATGTATATTTGAAATGTTGAAAAGTACTACTTTAACCTCATAACTGCCCAGTGCAAGTGCACCCTATATACCGGGGAATAAAATTATGTACCACTTGCTATGTTCATATCCCTCTTACTCAGACATTACTACATGAATAATCCTGATAGTCTACCCAATGACAGAATATATATCGTAGATTGCTTCGAGGCAAGCTCAAATTAGTTAGCATATTATTTCACTGCGAAAATATATTTTAAATGTAAAAAATTTATAAAATATACACTTTCTTCATCATCACTGTCATTCTGAGTACCCAAACCACCCCCCCCCCCCCCCCCCCCCCACCCCATCTCAATAACATAAAAGTCCAGCCAAACCTCATTCTTTTTTTTTTTTAATGCACTTTCTCCTGAATCATACACGATTGTTTTCATCACTGTCAGGTAATCTAAAGTTTTATTTGCCACTTTTTCAGCTGTGTAAAGTTATTGATACCTTCAACAGGAAGTATCAGCCATTTTGAACAAGAACTGCCCAAGCAGTCATGCACATGCATAAAAACACAAAATACAAGCTAAAAACGATCGTTTTTGCAGCTGGATGTTGCCAAGCAACAGGAGAGTGATCTCCATTAATTTGGGAGTTCTTTCCCTTTAAATGTAGTGAAGGAAGCTGGCTTGTTGACTTAGGTTCAACACTCCGGAAATTCTCAGGGTTGTAGGCGTATAGAGTGCACATTTAGCCCCGGAAAATTTCTGGGGTGGGGCAGTCTAGTGGTTAAGAACATGAGCATATATAATAAATGTTCGTGCATATTGAGAGGAGAGGAGGGATATAATTGCTGACAGTATTGTTGATGCAATTAGGTATGGATGCATAGTATTTTCTTTTTGTTTGTTTGGGGATTTTTGGGTTTTTTGTTGAAGTTTTTGTTTATTGGGTTTTTTTTCTCGGGTTTTTTTTTTTTTTTTGGGGGGGGGGGGGGGGGGAATGCTTTGTTCTGTTTGTTTGTTTCTTTCTTTTGTTTGTTTTGGGAGGGCTTTAGTGGCTTTTTGTGTGCTGGTTATCATAATTATAAAGTATGACAATGAAACTGGTAATATTGTAATCTGATATATTTTGTTTGATATTTTACTTTTTCTCTCATTTTCTTGTAATCCAAATCTAAGTGAGTACAAATGTGCGCGTGTTTGTATGTGAGTATGTGTATGAATGTGTGAGTTGGGTTGGGTTGGGTTGTGTTATATTGCGTTGTGTGTGCGCGTTTGTATGTGTGTACGATTTAAATGCAGTGTATACATTTTTTGTTGGGGGGGGGGGTCAATTTTTCTTGTTGATGAGTTTTTTTGTTTTTGGTCGCATGTTTTTGTTTTTTGTGTGTATGTGTTTTCTTTCTTTTTTTTTCTGTTTCTATTTTCTTTTGAAGTCAGTTTTATTAATTTATTATTGTTTATGGTAATAATATAGTTAGATGCTTGGTTTTTTTTAAAAATCCAATTAATTGTAACTGGCTGCATATGAATGAGTAGGATGAATGAAAGCACTTTGATTTGTTTTGTTGCAAGATATAGCGCTATATAAATTCCATGTATTATTATTATTAGATAATATTAAGTTGGTTTTTGTTCCTAGATAGATGGCTTGATGGAAATAAGCAAATGCATTGCCAATTGCTTACTTAATGTACCATCTGGAAATAAAAATTTTACTTGACTTGACACACACACACACAACACAACACAACACAACACAACACAACACACACACACACACAGTGTTTTGTTATAAAATTTGTAAACATACCTTTTCAGTGTTTAGGTCAGAGTTCTCTATTACCTATTAGAAATCTGTGGGTGTACATAACCCCATCTCACAGAAAAGTGGTTTTGTTGTCAACATCATCATCACGAATATTCCCTCTGAATATGTTGTGGAGTAAGATTAACTCCCTCCTAAATCTTATTCTTAAGTTAATATGTCATGGAGTAGTACTTCATGTGACAAAAAGCTCTTATAGCAAACGTAAGCAAAGCTCTTTGCAAAAAGAACAAATTAAATATATACATGTCCATGTGGGGATTTGTATAACTTATTAGATTTCTAAGTCTGTAGTTTCTCCCTCTGTTCATCCTGTGTAAACTAAATGTTGCACTTTGTGCCAATGCAGCAAAAATAAAAGGTACAGGCGATGATCAGCATAACAACAAAACCTGGTCACCCAAGGGAGATAGTGGTGATGACTTTCTCCTCGTTCATTCCAGGTGACAGCAACTTCTCCATCCATGGTCCCCCGACATGCTTGTAGTGGTGGATTGTAATGGAGATACATCAACATTTGATTTAAAAAGATGATTAATTACAAAGATGATCAGTATCATGACTGAAGAAACTGGTCACCCACGGGAGAAAGTGGTGATGGCTTTCTCCTCGTTTATTCCAGGTGACAGCAATGTCTCCATACATGGTCCCCCTACATGCTTGTAGTGGTGGATTGTAATGGAGATAATCAACATTTGATTAAATAAACAGTTAAGAAATACATGTTTTCTTTGTTGTCGTTGGGGTGGGTGGTGTTTTTTTGGTTTGTTTGTTTGTTTTGGGTTTTTTTTGTGTGTTTTTTTTTTTTTGGGGGGGGGGGGGGGTGGCTGCTACCTCCTCTTCTTCAATATTCCTGCCCTACTGTTCCTACACCATTTATTTCGATATCTCCATCCCAACCATACCCAGATTTGTTGCACTTGTATAAGTGTCAGGCTGCCATGGGGCCACCAGCCAGAGGGGGCCCTGCTTTGCTGCAGGGTCACTGGTGGTATCCAGTGGTGCCTGTTCTGAGTATGTTGGAGCTAACATACTCATGACATCATCTACTGAGCCCCCCTACTGACGACACTAATAATTGATAGATTAGTAGTCGAGCCTTTTAGACGCCCACCTTGGGATGTGACCACCACGAACTTAAGTCCATCCAACGAAAATGTCCCATAAATCTCCGTTTGTGAAGGCATAATACAAATTTACCACAGGCACAGAAGTGTACAGGAAACCAAATCAAAGGTCATCATGAGACCTAAGCATCCAAGGCCACTAAATCAGAGATAATTTTCTTTTATTGCGTGATGATCAATGAGGATGACGCTATGATACTGTGATGGAAGTGCATGCATGTGCTTTGACTTTGAGACTACTTGACAGAGCTGTACTCCCCGCTTCCTATCATAATATATTTCCCAGCGTCAAGCAGGCCTGAAAGATAAAGACACCAGCAGTGTTGGTCTGGTAATTTGAGGAACACTCTCAAAATAGCATCCGTGAATTGGATGAAGTGTGACTGTGTGGTCCACTCTGTCTTCTCAATGAGCCCATAGTAAACTCACTTTGGGTAGGACTAGGAGCTAGCCAAAGCCCAAAAACTTATACCTATGAGTATGACTCTTATGGGATTCACACCTGTGACCTTCTAGCCCATACATAACCCATGGCACAAGCCACTGTCACAAATGTGCCTTGGTGGCTGGTTATGAAGAAATAAAGATGATCAATAATAAAGTGTCTGAAGAACCTGGTCACCCAAGGGAGAAAGTCCAAGTGGTGATGACTTTTTCCTCATTCATTCCGGGTGATAGCAACATCTCCTTCCATGGTCCCCCTACATGCTTGTAGTGGAGGATTGTAATGGAGGGACAATAGTTACTAACATTTTTTTTGTTTTATATTATAACAGGAACATGTTTTTATATCTTACAAAATTTACAAGAACAGTTTATAAGCTAAAAATTGGGCTCCACTCAAGTTCTGTATTATGTATCCCCTAATTTTTGGGTCTCTAATTCTTTTGCTTCTTGCTCTGAATCTATTCTAAGTCCTGCATTTGTGTATAGTGCAGATAAAATATTTGTATCCATTTGTTTTTTTAAGGTTTTTTTCATGCTCAGATATATTATCAGATATTATATTTGTCTGTTGTCTGAAGTATAATACTCATGTACGAATGAAGACATTTTGGGTTATTCAGTTCATTTTCCCTTTATTTTACTTTTTTGTTTTCTTCTTCCTCCCTCTCCCCCCCCCCCCCCCCCCCCAAAAAAAAAAAATCCAAAGTGGATGATTATGGGAATGTGTGTTCAGTTCTTGCTTTGATGGTGTTGTGGATTGTTGTTTTCAGCGTCCTTTGCATACCCCTGAGAGTGAGAACTTACAAGATTGTCGGTCAGATACTGTAAAATCTGATGATAAGTATGTAAGTTGAAAATCGGGTAATTATGTGTATGATTTGAAATAAATGTGTATCAGTTGTTTACAGCTTACAGAGAGTGCATTAACAACAGTAGTCAGGTGTGGTGATTATATAGTTTGATAGCAGTTGAATCAAAAAGAATAGATAAGTTTGTTCATGTTTGTGTGTTAGCAGGATTACTATGCCTCATTGAACTTTTTTAGAGCTCACACTAATTTTTTTTTCTTTAAGCTTCAACTTTTCTTTAAATGTAAGAAATCATGATTCAGTCTTTAAAGCTTCCTTGAAAATGTATTGTCTGAAGATTTCATGTTGAAACTTGCAGTCACTAGTGCTTTTTGTCTTTTTCTTTTTCTTCTTTTTTATGAAATAACATGCATTACATTGATTTTTGCTTTTCTTTAAACTGGACTTTATGGAGTGCAGTGCCAGGACAGTGATAGTCTTATTATTTTTATTTTTGTTATTTATTATTCACAGTATTGATTCTAGGGTGCGCCCTTGCGGGATTCCCGCATTTTTTTCGAAATTGCCGCGAAACGATGTGGGCAGCGCGCCCTAACAGACGCTAAAAAAATCCTGACCAAACGGTGCGCCATCGCAACTGCCGTTTGTATATTCTTTAAAATTAAGCGCTACTTCCGCCGAAGTTCTCCGTTGATGCTTCTGATTGGATAAGCGCCCTCACTTTTGGCCAATCACAAAAAACTGTTGTTCGTTCTTGTGAGTTCCCACGCGGTCATTATGTTATCCGTTGATGCTTCTGATTGGCTAAGCGCCCACACTTTTTACCAATCACAGAAACTGTAGTTCGTTCTTGTGAGTTCCCACGGTGGTCATTAAGTTAAGCTACCTCAGGGGCGGCAAGAATTTCTGATTCGCATCTTCAAGCCATCTTCATTATAGATCCGGCTTGTCCAGCTCTGTTGTTCTCTTCGTTTACGTCATCTCCAGAGAAGCCTTGTACCCTGGAAACAAGTGACGTAATTGGGACAGAGATCGTTGAGGAGATAGCAGAGCATGTCCCAGCAGGAGGGGAGCTGGAAGATCTGGGAGACAAGTAGCCCTGGCTTAAGAACAGTAAGCATGGTATGCAGTAGGCTATGAGCTGTGTATCAAACATGGAAAAAACAATGCGGTCACTAAAGGCCCATGCCTAATTACAAAACAGCAACACACTAAAGCTCTTGGGATCACCAGGATGAAAATCTTGAGAAAAACTTATATCAGTTAGGCAACTCTCTCTCTCTCTCTCTCTCTCTCTCTCTGTACAATCTGAAAAGGGGGGGGGGGGGGGGGGGGGGCAAAGACTTTGACATTGACTTTAACCTATCATAAAATCTAGATCTATCTGAATGTGGAAATACAAATTTAATCTATCTACTCTCTCTCTCTCTCTCTCTCTCTCTCTCTCTCTCTCTCTCTCTCTCCTCTCTCTCTCTCTCTCAATGTGTGATCTGTGGAGGGGAAAAACAAGACTTTTACATTGGCTTTAACTTACCATTTAGATCTAGATCTATCTCTGAATGTGGAAATACAAATTTGGCCTCTCTCTCTCTCTCTCTCTCTCTCTCTCTCTCTCTCTCTCTCGCACACATCACTCTCTCTCCCACGGATCGCTCTCTCTCTCATTAGATTATCTAGGGAAAAAATCTTTTATATTGGCCTCTCTTCTCATCAAGATCTATCTCCCAACTCTGTTGAAATACAGTTGACTGACCTCTCTCTCTCCCCTCTAACCCCCCCCCCCCCCCCCAACTCTCTCTTTCTTCCCCCCCCCCCCCCTCTCTCTCTCTCTCTCTCTCCTGTGTCAAGAGTGCTTACTACAGATTAACTGCAACTCTAAGGTGAATATTCAATCCTTTTTGCCTAGTATCTGCCTGTTTGATTTGTTCTCTCTTTCCTAGTGAAAAATATAGTCCTTAAGAGCTTTTTTTGTTTTCATAGTTAAATCAGATAACGGCTAGACATACTAAACTATGTCCCTTCTTTTTTATGAGGGGGGGGTGGGGGGGTTTGGTGGGAAGAGGGGAATGCCCCTTTTTTTTTTTCATTTTAAGAGCCCCTTTTTTGAAATCCTAGAATCAACACAGGTGCTTAGATCCACTAACTTTCAGTATATATTTTCTAATAAAGACATACAAACTGATCTAATGAAATATATGGTCCACTGTGAATTATTATAACACATACAAGCTGATCTAGTGAAATGTATGTGATCTAATGTGAAAGATAATATTAGTCACCTTGCTTTGGATTTAACTTTAATTATCCTTGAAAGTCCTTGAAATCTTAAATTGTATTCTGTAGTGTAGGAAAGGAATTCTCTGAAGCACTGGAAGCAATGAGGCATCAAAATACATTGTTTTGTTTGGGTTTTTTCTTTCTGTTGCATGTTTAGTGAAAAAAAAAAATTTTTTCTGTGTTTCTCATTAGTGCATGTGAGATTTTTGTTTTATTTTGACATGGAGGTGGGATTTTAACAAATCAGGTCTTTTTCATTACTTGTTGACACTTTAGAGTACAAAATACATGATTTGTTGTTGTTGAAGAATACATTGTCTGGACTTTTTCCCCAACAGAATATAAAACCAAAAAGCTTAAATTAACAAAACCCTTTTTTCTTTAAGCACCCACCTCTGTAGTATTGCAAGTTGTAAACGACAGTCAACAAAAGTGTTACACACACACATGTGCATATGTGCGTGCTTGTGCACACACACTTATTGTCGATTTTTTGGGTCATACTCCAATGTAAATAACAGCTATGTCTTTGTTGACTAACTGGTGGTGGTAGCAGCAGCTTAGTAGTGTCTTGGTTTTGTTTGAAGTGTTCTTTTTGTTTTCCTGTCTTTTGGACTTTTTTCTTTGTTTTTCTTTTGTTATGTGTTTGTTCTTTTTTGTTTTCCCCCTTTAATTATAATTATCTTTTTTCCTTGCGAATGTGACAAAAATAGAGACATGGGGCAAGTGATCAGTGTATGTTGCAGGAAGAGGGATCTGATGCTGGCATAGATTCCCCCACACCAAACACGGAGGTATGTGTGTGCCCTTCCTCTGTATAAAGCTAATAGCCTACACAGTATGTTCTTCCTGTGGGGGTTACTCTTTTGTTATGTATGTGCTTTTTTGTGGTAATTTTTAAAAATTATTATTATTACTTGACCTTAAGATGGGACATGGAGGTCAAAACTGATGAAATTTTGTTTACAAGCTCATGTTAGAAGTTGTACCATATATGGAAAGGGCATCACTAGCAAACTAAATGCTGAAAATCTATAAATCAATCATTTTTATGCACTGTTGCTTGTGAATATGGATAAGCTTTTTTGTTCCAGTGTGTATGAGGATAAACATTATTTTTCTTTTTTCTTTTTTTTCTTATAATGGGGGAACCTCTATTTTGCTTTGCTTGTGGGGGGAAAGTACATAAAATTGTCAGTATGTATGCATATAAATCATTAATGAGTATGTGTTAAATATTTGTTATATTGGTGGCATTTTGCTTTGCTTTGCTTTTGTAACCATTAATTTTATGTTGTGTTGTATTAATTACATAGTTCTGATGTGCATGCTTAAAACAGATATTGCACTCTGGTGCAAATTTGCAGAAATCTTTGAAAGAGAAAACCCCCACGTCTAAAAAAGAAAAGAAAAGATCTGTAAGTACATGTTTTGAATGTAGAAGTTGACAAGTGTACAGAGTACAGGGTCATTACAAAATGTGTATCCTTTTTTTTTTAATGCAAAAGAAATTGCCCTTTTTTTCCCTTTTTTCTTTAAAAGATAGTGTGCACTTTGCGCACTATAACATTTGAACTACAACCCTCTTTCCTTCCCCCCCCACCCCCCACCCCCTTCTAGAAAGAATGTGTTTAATCTGGTTAGACTTCATGATTTGCTGAGGTTAGCAGTTCTGAAGAGTGAAGGTTTCTTTGTTGTTGTTGACTTCAATTTTATGTCTGTTGGATTTTTATTTGATACGGGGGGGGGGGGGCAAAATTTCCCAGGGGTTTATAAAGGGCCAAAGTTGTGAACGATTTTAGTAAGACTAAGTTCTGTTGACATTTGGGTTTAATGTCGGGTTGGGAAATATTGAAAAAGGGGTTTTTTCCTAGTTATTTTGTACCCTTTGGGTTTGTTGGAATTGCAGCTTTTATACTTTCTATTGGTTCACTAGGTTTTAACTTGGTTTTTTGGGTTATGAGTGTTTAAAAGGGAATTCAGTTTTTTTACATTCGGCTAAATACAATGTTGAAATTTTTTCTGTTGTGTCCCCTTCATGTCCCTGGTTAAAATAGGGATAGAGTAGTTCCCCTAAATTTAAATCTTTTTTTCAGGTGTGTTTTTTGGTAGAAAAAAAATAAAAACACCCCTCCGTTGCCTCACACCCATTTTTTTTTAGGGCCAGTATCCTGCATCCCCTTCCCGGAACTTTCCAACATATATTTTGCTTTTTGTGTGTTTTTTGGTGTTTTTTTTCCCATTTTTGCTTCAAAGTCCCAAGAGATTTTTTTTTTAAATTTTTCAGGGAAAATAAATTTTAAAAAATACTTTAAAAAACTATTTGAGATAGAGAAAAAAGTATTTTTTTTTAAGGGAAAAGATGGGAAATTTTGGAAATATTTGTTCAGATCTTACTGTTACATTACTTGCCCAATTAAAGAAAGTATAAATAATTCATACAAACTTTTTCCTGCATTAAGAAAATTTTCCGGGCCCAAAGTTTTGGGCAAGACAAACTACAAAAAAAGTTAATACTCAGAGTCATTTTTAAAGAATTGGATCAAGTGCACATTTTTTCATTAAAATGCATAAAAAAATTCCACTTTTTTTTCCCCTGCGACTTGGCCACACCCTCCCGCCCCACTCTGATCTCCTTCTTTTCACCACCCCCTCACCCTACCCAAAACCCCACATTTTCCCCCCCCCCCCTTTTTTTCTACTGCCTCAGGCCTTGACAATTTTTTGCTAATCTCTGAATGGAGGGAAAATTTTTACTGTCAAATAATTGTACATTGTATGGGGAAAAATGTGTTTTCTATAAAAGCATCCAGCAAGTGTCACACTTTGGGCTATCACTGTTGTAATCATTGTCTTTTTCAAGGGGACATCAAAAAAATGATCTTTCCCCCTTCTGTTTCATGTTTTTGAAAAAAAAAATTATTATATAAAAGTGCTGGCAAAGTAAATTAATTTTTCTTAAATTTTGGGGGCTGTTTGGGGACTGTCAAGCACAAAGGTTAAGAACCCATCTTTGCCCATGTGGCACTGGGTTTAAAACCCCACACGAAGTTTGGCCGAAAACAACCTTGCTTGAAAAATAAAAAAATGCCCATTGCCTGTAAAGTAGAGGGTTTCCCAATTTTAATTTTAAAAATAGCTAGTACCTTCTTACCATTTTGGGAATACTATTTTCATTTTTGGGCCCAAACCCAAGAACTTGTAAAAAATCAGCTGCGGCCCATTACAGGCACGAACGGTTTTAAAGTTTCTCTTTCTTTTAAAATGCATGCTTCTTTTTTGCCCCCTCCATGACTTTGGGTGGGGTCTTCAATACGGGAAAGGTCATTTTTTGATTTTTTCAGGGTTTATTAATTTCAATAATAATTTTTTTTTAAAATAAAACCCTATTCAATGAGAAAACCAAGTAAAAAATCAGGTAATTTTATAAACACTTTTTACAAAAAATGTTAACCCAAAGGGAACCCAACAAAATAAAAAAGGGACAAATTTGCTTTGTAAATAGGGGCCCAGGATGGGGGTTTTTTGGTGTTTTTAAACCCCAAAGTGAAAAAAATTTAAAACCCCTTTTAAAATTTAATATTTAAAGTAAAAAAGGGTTGGAAAAAATTTTTAAAATTTTAAAAATCAGAAAAATTTATCAAAATCAAAAAACCTGCCCTCCCCGCCAAAAAGTAAAATGGGTCTTTGAAAAAAAGTGGGTCAGGTGCAGCCCAAAACCCCATTCACGGTGGGGGTCACAGATAGCTATTTCCCCCCAGGGTGTTTATTTTATGGGGAAAAGCATGCGCAGGGGAACATTTTTGTTTGCCTATTTGAATACTTTGCAAAAGAGAAAAATAGAAAATTTAAAGGAAAATAGAGAAATGCAAAGTCATTTAATTTGAAATGAAAAAAAATTTATTTTAAATGCAAAGAGCGTTTCTGGCCTTCATTCTTCATTTTTTTGTGCAGGCATACCCAAATTCTGACTACAAGAGAAAAAAAAGATGCTAATGGAAAAAAAGTTTTCTTGAAAGGGTATACCTTCACTTTTTTGCTTTTTCTGCGCTTTTCTTTTTTGGGTGTCTTTAGAAAAGCAGCTGGGGTAAAAACCCCCAAAACTTAAAATGGGTTTGTCTGTGTCTATCTTGTGGAAGTTCCGGGTTTTGTTTTCCCCTTTTGGGTTTTTTACCCCTTGGAATACAGTTTGAAAAGAAAATTGGCAGTTTTTATGTTTAAGGCAATGTGGGGCCAAAATTTTACTTTTAAAAATTGAAAAATAAAAAATCTGGGTTTTTGGATTTTAAACTTTTTGTCTATAAATTTAATTTAAAAAAAATGAAAATTTTGTTTTTTTTGGGTAACCCATGTTGTCAGGGAAAACCAAGATCACACCGCCATCTTGGTTTTTTTTGGAATCATTTTTCACCAAATAAAACAATTTTTTTCCCTTTTAATGATTTTTGGAAAACCATATTACAAAAATGGATGATTTACAATTTTATAGAGAGACTTTTTTCAAACATTAATTTCTTTTTTTTATAATTTTTTTTTAAAATGGCATTTTATTTTCCGGTTTTGGGTATTTATTTAATTCTCTTATAACAAAAAATTCTCAAAAAAATGAAACAAAAACTTCCTTTTTTAATTTCGGAAGATTTTTTGGTTTTTGTTCCAAAAGTTTCCTTTAAAACCCTAAAAAAAACGGGGGGAAAAAAAAAAATTTTTGACCAAAAATCCATTCCGGGGGCCAAAACACAAAATTTTGGGGAAAAAACCAAAAAAAGAAAGGGGGGTTTCCAGCCCAAACATTTATTTTCACACCCTTCCGGGGGAAGGCCCCCCCTAATCAAAACAAAAACCTTTCGAACGTTTTCCCCCGTTCGCACCCCCCTCCTTTAAGGGTCAACCCCAAGGGAAATTTTTGGGTAAATGGGGCCCCCCCTTTGGGGTTGGGGGAGGGGGGGGGGGTTTGGGGGGGGGGGGGGGGGGGGGGGGGGGGGGACCCCCCCGGGGGGGGGAAATTTTTTATAATTTTTTGGGGAAAAAGGGGGGAAAATTGTAATGGGGGGATTTGGGGAAGGGGAAATTTGGGGGAATGATGGTTTTTTGTTTGGAATGAAAAATTAAAATTAGAGGTTTTAAAATTTTTGAATTGGGGAAAGAAAAATTTTGAAGCGGGTTTTTTGTAATTCCTCATAGAAGGTTTAGGAGATTATGTCCCCCAAATTAGGGGTTTTTGTCAAAAAAAATAAAGGTTTGGGCCCCCCAAAGTGAAAGCAGTCTTTTGACGGTTTGGGTTGGTCCTGGGGAAAAAAGGATTGCTTAAAATTCCTTGTGTGCTCTAAACTGGTTAAAGGTACAGACTATTTATTTTTATTTTAGGAGCTCTGTGGTTTTGTATTTTTTTTATTTATTTATTTTAATTTTATTCTTTATTTTTCAGGAAAATGTGTGTGGGTTGAATGATGTGTGTTTTTTTAGGTATGCATGTGCAATTTATCGGGTGTGTGGGGGTTTTACTGTTAGTGTGTACAACCCATGGAGAGTATGCAAAACACTATAAAAATTTTTGTCCTTGAAAGCTGGCATCCACTCCATTTCAACATTTTCCATTTAAAGCCTGAATCCTTTTTTGAAAACTGTTCATTCATTCCAGAATTTTTTCCCCCGTATTCTGCCCATACACACGTAATGTTGTTTCTTCTTTTGTGGTCTTTTTGTATAATGACAGTAAAATAAAGAAAAACTCACACACACACACACCAAAAAAACCCACCACAAAGAATTAAAACCCCAAAACACACTCTCCTCTTTTCTGTCTCTCTCTCTCCCCTTTTTCCTCTCCCCCCCTCTCATTCTCCCCCTCACCCCAAAAACCCCTTTATAATTTAAATGCTACAAAAATTTTTTTAAAAAAAAACCCCCCAACTTACCATTAAAATATATTACCTTGGTTTTTTCCCACCCCCTCTTCAGTCAGGAAACATTCTATGCCCTCTACAGCTGCTTACTGTGAAACAAAAAACCACATTTTAAACACGAATAGCTAGCCCAGGTTTCTTTTCCCCCTTTTTAAAAACCCAAAAAGTTTGTTTACACTGGGATTTAAACTTCAGTCGTGACATTTCCCCAATTGGCTCTGCACCCCCTTTTCCCAATTTTTTTTTCCCACACACTGCCGGGATATGGTTCATGTTTGGGGCCGGGTACAAAAGCTTTTTTTAAAAACCCCAAAACCCCTCGTCCCTTTTTGATTTTGGGACATTAAAGCAGACGAAGGGATTTCAGTTTTTAAAAGGGATGGTTTGCTCGGTCAAAACTCGGCACGATTCTAGAAATTTCCCGTTGTTTCCCCCTTCCCAATGCTGTGCATTTTTTTTCGAGTAAATGCAAGGTTTTTTTTCTAAACCTCGGCTTGCTTTTTAAGGGGGCCATTCAAGTTTTAAAATTTTTTTCAAAACCCCATTTTTCTGTTGAAGGGGAGGCAAAAGCACGATGTAAACAACGGCCCCCAATTTGCAATGACATAAGCTTTCACGTAAACCCCGATACAGCAAAAGGGCTAGCTTGTTTTTTGAATTGCCTCAAAATATATAAAGTTCCGTGGATATCTAACCCGTCGAAAAAGTTTTTATTTTCGTTGTAAAATTTTTTTAGCAGTAAAAGCTCTTGGGGTTTAGTGTGGGAGATAATCAGTTTCGTTTGGTGTGTGACACCCCCGGTTTTGTGAACGGGAAATGTGGGGTTTGTTTAGGGCAAAAAGTTTGGTATTTTCACGCATTTTTCAGAACAAAGGAAAACCAAAAAATTGGGTTTGGGGTTTGGTTAGTAAAACTCTTTTTTTTCCCAAAAAAACACCATTTTTAAATGAAATTTAAATATGGAATATGAAAAAGGGTATAATTTTGAGTGAAATTGGAAAAAAACTAAAAATACCAAATTGACCCAAATTTGCAAAATCTTCCCGCCCAAAATTGCCTTTTAAAAAAAATTTTAGAATTTATTGGCCCCTGTACTTGCATTTCCTTTTGGGCTTAATTATCAGACCTGAAAAACTTTTGGGGTTCCCCGGACTGTTTTTAAATCAGTTTTTCCCTTTTTGAGAAAAAAACATGGTGGGTGTGTGGGTTTTTTTCTTGGGTGACAAAGGGGGAGTTCTCACTTGGATTTTATTCTCCAAAATAATACAAACCCGAGGCCTTTGTATAAAAATTTGCTTAGTGGAAAATTTTTTTGCTGAACTCCCAAATGTCGAAAAATTTTTTGAACAACACCCTCTTTGTCATTCCCCAAAAGTTCAAAGATCTGTTTCCAACCCGGCAAATCACCCCCAACCCCATTCCCAACACTTTTAGTTTTTAGCACCAGGGTTTTTACTCTACGGGTTTTATCATGAAAATTCCCGGGATCAAACCCGGGGCCCCCAAAAAAACAGACATCTGCCCGTGTTGGGAAGGGGAATGTGAGCAACCCCTCCCCAAAATCACATCGTAAAAATGGCGAAACTCGGCTGTGGGGGTCCGCTTCCCACTGGCCCACAGCACACTCAAGGGTTGGGACCGGCCGGGTCCAAAAAATTCCCCATGACTCTTTTTGGGGTTCAAACCCCAACCTTCCCGTCCCTAACCCCAAAGGGGCTAACCCTTTTGCTATGGGGGGCTAGTGTGTAAAAAATTTTTGATTTATTTGACAGACCAAAGAAGTATTTTTAAAACCCTTTAAAACTTGATTAAAAAATTTTTTATGTAAAAGAGGGGTTTTTTTTGGTTTTTCCTATTTATATGGGAGAATTAAAACAAAATGGGCCCCAGTATCCCCGAACACTGACCACCATTTACCCCTTTTTGGGCTTTTTTCTATTTTTTACCTCAGAATTTATTTTTTCCCTAAAAATTTTTGCGCTGGGTTTTTTGATGGTTTAAATGTAAAAATAAAAAACCCTGTAAGTTTGTCTCCCAAAACACCCTGCACCCACAGCAGCAGCATTTCATCATCCTCATTATCCTTTATCGTCATGAAAGTTTAAAAATTGCCCCTGAATTTGGTTTGGGCCCCCGGGGCTAGGTTTTTATTGGGAACCTCCGATTTGTTTTCCCCCTACATTTATTTCCTGTTGTTCAAAGGGCTTTGGGGGTTGGGAGAAACCCCCGGGGACAGTTGTTGGAGGGGATTTGGGGGTGGTCCCACCTCAGGTGGGCGACGCATTTTAGAATTTTTGAAGGTGGGGATGCTATACTGAAAAGCCCCCTGGGGATCTCATGGGGGCCCTTTCGTTTTTAACATTGGGACCTTTTCTTTCTTTACGCATTTATTTTTAAAAGACGGGGGTTAAAAAAGTTTGCTCCCTTTTAAACCTATAAAAATGCATCAGCTTCCGTCATAGGGGCTCCCCTTTCCCCCCCCCCCCATTTTTTTTTTTTTCCCGAAAGGGCCCGGGGAAGGGCCCCCTCCCGAACCAGCACCCCCCCCCCCCCCCCCTTTCCCATTTAAAATTTTGGGGTTTTTTGATTCTCAAAGGTTGGGGGAGCTGGGTTACAGAATTTATTTTTGTCCCGACTTCTGTGGGTAGTTATTATATAGTGTGGCACCGGGTACCTGTGCTTAAGGGGGCAGAAGGGGAATCCCGGGGCATTATGAAGGGGAAAAGGTTCGTTCATCTGAAGCAAATTTTTTTTTGAAACCCGGGGGTGCCCCTGCCCCAGACAGTCTTTCCCCGCCCCGTCATGAAAAAAAGGTCTGTTTTTCACTGTTTTGTGGGGTGTGTGTGGCGGGTTTTTTTAGTTTTAGGAGAACAGGGGGGGGTATAATGACGGGCCATCTTTTTTACTGGGTTTGGGAATTTTGGGGTGAGTCGTTTTGTCATTTGAAATGTGTTTGTGCTAGGGGGCATGCATTGGGGGGGGGGGGGGGGGGGGGGGGGAGTTTATGTAAAGGGGATAATAGAATTTTCATTCAGGCTGGGTGGTTTTTTGAGAAGGGTGTCAGTTTGTGATTGGAGATTTATTGTTAAAGCCCGTGGGGTAGGGGAGGCTATTTAAACATTGTGTGATAGCGAGTGGGGGAAGAGAGAGAAAATTCCCCCAGTTTCTTGAGAGAGTTTTAAAAAGGGAAGTGACTGGGGTTTTCTAACCTTGAATGTGTATGTGCTTTTTGTATGTCTGGATTAAAAGTTTTAAAAGGCCCCCGTTTGTCATTGAAAATTTGTGTGTGTGTGTGACAAAACGGGGCAATTTAATCCCCTTTTCCCATGAACAAGCCTTGAAGGCCAAGAGAAAATTTCAAGAAGGAAAAAATAAAAAAGAGCAAAAGGGGGCGCGGGAACAGCTCCGAAATTTTAAATCGGTTAAATTGGGCCTTTCTTCTCGGGGGAAATTTTCTTTTTTTGTGTAGCCCTTTTTTTTTTTCTAAATCATTTACAAAATTGTTTGGGGGGATTTTTTTCCCTTTTTTTCATCTTTCTCTTTTTTTTCACGTTTGTCTTTTTCCTTAACTGCATTACAAGGGGATTTGGGGGGCTGTGTTGAAGAGTATTTTAAGGGAAATTTTTCCATTTAAAGTGCGGAAACCCCCGGGGCTTTTTGCAATTGGGTTTCCCCCGTCCCCTTCTGCCCGTGTTTTCCTGTTCATTGTTAAGGGTTTATTTAGTAATGGGTTTAACCCCGCCCAGCTTCAGTGGGGGATTTTTTTCAGGCCCCTTTTTTGGGCATCGGGAGGGGTTTAAAGGGCCCGGGAAAATTTTCTGAGGGAAATTTTTTAAAAGTAATGATTGGGGGGGGGGAGGGTGGGGGGGATGAAGGTTTATTGGGAAATTTATTCAAATTTTAACTTGGGTGGGGGCCCCCTTTTAAAAGGGTTTTTTTTCACTAAATTTTGGAAAACTATTTTTATCCCTTTAAAAAAAAAAAAAAATTTTTGCCGCCCTAATAAAATGAATTAAACCAACATAAATTTTAAGTTTTAAGTTTTTTCAAATTTTAAAAATATCTTTTTGTAATTTTTTTTAACATCAAACCCCGGGAATTTTTTAAAAGATACAGACAAAAAAAAAAAAAACAAAACTTTAACCCCTTTCTGAATATCTTGACGTGGTAAATTTTATCTGACAGCTAAAACCCCTAAAAGAAAGGCTGAATTTTTTTCACAGATAAAATTTGGGTCATTTTTTGAGAATCAGTTTTTAAATTAAAAGTTCTCATGTTCATTGAAAATTTAGTTCACTCCTTTTTGGGAAATGGGATTTTTTAAAAAAAAAAGACCCCCCCCCCCCCCCCCCAAAAAAAAAAAAAACACCAAAACCCCCAAAAAAACAACCCCTCTTTTTAAAAAAACCAAAAAGAAAGGCGAAACCCCGAAAAATATCCCTTAAAAAATAGAAAAAACCCCCAACCGGGAAATTAACTAAACCATTTACCCTTTTAAACCCCAAAACCCCCTCAGTTTAAAAAAAAAAAAACCCAAAAAAAATTCTTTTTAAAAGTTTTTTTAAATTTGGCCCCCGAACAAGTTTTGGGGGCAATCCTCCAAAGGAAAAATTTTTTTTTAAACCTTTAATTTTTTTAAAAGCCACTAAGCCCTTTTTTGGTATGCAGGTTTTAAAATTAAATTTTCTACATTTTGGCAGTTGATTCCCACGTTTTATTTATGTGGCGGTTCCCGAAATTTTAAAATTTTTGGGCATTGGCAATTCCCCTTTTTGTGGGGGGTTTTTGCAAAAACCCCCGGGGGTTTAAAAGGGGAAACCCACAGTTTTTACCATTGGGGCTGGAAAACCCCAAACAAATTTTTCCCCCGATTCCCCGCTTTGGTCCATCCCCCCCACTCCCTCACAACCCGGGACCCGGGCTGATTTGGCCCGGTCAGGAAGCCAGAAAGGGGTTTGGGGACCGAGGGGGCGAAGGGAGTCACGCCACACCAGTTGGGGAGCAAGGAGGAAAATCCTGCGGCTGTTCCCCCTGGGGAAGATCTTCCGGCAACTGGGGGGGGCGGGGGCCCGCGAAATCGGGAGAACAAAAAGGGGGAGGAGTCGAGGGGACACCAAACCCCGCGCACACAGCGGGGAAAGTGGGGGGGGGGGGGGAGGGGAAAAAAAGTGAGGGGGGGGCTGCAGGCCAGGTGAAGTCGGGCCCGATTAGGGGAGGTGACCGGAACCCCTCCCCAGTCATCGCCGGGCCGCCCCTTGAAACCCCCCTGTTTGGGATGGGGCCCGACGAGGTGGACGGAGGGGAGTGAGAAAAACCCCCCCCCACTTTTGAGCATTGTGGGTTTTCGATGGGTGTGGGAGGGGGGTCACCGCTCTGGCAGCTGGGGGTGCCCCCCAAAAGCCATTTACCCCCCCGGGTTTATGGAGGGAGTAGTTTTAACCCTGCTGTCACCTTGGGCAATGGGCTTGGGGCTGGTCATTGTCCCGTCCCCCTGTGCGCTCCCTGCTACAAGAGGGTGGGGGAACAAAAACTGGGGCTCAGCTGAGAATGCAAGAATTTTTATAGTTTTCACTCGAAAAGGTTTGGTTCCTTTCCAAGCCCCTTCTGTGAATACCTTTTTTTGTTGTGAAGGGGGTTTTTTTTGGGGGTGGTGTTTTTTTTTTTTTTTGGGGGGGGTTTGTTGTTGGGTGATGGGACAGAATTTTCACAGTGTTTTTGGGGTGAAGTTGTACATGTATCTGCTTGCCTCCCACTTTGTGAATGCTGAGATTTGGGGGGGTGTTTACCAAAATTTTGTTTGGGTTTCCCTTTTAGAAGGTGCTGCAACAAGTTTAAGGTTGTCCCGTGTTGTACTCTGCCTTTTGGGTACGGTGGGCCTGGCAATTTTTTTCAACACTGAGTGAAGTTGGTTATGTTCCCTTTACAACAGTTGAGTTTTTTCTATTCCCCAAAATATATTTTAAATATATCTGTTTCCAAATTTTAGATAACAGTAGTGTGTTTCTGTCCCTCACTTTTTTGAATGCTTTGTCCTTTCATCAGGAGATGTGGGGGTCAGACAACCTGGGTATCCTTTTGGGTTAAAAAAAAAAATTTTTTTTTTTTAAATAATTCTGGGAAGTTTACAATTGTGGCCCGTAGCCCCAAAAAAAAAACCCCAAAAATTGGGGAAAAAATGTTTAAAAGTGTCTTGAAAAAGGTTTTGCGCAGTTTGGCAATTTAAATGAGATTTGTTTTATAATTGAAACCACAGCATTTTGGAGTGTTTTTTGTTTGATATTCTGTAAGTACAAAGATTTATTTATGCTACTTTTGGTTTCCATGTCACAACCGCAACACGGCTAAAAATATAACTTTAATCATCAAATACTAGGAAACCAATTAATATTTCATAATTTTTTCAAAAGAATGCAGATTATGACAGAGTACTCTAAAATATAACAAAAAGCCATAAACTTCCAATGACATTTATTTTTCAAGGTCTATGTCACAAAAACCTCACATGTTTCTGAGAATAACCCATATATGTGTGGCACCGATATCTGTGCTTCAGGGAGCAGAAACGACGCATTATGATGAGGGACAGGTTCGTTCATCTGAAGCATGTCTTGAACCAGGGGGGTGCCTTCCTGCCCCAGACAGTCTCCCAGCCCAAGCTCATGAAGAAGGTCTGTGTTTACTGTTCTGTGTGTGTGTGTGTGCGGTTTTTGTGAGTTTGAGGAGAACAGGGTGGGGTATAAGTGACAGACCATCTGTTTTACTAGCTGGAGTATGCGTGAGTCGTCTGTCATTTGAATGTGTTTGTGCTAGAGACATGTCATGGGGGGGGGGGGGGGGTGATGTAAGGGGGGGATGTCATGGGGGGGTGATGTAAGGGGCATAATAGAATGTCATTCAGGCTGGGTGTTTGTGAGAAGGGCTGTCAGTTGTGATTGGAGATGTTATTGTTAACATCTGTGTGTATGTGAGGCTATCAGTCATTGTGTGATAGCGAGTGAGAGAGAGAGAGAGAGAAAATCCTCAGTTTCTTGTGAGAGTTAAATGTATGTGACTGGCTGTCTAACCTTGAAAATGTGTATGTGCATATGTATGTCTGTGATACTGTTAATAGGCCCTCAGTTTTTCATTGAAAGTTTGTGTGTGTGTGTGACAGACGGTCAATTTAATCCGCTTCCATGAACAAGCCTTGAAGGACCAAGAGAAAGTCAAGAAGGAACATGAACAAGAGCAAAGGGAGCTGCGGGAACAGCTCCGAAATCTAATCGGTAATTTGTCTTGCTTCTCTGGGGTAACTTACTTTATTTGTGTAGCTTGTTTTTTTTTCAAATCATTGACAAAGTTGTTGGGAGGAGGGTTTTTTCCTTCTTTCTCATCTTTCTCTTTTTCTTCACATTTGTCTTTTTCCTTAACTGCATTACAAGTGATTGGGGTGCTGTGTTGAAGAGTAGTTCACAGAATTCTTCCATTTATGTGCGGAAACCCCGGGTCTCTGCAGATGGTTTCCCTGTCCATTCTGCTGTGTTGCCTGTTCATTGTTAAGGTTCATTTAGATAATGTTAACCCAGCACCAGCTTCAGTGGGGAGATTTAATCAGGCTCTTTAGGGTCATCAGGGAGGGAGTAAAGCCAGGAAAGTTGCTGAGAATTTATAAATGTAAGTGATTGGGGGGGAGGGGAGGCTGGGTGGATGAGTGAGTGAATTGATTCAAATTTTAACTTGCTGGAGCCACTTTAAAGGGTTTTTTATCACTATTCTGGAACAGACTATTTTTATCCCTTTAAAAAAAAAAAAAAATTCTGCCGACATAATAAAATGAATTAAACCAGACATATTTCAGTTCAAGTTTTTTTCAATTTAAATATATCTTTGTGTAATTTTTTTCAACATCTAATCAGTGAATTTTTTAAAAGATACAGACGAAAAGGTTTTAACACATAACATGCTGAATATCTTGACGTGGTATTAGTATCTGACAGCTAAACCACATAAAAGAATGGCTGATTTTACACAGATAAATTTGCTCATGTTTGAGAATCAGTTTTGAAGTTAAAAGTTCTCATGTACATTGAAAATTCAGTTCACTCCTTTTGTACTGGCATTCTTTAAAAATAAAGACACCCCCCCCCCCCCCCAAAAAAAAAAAAAAAACCCCACACACACACAAAAAAACAACCCTGCTTTGCCAAAAGTATACTCAAATTTTGAAATGCAGCACCACGATCAGTCATCAGTTAAGGGAAGCAACTCCATACCAAAGGAAATAGTTGATCTAATGGCATGAGTAGTTTCCCCTTTGATTGGGTTTGCACACGCACATCATTTTGTGGTTTAGACTGCAACTTGAGGGTTTTAATGGGGTTTTACTTTGCAGAACAGTACGAGTCGCCTTCAAGAATTTTATCATTTATCTGTTACAGCGATGATGCATTTTTATATGGAGTGCGATGATATATTGTCGTACATTTTGGAGTTGTTTCCCCCTTTATTATGGGCGTTACAGATGATTTTTTTGCATTGTCAATCCTCACTGTTGTGTTGCGGGAAAAGGTCTGAACGGGGAATCCACAGTCACCATTTTAAGGGAACTGGAACCCAATTTGTCCCCCCATTCCAGTTGAAAAGCCCCCCCCTAACCCCCACTCCCTCACAACCCGGGGGTGGGCTGAAGGCCAGGTCAGGATGCCAGAAGGGTTGGGGGGACGAGGGGCGAAGGGGAGTCACGCCCACCATGGAGAGAGGGAGTCCTGCGGTGTTCTCTGGGCCACGATCTTCACGGCAAGCTGGGGGCAGGCGGGGGTCAGCGAGTCGGCAGAACAACAGGGAGGACGTCGAGGGGACACCAAACACGCGCACACAGCGGGGATGTGGGGAGGATGAAAAGAGTGAGGGCGGAGCTGCAGGCCAGGTGAAGTCGGCCAGATGTAGCGAGGTGACCGGTACCATCCCCAGTCATCGCCGCCTGCCCCATGAACACTGTAGGGATGGGGCTGACGAGGTGGACGGAGAGAGTGCAGAAAACGTCCTCAGCCACTCTGAGCAGTGTGGGTTGTCGATGGATGTGGGAGAGTCACCAGCTCTGGCAGCTGTGGTGCCCCCAAGAGCCATCAGCCCCAGGGATGATGGAGGGAGTAGTTATAACCCTGCTGTCACCTCTGACAATGACTTGGGGCTGGTCATCTCGTCTGTCACATCTCTGTGCAGCTCCATGCTACAAGAGGGTGAGGAGACAAACACTGACATCAGCTGAGAATGCAAGAATATATAGTAGTCAGCTCTGAATGTAGGTAGCCTGTACCAAGCACTTCTGTGAATACCATGGTTTGTTGTGAAGGGGTTTTTTGGTGGTGGTGTTGTTGTTGTTTTTTTTTGGGGGGGGTGTATGTGTGGTGATGGTACAGAATTGCACAGTGTCTGGGTGAAGTGTGTACATGTATCTGACTTGCCTCCCACTTTGTGAATGCTGAGATTGTGAGGGTGTCAGCCATAAATATTGTGGTTGCCTTGTAGATGGTGCTGCAACAATGTGAAGTGTTGTCCTGTGTTGTACTCTGCCTTAGAGGACTGACTGGGGCCTGGCAATTTTGTCAACACTGAGTGAAGTTGGTTATGTTCTTCACAACAGCTCGAGTTATTCTATTCCAGTATATATAAGATATATCTGTTACCACTGTAGATAACAGTAGTGTGTGCTGTCTCTCAGCTTTGTGAATGCTGTGTCTACATCAGGAGATGTGAGGTCAGACAACGCTGCTATGGTGAGAGGGATGACTGCAGACAAATGTAAGGTGGAATGGATTTGAATGATATGATGTGATTGTAGTTCAGAAAACTGCTGTGGAACAACCACAGTGAGCTTCTGTCTTCAAACTGTGCCTTTTGATAGGGAAAAAAATAGACTGTGTGTGAGTGTGTGCTGTCATTTTCTTCATGATTTTATCACTAATTAGGGATGTTGCAGAATCTGCCAGACCATATTGATGGGGGTGGGGGGGGGGGGGTGGAAACATTTTTAGTTTACTGAATAAATGATATTCTCCACCCTTCAGAAGTGTTCTAAATATTTCCTCTTTTTTTATTTTTCCTTTTTTTTGTTTTTGTTTCTCTTATTACTTTTTGTGTGTTGCTTACTTGTTCTTTTCTTTTTAGAAATTCACATTGTTGATTCTACACATTTAAGCATATTCTCCCCCCACCCCCCACCCCCCTCACTTAATTGGTGCTAAGAGCATGTGAACAGCTCAGTAGCTTTTTTTGATAGCGTGTGCAATATCTCTGTAGTGTCTGTTTTTTAGTTTATTGAATCCTGATGTAGGTTTAAAAAAAAAAATCTTATTTACCATTCATAGTTGAAAAAATGTAGTTTTAGTAAGTTTATATCAGGGGCTAGGTTTATTTGCTTCGTCAGTTAATGTATGCAGTGATGTTTTATCTTTTAGGGGAATCCTTCCTGTTTGATGACCAATCCTCAGTTTTCAGACGTGGGAAAAAGTAAAAGAATGGCAGATAGATCTCTAAAAGTCAGCTGCTTTTCGAGAGAGAGAGAGAGAGCATTGCCACCTTAAGTGGCTTTCCATCTTGGGAAAAACGTTTTCCTGACTGCTTATGTATTGTTTCTATTGAAAGCGTTTTTATGTGGTTGTTTTTCTCAACAGAATATTTCCTGGGACAAAAATGTCCTGTTCCTTAGGTTTCTTCTGCATGCCTTAAACGTCATTGGATGCAGGACTGTGGTTTATTATTTTGTACAGATGACCACTCATGGTGTAGTGGATGGGGCAAAGTCCATCTTTGGGTATCATCGAGCTCACGGGCTCATACTTTCTACACAGGTGACTTAGTCACCATGGGTTTACTAAGGCATGATCTGGTCAGAAGAAAATGATATTGCTGACAGCTTTAAGAAATGTGCATACATTGGTTAACATTATGATACTTGATAGACTTGCACAGTTTTTCCAGGCTACTGTCAATTTTGTGTTAGACTTTCTTTCTTTTTTTTTTCTTGGTGACATTGCCTTTCAAATAAGAGCCTATATATATATATATATATATGTGTGTGTGTTTAACATACTGCCTACACAGAGACTCTTATCTCTTACACACATACACACCTGTCTTGTATATTTTGGGTTCGGGGTTTTTTTGTGGTTTTTTTTAGGGGGGGGGGGGGGCTTCTGGAGATTTTATAGTGGGTTGTTTGGGGGGGGGGGGGGGGGGGGTGTTGGCTTTTTTGGTTATCTTTCCATGTCATCCTCTTGGTGTGTTGTACCAGCCATGAGTCTTAAGTTTGTGTGTCTGTTGTGAGTGCTATGCATGCATGTTTTCTGTTATGTGACGTCTGTAATCTATTATATATATATATCCAGTTCTGACAAGTAGAAGAGTACTGCCATGGCAGTTAGGCATCAGCTGTCCATTGAGTAATGTATTTACTACTACTTATTTTTTTCAAACTGGGGATGATTACAAATCAGTGGACTGGAGGGGCTGACATTCCCTGCATAAGAAATTTGGCAATAGACTTTTCTTTTGGGGTCTTTTTTTTCTTTAAATAAAGTCAGACAAGGTTAAGCGTTTGATTGATATGATTGAAATAATTAACACATATAGTCAATAAAATTTGCTGGTCTCTGCGACAGCACTAAAACCAGTGATATGGCTTTGGTTGAGCTCTTAAGCAACATCAATGATTTGTCTTATTTTACACCGAAACGGTAACAATGCAGATAGCATTGAAAATACTTTCCTTAACACAATTTCTTCCCCCACCCCACCCTTAACTACTCTCCTCCTCTTTGTCTGCCCAGTGACATGTATCCATGGACAGATGTATCATGTATGTGATAAATTCCCAATTGGTGTGCAGGGAAATGTATTAACCAATACTGACATTTTATGCCTCATGGTAGTCCAGTTTGTTGGAAACTGTCTGTGTTGATGTGTATCTCTCTCCTGGTAGTTTGGGTATTGGTACTTCCTCATGAGTCTTTGGGTCTGTTGTCACTTGTGGCATAGGCCTGCATTTTGGCATCGGGTACTGCAGCATGTGGAACTGGTGCAACCTTTGATCTGTGTGCTAGTTGTTTTTGAGATCAAGTGTCCTGTGTCGTTGTGGTTTTCACCACCCACCCTCCCCTCCTCTCCCAATCCCACTGCTGAGAGGCTTAAAAGCTTTGTGATCGTTTGTTGTTAAAATTATGGCATTTTATTACATTTGCTTTTCTGACAGTAATAAATGACAAACGTTTTTGTTTATTCCTTGGTTTGTAAGGTGGTGATGATCAGCTGATTTGTGCTTTTTTGTTTTGGATTGGGTTTTTTATCACCGGCAAGCTCCTTCTTTACTAAGCCTTGTTCTCTTCACTGTCCTGTGAGAGACTGTACTGTATTGTACATAAGTCATGATATTGTGTGTTGTAAGATGAGTTTAAGACATTTTCACTTGTGAAACAAAAACCAAAAAGCAGTCATAAGTTGAAGCCTATTTAACAAAATGCTGTGTACTAAATATTTATCAGTTATTGTGTACTGTATAGGGTTGTAGTTCAAAGCACTTTCTTTTTTTTATACTTACAACAATAATAAATCAGTGACCCTGGCAGCTATTGTGATTATTTTTTGCTGGTGTATGCTACAAGGTAAAGGAATTCATTTTCTGTTGTAAAATGTTAAACTTAACATTTTGTAAGATTTTTAAGGCTGATACCTCTCCTCCCTTTTTTATGATTTGTGCTTTAATTTTGTACTCTTTTATTTATTGTTTTGTGCGTCTAAGCTTGTATAAACTTGTCCTGCCTGCTAATCATCTGCTTTATGGATGATTTGTTTCTTCCATTTTCAGAGGTGAATTAGTTTTATTATCTATCAGTTTGCTGCAAACCCCCTTGGCGAAAAAATACGTTTGACAAAAAAAAGGACAAAGTGTACTTGAGATGACAAGAAAAAGGACAAAGTGTACTTGAGAAAGGCAGCTTTCCTAATGAAATCATGAGAGTAGCTTCAGTTTACATATCAGTCTGAAAAAAAAGGTTTTAATGTTTTAAAAGGGAAGAAATATACAGGGAAATAGTAAGGAAAATGATAAATTGGTTTGCAATTGTCATTCAGAAAGTTTAATATTTTTTTAGTACAAATGTCAGAGGTGTTAATATACTCCATCTTGGGGATCCTGGGGGCTCTTTTTAAGTTAAAATAGCATCCCCACCTTCTGGAAATTCTGTGCTAGAAATTTCCCCACAACTATCTCTCTCTTCGTCTTTTTCCTTACTTTATCTGTAATCATTTCTTGCTTATTTTCTGTCTTTACAGTCCATTATCCTGGCTTTTTTCCAGCAAATCTTACAAACATTTTTTCCATAGGTTAAAAGACATTTTCCCTGTATATTTCCCTGTAGGCACATGATGTCCATTCTCCGGTGTTATTTGCCCGTATGGCATTTTTCCCTTGGTTTTATTTGTATATTGAAGTGTTCATTATCCTTTTTTTAACACACTTTTTTGTAATCTGGGGATCAGAGATTGAGTGGAGTGGCTGGTGTCTTCAGCATGGCCTGTTTTATTGGTCTTTAGGAATAAAATGATTAAGGTTCTTTGTCATTTTATGTTCTTAGTGGGTGGTGGTTGTTGTTTTTTTTGGGGGTGTTTTTTCATATGGACAGCTTGATTCTTCCGTTAATTCAGAAATAAACAGAACCAATTTCTTTTCTTGGCGTTACTCCTTGATTTAAAGCAGGCTGAGAAAAGCTGAGGGATAGACTTGACATTTCACTGTCAGTTTTCCCAAATACTGGAAGAAGTACATGCGTGCTTGCAAAACATTCCACACATGCTAATTCACAAACAAAAAAACAAAAAAACAAAAAACAAATCAGCTTACCGGATGGTTGATAAGCCCATCATCTAATGTGTTGAGCAAGTTTCACGTTGAGACTGGGTGAATGAGGTTTTCACATCCCACTCAAAACACTGACGTTGAAAAAAGACTGTGCCTTAAAATAAACATGTATACTTACTACATGCTTGACACAGGAAGGAGAGTCAGGCACTGGCAAGGCTGCATATAAGCTGATCTATAAGATCATTAAAAAAAAAAAAAATCCCACCCTTAACCCATTATTGGTACAGAGATCTGAACATGTGATGTCAGGACAATCTGGACTGGAAGCCTGTTACATAACCACGGCTAGCACACAGTCACACAATAGCAGGTGAGAATGACCTTGCCTGGAGGAGATTAGTTTTCAGTTATTGCCTTTCAGGAGTGTGAATGTCAGGACTTGGTGTGAGAACTGGAGTGGTTTACTGGGGGAAGGTATGCACCTGCCCACCCATCTCCTCCTCCTCCTCCCTTTCTCCATTCCAGCTCATTTTCCTAAAGCCAAAAACAGCACCTAGTGAAGGTGATGTTGAATTCAAGTCTCTTTTTTTTTTCTCTCTCTGTCTTTTCACCCATTCACACAGTGTGTCTCTCTCTCTCTCTCTCTCTCTCTCTCTCCTCTCTCTCTCTCTCTCTCTCTCTCTCTCTTCTCTCTCTCTCTGCTGTCTCGTGTCTGTCTGTCTGTGTGTCTATTCTCTCTCTCTCTCTCTCTCTCTCACGCTCTCTCTCTCTCTCTCTTCCTCACACACACATACCTGTATTTTCTTTAGTCTATTTTATAAGTAGGTTATGTGTTTGCTTATGTAGTCAGTGTCTTGACATTGTTTTCTGTTTCTCCGATCTTGTGCATTTTGTTCCTCCTGTATTAGCTGCCACCTGATTGTTGGCTCTTTTTTTCTCTCCAGTTAATGGCCCAACAACACTAGAGTGGGCAGAATGAGCTTCTTTCAAATCTGTCGTATAAAGTTTGGTTGCAGGCATTTTGTCTGTGTGTTGTCTTTGTAAATGTTTGTAGATAGATTTGTATCTTTGAAAAATTTATAACTAAAAACATGTACAGTAGATTGTGTGAAATGTTTTTAATACTAGATATTTATTCTTTTTTGGTTCTTTTGATATGTTTTCTCCATTCTTTTTTCCATCATGAATTATTGATATAAATTTATGTATGGCCATGTAAGGATATTTTGTTTCTGAATGTGAGTAAACAAAGGGAAAATGTGATTAAAAGTGATCTTGTCAGGAGGAGAGTCTGAAGCCAGGTGTTGAGTAAGACTGTCTTCTGCTGCAATTAAAGTTTTGCATTTCATTTAGAAAACATATTTTTGGCTTAAAAGTGTGAGATGTTGGTGGCATGCGTGATGAAAGAGAAGAGGTAGACAGCATCTCAACATTGAGTCGTTTTATTTAGTAGTGTCACTGTTGTTGCATGTTCCCCAGCTGAATACACCCAGGGTATCACCTAGAATATGCACTTTGACTCGCTCATCTCAATTAGGAATCACTGTGAGATTGAAAGTATGACTGTTTTCAAGGACCCTTCCAGGAATAGGTTGCATAATCCAACCTCAGGATTTTATCCTCCTTTGAAGCAGAATGCAGGTGGTTATGCAAAGACTTAAGAGCTTTTCATGGCTGAATTCATGAAGGCAATTACAGCATAATATTTTAAAGCACAGTCCACTATGAATCTCGAGACTGGTAATTTTGACACAAATTCACCACCAGCATAAGAGCAAGGGAGAAAATCAAATTGATATTCATTATGAGACTAGGGCAACAGGGCCACTGAATCAGAAATTTCCTTTTATGATCAATAGTGAAGATAACATTATTAATAGTGGTCCGTTTGGGTTTGAGACTTCTTGACAGAGCTGTACTTTGATTCTAAGCTGCTTATATAAAAAAAATTTAAATTCCGTCGTCAACCAGCCCTGTGAGATAATTGTAGATGCCTGCAGTATTTTTTTTTAAAAACTATTTGAGCTACTCTCAAAAGCTGCATCACAAAAGTGGAAGATGCTGAACTGTGTGGTCCAGTCTTCCCAGTAAACCCATAGCAAACTCTGTGAGTAGAAGCTAGTCAGAACCCCTCCCCAACCCTACAAACACCCTTTGCTTTATAATGGGATTCCAACCCATGTCCGTACAGCAAATGATGATAATAATGATGATACCCATGGCAGCTAGTGAAAGTGACAGCTGGAAGGGACAGCCACCTTTCTGCATTGTGGAAGCCCAGTGAGGTAGGCAGCTAGCTGTCTTTGGTGATCTCAAGAAATGTTGGCTTCTTTTTCAAACAAAGCCGAGTTTCCTTGTCTGAAGGAGGTGACTCTTCCTGCCTGTTATGCTGTATATGCTACACCACATCTGCTTAGTATTGACAGCAGGGGGAAAGGAGAGGGGTCAACTCTCTCTCTCTCTCTCTCTCTCTCTCTCTCTCTCTCTCTCTCTCTCTCTCCTCTCTCTCTCCTCTCTTCTCTCTTCTCTCTCTCTTCACACACACACACACTGTAACTGCTGCCATCAATGATCACCAGACCTCACTCAACTTTGTCAGTAACTTGAGTAAATGAAACGATTATCTTCGAGGTTGTCCTGTCCTATGAGCGATTTGATGATCAATTTGATTAATAAAAGAGGATCTTTTTTTTTTTTACATCCTATATGACATATATTCAACATTACCTTACCTGCTCATATTGGGGAGTGGGGGGGGGGGTTCCCTCACATTATTTTTTTTAAGAAATTGATTGAAGGTGAGAGTAATGATCTGTGGACAGCTTATCAAAAATGTTTGCAGATGGTAGTTTGGCAAAAAGCACATTGCTCTCATCATTTTCTTTCAGCTGAAACTCTTTATAGATTTTTGTTTTAATATTCAGTGGCATACGTTTTTTTTCTACAACACACACACACACACACCTGTGAGCTCCATAGCACGATTGCAAACAGTAGCCTAGGCTACTTGATTGAAATTTTTACAATCTATTTTGATAAAAACCACCAGATGCTGAAACATCATATTTGGCGTAAACACTGCAGAAGACCACCATTTGATGACCTAGGCTAATGTTATATTTGATGTCTTATGCCCAGCAGTGTAGAGTCTAAGAAACGTTTGGGATTAAAAACCAGAACAATACAAAACTGCAAATGGCTCCTTTGTCATGACCTAATGTTGTAGCTGATGTCATATCCCCTGATATGAGATAGGGTGTATTTTATATTGGAACATCTCTCCAATGGTATGAATAAAAAAAAATTTTTTTTTTTAAATCAACAAAAAAGAAAACCCTTTTGTGTTCAAGTTGTGGTTTTCAAGTTGCCACAGTTACAAAATGTGTATGCATATAATTGTGTTGTTGTGCGTGCGCCCCTGTGTATGTGTGTTTGGGGGGGGGGGGGGGGGGGGGGGGGGGGGGGGGGGGGGGGGGGGGGGGGGGGGTATGGTGAGGTACATGGTTGTGGAGCTTGTGTGTGTATGTGCATTTGAATTTGTTAACATTGTTATTGGTTGTATGTGTAAGAATATGTGGAATGCAAGTGCTTTGTATTTACAAGATATAGCGCTATATAAATTCCATTTATTATTATTATTATTATTGATCTTTATTGCATAGATTCTGTTACTAGTACATAGATCTATTTTATTATCGATTTTTTAAAATTAAATTCTGTAATCGATAGAAAACAAAAACCCCAGGCAGGCTTTTAAGATACCAAACTGTGGGCAGTGCTGACAGACAGACAGATAACAGACAGACCGACAGGTGTAAGCAAGTGGGGCAGTCAGTCAGCCATGGACACAGTGATCACAACAAAAGAAGGCTAGGCAGGATAGTTGACGCTGCCGCTAATCGCTTGGAAAAGCGTTTATCTGTCTCTAGATCAGAAATGACAGTGCTGCTGCATGATGGCCTCTACACAACACAGGTGTGCTTGAAGAAACTCTAGCTGGGCAAGCGCCAGAAAGGATAGGAAACCGTAAAGAATGAAGAAAACACACGCCTGCGCGCATGCACGTACACACACGCACAAAATTTTATTCATTCAAAACAACGTAGTACCAATGTAAGACAAAGCTTTTCAAAAGATTTCTTTTTACTCCGCATATAAATAAATTTTTGTCCTGCCAAGTACTGATGTTCAAAAACATTGTGCAGAATCTTCTGCATAATTTTTCTGAATGCCACACCGTTTTTTGCCCTCCGTAAAGGTAGCCGCATTCCGACTTCCGGGATGATGTCTTAACACGACAATAGCGTGCATGCGTTTTTTGTGAGGGGGGGGGGGGGGGGGTGGTTTGGGTTTGGTTTTTTTTGGTTTTGTTTTGGGTTGTTTTTTTGTTGGTATTTTGGTTGGGGGGGGTTTTGGTGGGGGTTTTTTTTTGGGGGGGGGTTGGTTTTTTACTGTTGTCATCCATTTCTACAGCACGAGATGGCCTACTCTTCCTAAAGGCGGAACAGGTTATTAACGTGTGCGCAAGATGTTCTGCGTGCGTTCATACACAGCATTTCGGTTTATAGTCTCATTCGAAGGTCTTTTGCAGGGGAGGGGAGTGGTAACTGATGTTAACTCCAAGGGGGAAAATTTCCCCCCAAAATGCCTCGGTGGTGGCTCGAACCAGGGCCGTCAGATCACGAGCACGACGCTCTAACCACCACCACTGGGCTGTCCCGTCCCGTCTCCTCTAGTTGTTTTTTCCCCCGGGAAAGTTAAGTTTGAATTGTGATTTCCAGGCTTTTCTGTGCCAATCCAGTCCAACCTTGTTGGTTCATAGCCCTGCCGACCACATCAGGGCTGTCACCTGGGTGAAGAAGACTTCGCATTTATTACCCTCCTAAACAAAACAACGACATCATCAACTTTGCTGTGATTGACAATCAGACAAGAACTAACCCCCCCCCCCCCCCCCCCCCCCAAAAAAAAAAAAAAAAAAAAAAAAAAGAAAACGCAACAAACAAAAAATCCAAAACCTCTTTGAAGGAGGTGAAGTTCAGACAGGATGGACGACTGCCTGAAGGGCTTCGCAAACTAAACATACATCGATCACTTACAACAATACCCGGGGTGGACGAAGGTTCAATAAAGCAAGACTATATCCCGGTAGGTGTGGTGGTAGGAGAGCTAAGCCAATCAAGACTTACCCACCAATAGCAATTGAAGGGGTGGGGTGGAGAGAGTAAGCACACTTGTGTGTTGTGATTGCAAACACTATTGGCTGTTGTTGCCTGCTGGCCTCTGTGGAGTTATTTATGCATGCTGTGTCTTTATGCTGACTCTGTGGGTGGGTGGCATATGTTATGGGTGGCATACATTGTGTGGGTGGGTGTCGTACGTATGTGGGTGGGTGTGGTTTTAAAAAAAAATTTAACGTCTTTCCACATTAAGGGATATTAGACAGTGTGTGTGTGTGATTGACAATGTTGAACAAGAAGTGTAGTGCATAAATTTATCAACAAGAGAGAGAGTATGTGTGTACATGTGCGAGCGTTGTTGACTTCAATTTTACGTCTGTTCACTTCTAGTGATATTAGACGAGTGTGCGAGCGTGCATGTGTGTGTATGCCCGCCCCCCCTCCCTCTCTCAATCTCTCTAACACACGCGCGCGCGCACAGAGCGTTTGTACTTTCTTCTGTCTGTTTCCATAGTCTGAGCGTCTTTAGAAGTATACGGCAGTTCCAAGCTTACATAACATGCATTGATTGACAAACGCTACATTACAGC
>CM054141.1:63220864-63275864 GCA_028751875.1 Rapana venosa
TAAAACACACAACACAAACATGTTCACGTCATTGTCTGTCTGACTGGCTGTCTGTCTGTCTGTCTGACTGACTGATTGGCTGACGGACTGGCTGTCTTCTGTCTGACTACCTATCTGTCTGTATGTCTGCCTATCTATCTGTCTGCTGCCTATCTGCCTATCCGCATGTCCGCCTATCTGTCTGTCTATCTATCTATCTAGCTGCCTGGCTGGCTGTGTGTCTTCTGTCTGTCTGTCTGTCTGTCTCCCTACCTGTCTGTCTGTCTGTCTCCCTACCTGTCTGTCTGTTGGTGGCTGCCTTCCTCTCTGCCTGCCTCAGTGCCTATATCTTCGTGCACGCACGCCTGCGCACATTATTAGTGCATATAAATATGTGCGCGCGTGGCGTGCACGTTTGATCCTTATCAGTAGCGAAAGATGGAGGAGTAGAGGTGTGTGTGTGTGTGTAGGAGGGGTGGGTGGGGTGAGGGGGTAGAGGTGGCAGTGACCTGACTAACGACGCAGACACCTGAGGCGACAGGGAGAAGCAAGGACAGAAATAGAAACACTGGCCTCACGTCACTGTGACAGGCTACAGGGAGGAGGAAGAGGAAACTGCTGGCACAGCGTGCCTCCCTCACACAGACAGACAGACAGACAGACAGAAAGACAGACAGAAGGAAGAGAGAGATGAGAGAAAGAAAGAGAGGAGAGGAGGTGAGGAGGAGATGAGAGAGAAGGAGAGGAAGTGAGAGAGAGAGAGGAGATGGAGAAAAAGAAAAGAGAGGAGGTGCAAGAGGAGGAGGAGGAGGAGGAGTAAAAGAGAGGAGGTGAAGAGGAGGATGAGGAGAGGAGGATGAGAAGAAGAAGGATGAGGAGGTGCAATAGGAGGAGGTGCAAGAGGAGGAGGAGGATGAGAAGGATGAGGAAGTGCAAGAGGAGGAGGAGAGAAGGAAGGAGGAGGGAAAAAAACGGAGGAAGAAGAGGAAACAACAACAAGAGAGAAGAGAGCGTGTGTGTGTGTGTATGCGCGTGCATACGTGCGTGGGTGAAGAGAGAAGAGAAAGAGAGAGAGAACAAAAAGAACAAGACAAGAGGGAAGGAGCTTTGGTGTGCTTCATGCTGTTTTGCACACACACACACACACACACACACACACACACACGTACGCGACACACACGCACACACACGCACGCACGCACGCAACACACAACGCACGCAGCACATACACACACACGCACGCACGCATACACACACACACGCACCACACACACACACACACACACACACACTGACGGTGTCAATAGTGGCAGACAGGCCAACAGATCAATAGATAAAGGGGTAGAGGCCCGGGGTAACGTCATCCGATACCCCTGTAAGGTCCCACCCCTCCCCTCTCCTCCTCCTCCTTCTCCCCCTCCCCAACCCCCTACCCCCACCCCACCCACCCACTCCCTACACTTCTCTGTGCCAGAGCCCACCTAAGAAATCTTTAGGTGCGTCCAAATAAGCACTTCCCCAACACTGTTTTACCCCCATGGAGTTAGATTGAGTGCGAGTACATGTGATGGCCGCCTGGTGTGTCGTAATGTAGTGGTTGTCCTCAAGTGGACAGCCTCAACGGAGATAAAAACTCCTCCCAAGGTCTGGAAACTTCCTGCGGAAACTTACCTTATTTCTTCTTTCACTAGGTGAGCTGCCAGTGCAAAAGTTAAAGGTCAAGGTGTTCCCATAACCTGAGTGGTCGTATGGGAGCGAGGCGTCAGAGACCTCACTTCTCCATGGGTCAGCATAATGAAGGCGACGTCCATCTCCTCTCCCTCGCTGCTTTACCTTCTCTGACCCTAAATAGGGCAGGTACGCATTTAAAGCTGGGTGAACTGGGGGACTGTACTGAAGCCAAATCCACTTGGTAGCCAAACTTATTGCTGCTTAAGATTGGCTTGAAAGTGAGTGCTCTGACCACTACGCTGCCAATGTACAGACTGCAAACCGCAAAACAAAACCATTCTAAATCTGACAGTGCCTATTGTCTCGAGAGCGTGCCAATCGGGGAAAACAGGTTTTCCTGGACAATTCGGGGAGTCAGTACTCGTTTTACATTGGCAGTCTCGACCCAGTGCAGTATACATGCAGTATATATACATATATAAAAATATACACGCAGTATATTTTTATTGCCATAATAATTTCGGGTGATGGTTTTATGTGCGTTGAGAGAAAACGATGTGTTAAGCAGTTGAAAAATAATTTCCCTTTACTGGCGTTACGTTTGGACCAGGTTCGTGCAGTTGAAGGCCTTAATCCAGTCAAGGACTATAAACCTATTTAAGGACATCACAAGCTATAGCTGAGTACATAGAGCGATTGACTTTCATTCCTATGGGTCCATAAGGTCGTGGCTTCGAATCTCGGCAGTGGCTTCTACTGATGAAATGTGTGTTGCTACATAAACCTACTGAAACTCTCCTTAATGCACGAATGTGACGAAACCTGTGTATATTCCATGGTTTTCCATAAATCTGATGAAACTCTACTAGTTTTTTTCGGAACCTTCATACATGAATCTGATGAAACAGTATTATTATTGTATGTTTGTCCGGCGTGTCCGACGATGACCTCCAAAACAGCAGAGGAGGCAGCTGCTGTTTTGGAAACTGGGCAGAAATTTGATTATAGTGGAGATGCCTTGCCCACAGTACATCCCCACTCTCTCGGCCAAGTGGGCATAAGGACAGTCAGCGTTGGAGATGTTCTCCAAAGGCCAACTAGCCCCCAGAGAGTCATAGTCGATCACTAAAGACTAAGCTGTAAAGTGGAATTCCATGAGTGGGAAAGCCACTGGTCATACAGCCTCTCACCTTGCTGTTGCCCCCAGCGTCGGTAGTGTTTTTGTATTTTCTCTTTGAATGCACTGCCTCTGTCTGGTCTGGCTGTCAGGCCCACTGGTCCTTTTGGTCGGTCTGTCTGTCTGTCTGTCTGTCTCTCCCTATCTCTTTCTCTGTATGTATGTCTGTCTGTCTCTCCCTATCTCTCTGTCTGTATGTCTGTTACTTTCCCTGTCTCTGTCTGACTGTGTCTGTCTCTATCTCTCTGTCTGACTCTCTGTCTCTCTGTCTCTGTCTCTGACTCTCTCTCTGTTTTTCTGTCTATGGGATTAGAGGTGATGATTACCCTGTTGTTGTTGTTGAGGTTATATTAATGTTCCAGCGGAGATTTCCGATGTAAAGACAGCAACTCAAACACAACAGGATGTTGTAAACAGTCACACTACGCTGACGTTTGCTGTCACGGGGAGCTAACCGCCAAAACTGTACAGGACGTGTATCCTTAAGTAGCCCTCTTGTCCTTACCGTGTATACGACGTTCCACTGCACGCACCCAGTTCATGAATAACCTTTTTTTTTTAATAAAAAAAACAACTGCTTAGCACATTGTCTTTATATCAACACAGCTAGCACAGCCCAAAATAACGTCAATAAAGCAATACCAATCAAATGAAAACATGTTTACCAAGTTCCACATTGGTGATTCTGAGGCGTGCCCTTGTGGCTCTTCTCCCATGACAGTGGAACACTTCTTCCAGACCTGTCCAACACACCAACACCTGAGGGCCAGTATCTGGCCTACTGACCTGCCGATGAGGGACAAACTCTTCGGACGCCTGGAGGGAGGGCCTTCAGCGCACGGCAGCATTTGTCAGGGCCTCAGGAGTTGCTGTCTGAGCGTTGAGGATGAAGAAAAAATGAAAATTCAGTGGAGACTGCGAACATAAAAAAAGTACTTGTGAATTTTACAAGGAAAACCTGTTGTGTTTGACCCGATTGAAAGATTTAACCTGGTTTGTAACATCAGCAAGGTAATTAATGTCGAAGTCTACTGAATTCGAGGTCGAGAGTGACGCATTTTAACCTACCTGGATGCATACATTATGCCGTAGGCAGCATTCCACACGAAGTTTTCAGACTGCGGGGGATGGTGGGGAGAGGGGGGGGGGGGGGGGGGGGGGGGGTACGAACATGACCAGTTAACGACAACATCCACTTAACGACGCCACAGACGTGAGAGTGGAGGTTCCTACTTTTATCCTAGGGGGTGCCTGCAGGATGGGGTCAGCTGTTGACAGTGACACCAGAAACAAAACATGTCGCACCTGTCACCTGTACATTGTAGGCCATTGTGCTATCCCCCTCCAAAACCACAACCGCTTTGAAGGCTTTAATTAGGAGGGTACGACCCTGTGCAATTTGGAACTTTAATTTTCACACGGTTTCATTTCAGATTAACTCCTCAGCGTTTCTGCCCGTGTCTCTTTCTCACTCTACCTCTTTGTCTTTTCTCTCTGTATCAGTCTATCTGTCCGTCTGTATCTGTCTGTCTGTCTGTCTGTTTGCGTCTGTCTGACAGACAGACAGACAGAGACAGACAAACAGAGAGGATATGTGTGTTCCCAGTCAGTGCCTGTGTAAGCCAGCTAGAGCAGGAGCAGCGGATTAAAGGGTCTTTAGGATTAGCAATAATCTGTGCTGCTTGTCATGCATGCAGCTATAATACATCACCACAACACACACAGTCACACACACACACACACACACACACACACACACACACACACACACACACACACGAGTCACACACACACACAGAGTCACACACACACACGCACACACACATGAGTCACACACACACACACACACACACCACACACACACAGTCACACACACACCACACACACACACACGAGTCTCACACACACACACGAGTCACACACACACACACACACACACACACACACACACACACACACACACACACACACACACACACACACACACACACACACACAGCGGCTACAAAGGACCGGTTGACATTAGATACTGGTTTTTTATGTTTGTTATTTGGTTGTTGTTGTTGAGTTTGGTGTTGATGGTGGCGGTGGTAGTGGTGGTGGTTATTCTTTTAGTAGAGGAGAGCGTTAAGGCAGTTGGCAGAGTGTGTATTGGACTTTACGTCTATTCACTATAAAGCGATATTAGACGAAATGGGCAATGTGTGTGGGGGCGTGCGTGCATGCAAGCGCTCGAGCGTGCATGCGTGCGCGCGTGTGTATGTATGCGCGCGCGCGCCTGCGTGCACGCGTTTGCTTGCTTGCTTCCTCGTCTCCCTCCCTCGACATTTTCCCTATTGAACAATAATTGCAAGGCCGTTGGATCTGAAGTTCTGGCCCACTAACTGTGATCTTGGTTGACACTGGACTTTCACTAACGGTCGGCAACGTGGTTTTTGTTTGAATGCGCTGATATCCATACCAAACACCGAGGCCGTTTCATCCAGGTGGACAAAACGGTGGCATACGCGAAATATCACCATTTGGGGAGCCTGGGAGCTCCAGCGAGTAACGAGAACAACAGATAACAATTGGCTTTGGGGAAAAAATTAAGGATAACAAGAATTTCGAAGTTTATGTTAAGAGTTGAAAGCGTGCATTGTGTAACACAAAGAATTGTGGGACATGCAATTACCTTGCCACAAATAATTGTGCTCTTTATGTTACCAGTCTATAACCTTTCCTTTATAGTAAGCCTACACATTGTACGGCCCAAGGACCCAAAGAAAAAAACAAAAAACAACGCGGTGGGTTTTCAAAATCAGAACATGAACCAAATAACTGAACTCAACTATGGGAGCTTGTCTGAACTCTTAAATCCAAAAGTTCTGATTGCATAGAAGGCCAGCTTCGAATTACGTAGAAAAGTGGCGTCTCTAACATGTCTGTAGGGAAATCAAGCCAATAATACAGAGGCATAAAAATGACAGGCAATACAGCAGTCTATATCTAAGACCTTACCCTTAATACCAAAGACATGATGGGTTTTTTCTGCGTCTGTGGTGTGTATATTTAGATCGGTTATTTCTTAGATAGAGTGATCTTTTTCTTTTCATCTCGGGAATTAGAAAAGAAAGGAAGAAAAAAAAAGGGTTGCATCTGTCTTATGACTGCCCGAAAGGGAGCCATCAGCACGGATTTTCAGATGTGTGTGTGTGTGTGTGTGTGTGTGTGTGTGTGTGCGTGCGCGCGCGTTGCGTGTGTGTGTGTGTGTGATAGTTTATATATGTGCATTTAAGAAGTTTGCTGTGTCATTCAAGTTGACTAGAATCTAAAGGCACACACAGACACACGCACACACACACACACACACATGCACACACACGCGCGCGCGCGCGAATTACAGGTTCCATTAGCGTGCATGCTTGATCTTCTGCATGTGTATATACATGGATGGATGGAATTCAGGCACTGGCAGGCCTGCACTTGAATTTGACCCGGGATATCGTAAAAATTCCCACCCTTAATTCACCAGACGCCGCTGAGATTCGAACCCAGGACATGTGATTGAAGTCGAACGGTCTGAACCACTCGGTTATAGCGCGAACCGGGTGTGAGATGTACTCCTATTCAGATGAAGGGCTGGTCGGCCAGTCACTCACACTGTCCTGGGTAGAAAGAACACTGGGCAGCTATAAGCGTTTGTAGCACGGCAGAACGGCTGGGTTTGACTCCATGCCCCTCCCCCGTGGGGATATCAAAGGCCTGTCAGGATAAATAGCATCTCCACCTTCAGGAAAGTCTGTGCCACGAATTCCCTCTTTTCCATCCCTCTCTTTGTTTCTGCCTTGTCCTTTTCTTCTTGTCACCTCCTTCTTGTCTATGTTCTGCCATCTTGGTCTATTCTCCTGCTTTTGTTTCCCCCAGAAAGAGTTTAAACATACAATTCTCACCCACGCCGAAGTCGAATGCGCTAGACCTGATTTGTCAGGCGCTTAACGGCAGCGCAACGCATCTTCGCTCACGTGGCAGACAACAGTAGCTGCTGTCTGAGTGTTCAGCGAAGAAAAAGAACTCGATGTCCCCATAGTGGGATAATTAAGAGCAAATTGACAGACACCGAAAGGCATAGGGTCAATTCCAAGAGTACACCATCTGTCATTGTCTTTATTCTCAAACTCCTTACCTTGAGCAGTGAACCACAACATTTAGATACAAACAGTTCACATCGCCATTTTGGGTGGGGTTTTTTCGTTTCCTGGCGAGAGGTCCAGGTTTCGCCAGTGGTTAGATGTTGCGTCTGTGATCATTGTACCCACCATGAAGGTAGGCGCATTCCGACTTCGGGGATGTATAATTATCACCGTCTAAATTCTAAACCCTCACAAAGCAGGATACTTGAGATTTACATCTTGTCACAGATGAAATGGGTACCTGCCTCTTTAGGGTCAGGGAAGGTAAAGCAGCGGGGGAGAGGAGATGGGCGCCGCCCTCACTATGCTGGCCCCTGGAAAAGTGAGGTCTCTGATGCCTCCTCGCTCCCCTACAACCACATAGATTATGGGACACCTTTACCTTTTCTTTTACAGATGAAAGCGAAATACTGTCTAGACCACTTGTATTTTGACACTTTTCACAGGGCTCACTTCAGTGTTTCGAAATGTCCTATCTACCACCACGTCCCCGCCTCCCTGACCACAGACAGACACACACACACACACACACACACACACACACACACAGGGTGGGGGGGTGGGGGGAACAAACACGGCGTTGTTTTGTGCCATTAAACAGGTGGCTGACTTCAGGACAAAGCCCTGGTGTTGGCGACTCAATAGTTTCGGAGCAGATTACATACAGCTGACTGCACCGCCTGGCTTCATTGAAGTTTTCCGTTTAATCCGTTTTCAATTTACTTTTGCCTTTCCTAAAGAAGTGTGTGTGTGTGTGTGTGTGTGTGTGTGTGTGTGTGTGTGTGTGTGTGTGTGTGTGTGTGTCTGTGTGTGTGTGTGTGAGCGTCTGTGTGTATGTGTGTGTGTTTGTGTGGAGAGAGAGTGTGTATGTGGAATGAGAGAGTTTGTGTGTGTGGAGGTTGGAGGGAGGGGTAGAGAACAACTTCAAGTTAACCTGACAATAAAATCGATGATGATGATGATTTTATATGATTTTATATTGATGATAATATATATGAATGTATGTATACGTATGTGATCGCGCGCACGCGCGTGCGTGCGTGTGAAATCGATGTCTGGGTGCCTACATTGCGAGGTGCTTGAAACTAGCAGTACAGGCAAACCTCTCATCCACTGTGTGGGCCTACATAGTGTCTGGCAGTGAAGACCAGGACATTGTCGTGAGTGGAAAAAGGTGCATTCTTGGTTGACCACCCATGGTGTTAGGCTAGCAAATGGCTCTTACATTTACATATATACATATACACGCAGAGAAACGCGCATACGCGCGCGCGCACACACACACACACACACACACACACACACACACACTCATGCACTTGCTCGCAGCAGATAAGGGGGATAGATATAAAAGGATACTAAGATCAGACTGAAGTCAAAGACCGGTCTAAACTCTTCAGGTTGTCTCATGGCAAGTTTCAGATCTTGCCTGCTAGACCTGGCAACACAGAAAACCTGCTTACCTTTGGTTTACTGTCTGCCTGATCAGTTCAGTGTAACCTGTCCACTGTTGGTTTACCATTCACCTGATCAAATCAACGGGGACGGGATAGCCTAGTGGTTAGAACATTGCGCTCGCAATCTGACGACCCGGGTTTCAATCCTGTTCAAGGGGATTTTCCCCCTGGAGTTAACACCAGTGCAGACTCCACTCTCCCCAAAAGTCCTTCGGATGAGACTATAAATCGAGGCCCCGTGTGCGAACGCATGCAGAACATCGTGCGCACACGTTAAATCCTTTTCCGCTTTCGAAAGACTAGGCCAGTGTGTGCCGGTGGGAACAGGTGAAAAAATTTACAAAACTGCATACACACGGGGATTAGATGTAAAATATACATGAGTGCTTATTCCATTATCCTCGATATAAAAGAATAGATTTTTTTAAACCGCAACCTGCTTACTGTTGGTTTACCGTCCACTTAGTTTAGAGTTGATTTTTCATAGATTTTTTTTCTCTTAAATCGCTGGCCGCTGTCATGTAGGCCTACCAATTCTGAAACCACGTATTACCTTTGAACAGATTTGTTTATATTATTTTAACTGATAAGTAAATAGATTTTTATTTAGTTTTTACTGTCAGTTGGCCAGTCCTTTTAGTTAGCCTGAAGAAAGTTTTAAACAAACCGTAATTTTTCCCACAAACCTAGGTGTTTGTTCTTATCTTTTTGCACTTATGAAACTACGAACATTTCGACAGCTTAGTTTGAAGTTTGAAAACAAACAAACAAACAAACAAATAAACAAACAAAACCCATCAAAACTGGATCCGAAACTGACAAGTGCGTTTATTTTTCTCCTGTGAATTAAAAAAAAATTGGGGGGGGGGTTATAATTTTTATGATTGATTTTGATTGATTGATAAAAGAGAGCATTGAGTCATGAAATCTAGCTCTCTTACAATTTGATCAATTTTGTGAATGGCTATTTGATTAGTTGGTTGACTTGTTGAGGTAATGATTGGTTGCATTGTTGTTTTAACTGCAGAAATATTCCTGTAATTTTTTAAAAAATCCATTTCATTACGTTCAGATTAGATTGGATGATTATCTGACTGGCTGACTCAGTAACTGACAGACTCAACAAATGAGTAAGCGACTGAACCTTTTCCCCCCATAACTCATCAACATTGCACTATGCGCAGATCGCACAAGAGGAGAGCACTGTCAATGACATCAGCGGTGTGCAGACGACATGCAGGCAGGGTGCACGCCATAATTCATGACACCACTCCGTTCTGTCTGCAATCTCCCCCCACCCACCCCCCTTCCCATTCATGCCATCCTCTCCCTCCCCTTCCCTCCGCCACGACATCAACGGCGGCTGCAGCGACGCGCGAGCGGCTTTGTTGCGAGTGTCGTCTGCCGCCAGAACTGAAAGTGTCGTCTGCTTATCCAGTTGTCTGTGAGGAGCCGCCGGTGCAGTGAAAGTCGTTTTCGACCTGAGGGCTTGCCGTGCCTGCCGTTATGACGGTGAAAGTTTGGAGCATAAAAAGTATTGACTCTCTCCGATAATAGAAAGGTCGGCTTGTCACGGAGAAGCGATCGTTTTCGGCGGTTCACACGGCTTCGTGTCTGGAAGCAAAACGTGTTTTGCTGTCTGCTTCTCAGCAACCGGCGGAATTCTTGCGACTGCCACAAGAATTTTTTTTTTTAAGCCAAGGAATTCTACGTTAAGTCTGAACTTGGAGTGCCGCACCAGCATCGATTCTTGACGTGTGTTTTCCGTGTATTTGAGTCTGATCAATAACTTTTCTTCGATTTGACATTACGTGAGGTTTTTTTCCCTGCTTTTTGCCCGGCCTTGGAGTTTCTGCGAAGTGACTTCGTACAAACTAATTACCTGTCACCCTCATCGACCCGTTGTGGTAGCGGGTGCCTCGGTGTCACTGGATTCTCATTCTACCCGCTTTCTGTTGCCATTCCGGGTGCCAAGCCTTAGTCTGTGACCGTTCAAGAGGTAAACTGATCATGCGTGAAATATGTATTTACGTGCTTTGCTGTAAAGTGCTATTACTTTGCTTTGTATTGATGTAGTAGAACGCTGCTAATTCCCTCTGTGTTGACCCCAGCGTTTCATTAACGCGGGCGCTAGGGTGTGTCGGTTCCCTGCCCTGTTTGACTATACCGAAAAGTGAGGTCTTAACGACGTAGATGATGATGATGATGGTTGTTAATTATCATTTTTGTTGTTGTTGTTATTGTTGTTGTTCTTCTTCTTCTGCTGCTGCTTCTCCTCCTACTCTTTCTTCTTCTTCTTCTTCTTCTTCTTCTTCTTCTTCTGCTCCTCCTCCTCTTTCTTCTTCTTCTTCTTCTTCTTCTTCTTCTTGTACTGGATTGCATTGTAATGTATTGTGTTGTATTATAAACAACCTTAAAGTCACAGCAGATTTCTCTGCGTGAAAAATGGGCTACTCTGCGGGGAGAGTGTGTCGCCACAAGTACAGTCCTACCAACTTTTGCTTTTTATTTTTTTTAAATGTCTGATAGTGCCTTTATTTCCTTACGAGAGTGGCTTTTTTAAAAACAGAAATTTGCCAGAGACAACTGTTGTTGCTGTGGATTTATTTACTTGCTGCTGCTGCTGTTGCTGCTGCTGCTGCTGCTCTAAGATTGTAGCATACTTTTGTCAGTGTTGGAGATGTGCCACTTTTTGTTCTTCCTCGCGGGTTGTAACAGTGGTACTCTTTTAAATCTGTCCGTAATATGAAAAATGTGTGCTACTGTTGATACTGTTTTAAGTCCTTTAGTTATATAGAAGTATTTACTGTGTAATTCCTTCATTCCTGTATGTCAGCATGGTCATTGACTGCACGGATGAAAGTTATATCCCTTGTCAGTGTAGATCATGTTCATGAACACTCATAGAACACATGAACACTCATAGAACACATGAACACTCATAGAACACATGAACACTCATAGAACACATGAACACTCATAGAACACAGCACCGTTCGTCAGTCAGAGCCGCGGCCGTAGTGTACTGTCCACGTGTTGAAAGATCAGGGTTCGATTCTGTTATGTGTGTGTGTGTGTGTGTGTGTGTGTGTGTGTGTGTTGTGTGTGTGTGTGTGTGTGTGTGTGTGTGTCATTTTCCGGGCTCCAGCCAGTTCCTAGTCCTATCCAGAGCTTTGTACGACCGTGGGCTTTGCATTAAGTGCTGAAAAGATTGAGACTATGAAGTCGTGTATCACTTGCCGCAGGCATGCAACTTAATCTCGACTAGAATTACCTAAATTCGATTCTGGTCCATGACTTTAAGATGGGTTATATAATGAAAATAGAGTGCTACATCCCTGCCACATAGCCTAAAACTTGATTTCCGTTGCATCATCGTCATTATTTTGATCCCTCAGTTTTCATGCAGTAAAGAAAGAAGTGTCCCTTAATTCTGGGGCCCTCGTTCCGAGGTCTGGTTAATCTGAAACGGGTTTCGATTCTTTTCCACTTCCATACTTTTGGTGACAGTTTGTATTGATCAACAATTTTCATGAAGGGATTCTCATTGGAGGGGTGTGGCGATCATCTAGTAGTTGCCATTATCTCATTCAGTCTGGCTTCAGGAATAAACCACCAAGTCTGTGGGACGTGAGGGACATTTGTCTCGCCTACGCCGGACTAGGGCGATTGCCACTGAACACTGTCAAAGCTAACCAACAGCTTAGCGTTCATAGTTTGCTGTGGTTGTGTGTGGAGTCAGAATGACAGAGCAGATCAGAGCAACAGCACCGGAGTGGCACGTATGACCGAAACAGACTTGAAACCCATTTTTTTCTATTCTGTTTAATTTTGATCTTTATGTAATAACCCACTGTACCCAATAGCAGAGAGAGAGAGAGATTAAAAGAACAAAAAAAAAGGGGGGGGGGGGGAATGGCAACAGTGCCCCTTCCTCCTCCTCCCCCCCCAAAAACAAAAAAACAAAACAACAACCCACCAACAACACAACAACAACAAACCAACAATAACAATACCAAAAACATTAAAATCCGACATTTTTATCTATACACATATTTATTCATAAGTTCAGCATTGATAAAGTAGTTGAAACATGGAACTATGATATAGTTAAAAGCAGATGTTAATGCACACTTGTTTTCATGATCTGTCTCATGTCATTTTTCTAATGCACAAAGTTAAAGATTGCCCTGAAGATTGTTAGGTTGATATTTATTAACAGCATGTCCCAGAAGTGTAGACCAGATCTGGCCGGTAGTAGTGGAATAGATGACATCCCTGTCACTACATCCAGTACAACGTGAGAACTTCTTGGGAACTAAGCCAGGGCTTACTGCGTTCTGACAAGCTGCATGGTATTTCAAGCCGGCCCTAGTATTTCTCTGTTCATTTTCTGCAGTGCTTGGTTCATATTTCTGCGCCAAGCGACTACCTTCTGATCCGCTTAATTAATTCTCCACCAAGCACTGCCTTTCGTCTTTGATTGACGTCCGAAGCTAGGTCCTGTGTGCACGAATACAAACCAACGGTCTGGTAACAGGGCTATCTGTACGAATTCACACCAAATGACTTGTCACAGTTTGCTGAGACTATCTGCACGAATTCAGACCAAACAGCTTATCCAATGACATTGTATGTTCGAGTTTGAACCGAGCGTCCATGTAGTCAAGCTGTTTGTGTGATACCGTGCCGAATAGTCTGTTTTGTAATGCTGTCTTTGCCAATATATTATTTTTCAGCAGCAATCTACTCTGTTTTGGTCTTTTAAATAGGCATTCTATGCTGCAATAGTGCTGGCAGTTTGTACATGATATCAGCTGTCAAAGAAAATGCACATATCATTATACACTGCCCCCCCCCCCCCCCCTACCCCGTGTTGATGCCGGGGGAACTGTCAGCATCTCCACCCTCTGGAAATTATGTACTAGGAATTCCCTCTTCTCTGTCCCTCTTTGTTTCCGCCATGTTCCTTTTCTTTCTGTATCACTTTCTTCTTGTCTGTTTTCTGCCTTCTTGATCCATTCTCCTACCTTTTTTCCAGAAAGACTTAAAAGATAACTCTTCCACGTGGTCGGATGTACAGGGCCTGACTTGTCAGGTTTTTAACGGCACCGCAACACATTTTTGCTCATGTGTCACACAGCAGTAATTGCTGTCCGAGCATTCGACGACAAAGAAGAAGATATCTGCATGAATGTGCATATGCACGCTTAAGTATGAAAGCATACACATGTGCCTACATGACAATTTTTTCATACCAAAATCAGATGAGAGAAAATCCGCAAAAGTCAGTCAGATTTTCGTGGTAGAAATATTTTTCATAGCCTGCAAAATAAGAACTTAACTTTTGGACTTAAAAATAAATGCACGAAACAATTATCTTGATATCACGTGTGGCCATTCGTGTAGATAGCTTCGACAGCGTCTCGTGCAAACCCGTGCGGTTAGGTGCTTCCTTGGAAAGCTGGTGAGGTTTATCTCTTGTGAGACTTGGTGCTGGTGTATTTCTGGTTCTGCAGTACCATTCCGCCGTCTTTATTGTAACGTTCGTCACCCTGATCTCTATTGATTTCAATATGTAGACATCCATTCATAGATTACAACCCCATGATTTGGTAAAGAAAGACTGAGAGCATGGAACTGTGACAATGGCATTGTGTTGTAGTTTAAGGTGTTGTGTTGTACAGTTGTACTGTAGTGTACTGTACTGTACTGTATTGTATTGTATAGTAAGTCACGGCAGATTTCTCCTCGTTGAGTTTAGGCTTCTCTCTCTAGGTTGTACATTTAAATCGTGGCTGGTACAGATAGATTTCTTCTTCTGCCAAGTGTTAAGGCCAGGATAGCTTTTGACAGCTAAATGTTTCTTACTACTACCTTAGAAACCTCTACCCTGTGTACCCCCTCACTTGCCCTTAGTAACACACACACGCACACACAGAAACAGACACAGACACAGAGACACACACAGAGACACCCCCACCCCTCACACAGCCACAAAAGCAAAGGCCGCGATTAAGATGGTATCATGTTTGTGGCGTACTTTTTTTGCAAGCCAAAATTATTACTTTAAAATAGAGATGTGCGTGTGTGTGTGTGTGTGTGTGTGTGTGTGTGTGTGTGTGTGTGTGTGTGTGTGTGTGTGTGTGTGTGTGTATGTGTAGTGTGTTATGTGTGTGTGTGTGTGTCTCTGTCTGTATGTGTGTATATCTGTCCGTGTCTGTGTGTGCCTGTGTGTATGTGTGTGCCTGTGTCTGTATGTGGTATTATTTTGATCTTAATGAATAAATGTACATTAAGATTTAAGTTTCCTGCTGCTCCAGACAATGTAAAGAAATTTGCCGAGAAGCACAATTTGTTTAAACCAAACAATGAAAACGAGAAGAAAAAAGAAAGAAATCAAACATTTATCAGTTGAGTAATGCATTGTTATTGGAAATCTTTACGAGGAATAACTGCTGCTACCGTATTTTAAGGAGATGCAGGCAGGAAGACATGGGAACCATCATCACCAGACGACGGTGGAAGTGGATTGGACACATCCTCCGAAGAGACCCACAGTCAATCACAAGAACAGCATTGCACTGGACCCCAGAAGGAAGGAGAAAGAAAGGAAGACCAAAAGCAACGTGGAGGAGGACTGTAGAAAGTGAGATGAAGGCCATACAGCACTCTTGGGGATCAGTAACTAGGTTAGCCCAGGATAGGCAGGAGTGGAAGCACTTTGTTGCTGCCTACACACCACTGGGTGTAATGGTTGATGATGATGACCGTATTTTAAACGCGTGGTTAACGTATGCTGCACCCGGGAACGTAGTTTTGTCGTCGATTTCATCGTCTGATCCTCTCACGGAATTATTCCCTTATCAACACTCAAGATGAAGAGATGGCAAGGAGGAGGTGAGGGGTGCGGATGTCTCACTTTCTATGCTGATTCAGTAACACCAGAGCCACCAAACGACCCAACGTTCTTCGAAACTTGTTTTTAAACAAAATTTTGTAATACATGAAAGTTAGTGTCAATGCTTTCTGACTGTTTCACTGCTGCTGTACGAAGCCTTCACAAGGTCAACCTCTCAACCGTGAACTCCGAGTTAGCCTATGACCTGAAGGGGAAAATGTTCCGCCTGAATGCCCTGTTTTACGGGTGGCAGCGGACAGGTGGGCTGCCGTAACCTACCCGCCAGTGTTGCAAAAGGATTATCATGCACAGAAGTCGGAAGCGGTTGTAAGGATTTCTGCAGAAATCTGACACTCACAGGCGCGTGACAGTAGATTCGAATGTTTAAAGACGTTCCAGATACACAAAATCACATATTACTGTGTTATTGTTGTTTAGGTATATAGCCCAGCGAACCGCTCGGATCATAATTATCAAGGCTGGCAGTACTATGATCACATATACAATTCCGGTATTTAATGGGAGGGGGGCAGGAGATGAGGGGGTGGGGGGAGGCTGAAAAAGAAAAGATATACTAACTTATACCCCCTCTTCTCAAAAACATTATTTTTGTATTAAATGGGCATACACAACACAGACCCAGACAAACACACACACACACACACACACACACACACACACACATACACGATGAGCAATTCCTATATCCTTTTCCTCCCCACCCCCCAAAAAGCAGTTGTGAAAATGCCCCGTTATCACGTCTGCGGGATCGTTGTTAGGCACAACACAGACAGGAGGATCAGTACAGGAGATGCTAAGCGAAAACAGATGACAATAAACAGAAATGCACGAAGAAAAACAAGCTGAGAGATGGAAGTTTTTAGCACGGAATTTCCAGAAGGCGCGGAGTTGGTGTCATGACTCATTCTGATACTTTCAGTGTATTTGCACATCTCCATCCCCAGTCATCTCTGTGTTGTAGGTTATGTGCAACACAGCGTGCATACACTCTTCTGTATGTACTGTTTCTGCTTCCCTTCTTCCTTTTGAAAGAGAGACAGAGACAGACAGACAGACAGACAGACGGACAGGCTGGCAGGCAGACAGACAGGCAGGCAGACAGACAGACAGACAGACAGAAAGGCAGGCAGGCAGGCAGACAGAGAGAGAGAGAGAGAGAGAGAGAGAGAGAGAGAGAGAGAGAGAGAGAGAGAGAGAGAGAGAGAGAGAGAGAGGAGAGAGATGCTCTAAAACTTTGGAAATGGATTCTGAATCGCTTCACCAACAGAAAATAACCCGTTTTCCGTTCCTGTATTTCCGGTGGCGATGTATCATACTAGATAGGTGTCAACTCTCTGATCGCCCAGAATCATTATCCTCGCGATCTGAACACAGTTGTTGCTGTGTATTTGTTTGTTGTTTATTGGTTTTGTTGTTATTGTTTTTGTTTTGGGCAACTTTATCAGCTTCGAGCTAAATCTCAGAGTACCTTTAATAACTTAAAATCAGGAAAATAAATAAATCAATCCAACTGGATTGTTTTTCTCAGTGAAATTTATGTCTGCCATTTGTCAGGATCAAACAATTAACACAAACTCACTGAAGTATTCAGTCTGTGTTTATTTTCTTTCAGGGTCTGTTAGAGTCGTTTTGGCTGTAGTTAGCTGTCCATCTTTTCAGAGTCTGTACTGATACCCTTTAATTAGGGGATGAAACCAAGTTCATTTGTACTGGGATTTAGTTGAACTGTCTTTTTTAAAAAATCATAATTCGTTTCCTCGACATCAGAGTGTTTTTCTCAGCTGTTTATTCAAGAGGAAGAGATTTGATTTTTTTCTTCTCTTTTTTTTCAATATTTTGTCAGCACCCAGTGACGAGGCACTAAGGAACAAAGAATAATTACGGGTTTGTTGTTGACAAACATGGCTTCACCGTGTGCCTGTGAGGGCGTTTGTAAACTCCCTGACGACGGCGTGATGGTAATGGCTAGGGGGGCATGAAGTCACTAATACCACATGGTTTACCGTCTGCTCAGCCGCGACCGTTAGACACCTTGGCTGAGGGCAACAACATCAAAGTTCGCCGCCATCTTCTTGGTCTGCTGTGAAAGTGATCACAGTCCCAGAACTGTGTGACTCCATGGTCAAAATGGAGTATACAGAAGACCTGTGTGGTCTTTAATGGCTGTGGCGTCAGCTTGGATTCACCGAAGTCAAGGTGTAACGTGTTAATCCGCATAAGATATAGGTTAATCCCGCTTCAGATATTTGAACAGGTTGAACACATAGGGTTGTCGGTGGTAACTAGTTGAAGGTAGAGGTTTGACTGTAAGGGGCCAGGTCTGCTGCCTCTGTGGTGTGTGAGGGATTGTGTCAGACAGACAACGTCCAACAGTGACGCAATCTGTCACATGTTTGCTGATATTTCCGATATCAATACTCGCCAGCTGGCTGCCAGCTCGTAGAAGAATAGAGAGTGGTGGTACGATGTTTCAACCAGTGCCAGGAGCATTGAAAAGAATTGTCTGAAGCACTGTGTAACTACAATTCTCTTCCTTTGTTCGCCACACTCAAGGTGGGGTGGAGAGGCGCCTTGCTGACTGTCAAGCTGTTTACAGGTCTAGCCCATTTTGGGGTTGAACGCCTAACACAGTCGCTGGTTTTAACGGGTTGAAATAGTGGAGATAAGTTTTGGTGTTTCAAATACAGTTGATCTGCTCTGCGACAACGTTGGCAGTGCATGTGGGATTCACACAAGTGTGTGCAGTACTGAGAGAAGTTCATTGTGTTGTCAGTATTTCTCATGGAATGAAGGCTGGGGGTAATTTCCAATCATCACGCAATGGCTGTTTGTGCTTGTGATTTCAGAGCAGAGGATCCAACATCGTAATCGGAGTATATTATATGCATGTTATTTGTTACAGTGTATGAATTCCATAAAAGAGGAAACATCTCCATGTGAGTTGGATTTTTCACGACAGAGTAACCTTAGGTCAGACAGCAGCACGCAGCCTGTCTTACTCAATGGTTTGTGCTCTGCTCTGTGCGCACTAGACATGGTCACTTTGATGCAGACCATCAAGTCACCGTTGTCCACAACAAATACATAGCTGTTGAGCAATTGAAAATAACTTTATACGGCAGAAGAATCATTGAAAGAAGCCAATAGGTGTAGCGTGTTTATTGTTTCGTGTTTTATTTCCCATTGGCGACCCAAGTGCTTGGTTAAATTACAGAATTATTGGAAGTACAGGCAGGGGAAACCCGATTCCTTAACCGAGTTCCATTTCCTTGAGATAACCTGACACTAACTTCATGGACAGAGTAATGTGAGATTTGTCTAGGGTGTGACGTCAACCTCCTTCAGTGTCAAGTGCCGGGGAACTGGGTGTTTTCAGTCCGTTAATGATCGATATGTACGTTCGTGTCAGCGTGTTTTAGAGCATGCAGTTTGGGTCAAAGAGGCAGGAGTGCTGTGTCAATATGGAGTGCCCAGTGAAAGGTGTCAAGCTTACCAGTGCCGTCACTGAAGCACGAAAGCTATTTTGATAGGTCATCCATATATTTCGAAGTATCAAAAACAACAAAAAAGAAGCTTTAAAAAAAAAAATCTCAATACTGTTCCTGATTAATATCTCTGTGGTCTGATAATGCCATAGCGAATGTTTTCGCATGTAAAAAAATCCCCAAACGATATAAATAGTAGATAATCAAAACTGCTCATTTCAAAATAGTTATCATTACGTAATCATTACGTTTGCTTGAAGTGGGGACGCATAAGACGACCACAGAGTGACATGCGTCAGGACTGAATGACATCATCGAAACGTCATTAGTGAGCGGTGATGTGTAGAGTGACATCACCCTTGCAGTGATGTTGCAATAAAGCAGTGACACACACAACAGGAAGGGTATCAGGGCTCCCCTATGACTCATCGCTCGTGCAACACGCAGAGTGTCTGTCTGTAATGACAGATTCGCCTTGCCCCTTTCACCAGGAAACAAACTCTCTGTGCCCCCAGGTTCTAATAAAAAGCCCGGACAGAAATTGCCGGCAGTGTAGTAGGTCTGTCTTCACAGAAGGCTTCTTCTGATGAACCGTTAAACTGCTTCCCCTCCCAGCTAACAGCCACGTCAGTGTGGGCTCCCCCGATAACTGCCTGCCTAAAGGGCGCTTTTTCCATCGATCACTGTGGGAGATTCCGAAAGACTGGGTGATTGGGCCAAGGACTGGATGACTCAGTGTTGCTCCCACGAGATTCAAACGGGCTCTTGGAATGTGGAAAGATGCTTTTTACGCCCGAGGCCAACCAAGCCTTGCAGAAACATCAAATGAGGAACAGCCTGGCGTGGACTTCCTTTTGCTTTGAAGCTGTGTTAATGCGATAGAAAATAAAGTGAACTTGGCAAGTCTTTAAGCTTTCTCATTGGTTTCATCAACAGAATTTATATCGCTTGCTGAATCGGTTGCTTTAGAACATTGAAAAGATTATTTTCTAGTCTTACACAGATTTCCAGTCTGTTCTAATTCCATAGAAAATACATAATCCAGTGGCAATAGGTTTGTTTGTGGACAAAAATAAGACTTGTTTTTAATCTGATCACTTTTGTCCTCAAGTTAAAAGGAACACAAATCATTGCGACCCGTCTTCAATGCAGATTGAATATAAAACAAACTCAACTTTTGATCATAATCCGAATTACAATTACAATTATCTATCAACAGCGTGTGCTTAAGGAAACTTTTTTTTTAAAAAGCCAACAGGTTTCCTCTTGACTTACGTAAATAGAGAGCTTGTACAAAACTGGTCTCTTTTGGTTTAACTGGTGTCCATCATCTCCCATCTGTGTTATTTATCGCAAATCACCTTCAGTCTCAAGTCAGTAAGATTCGACAAAAACTTAAGCGTGTTAGAAAAAAAATCAACTTTTTTTTCCTTTCTGAACCGGGATTAATTATCAGCTATACATTTCATCTAAGCAGACTGAGGTAAGCAGTTGATCATGACGTCCCCGATGCTGAAAAGACAAGGGTCTGTCCCCCTGTCCCCCATCACGCCCTTTGACGTGCTCCTGGAGGCCTACTCCCGCTCTCACAGCTCACTCTCTTTGAACAGGGTCTTCCAAACCATGGGGGAGAACAGCTTCCACGAACACTTCGACGACCACCGCCTCTCGCGTACGCCGCGCTCAGGTCGCCGGTCACCGACCTCACACAGCGATCACGGCAGCGTGATCCGGACCAGCCTGCTCAAAGTGTCGGAGGGCAAGAGAGCCAAGAAGGTCCGCTTCTACCGCAACGGCGACCGCTTCTTCAAGGGCATGGTCTACGCCGTCAGCCCCGAGCGCTTCCGCACCTTCGAGTCGCTGATGGCGGAGCTGACGTCCTCGGCGGTGTGCGACAAGAACGCGATGCCTCAGGGGGTGCGGCACATGTTCACGGTGGACGGGTCAAAGAAGATCACTGCTCTGGAAGAGCTGGAGGAGGGCGAGAGTTACGTCTGCGCCTCCACCGACATCTTCCGCCGCATGGACTACACGCGCGCTTGCAGCAGCCCCAACTGGAACCACAACCGCCGGGCGGCGTCCCGGGAAGCTCTACCCACGGGCACCAACGGTACCGGGAACGAGACGGCCCGCTCCGCTTCCAGAGAGCGCTTGGACGACGAGATCCGTGACTTTATCCGGCCCAAGTTGATCACGGTCATCCGGAACGGGTCCAAGCCTCGGAAGGCGGTGCGCGTGTTGCTGAACCGGAAAACGGCGCACAGCTTTGACCAGGTGTTGACGGACATCACGGAGGCCATCAAACTGGACAGCGGGGCTGTGAGGAGGGTGTACACTGTGGATGGTCGACAGGTGAGTGTGTGTGTGTGTGTGGGGGGGGTGGGGGGGGGGGTTGTATGTGTGTTGTTGTGGTGGTGGTGGTGTTGTTGTGTTCTGGTATGTGATGTGTGGTGTGTTGTGGTGTGTGTGAGTGTGCGTGTGTGTGTAATGATAATACAAATCTCTCTCTCTCTTTCTCTCTCTCTCTCTCTCTCTCTCTCTCTCTCTCTCTCTCTCTCTCTCTCTCTCTCTCTCTCTCTCTCTCTCTCTCTCTCCAACTCCGTCCTTCCCTATCTCTCTCCATTTATCATAATCATTTTCACTGTGTTTAATTTTGGACGTAGTTAAAAATGTGTTTTTTGAAAGTGTTCGCCACAATCACACATAATACTTGTCTGAAAGAAAGTTTGGGTCTTTTTCATAAATGGTTCAATAATTCTTATTCCTGCTACTATGGAACCGTGGTCATGTGAAAGGCGTTATTAGTTGATGTCTCTCTGACTTACCACCACCACTATGACTAGAAGCTACCAAGCAAGCAAACAACTAGAAAAGTTTTCCCTAATTCTCAGGCTCAATTTAGACGGACGCGATAGCCGAGTGGTTAAGACCTTTCGACTTCAATCACATGTGTCCAGAAGTTGTGAGTTCAAATCTCGGCGGCGTCTGCGGAATTAAGGATGGGGATTTTTACGACCTCCAAGGTCAATTTTAAGTGCAGACCTGCCAGTGCCTTAATCCCCTTCCTCACACATGCAGTTGATCAAATCTGCACGTTAAAGATCGCATAATTCATGTCTCAGAGTTCAGTGGGTTACAGAAACAAAGATACCCTGCATGCAACCTGTTTAATGAAATGAACTGCTCTGAAGTGGGAATGTGTTGCTTGGGGCCAGCAGGTAGACCTGTTGTAAAGCCACAGGCACAGAAAAGACGAGGCACTGCGCACCTCACCCGGTGAGCAAACGCACAGAGAGAGAGAGAAGAGAGAGAGAGAGAGAGAGAGAGAGAGAGAGAGAGAGAGAGAGAGAGAGAATTTCATCGAGTTGTGATGGATTAAGGGATAGTTGTGCGTGCTGTCTCATATGGCCACGCACACATCAATCAAGGTTGTATTAGTTTCGTTTTCTCCATCTGTGGCAAAGGGGGTTGGGAGGGGGGGGGGGGGGGGGGGGGGGGAGGCTAATATAGAACAAGTAGGAGGATGGGAAAAGGATTGGGGGGGATGAAAGACTACAGACAGAGGCAAGGGGAAGGGCAGGGTTTTCTTCTTTGTTTGTTATGACCACATGACTGCTTGAAGGTAACTTGTTCTGAAAAGGCAGCAGGAACTGGGATAGATAAAGGGGGAGGTGGGGCGGGCGAGACGGGAACTTTTAAGGGAAGAAGGTGAAGGTCGGGAATGAGAGAGAGAGCGGGGAGGGAGAGAGCGGAGAGGGGGGTAGAGGGAGGGAGAATTAGGACAAGGACTATATTAATATCAATACTAATCCAGTGACGATGACGACCTTTGACAAACCGAGAGAGAGAGCGAGCGAGCGAGTGTATATCAATAACAATACCAGTGCAGTGACGATGACGACCTTTGACAAACCGAGAGAGAGAGAGCGAGCGAGCGAGAGTATATCAATAACAATACCAGTGCAGTGACGATGACGACCTTTGACAAACCGAGAGAGAGGGAGAGAGGGAGGGAGAGAGAGCGTATATCAATAACAATATCAATACAGTGACGATGACGACCTTTGACAAACCTTTCACAGCAGAAGTCCAATCCCTCCCACTCAGCCTGCTGGGATTATCACCTTCCTCTACTCAAATATTACGCAAGTTAGTGGACCATGTTAGTGGTCCTGAAATGAAACAAGGACAGGAATGCTTTTAGAACTGAAAAATACTGAGAAAAAAAATTCAGTTTGAATTCATCACTGCAACATCAGATACTTATGCTAATGTTATGATCTTTCTTTGGGAAAATAAAGGGTGGACGGAGAATGGCCTTTTAGCTTTAACAGTAGCCACTTGCACGTTACCAATTTCAACCGAGAAAATCGGAATAAAAAAAACCCACAGCAATGTGAAATAAGTGGGTTTGTGTTAGGGCCTATCCTATTTACCACCAAAATCCAAACTACAAACTGAAAAAACGCCCTCTTATCAGTGATTAGGATTAGTCGGGATTAAGAAGTCGGACCTAGAAACACAGCTAAGAGATCCAGCATATGGTTCTAACATTGATTAGTCACAACATGATGTTTTGTTATCCTGAACGGGTTTTTTTTTAGATTTGTGGCTCCAGTCTCAGCTTGCATGCAGACATACCTGTCAGAGTCTGAGGAATATTTTTTGTGCACAAAAAGTTCATATGCACATGCAAATATCCACACAAATGAGTGCGAGCAAATACACACGCACAAATATGCACACATCACCCCCCCCACACACACACACACACACACACACACACACAGGCATACGTACATATTCATACACGCATTCACACCCCTTTGAATGTGATACATAGCCACTGAAGTGAGAGGTTTAAGCAGTTACTGACTATTATGAAAAGACTGATTTCATAACAAAGAGAAAAGGAAGGGGGGGGGGGGGGGGGATGGAGAAAAGAAAAAAACCCGAAAGAAAGTAAAAAGGAAAAGAAAGACATTGAAAACTTGAGAATTGCACCGCAGAAAAACAGAAATAAAAAAGAAAAGCAAAACAGAACAGACCGAATGAAAAAAAAAAAAGAAACACAAAACCAGAAAGGAAAAGAAAACCTATTGGAAGGTTTAAGTTTCTCAATTTCTGGATAGCGGCACTCTCCTTGTAGATTATACTCAATACGGCCCTTACACAGTTCCCCCACTGTGATACCTGTATGTCAAGGTATTCACGAGACTCGGGTTACGTCAATTGATGTTTTGATAAACGGGGCTTCAATCGTACCGATCAATCATGCGGAACATGAACGAAAGTCAGTTCCATAAAGTTCACACAGTTTCCAGCCCAGTCAGCCATACAGGCCATAGTATGACTGTCTGTAGTCAGTCAAAGTCTGATAAATCATCACAGTTGACGAAATATTATACCTGTACAATCATGAATAAACATTTAAACTAAGAATGAAGGGAATAGCGTGGATTGGGAGGGGGTAAAAAGATTGTAAGGCTACAACATCCTTGTTTGGACAGGAACAGAACAGTGAAAGGAAAACACAGCAAAGCAGAACAAACTAAATGATGAAACAAAATAATTAAAGACGATATGAAACGAAGGGGGGGAAAAAGCAACTTTAGGCAGGAAATACTTTCGCGATACCGTAAAATCTTCATTCATGTTACACACACACACACACACACACACACACACACACACACACACACACACACACACACACACACACACCACACACACAAAAGAATACACAGACCCCCAGCTCTCTAGGGGCCAGCATATTAAGGATGGCGCCCATCTCCTCTCCCTCGCTGCTTTCCTTTCCCTGTCCCTGAAGAGGGCAGATACCTATGGGTGAACTGGGGTACTAAGGTGAACGGTTATCCGTCTGCGAGGCAACCGCGTTCAGGGCTGTTTAGCAAGGGGAGAACAAGTACCATACTTCGTTCTGTCTCTTTTTGTGTGTTGTTTGTTTGTTTTTTTACTTCGTTCTGTCTCTGTACCCACTACATTATTCCTTACTTTACCCTACTCCCCAACCTACGGTGTCATATCTCACTCTACAAAACCAAACTACTTTCTATACCACACCTTACTCTACAAAACCAAACTACTTTCTATACCACACCTCACTCTACAAAACCAAACCATTTTCTATACCACACCTCACTCTACAAAACCAAACCATTTTCTATACCACACCTTACTCTACAAAACCTACGATACCCTTGTCACAGCAAACAAACCTTCCAGCAGTACCTCACCCCCCACCTCAAGTCTGGACAGTAGGTTTACCTTTTGCGACAATGACAGGACGTCACTCAGGTGACAAGTTGTCATGGAGGTTTGTCCGGTGTTTGGCACCACACCAAAGAGCCTAGGCTGTAAACAGACCCCACACTGCCCACTCTGGCACGCCTCCCCAAGACAGGCTTTCAGTGAGGGATTTTTATCAGTGTTCCCTGTCTGTCTGGCAGCTTTCTCCTGTAGTGTTTCCTCACACAAGTCACACAGCAGTACACAAACCGACACTCGAAATTCTGGACGAGTAGTTTATGGTTTGAGGACGTGTTTGGGGAGAGAGAGAGAGAGAGAGAGAGAGAGAGAGAGAGAAGAGAGTGTGTGTGTGTGTGTGTGTGTGTGTATGTGTGTGTGTGTGTGTACGCCATTGTGCATGGGTGTGTGTGGGTGTGCTTGCGCGTGAGTGTATGCACGCACATGCCCTAATGTGTATGTCTGTGTGTGCATCAACACACGCGCGCGTGTGTGCATGTTTGCGTCTGTCTGGCAGTCTTATAGATAGGCTCACTGGCGTCACCATTTCAGCAAGCGATCAGTCAAAGCAACATCCCATGCATAGTTCCCAAGAGACCAGTCTGCAGCTTTACAACTGTGACCCGGAAACACCCACAACAACCCAGTCGATCGGCATAGCAACGGCAAACGCTCGGTTAAAACCTTCCAAAGTTCAGTTAGACTCAATTTTTGTAGTTGCTGGATGGGAATAGGATGGTTGCAGAATGGTATAGGCTATTTCAATGGCCGTTGCCATGAAGCTTTCCTTTTAATTTTTTTCACAAAGGTCATACCAGACAGGAACAATGATAAAAACAGACATGAAAACAATTGTTACTCACAATGTTAGTCAATTTACAAGTTGTACAACTGTTGATGCTGTTATCAAGACTGTTGCCATTTCACCAATAATAACGTGCGCGCGCGCGTGCGCGCGCGCGCTGTGTGTGTGTGTGTGTGTGTGTGTGTGTGTGTGTGTGTGTGTGTGTGTGTGTGTGTGTGTGTGTGTGTGTGTGTGTGTGTGTGTGAAATGTCTAGTTGAAAGGAAAAGACAGCCTAAGAGCAAAACAACCACACAACCAAAACAGCTTTAAAAAACCCCAAACAAAAACCCAAACCCACCCAGCAATAATTGATGGTCTCGCCTGCCAGACTACGCTGACAAAATAATCCCCACCTTGAGTCATACCTAATTCCCTAATTCCCCAACCCTCCCCTTCCCTCCCCTCCCCTCAGAGCCTCAAGCAACCATCTTCTATCCAGAGTCATTTTGTCATTTTCACGTCCAGCGAGTTCGATAGGGGTAATCAAATATTAACCACTTTCCAGCACGTGAAAGACAGACACACACCAGAGAAAAAGAGAGAATGTTCATATGTGCATGCGGATGAGCATGCACACACACGCACGCACGCACGCGCACACGCTCTCTCTCACACACACATACACACACAGGTGCAAGTTACAAAAGGAAAGAGAGAAGAAAAGTACAATGTAAGGCAACATAATAGCCTCCTAGAACAGACAAAGGAACACCCCACACAGAGAGTGAAACCACAGAACTCCCTTTTCATTTCCTCTGTGTACACCAGAGGCCTCTTCCATCAACGCAGTCAAAGGCAGGAAGGCAGGCATTAATTATTTCATACACTGCAGTCACAGCTCATTGCGGGTTTACACTACCAGTCATAAAACTGTCCGATTTTGTCAAAGCCTTTGATAGCGCTGACTGCTTTAGTGGTGCGGTCAGTCTTTAGTCTTTGAACACACTCTGATCCAATCTATAACCCCTATTGGCCTTTGAATGTTAGAACAAGTGACATGCCACGTGTAAGCTGGATTTTTACATTGCGAAATTGATGCTCTTATCCCCCAGTTGCCCCTTCTCTCTGTGTTTGTCTCTCTATTATTTATTTTATTTTTTTATATCGAGGATAATGGAACAAGCACTTATGTGGGCTTTTTTTTACATCCAGTCCCCGTGCGTATGCGGTTTTGTAAATTCTGTCATCTGTTCCCACTGGCACACAATGGCCTACTCTTACGAAAAGCGGAACAGGATTTAACTTGTGCACAAGATGTTCTGCGTGCGTTCGCACACGGGGCCTCAGTTTAGAGTCTCACCTGAAGGACTTTTGGGGAGAGTAGAGTCTGCACTGATGTTAACTCCAGTGAGTGTGTGTAGAAGATCTTCAGGTTAATGTCTATTCACATGTAATGATTTTGAGTGAGTTTAGACAAATTTTAGGCAGAAAGAAAAAGTGGGAGGTAGATACCAGAGGGGAAAAAACCCAGAGGAAGATAACTAAAAAAATCCAAACAACCATACACAAGCACACACACACACACACACACACACACCACATATGCAGGCACACTACACATAAAGAGGTGGAAATATAGATTTTAAAAAAAGAAGAAGAAAATTCAAGGGAAAAAAAACTACCACAACCCCAAACTCATAGCCTACAAGTGCACACACAAGCACACCCTCAGAGAGAGTGAAACCACAGAAGTTCCTTTTTATTTCCTCTGAGTACACCAGAGATCTCTTCCATCAACACAGTCAAAGGCAGGCATTATTTCATACACTGCAGTCACAGCTCTTTGCGGGTTTACATTACCAGTCATAAAACCGTCTGATTTTGCCAAAGCCTTTGATAGTGCTGACTGCTTTAGCTGTGCGGCCAGTCTTTAGTCTTTCAGCACGCACCAGTCCGATCCATAACCCCTACTGGCCTTTGATTGTTAATACAAGGGGTATTGCACATATAAAGGGAACACTTTATTACGAAATTGGTGTTCCTACCCCTCACCTGTTCCCTCATTCTGTGTCTTGGTTTCTCTATTTTCTCTCTGTCTGTGGTGTCTGTATCAGTCTGTCTGCCTGTCTGTTTCTGTCTGTCTATCTATCTGTCTGTCTGTCTGTCTGTCTCTCTCTCTCTCTCCCTTTCATTCCCGAGCATGTGTGTATGTGCGCACGCGCACGTGTGTGTGCGTGTGTTTGTGCGCGTGTGTGCGTGCACACACACATAAAAATATCTATGAGCAAGAAAAGAAAAAAGGAAGGTTAAAAAGAGAAACGAAAACTTGGGGCAAAAACTATGCACAGAGTAAAACCACACAAGTCCCTTTCCATTTCCTCTGTGTGCACCAGATACCTTTTCCATTAACGTTGTCAAGCTAAAGGCAGGCAATATTTCAGACCCTAGTAGTCACAGTAGACTGCTAGGGTACCACTGAAGAGCTTGCTGCAAAAAGCTTCAGTGATGCCCTAAAGGTCTGCTAGACTATGGGCTAGGTAAAGGTGAAGTCAAGGTTCTTTGTGGAGTTAACATTACCAGTCATTACTTTACCGGTCTTCTGTGTTTATCTACGCACGAATCCAATCTACAGCTACCATTGGCCTCTGAATATTAAAACTAGTGGTGTTCCAAATATGAATGAGATTCTTAATAGTGCCAAATTGTTCCGATCCTCTTTCTCTCTGTCTCTGTCTATCTCAGTCTATCACTCTCTCCCTCTCAGTTTCTGTCTCTGTTCTCTATGTGTTTGTGTATGTGTTTGTGCATGTGTGTGTGTGCGCGCACGCGCGTACGTATGCAAGCACACACACGTGTGTGTGTGTACATACACGCTCGCACGCGTGTGCGCACTTGGGTGCGTTGGTGTTGACACATGCACCCATATGTGAAAAATAATAAAACTGCACACAGAGGAAAGGAACAGAAGACAAAAGGCAGTGACCACACACAAGCACGCACACTAGCCACACAGAAAGTAAAAACACGCAAGTCCCTTTTCATTCCCTCTTTTGGAACAGCAGAAGTCTCTTTCATCATTGGAGGCAGGCAATGTTTCAGACACTGCAGTCACGGCTCTTTTGCGGGTTTACAATACCAGGCATAAAGCTGTCCGATTTTGGCGAAGCCTCTGATGCTGCACAGCCGTTTACTGCTTGCTGCCTGACTTAAGACTTTCCAGCACGCACCAAATCTGACCATAACTCCCTCTGGTCTTTAAATATTGGTACCAGTGACATTCCACATATTATATAAATGAGGCACTTATATGGTGCCAAATTGGTGTTCCTAGGCCCTCTCTCTCTCTCTATCTCTCTCTCTGTCTCTCTCTCTCTCTCTCTCTCTCTCTCTCTCTCTCTCTCTCTCTCTCTCTCTCTCTCTCTCTCTCTCTCAGTAAGGGCAGAAACGGAGAATGCAATGAATGTATAAGTCCTTATTTTATTCTTTTGCAAAATAAAGAACACACACACACACACAAATAATAACCCCACCCAACACACACACGCACGCGCACACACACACACAAATAATAACCCCACCCAACACACATACGCACGCGCACGCACGCACACACACACACACACACACACACACACACACACACCCCACAAATCAAACCCAGGACAGCTCATCTTACTCGGCCACTTACACGTTCGAGTTTAGCTTCTTCTTTCTTTTCTTTGGCCAACAAAACTAGGAAGATCTTATCACAAACCAGTAGTGACAGCGACCTTTAAAGCTTTGTCAAAAAAGCTCTTCCTCGCTTTGCCAACCTTATAGAATATATTGATTTTGATACGCCTCTGTATTGATCGAACTTATCGATAGCTTTCACTGATAAAGACCCCCACTGCAGTTGTGTTCAAAGACGGATAGAAAGAAGAGCTGTGTAAGATATCTGTCTGGAATGAACGAATTGGGGGGGGGGGGGGGGGGGGGGGAGGGAGGAGGGAAGCTGTAAAGCGAAACGAAGTGAACGGACTGGCGTTAAAACCTGTAGGAAAACTGGTTCTGGTTTTCACTTTCAGCCGGCTTGTAAACGTTGAGACACCTGACAGTGACGTAGGAGCCAGCAATGAACCGGAACGAATTTAACATGTAATAGAAGATCTTGGGCATGCTTGCTGCTTGGCAAGAGACTTATACTGGCATTTATTGGATTGATAGCTTATAGTGTGTATGTGGGCTGGTGTGGTGTGTGTGTTCGTTGTTGTGTGTGTGTGTGTGGTGTTGTGTGTGTGTGTGTTTGTGTGTGTGTTTGCAGGCGCCCAAGAGCAATGTTTGTATGTGCTTCATTCATGTTTGAAAATAGTAACCTTTCAGAGCTCTCTCTGTTCCAAAATTGTGTGGTGGTGTTTGTCAGGAGAATATACACACATGCCATTTTCTTGTAGAAATTGTTCATCGTAACTGATTCCTTGATCCACACTCAATATAAGTTTAACGCTTTATTTGGCAAGCACAAGTTTTTATAGTCAGCTTACCGAGAAAATAAGCTATGTGATATAAATATGTTGTGTTGTGTATGGGACTTCAGTTTATATCTCATTCTAAACTGATACTTGCACCAAGACCACCTCGGAATGTCTAATGGACGAAGATAAAAGAAAAAAAAACCCTCACTTTTCTGGGCAGATCTACAGCAACAAATTGTTTATGTGTAATAGACGATTGTAATATCCGCAAGTCTACTTTTTTTCATTGAAAAGTAGCATGATACATACACACGTGTCCACACACACACACACAACACACACACACTACACACACACACACACACACACACACACACACACACACACACACACACAACCAGAGTTGTCAATAAAACACTCACAGAAACAGGGAACAGAACAAAGGAGACCAGTCCTGAACACAGCCCCTGTAAACCGATTCCAGCTTCTTTCCTCAAGGAACGATCCCATTCACACACACTTCACAGCCACTATAGCCCTGTCCCTGACAACCCTGTCGCCATGTTCATTATGGGGTCAGCTTCCATCTTGGTCATAAGCTGCCAGCACTGATATTAAGATTTAGAGGAAGAGGTGGGGGGGGGGGGGGGGGGTTATAGGATGGGCGATAGATGGTGAACAAATTAGTACTAAACAGTCACACACACATACTATTAGGAGGAGGGGACAGAGGTAGAGAGAGAAAAAGACAGAGAGATAAAGAAATGAGAAAAAAGGAGAGGAAAGAGGCACAGGGTAGAGTCAGAACTGACAACAGACACATACAATCTCCAATCCCTCACACAAACCCCAGAGTTGTCAATAAAACACTCACAGAAACAGGGAAAGTAACAAAGGAGACTAGTCCTGAACACAGCCCATGTAAACCGATTCCAGCTTCTTTCCTGAAGGAACGATCTCATCCACACACACTTCACAGCCCCTTTACTTCAGCCCTGTCCCTGACAACCCTGTCGCCATGTCCGCTGTAGGGTCAGCTTTGTCAGAGGCTGTTAAAGACAGACAGGAGGGAAGGAGGCGAGGTTTCTTTTTGGGTGGTAGAAGGTATTACAATGATCGGAACAGTAGTTCCGAATGAACAACTTTTATGAAATAATTATCATTTTGTCAAGATGGTAGAATAAGTACAAAGACTTTTTTTTAATCCAACCTGAAAAAAGTAAACGTAAACATACAATCGAGCACGCGCACGAGCGAGGGAGGGAGAGAGAGATATTCTTGTTTCTTCTTCCCCCCCCCCCCCCCCTCCCTTCTCGTTTCTGGATAAACCCTTACTCCAAAACACCGTGAGATATTTGCGAATGAAACCGTGGTTTGTTTTTTTATTAAATCTGTAAGATAGGTAGCCACATTATGCCTTCTGAGATGATGTCTAAGAATGACAGCAGTGGGGACCTTTTTGTTTGTTTTTTAATCCTAAACTTTATATTATCCATTCCTACCGGCACACGATGGCCTCCTCCTCTTCTTTAAAAAGTTGACTGGAATGTAATGTACACTAGTGCAAAAATTGTTTATGCATGTACTCACGCACGGGACATTGGTTTAGAATCTCATGGGTGAAAAAAGTAGTGGGAGTCCAGAGTCTGCATAAATGTTAACCTTGAACAGAACATCCGAGTTCCGAGTTTTCTGAAGTTCAACGACCGCAGAGAGCCTACCAGGGCTGTCACGACATAACAGAGGAAATCAAACGACGACGAGAGATAGAGCAGGGAGGGAAGAATAGTAAATAACCGTAGGGGGGTGGGGGTGGGGGGATAAGTGGCAGACGTAGGGAAAGGGGGTCGTCTTGGGAGGTGGAGACGAGAACGAGGGCAAGCGATACAACACAGTGGAGAGGGAAAAGAACTGGACAGCAGAGAAGGGGGAGAGAAAGAAGGATGGTGTGAGTGAGCAGACAGGAGGAGACAGGGGAGGAAGAGAAGGGGGTGTGGGAGGAAGGGAGGCAACAAGTGGAAGAGGGGAGGGGGAAGGGTTAGGGTGGAAAAGGAAGAGAGCAAGAGAAAAAGTTGTTTATATCTTTTGATGAGTCATGACTCAGAAAAAGAAGACGCATGACGTCACCTCTTGGTTGATGACTCAGCTTCATTCATTCCACATCATCTTCCCAAAATACAAGATCATGAATAGGATAAAAACCCATAGAACTTAATAGTTAATAGGGCAAAAAAGTAAATCATAAAGCTTATTCATTGCGGGACACTGTAACAAAGAGACTGGACATTGTAGAATCACTGAATGTGTCACTGGAAAATTACGTGTAATTTTGAACATTGAGGGGGGAGATCATGCTGATTGACCCACAGGGCACGAATGTAAGGGTAGGTTATTTCTAGTGTCGTTCTCCCTGTTTCCAACAGGGACTGCTTTACAGGATTAAGGTATCTAAGTTAGATCAAGTCGAAAATTGTGAGAAGAATTGGACATATTGGGGAATCATTGACATTTTTTAAGAGCAGGTAGCAAAGGAGGTTATTGGTAAGACGGGATGGCTTCATCCCACCTCTTTCTCTCGATCTGTAGCCAGGGTGAATATCCTCGGCAAGTGTTTCACAAAACTGGGTGTCGACATTAGGACTGAATTGAACAAGAACATTTAAGCCAAAGTCTGATACCAACAGAAGACCTCAGAGAAGAGACAGACTCAATGACTTCTGTGTAGCGCATTTAAAACATGGATGGGAAGTCGAAGATGGAGATGGTTGGCTGTCGAATCATTCATGACGCTCCTACAGTCGACAAGACTACGGCATATGAGATAAAATGGTGCGGTTTAAAACATATTCGTCTTGTTTGTATTGTAGTATTTTTTCAGGATGGCATAATCGTATATTATTCAGTGTTGTCGTTTATCCTCGAGTACAGACACACGTTTGACAACACAGCAAAGATAATCAGGAACTTACAGCAAACTAAAGAGGATAATTTCGTGATAACTAATCCACAAGGGAAGCGAAAGTTGGTCGACCAAAGCAGACCTGGCGCAGAAGTGTTGACGAAGAAACGAAGGCAGCCGGAATGACATGGACCGAGCTGAAGAGGATCTCCCAAAACCGAGTTCGTTGGAGGGGTGTTGTTGCAGCCCTATGTTCCCCAAGGAACCAAGAGGCATAAGTCAAGTAAGTCAAGTCGTGATAACTGGCAGTGCACTGCTCCAGGAGCAAAAATTCATTCCGAATATGAGGCGGATTTAGAAATAAAGTCGTAGGCTTACATGTTTGCCGATGGCAAATGCAGTCCATTGAATTGCCTAAAATTGTTATTGAAAGAATGAAAAATCATATAAAAGCAAGAACTTTGATAATTATTTTCTTTTCCTAGATATATAATTGATTTTTTTTATTGTACACCTTACAGGGAGTTTCTTATCTGAAATATTTTATTTCTATGCACACTTCTCCGCTTACTGTTTATTAGGGTATATGCTTTATGTTCATTTTTAAACCTTTGATTCCTTTCATTTTTTACAGGCATAAAACTTGATTCTATACCAGTTTTGTCCATTAATCGATCCAGCAGTATTGATGTGTGTGTGTGTGTGTGTGTGTGTGTGTGTGTGTGTGTGTGTGTGTGTGTGTGTGTGTGTGTGTGTGTGTGTGTGTGTGTGTGTGTGTGTGTGTGTGTGTGCTTTGACTGAGCTGATGGTGTGGAAGCCAAAGGCGAGAAAAGGCTATCGATTTTTTAATGTCAGAAAAGATTTATTAATTCAGGTGCTGCTTTCCGGAAGGGCTCTTTGCAAATGTGATGTCCCATCTCCTCTCTTTTTTCTACGGGCATGCTCTGTGTGTGGTGTGTGTGTGTGTGTGTGTGTGTGTGTGTGTGTGTGTGTGTGTGTGTGTGGTGTGTGTGTGTGTGTGTGTGTGTGTAAGAGAGTGAATTTATGTATGGATTTCTGTAGTTATTACTGTAGGTTCTCAAACATGCACTGCATATGCGACATTTGTTTATCCTGTCATAAAAAGAACCCGTCTTTCACATCACCATTCTCGGTCCAATACAACAATAGAAGAAATAAATGAATTTGGTCAGGTTTCAGACGCTGCTATCCTTTTAGTTTACAAGAAATTGTACTTGTTTCTTAAAGAAAATAATTGTGAATCCAGATTCACGAGCAACAGATATTTAATGGCTTATCTTTTTCTTTTTGACTTTGACAGCTGTGTCCTCACTAGGCAAACAATAGCTAAAGTTGTAGCGTTATATTTTTCTTTCTTTTCGTTTTGTGCTTTGATAGCTTTGTTATGTTTTTCATTTTTTACTTAGCTTTGTTATGTTTTTCATTTTTTACTTAGCTTTGTTATGTTTTTCATTTTTTACTTAGCTTTGTTATGTTTTTCATTTTTTACTTAGCTTTGTTATGTTTTTCATTTTTTACTTAGCTTTGTTATGTTTTTCATTTTTTACTTAGCTTTGTTATCACCAAATCCGCCGCCTGCCCTCTTCTTTAGCCGCCCCCCTCCCCTCCGCCAACACACACACACACACACACACACACACACACACACACACACATACGCACGCACGCACGCACGCACCCACACCCACTCTCCCTTCTGTGTCTCCTTTTTTTTGTTCTGGAAACTTTTAGAGGGTCGGGAGTTGAGAGTGTAAAGAGGGGGAGTAAAGAAGAAAAGGGAGAAAGGAGAAAAGGTGATGGACAAAAAAGGAATATATATATATATTGTTGTTCAGTTCTGTCCATTCAAGGCCAGCCGTAATTCACGCATCGATCGGTGGAAGAGAGTGGGGTTGATAATGGCAGCTTGGGGTGTGGATCAACTTGTTCACCTTCCTTCCTCGACCCCTTTTTATGATGATAATAGTGAGGGGGGGGGGGGGGGGTCCCCCACATTGGGGGAGTGGAGGCGCCTGTGAGGAGGTCGGTCATTGGCTTCTGAGGCCATTTTTTCGGACGTTATGTCGCGCGCGCGCGCGTGTGTGTGTATGTGTATGCGCGCGTGTGTGTGTGTGTGTGTGTGTGTTTGGACATCTGACAGTGATTCATCATTTCATACAAGAAGAAAAAAACCCTTGACACACTCTCCAGGATTTGATTATTTAACATACATCACACAAAAGCACAATACAGGCAATCGTGGCTTTTTAAACCTTGGGACACAAACAATACCCCCACACCCACCCCAACCCCCCTAACAAAAAAAAGAAGAAGAAAATTAATTATTTACTGTATTCATAAAACAGGGGACAGACAGATTTGAGGTATGGGAAAACAGTTTGGTGATACAACCTCGGATAAGAGAGGCATGACTCATACTGACTGTTCCACATCAGGGAAGCCCATAGGAAGACCAGCGTACTGCGGGACTGGCTGCATTAATTCATAAATAAAATATGTAGTGAATAGCGGGGATAGACTGCTATCCTTAATGATCCCGAGGTTGCACTTTCAAACGCCAGCTGTACATGGAGGTTTAAGGGGTTTTGTTTAGGGGGTGGAGGTTGGGGAGGGGTGGTGGTTAGGTTTTTCTTCACGATCTTACAGGTCAGCTCATGTGTAGGCCTGGCAGTATCCTACTTATCTTTGCTTAAACCCCTATGCGAAGAGCTAAGAATACCTATCATCCATGTCAGTGTTTGCTAGGTTGCAGAGACAACAGCAATACACAACAAAATATAACCACAAACCCGTCCCCGAAGTTGGAATGCGGCTACCTTACTGGTGGAAAAAACGGTCGCATACGCAAAATCTCACGTTGGTGAACGTCGGAGCTCTAGATGAAGGACGAAAAAAAATCCAGGAAACAAAAAAAAACAACCCCAAACCAACACACACACACACACAACACACACACACACACACACACACACACACACACACCACACACACACACACACACACACACACACACACACACACACACACCACAAGTGTGCATCCAAGGCTTTTACCGGCGCATTGCATTTCTGTAGTTGGTGAAGCATCTGCGAAGTAGGTTTCTTAGCATGATTATAATTATGGTCTATGGTGATATTTCTGGAGGAAAACCCCCATGAAACTGATCTAAACAAACATTCAAGCGGGGAGACACTTTTGCTTGACGTTTGACCTCACAGACTTTCAGACTCCATGATTTTGACAGACATTTCGGCATCCTGTTCATGTCAAGACATGAAACAGCCAAGCTGGACCATGGAATTTTACTGTGTAGTTCCTCCGTCAGTCAATGAGACAAATCAGCCCCCATTTGGTAAAGCGCAGTAACTCCATCCTATTTTGCAACATACATCACACAACCATGGCACAATATAGACAATCATGGGTTTGGTTGTGGTGGGTTTTTTTATACCTCAATATCCCAAAATATGTTTAGCAAAGTGCCAAATCTCCCTCTTCAGGCCTAATAAACAGGGCTTTAAACAAGTGTTTTATCTCCATCAAATTACGTAATAAAACAGAAACATGAAACTTTCCGAAACTTTGGCGAATAGCATTACACCTTGGAGCAGAACTGGCCCTCTTCAATGTCCGACACTGCTCTTTGTTGTGATCGTCCTCTGTTTTTCTGGTGTGCTGAAGCCGGCCAGAAACCAAGCTTGTCTGGTGGGTCTTGTTGTGGGGATAAGAATGACATTTTGTGACGAGATCCCCACTAGATTCCCAATAGGGCTGGTAAAGGTATGTGCTGGTTCTCTCTCTCTGATCCTTTTCTGTTTTTGTTTCTTTGTTTGGCATTATTATCCGTCTGATGCCAGGAATTTGCCACAGGTCTTGACGCCAAGAATTTGTCACACGTGTGGCCGGGTATGCAGGAGTACATGGCCTGATGCCAGAGATGTGTTGTGGGTAACTCCGGAAAGCAGATCGTCAGTTGCCAGCTTTCACTACCGCTAAGAGGGTGCATGAACCGCTGCAGAATGCCATCAGTTCGATCATGTAGTTTAATGGCGCTGTCTTCGATCATGCACCCAAGTGTTATGTGGCTCACAGATCCCATTCTGGAAGCGTAAATCTGATAGCATTGCCGGCACTGGAAAGACAGCTATCTCAACGTCTGGTGTAAATACAGAAGCCTTCCTGGTCTGTTCTCTGTTCTCACAGGGAGTCCAGGTACTCCATGTCACAGCATATCAGACTCCTGTGTCTTGATAAGCACGCGATTCCACATCTCTGGCTCAGGTGGCTTGGTTTCAAGTTGTCTTCAACGCTCTGAGGCGTCCACCTTCCTTTCTTTAACAGCCAAGGTTCACAACTAAATAGGAGAACTTGTTGCTTATGTGATCACACTGACCTCAGGTCTGCAGGAAAAATATGCTATCTGTTATGTCAACTACCATATTTTGCAGTATCTGTTATGGGATTGTCAACTACCTTATTTGCCGTCTCAACTACTTTATAAAGCTTTTTTTTTAGTGTTAATTAATGTAGATAAACTGTCGCAAAGACATTTCAGTCTTAATATCTCTTTGTTTTGTTGGACGAACCACCTCAGAAATCAATCAAGTTTTTTTTCTCTCTTTTTTTTTGGTTATCTTTTCTACACAAAACCCCCCACTAAATCCTTCCAAGTATCCTCTCTCGACTGGTTTAGTATGTTTATAAATCTGAACACACACACACACACACACAACACACACAACACAACACACCACACACACACCACACAACACACACACAAACCTTATCAGGCAGATTGATCTAATTCAGTCAACTCGGATAGATAGGGGCAAGGGAGGATGAAAACGGTCGCCACAAACAGAGAAGGACTGTGCCCACGTATTGACACTAGCTGACTGGGAGGAATAGCCGAATAAACTGTCTGAGGGTGGGCTGGAAATGAAACGTCGTCAAAATATCCTTTTGCTTCTCTTTATTCTTTTCCTTTTCTTTTTGGATAGGGGAGGAGGGTCCTCCTTACCATTTTCTTTTTATTCCCCCCCAAAAAAGCTTTTACCTCCTGTTTTGTTTGGGTGATATTTGAGTTGTCATCCTCTTGATCGCCATTCCTCGCGAAAAGAATGGTAAGAGCTGTGAGATGGAGGACACGGAGATAAGGGAGGGGGCAGGGTAGGGGCGGATGGGGAGGGAAAGAAATGTATTTTTAATTCTTCTGGGTCAAGGCCAGTCGTTGGCTGTATTGATCATGTTGGGGGGGGGGGGGGGGGGGGGGCGGCGGGATTGTGGAGGAGGCGGTGGGGAAGGGGGGAGGGAGAGGAATCCCAGGAATAGCAGGAGTTTCGGTGGTTGTGGACGATTCCCCCCCCCCCCCCTCTCTCTCTCTCTCTCTCTCTCTTCGCTCTCGCTCTCTCGCGCGCTCTCTCTCTCTCTCTCTCGCTCTCTCTCTCTCTCTCTCTCTCTCTCTCTCTCTCTCTCTCTCTCTCTCTCTCTCTCTCTCTCTCTCTCTTTTGTGTGTGTGTGAGTGAGTGAAAGACAAAGTCAAAGTTTATTTCTAGATGGTACATTGAATAAGCAATGCATTTGCATTTTTTCGTCAGGCCCTCTATCTAGGAACAAAGTGTGTGTGTGTGTGTGTGTGTGTGTGTGTGTGTGTGTTGTGTGTGTGTGTGTGTGTGTGTGTGTGTGTAAGTGTGTGTGTAAGTATGTGTGTGTGAAGGTGGAGGTGCCTGTTTTGCTTTTATTTCATTGTTGTTGGTTTTTTTAATTTGTTATCTTTTGTTTGCTTACTCAAAAATCTTTTCGCATACGACGAAAAAAATATTATCTTGCATTTGGGAAAAGGAACTGTGCATTTCCAAACAACAGACATGACTTGCGTACATGAATAAAGTGTTCGTCTTTATTTTATTTTCTAGCATACGCCCCCCCCCCCCCTCCCCCCGGTCTCACCGCTTCCCCACCCCCCACCCCCACCTCCCACCCCCACTGCCCTTTCGTGTTTTTCTCTTTCTCCTTCCTTTCTTCTCTCTCTTGCTCTAAACTCTGTGACGTGCAAAGATCTATCGAGAAGGAGCTGAGGGGAACATTTTTATTTTGTTGCATTTTAAGATCTGGGCAATCAATACCTGTGCGTTGCGAAATTATGCAGAGATGCTTCAAGCATATTAATTTTTGTGAAGTTACGTAGAGCATGTGTGCATGAAGTGTGTGTGTGTGTGTGTGTGTGTGTGTGTGTGCGCGCGCGTGAGTGCGTGCGTGTGTGTGTGAGTGGTGTAAAAGAGATACAGACAGGCAGGCCGACAGACAGAAACATGCACAAAGAGAGGGAAGGTAAACGGGAAAGATTGAAAGGGAACACACACACACCCACACCAGAGAGAGAGAGAGAGAGAGAGAGAGAGAGAGAGAGAGAGAGAGAGAGAGAGAGAGAGAGAGAGTAATCAACTGAAAAGCACAAATTGTCCATGAAGAGATATCGCTATAATTTCCACGTTTCCTTGTTCAGCCAACAACCACTTCAATTCTGACAGAGGCGTTGCAGCTGTTCCAGAAGAAATGCAATGTATTGGGAAGCGCAGTGATCTCACATTACCAAGCCCCAATTATCCTTCCCAATTAAAGCAAGGAAAGGCAATCACATACTGAGGGGAAAAACTGTATGGCCAAGTGGTTTTGTATGATTAGATATCGGCCGTCTTATTAGTGAGCTGGTGAAAAGCGACTTGGATCGTTAGAGGATGTGTGTTAATTCAGTAATAATTTCCGATCAGTAAATGCTCATAGCTTTTAAAAAAATTGACTGAAGCCCTTCGCACATTAAGCAAACACAACAATTAAAAAGCAAAACAAGCAAGATTAATGAACAGTGGCCTAATCTACCTGGAGCCACCAAGCATGCATCTCCAATCGCTTCTTGTGTACTACACTCTCGCCAAAGCAGCAAAATAAGCTGGTCTACTCATCACACACACCAGTGCACGCGCACGTGCGCGCGCGCGCACACACACACCACACACACACACACACACACACACACACACACACACACACACCACACACACACACACATACCGTGCGTGCGCGAAAAAGAGAGAGAGAGGGGGGAGGGAGAAAATAGCAAATGTTTTGTTTCTGGCGACATTATTGAGGAAAAAGTTTAAAACAACAGCAGCAGCAGCAGCAACAACAACAACAACAAAAAGCCTTTTACTCCAAATCGCCTGCAGCACGCGATAGGCTAAGCAGAGCACTTGTGTGTTTTCTGTATCATCTCAGAGAATCGCTAATGTTGCAATAACTACTATAGGTTTAGAGATTTTGGTGCACTCTCTAAATCATTCATCCATTATCCTCAAAATAAAATAATATGTATATACATACATACATACATACATACATACATACATACCGAGAGAGACTGAATTCATTCATTTTGCCTTTTTTTGTTGTTGGTTTGTTCTGTTTTTGTTCTTTGGCTAGAGGTCCATTTTTCACCAGTAGTAAGACCTTTGCGTATGCGACTCTTTTTGCTTACCATTGAGGTAGCTACAATCCGACTTCGGGTATATTCTTTCATCCATTCATTCATTCATTCATTCATTCATTCATTCTCTCACCCGCTCCTTCATACATTCACGCATTGTTGATTGTACCGGCGCCAGAACGACAGATGGCAGAGTGTGAACGAAACGTGGCAGTAACTGAACCGCAACAGCGGCAATAACAGAGACAGATGAGCTTCCAATGAACCCAGTGAAAGTAGCAACCTCGACAAACCAATCAGATAGAGGAGCATCATGTACAGCACGTGCACTACACTGATTGGGTTGATGATGCTACGACTGGTCTGGTTGTGGCCGGAAAGCCATTAGTCAGTTAATTAAGGTCTAACTGGCCTCTGTGTGCATTATCGTCAGACTGAATGGATGAACATAAAAACGGGGAATCCGGTTACTCAGTCCAAACTAATTTGGGAGGGCTATGACTGGAAGATTTGCTATCAGAATCCTCCTCCTCCGCCTTCTGTTTCTGCTCAGTTCGTCTCGCAGCAACAGCTGTCGCTATTATCATTATCATTGTTGAGACCAACGGAAGATGGTCAAATTGCCCATTACGCAAAAACTAGCCATTGGATCCAGAAGTTTGGGTCGCCTTGCCCTCAGGGTCAAGGACGTGGTCAGAAGGGGACGTGAGGTCGTGTGACATTAGTCCCAATAAGTGGGAGGCAACTGGGGAAGAAAATATTGCAATGAATAGTGTGGTTGTCAGACAGACAGACGAAAACAGAGGACAAAAAGCAGTGCACACACACCACGACACCACATACCACACCTCACCACACACACATACACACACACACACTCACACACACACATACCCACACACTCACACACACACACACACACACACACACACACACACACACACACACACACACACACACACACACACACACACACACACACACAAACCACACATCAGCAACAACCTGCACCCCCACCACTACCATTACAAAAGTAATAACAGACAAACACAAATTCATTCATTCAATATCAGTGATTCTGAAAATTGTTTCCTACCAAACTGAAACAAAAGTGGTCATGATCACGGTATGTATACGACAATTTTGTTGATAGCGACGATGACTGGTGATAACTGGGGTGGTGACGATAAGGGGACACAAGTGGTACAGGCAATCATAATGATGCCGATAATCTCTCGTTCGCTTTTTATACCGTCAGCGGTGTTTGGGACAAATAGTGGCAAGTCTTTTCCAGCTCCTCTCGTGGGCCGTACAGCTTGGTTTGCAGGGTTATGCCGATGTTGATCGTGGGGTTTTGTTTTTTCGTGTCACGACTAGAGCTCCGAAATTAACCAGTGGTGAGATGTTGCGTACGCATCTGTTTACGCACCTTTAAAATGGTAGCTGCCTTCCGACTTCAGGGCTATATTCGATTATGAAAGTGATGGTAGTTGCTGATAACCTAACAATGATGACAGTACTGATAGTGATAATGCTGGTCATGATATTGATGAATGTGGTGATGATGATTGTAATTGGGGTTAATGGTAGTAATCATGACGACGAGGATGTTGATGTTGACGATGATTAGTATGATATTGATATTGATGGGGTTGATGATGATGATGATGATGATGATGGTGGTGGTGGTGGTGGTGATGATGATGATGATGATGGTGATGATGATGATGATAATGGTGATGATAATGGTGATGATGATGACAGGTGGCGTGCCTTGCGGACTTTTTCCAAGATGACAACATCTTCATCGCCTACGGCCAGGAACGGATGATAGCTGACGACTTTGACCTAGTGGACAGTGGTCAGTAAACAATATACCTCTGTGTGTTTGTGTGTGTGCGTGCGTTTGTGTGTGTGTGTGTGTGTGTGCGCGCGCGCGCGCGCGTTTGTGTGTGTGCGTGAGCACGTGCGTGCACGGAGGCGAGTTAAACAGAGAGAGACATGATGGTGAAAGTGTTAGCAATAATTATGATGATGATTACGAACGACGTTGAAGATAATGGTGTGATTTGATGACGTTTCTATTTCCTCCCACCTGTGGTTAATGGAAATAAACCACCCAACCTTTTATGGCCAGTACGTCAGTTTAGGTGTCATTGAAGCTACAGCCTAGCTTTGATGCGTGGTACTTAGTCGAGTTGATTATAAGCAGCATGACTAATTTATGCTATATTATGCTTTTTTGTAACCGAGATCAGAAGAACACACACACACACATACACGACGATTTATTGTTATAGTCACATTTATCATTGTAGTCACAGTTTTTGTCATTATTTTTGCTCTTCTGCTCTTCTTTTTTTTAATATAAGTATTGTATTGAAAAATTATTATCTCTGAATATTTGATGCTTCTGAACAATTTTGCCTATTAAGTCTCTTGCACAATGACGTAAGAATCCTGTTGTGATGTCACAGAGGTACGTCACGTCAGTGCCTACCGTGCGTCATCAGGGAAGCCACGTGACCGTGTGACGTTACGTTCTCCCAAGTCTGCCCGACGTTCTGCTCCATCGTCACGAGAGCCCACTCGTAATGGTGAGTAAGTGCGCGCGCGCGCGTGCGTGTATGTGCATACATGTGTTCGTACGTGCGTGTGTGTGTATGAGTAAGAAAGTATTATCCTTCTGAGAGGTACTTGCATTATATGTAATTCAGTTGAAAGTGATTCCTGTTATGTTACTGTACGGGAAGTCATGGTCAAATAGGGACAGGACTGTCGTCATAATTTTCTTGAAATCATATAGTGGCTTGGCCCAAGTCAAAAGTATTGTCAGTTATTGATGTACGCAAAGTGCCAAGGCCTACGTCAATCGTTGTTATACTTTATAATGTTTGTTCATGTTATTTTCACCCATGAAGAGTTTATAGCACAACAGTTTGCACTGTTATCTAAAGGAGAACAAATCCTTCGAAGTCGGAATTTGACTGCCCGTAGTGTGAGGTACCTATAAACAGTCATACACGCAAACTTCTCATCCAGTGTGTACTTATGGTCTCACAGTGATATTCAGGTGGACTGAGTGAAACTGAGGGCACATTCTGGGTGACCTCTGGAGGATTCTGGTTAAGCTGGGGAACGTGCAATAACAACGGCTATCACAAATCATATTTCATTGCTTGACTGAACTTCCTTTTGATTCACAGCGCTCTTTTACCACATACTTTTAGCATACACTTTTAACCTATCGAGCTATTTTATCTTTCCTTGAATTGTATGGCAAAGAAAAACTCAATATGTTCAAACGGGCCATTTTCTTTATCATTTCTTTCGCGTAATCTTTGTTAATGTACTTTGGTAGTACAAGATGGTAAGCTTTTTGCGGCGGTATTGGACGAAATGTTATTGCTTTTAGCGGAAAACTTTGTCCATTTACATTTGTCAGCCCATAATTATATGATCCTATATCTTGGGTGTCCTCCCATCAGCACCCTGATCTGTAGCTGACTCATGATGGTATCTCGGAGAGATGAAAAACAAGGCAAGAGCTAAACAGCTGTTGTCAACACTCCAGTGGCTGATGTTACGATAGCCATTGAACAGTACAAGTTCTGTTGTTGATGGGGGTTTTTTTATTGTGCACAGATCTTTTGATGATCGTGATTTATTTGTTGAAAGCCTTTCTTGGAAGTTAAGTATTGATTTGCGTTGTGCAAAATGGCAGATAAAAGTTATAAATAACTCTCTCTCTCTCTCCTCTCTCTCTCTCTCACACACACACACACACACACACACACACACACACACACACACACACACACACACACACACACCACACACACACACACACAGAAGAGAAAGAGAGAGGGAGCTGTTTTCTTGGGGTTCGAACCCATTACCTTCCATGTTGAAATATTCAAACCAAGGCTCTAACCACTGGTCTAAGTCACTTTATGCAAGATCAGTTTTCCTCCGTGTCTTTGTGGGATTCAGTGGAGTGTCTTATATCTCTTGTTTGTCTGATTGACAGGTACCGAGTCACCCAAGTCTGGTCTGTCGCCCAAGTCTCCTCGCAAATTCAGAGCTGTATCCGCGGTATGTAACAGTGTTTTGATGTGGATTGTCCGAGGTATTGTTTGTTTGGGAGGGGGAGGGGGTGGGGGTTGTTCGTTGTCGTTTTGTTTTGTTCTGTTGACTTGCTTTTCAGTTGTGCAGAATGTGTATGATGATATAATAATAATAATAATAATAATAATAATAATAATAATGCATGGAATTTATATAGCGCTGAATCTTGTAAAGCAACAAATCAAAGCGCTCAAATGACATTTTTTGTGTGTGGATGATATGACGTTAAAATTGCATGATAACTGCATGTAGGAAGATCCTCAGGCACAGTTTGTGTGTGTATGTGTGTGTGTGTGTGTGTGTGTGTGTGTGTGTGTGTGTGTGTGTGTGTGTGTGTTTGTGTGTGTGTGTTTGTGTGTGTGTGTGTGTGTTTGTGTGTGTGTGTGTATGTGTGTGTGTGTGTGTGTGTTTCAGCCCAAATATCAGCAGGCAAACGGCAGCAGTTCCCCGTCTTCCGTATGCAGTGAGGGACTAAAAACCGGTAAGGACCATATTATCATCTCCTTTGACTGCAGCTTGTAGATAATAAGACTTGTTTTTAGTTTTACAAGAAAACCCGGTAAGGGGTGCCCTTAATGTTGCAGTATTAAGAAAAAGTAATGTTATACTTTGCTAGCTTGACTTGCAGAAAAAGGATTAGGACACTATTCTGTTACCATGTAAATTGGATAGGTTGACGGATCGGTCGATTTGATAGTGGAACTTCTCAAGCGGGAAAAGAGGCGGGGTGGGTAGAGCGAAGCTGGTTATGTAGTTGAAAGTGTTCTTAGGGAAATGTTATCACTTCATACACAGTATAGCATACCGTAGCACAGCACGATACAGCATGGCAAAGCACATCCCTGCACAGCACCAAGTAGCACACTGTCTTTTTACGGTCTAGAAGTTAAAACACTCATCCAGAGAGCGAAAGATCTGTGGTTCGAAGCCTCTGATTCCGCACCTCTTGTTCATTCCACTAGCTCAGGGAATGGTTTGTGACATTGGTGATGTGGTCTTTCAGATAAAACAATGAACTGAATGACTCGTTCGAGCAGCAGACGTTTATTGCACGATAAAGAAGAACGATTTAGGTTTTCAAGTTTAGGAGACGGATCCCTGCCCATTTAGGCCTGACTCTTGTATTATTTTGTGTACTTTTTCAAACAGGGCAGATTTTCCGCTTTGAAAACCAGTCCCCTTCCCCCCGGGGAGAGTGCCTCGCGAAAAAGAGCCCCAGACTCTTTAAAACGAGGGCACATGTGTTTTAAACGTAATTCAAGGTAGTTTGAAAAGCACAGCGGTCATCCTCCTGTGTGGTCTAGTGGTTAGGTTTCCGGCTTTCCCCCGGGGCGGCCCGGGTTAAAATTCCCCGGCCGGGAAATTTTTTTTTTTAAGAAGATTAACCTACACGCTAATGGAGGGGGTTTTACTGGCAAACCCCAGGGCCCAAAAGCCCTTTCTTTTTGATTGGTTATTACAATGTGGCCACAAACGCCCCCCCAGTCTTTCCATGTTTTCTCCTTGGGGTTTCCAGTCGCCTTGCAAAACGAGGTGTCTTTTTTTGGGGTTTTGTTTGATCAGAACCTCTTGTAGTGGTCAAAAAATTCTTCAGGGGCTTCATCTGTGCTTTTTGATGTAGGGGGTTCCCTGTACTATATTATTTTTAAAGGGGGGGTTTGCCTCAGGCGGATGGTAAAAAGTTGCTGGAACGGCTGAAGTCATGACGGTGTTCACGGTGTCTTTTTTTGAACGAGAACCCCAGCCGTGTTCAGTTTATCTGTTTTTCAGTGTTAATTTTTGGGTTTCCCGGGTCGTTGTTTCCCATGTTTTTCCCCCTGACTTGCAGAGCCCCAAGGGTGTGCCTTGATTCGGACTCTCATGGTCGTTCTTCCACTTTGCCCGAGCTCTTAGTGTCCTAATTCAGTGCCAATGATGGTGTTGTTTCTGGCCCAATTTGTGCGTTTTACTCGTAGCATACTTTCGCATCTGTCCCGATGGCAACAGAAAGGGGCGGTCCCTTTGGGAACCCCGGGGGACGACCGCCCCCGGGATGGAGATTCTGGCTGTCTTTGTCTTGGGGGATCTTGGCAAATCAAACCCGGGGGAGCCCATCCCTCCCCCCGGTCGGATTTTTTTTTGGGTTGGGGTTTTCTCCCCATTTTGGCGGTGGTAGGGTTACATGGTTACCAGTGCAGGGAGGGAGTCTCTGACCTGACTGAATACACTTTGGCCCCCCAAGAAATCCAGAAAAAAGGACATGGCATAGCCCAAATGGGAAACCACAACCAAATAGATTACCAGGTGAAAGACGGGTTTTGTCTAGCTTAACATCGCACAGACACGAAGTTTTCCAGGAGCAGACATAGGGGGTGATCTGATTTTTGATGATGATTTCCCATCGTTTTAAAGAAAAACCCCAAGCGGAACAACATCGGTCAAATTTGACCTCGAGAAGTGAAGGACCCCAGGTATTAGAAATTTTTAAGCAAAGGGTAGGTGGAAGTTGCAGCACTCCCGTGATAGATCAGAATAGTACCTGCGAATAGTTTCATACAGCAGTGACTAAAAACAGCAAACGAGCTTTTTGGAAAACGCCGACAGTCAAAAAAACCAGGGGTCACACCTCATCCTAAAAAACTATGGAAAAGCGTAGAGATTTAAAGAAAAAAAAAATGAAAAAAAAGAAAGAGAGAACAATATGGGGCAGTCAACAAAAGAATCGGGAAAGCCAGAGGGAAGCAAAGAAAAATGGATGGTGAACGTCCCAAGACTTGAAGAGAACATCAAAAAAAACAATAGCAAGAAGCAATCAGTGGTGAAAGACCTGATACAAAAACAGAGAAAAGGTTTTAAACAACCAAGAAAAAAAAATGGGAAGTGTCCCCTGCAAAAGGATATTCTGAAAGATGGACAAATACTGCTCCGCCTGTAAAACATAAAACCAGGAGATCAGAAGCCTTAATGACCGAAAGAAAGGGAAAAAGACAGTCCCCTATCCTCGGGAAGAAGGGGGAAACAGCATGTCGTAAAAAAGGGGGAAAGCGCAGGGGTGACAACTTCGCTGGCTGGCCCAAAGCTGGAGGGGAAGCCATGACGCCCCCTACTAAGAATCTGCACGAGTTGGCAGGGGGAAAAAGGCCCAAACCCATGGAGCGTATATCATCACCCCCCCAAAAAAGGAAATCTAAAAAATGCCAAAATTCCGCACAATCGCCTATTGCACCCAAAAAAGGTAAGCTGCGATAATATTGAATAGACTAAACCCAAAGCAAAACCCCTATTGCTGAGGAACAAGCGGGTTTCAAGAGGGCGCGCCAACGAAAGATATAACCCAGTTTTTTGGGTGGTACCTTCAACATACAAGCCTTTCCCAGTTTTTACGATTTTAAGAAGGCATTTAAAGGGTGTGGAAATGGTTTGTGGGCCCTTTAAATTTTTACAGATCAATGCAACCCGCTCGAGCATCAAACCGCTGTACGCGGGCCACCCCGTCGTTCACAACAACAACATTGGAGAAAGGTTTTGAAAAACAGTTTGGGGAAAAGGGGGGGTGTTTCTCTCCCCATCTTTTAAATTTTTCCCTTTAGAGAAACATGGCTGATGCATGGCCCCTCAGAAAGGGTCAGTCGCATCGGTGGCGAACGATCCAAACCCCGCTTTGCAGATGACATTGAGGAAAAGCAGGATCGAAAAAGAGTTGCCCGCCTAACAGAACACTTTAATAAGGCTCCAAAAATAGGATGGAAATCAGTGCGAGAAGACCAATGTGTTAATAACACCCAAAGGATTGCATGATATCAGGGTTAATGCCCCGAAGTGAAACAATTCCAAAAACTTCAAGTCCTGGGCCTTGTATCCGACCAGGGATCCAAGCCAGAAGTAGATGCAGGATGAAGACAATAACAGCTTTGTAAAAAATAAAACACCATTGGAGAGATAAAAATATCTCATTATTCCAATTTAGACTAAGCGCTCCCTTTTTCATATCCATATTTCTGATGCCTTTGTGAATCGGACCCTGACTGCAGTTTGGAGAGAAAATACAGGCGGTGGGGGATGAGATGCTTTCGGGATCCCGGCATCTCCCACAAAAAAACATAAGCAACGAAAAGGGCATAACAGAATCCCGCAAACCCTTGGACCCCCATGGAACCTTCTAAGATCGTGAAAAAGGTAAATTTTAAATGGTATGGGCAGTACAAGTCCCCAAGGAATTTCAAAGACAGTTTTGCAAGGCACTGTCCCAAGGGGGAAAAAGAAGAGGCAGACCCAAGGGAAAAGTGGAGGTAACTCAGTGAAGGACAGGGCCCAGAATCAACAAAACCCCGAGAAAAGGCAGAACAGAGAGAGGAATGGGGGAACTGGTTGTGAGTCTTTGGGTGCCCCCCCGGTCGCAGACTAGGGAAGATAGATAGATAGAACCTCACGCAATATTTTCGCAAAACAGCCTTTCCCACAGACCCCCTTTTTTTGTACCCCCTCAGCGCTTTTCTTTTAGTGTTTTTTTTTCCTTTAGACATAAGTCCTTTCTCAGTCCCCATGTGGAAATCTCCGCTGCGACGTAAATACAACCACAGCATCTCCTTGAAGGGGCTGCCTCAGCGGTGGCTCGATCCCGGGCCGTCAGTTCACGAGCTCAACGCTGTAACCGCTAGGCTATCCCGCCTCCCGTATTGTTGTTACTATTTTTTACGTTCTAGCTTCCACTGTACATGTTAATTTTATATCTATCTATCTATGTGTGTGGGAAGGGGGGGGGGGGTTGTATGCCTGTGTGTGTGGGGGGTGGGGGGGATTCCGAGTTTTGTTTTGTTTTGGTTTGTTTTTGTTGTTGTTTTGGGGGGGGGGGGGGGTGGTGATGGTAGCGGTAGTCAGTTGTTTTTAAATTTGCTAGAGAGCGTGTCTAAATTTTTGTTGTTGTTTTTCCTCATCTAGAGCTCCAAGGTTCCAAAGTGGTGAAAGTTTGCGTAGCGGTTGTTTTTGCCCACCAGTAAGGTAGCCGCACTCGACTTCGGGGATGATGTCTAAACACCACACGAATGCGCATGCGTGTTGTTGTTTTTAATGTTACCATCCGTTTCTACCGGAAAGGAATAGTCTACTCCGTCGAAGGGGTTTTAAAAAATCCCTGTCTGCACGTGTATTTGTTCCCGAGGAGGTATGCGTTTTTCTGCACTGTTTCGACAGGGACGACTCTTGTTGCCGTGGGTTCTTTGACGTGCACTAAATGTGTCTTGCGCACTGGACCGTAATTATCTCATCAAAAAGACTAACACCCAAGTCACCACTCAAGGTCTGGAAAAAATAATAATAATGGGTGAAACGACGCGCTCTTCCCGGGGAGAGCAGCCCGAATTTCACGCAGAGAAATCTGCCGACTTAAAGAGGTATGTATAATAGATGGTCAGAGCACTCGCTTTCCCCAAGCCAAAGTTAAGCAGCGTCGAGCGAGCTTACCAATTGAACGGGTGACTGTTTGTGCGCCTTGGCTTCAGTACAGTTCCCCGGTTCACCCAGATGTAAATGGGTACCTGCTTTTTTAGGGTCAGGTAGGGAAGGTAAAGCAGCGAGGGTGAGGAGATGGGCGCCGCCCTCAGTATGCTGGCCTCCTTGAGAAGCTGAGGTCTCTGATGCCTCATACCCCTACGACCTTATAGGTTATGGGACACCTTTTAATAGTTGGAGGGAAAGTTCGGCTTCAAACAGGGATTGAACCTGCGACTTCCCGCTGTCAAGGCATGTGCGTTACCTGCAGACCACTGATCCAACAGGAGTAGATGATTAGTGGTGTCTCCCAACAGAAAGCGTGGGGGAAATGTGGTGGTAGGTGGCGTGTTAGTGGCTTTGACAGCTAGCAGCGGGAGTGTTGTGGACTGCCTGTTTGTTGCAGAGGAGGAGCCGTCAGGCATACCGCAGAGTTTTCAGGAGCGCTATGAGATCGGCCAGGTCATCGGGGAGGGCAACTTCGCTCTGGTCAGGGAGTGTGTGGACAAGTGAGTGGTGCTGCAGGGCCGGCTGTGGGGAGGAATGAGTTATGAGGATTGATTGACTGATTGTCTGATAGATTGATTGGTTGGTTGATTGATTGATTGATTGGTGGGTTCGATAATTGATTGATTGATTGATTGGTTGGTTGGTTGGTTGGTTGGTTGATTGATTGATTGGTTGGTTGGTTTACTTATTCCTTTTGTTTTGTTGCTGCCGTAAATGTTTGAACAATGAGAGAGAAGTATCAAGTTATGAGAGAGAGAGAATGACAATAACAATGACAATGACTGGTTTATTGTGGTAAGCTTTCTAGCCCATTCACAAGGGGGACAGTGGGAAGAGGACTGGGCACAAATGCGTATTAACCAATAAAAACAATTCACAACTGCCCAAATAATCATCGTGACATGGATTCCATATGGTAGTTTAAACAGCTGCAGCAGACACCGCTACATTGTAAACTATGACTATTAAATATTTTGGCAGGGCGAGAAACAAAGGGAGAGAGAGAGAGAGAGAGAGAGAGAGAGAGAGAGAGAGAGAGAGATTCTTTTCTTTCGAGGATAATGAAATAGGCACTTGTGTGCTTTTTTACATCCAGAGAAAAACTCTTCAACAAACAGGAAGAGTCTCCTCAATGTTGCTCAACTGATTAATGCTGTAAAAAGTAACATATTAAACACGTTCCATGAAATCAAAACAGTTAAGCGGAAAACGAATGACCTTTTTATCCTAATGTTTTGTGCTGAAATATTGTGACTGAATGGTATAAATGAACTAAAGTTGGCTCTGTTCTTATTCTGTTTTTCGGTATCTATTTTAATCCTACATATCCTCAATGGGATGGCATGAATGAAATAAACGGAATCTGTCTGTATATCTCAATCACATTCCACGTTGCCTGCTTGAATATCTCATTGCCTGACGCTCCTTGCCTTAACATGCATAGTTCATGCAAGGGGTTCCTGTATAGTTTCACTGGCAGGTCACCTCACTCACAAGGCAAACTGTGCTGGTACCGCTGCCAGACACATCACGTATACATGGCACTTTCATGGCCCATTTCAATGGCGTAGTGCAATGTTAGGTAACCTGGTGCCTGTCCTCTCCACTTCCAGTCCCCTGGGGGTAGTTATTTCCATCCCTGTACCAGGTCACCCCTTGGCTAAATCATTAAAGCGGGTGTCGCTGATGTTGGGTCAAGTGAAAGGAAGACAGAATGGCTGTTTATCTCGTATTCCTGTTATAGCACAGTGTATGGCAATCTGAGGAGATGATGAATATGTATGAGGGAGATATGATTGTGGAGAGTGTTCATCTATCAATGAATGACCTTTTCAGTGAAGGAACATGACCTCTGTGTGTGTGTGTGTTGACAGGAGTACGGGGCGACATTTCGCTCTGAAGATCATTGACAAGGCGAAGTGTAAAGGAAAGGTGAGTGCGGTGGGTTCTGTGGAGAAGATGCTAAAGGTCCTCTGTCTTTGTCGCTGTTTTTGGTATGTTTTTCTAGGAATTTTGTACTAAAAATACTTCTGCCGTAACCGATATTTTTGTATATTTTTTCTGGAAATTTTTGTTCTATACATATCTCTGCTCTTACCAATATTTTCGTGTTTTTTAAAGAATTTTTTTAAAAACTAAAATGCCTCTGTATTTATAAAGATTTTTGTCAGTTTTCTTCTGGAAATTTTGTACTTGGACATGGCTTTGTTCTTACCGACATTCTTTATACATTTTTCTAGAATTTTTGTACTAAAAATGCCTCTGCCCTTACTAACATCAGTTGTACAGTTTTGTCTCGAAATTTTGTTCAAGAAAATGCCTCTATTTTCCTGGAAATTTTGTGTCAGGGATTTGCTATGTTACAGATTGTTTCTGTCTTTTTCCCTTTGATATCTCTCTAGCTTATTTTCTGTCAAGCTGATCCATCCGTATCTTTTCCAGAGATTTTTTTTAAGAAGTTAGGGCAAGCTGTAATCAGTGAAGTAAATACAGAGAGGAAGCTCAAACTTTTCATCATTGTTCCCTTATAAATACTGCATGTTTTTTATCATACCACATATTGTGTTTTGTGTGATATCCCCTTGTTGAGTCTGAATCGTATTGTACTGTATTTATCTATTGCCACATTATTTTCTCGCATTGACACGATATTTTTAAGAATTGTTTTGCTTTTGTTGCATGTCAGTGTCCTGTTCTTTTGCAATGTATTTCAGGAGGAAGCGGTGGCCAGTGAGGTGAGCATCCTGAGGAGGCTGAAGCATCCCAACATCGTTCAGCTGGTGGAAGATCTGGACAAACCTGAAGCCCTCTACCTCGTCATGGACCTCGTCAAGGTCTGCCTGATTGTGTCTGTTTCTCTGTCTGTCTGTGTCTGTCTGTCTGTCTGTCTGTCTGTCTCTCTCTCTCTCTCTCTCTCTCTCTCTCTCTCTCTCTCTCTCTCTCTTTCTTCCTCTCTGTTCTGTCTATCTATCTGTCTTTGTTTCTGTCTGTTTCTTTGTCTGTCTGTCTGTCTTCTCTCTCTCTAACCCTCTCCCCTTCTCAGGAGGTGGCAGGATGGTTAAGACGTTTGCCTGCCAACAAGTAAACCGTGAGGTTCTGGGTTCGATTCCCAGCTTCGCCCTTTCTTCCCAGTTTGACCCCCCAAAAATCGAACTGAATGTCAAAGTCCTTCGGATGAGACTATAAACCGAGGCCCCGTGTGCGAACGCATGCAGAACATCTTGCGCACACGTTAAATCCTGTTCCGCTTTTCGAAAGAGTAGGCCATTGTGTGCCGGTGGGAACGGATGGCAAAATTTACAAAACCGCGTACACACGGGGACTGGATGTAAAAAAGCACATGAGTGCTCATTCCATTATCCTCGATTAAAAAAACAACAAAAAAACAAAACAAAAAAATCTTCTCTCCCTCTCCCTCTCCCTTTCTCTCCCTCTCTCCTTCTCTCTCTCTCTCTCTGATTTGAGGTTAAGCCTTCAGGTGACAGGCTTTCCTCTGTCAGAGAAATGCGGGTAGAAGTTGACTGAAAGATAATCCTCATTTATATTCATGGTGAGGACGGGTGGAGGTTTATGTGCTGATGGATTGCTTCTGTGGAGAGTGTGATGAGAGACATACCTCACAGCCAGCCTGGAGTCAGCCAAGGCCAGTTTGTTGAGTTTTTCCCCCTTTTTTCAAAACTTTAAATATTTCGTACATAGTCACACCTCCTCCTCAGAAAAAAGTGAAAACTGACAAAGCCATATAAAACATGAAAAAATTTACAAAACTGGATACACACGGGGACTGAATGTAAAAAGAAGCACATGAATGCTTGTTCCATTATCCTCAAAATAAAAGAATAAAATATAATAAATGAAATAAATACATAGTCACACATGGCAGATTGTCGTTGATGATGTCGTGTTGTTATTGGGGATGATGGTGGTGGTGTTGTTGTTTAGCATTCCCCTGTTTAAGCACCCTGGGGATCACCCAGAAATACTTTTTTTCTCTTAATCACGCTTGGGAATCACTGTGAGACGTCAAGACAATCTGTGTGAGAGCTTTGTGTGTATGGCTGTTTTTCTGATACCTCAGTCGCCTTATAGGCAGCCACACTCCGATTTCAGAGGATTGTTTTGATTTTGGCTTACTTAAAATTTAATTTGTTCAGAATAGTGCAACACCAACACATGAAATGAGAGTACAACAAGCAATGGTGATTTGAGTACTCTAGTAACTATGTTGAAAAAACCTGAACAAAAACGAACTGGTGTGGAAAAGACGAATAAATTGATAAGGTAAGAAAACTGTTTTGGTAAGTGTAAGGTACCGTTATGTGTAAGGATTTTTCATTGTTATGGATGAAGACAATATCAACATAACTTTTCAAAGCATAGCACACAGGCGCACGCACGCGCGCACACACACACACACACACACACATACACACACACGCGCGCGCGCGCGCGCGTACAGAGGGACGGGATAGCCTGGTTGTAAGAACGTTGCGTGTTGCATTTCAGTTCCGACTCTACTCTCCCTAAAAGTCCTTCGGATAAGACTATAAATCGAGGTCCCGTATGCGAACGCACACAGAACATCTTGTGCACACGTTAAAACCTGTTTCGCTTTTCGGAAGAGT
>CM054141.1:63280864-63348364 GCA_028751875.1 Rapana venosa
TACAGAAGCAGAGAAAGAGAGACAGACAGATACAGAAGCAGAGAAAGAGAGACAGACAGACACAGAAGCAGAGAAAGAGAGACAGAGATACAGAAGCAGAGAAAGAGAGACAGACAGATACAGAAGCAGAGAAAGAGAGACAGACAGATACAGAAGCAGAGAAAGACAGCAGACAGACACAAGCAGACACAGAGAGAAAGACAGACATAGACAGACAGACACAGAGATACAGAAGCAGAGACAGACAGACAGACAGGCATAGAAAGACAGACAGACAGACAGACAGAGAAAAGGTGAGTCATCGTGCAATGACGGCACAGTGCAGACAGTGCCAGTCCACTGATTGTTGTATTGATTCCTCCATCCCTTCTGTTCTGTCAGATGTGGTGGTCAGCGTCTCTAACCCTCCCCCTCCCTCCCCCCCCTCTACCCCCCCCCCCTCCCCTCCCCCCACCGACAGCCGTTCCTTTATCCCTACCCTTCTACACCCATCTAGTCTGCCTTTCTGTTTGCTTGTCTGTCTGTTTGTATGCTTGCCTGTTTCAGTGTTTGGTGGGTTTGTTTGTGTGTCGGTTGGTCTGTGTGCATGTCTGTTTTTATGTGGTCATTGTCTCTAACCCCCTGGCCTTTTATTCACCAACCCCTTCTCTGTCCGTCTGTCTGCTTATGCTTATCTGTTTTTTCGGGGAAGGTGGGGGGGGGGGGGGGGGGGTGTATGTGCATCTGTCTCAGTGTCAGCCTCTTCTCTTTCATAACGCCCGTCCCCTTTTTGTTTTTTGTTTGTTTGGGGCTTTTAGGGGGTTTTGTGTGTTTCTTTGTCTTTGTGTGTCTGTTTCAGTGTCAGCATCTCTGTCTCTGTCGGGCTTGTCTGTCTCTGTTTATTTGTCTGTCCGTCCGTCTGGCTGGCTAGCTCTCTCTCTCTCTATCTCTCTCTCTTTCTCTCCCAAACGCAAGTCCTTTAAGAACCCGGTTGAGCTGTGAGAGAAATTGAATATTTTTTCCTCTCTAGGTACCGCTCCAGTTGGATATGCAGTAAATGTGATCGAAAGGGTCTGAGTAACCAGTACAATGATAGGTGGTGCACAGTGTGACTGATAGACAGTGACAGGGAATCTTGTTATTTAAAAAAAAAAATTATATGGAGGAGACTTGAATAAGCACTCATGTGCTTTTTTTACATCCAGTCCCCGTGTGTATGCGGTTTTGTAAATTATGTCATCTGTTCCCACCTGCACACAATGGCCTACTCTTACGAAAAGCGGAACAGGGTTAAACGTGTGCGCAAGATGTTCTGCGTGCGTTCGCACAAGGGACCTCGGTTTATAGTCTCATCCGAAGGATAGGTGATGAAGATAATAATAATTTCACCTCTGTGGGATCCTAGCATCGCCACATCACAGTGACTCAGCTGACTGGAGCGTCATTTGGAATGACAGTGTAACTCACTAATCGGTATTGGAAGCTGTTGATATAAATTTGTTATTTTGTACCACATGCACGTTAAAGACTCCGTAATTCATGTCAGCGTTCCGTAGGTTACGGAAACACAAACATACCCAGCATGCACCCTGTACCTGGAAAGGGATGGGCTCCGCCATGTTCAACTTGCCCGAGAGGCACCGCATGAACAATTCAGTGCAGTGCCCAAGCGACGCCTAGGAAAGTTAAAAGAGAGAAGAGAATGTCAGATCAGAACGTATTGCACAATCATATCAGATTTCTTGGCGTGAAATTAAACCAGCCAGTGCCTGTAGCAAGAATGTGTTGCATACAATAGGGAGTACGCCATCCGCCATTTCCCCTTCTCCTATCTGCATTATATGATTATGTCTGTTATGTGTCGGTCAGGGGTTTTGTTTGGGGGTTTTCTTTGGTTGTTGTTGTTTGTTGGGGTTTTGTTGTTGTTTTTGGGGGGGCGTCTACAGGATTTGATTTCAAGATCATCGGGTGAATTTTTTGTGTTCCTCGGCTAGAGCTCTGAGGTTCACCAATGGGGATATTTTTGCATGCACGACCGTTTTTGACAACCATTAAGGTAGCTGTATCCCGACATCGGGGAATTTGGTGGATATAGGCCTAACTACTTTGAATAATGACACCTAGATTTTTGATAGATCGACTGACTGGATTCTGAATGGCATATTTATCTGATTCATTGATTTGAAATGGTGGATGGATTGATTCATTGATGGCAGGGCTGTTGATGGATGGATCGGTTGGTGAGTTGGCTGGTTACTTGATTGATCAGTTGGTTATCTAACGCATGCAGAACATCTTGCGCACATGTTAAATCATGTTCCGCTTTTCGAAAGAGTAGGCCATCGTGTGCCGGTGGGAACAGATGACAAAATTTACAAAACCGCATACACACGGGGACTGGATGTAAAAAAAAAAGCACATGAGTGCTTATTCCATTATCCTCGATATTAAAAAAAAAAAGAAGTCATCTGAGCGCTGTGATTTGTTGCTTTACAAGATTCAGCGCTATATAAGTTCCATACATTATTATTGTTATTATTGGTTGGTTGGGTGGCTGATTGGTCGGTTAGTTGGCTGATTGGTTGGTTGTTTGGGTGGCTGATAAGGAGGCACCGTGGTCGAGTGGTTTAGGCGGTCAACTCGTGATCCAGAGGTCGCGGGTTCGATCCCCGCTCGGCTCGGTGTTGTGTCCTTGGGAAAGACACTTTACTCCTATTTTCCTCACTCCACCCAGGTGTACAAGTGGGTACCAGCTCTGCTGGGGAAGTATCTGGCGACAGACTAGCGTCCTGTCACAGGGGTGGTGAAAAACCATCAGTTCGCTTAACGCTACAGAAACCGGGATAAGCTCCGGCTCTATGGGCCTTCTGGCTCGAAAGAACATACTTGGGTGGCTGATTGGTTGGTTGGATAGTTGATTGGTTGGCTAATTGGCTGGTTGGTTGGTTGACTGACTGATAGGTACTGACAGTACTGACAGTTGTGGCTGCTGTGTGGTGCAGGGCGGGGACCTGTTCGAGGCCATATCGGCAGCCAGCCACTACACGGAGCGAGACGCCAGCGGCATGGTGTACAACCTGCTGTCCGCCCTCAAGTACCTCCACTCCCTGGCCATCGTGCACAGAGACATCAAGCCGGAAAACATCCTGGTCCGTGTCCCTGTCTGTGTGTGTGTGTGTGTGGGGGGGGGGGGGTGGTTGTGTAGGTGTGTGGGTGGTTGTGTGATATGCACACTTGTCTATACATTCGTTCAGTCATCATCATCCCATCTTTAGCAGCTACAGCCTTAAGTTTCACGGAACACCTTAATCAGTGATGTTTGTCAGGGATTTACTACTTTTTTTTCCCTCAAAGACTTGTCAGATAATTTGAATCTTGGATTGAAATTATCAACTACAACAACAAACACACGCACATCTCCCCCCCCCCCCCCCCCCCCCCCCCCCCCCCCCCCCACCACCACCACCACCACCACCACCACCAACAGCAACAACAACAAATAAAAACGTGTCTATCAAGACTACAAGACGAAGGTCATAGCTGGTATTGGGGAACGACCGACTCCACACTCTAGAAACAATTAATTTTGTGTTGGTTAATCGACAAGGACAGGTAGCATTTGACAGAGCTTTATTTTAATAAATGATCGGTTTTCACAGGGAGGTTTTTGCCTATACATTTTCCTCTATGACCGGCTTTGACATGGCTGCGTTGCTGCCAAAATCCTAAGTGAAGACACAGACCAGCCTGGAGTAAACTGTCCACAGACACATTCCTCATGTTCCACCCCCCCCCCCCCCCAACCCCCTGCCAACGTCTAGCTTGGTCAAGAGACTGAATTATTGATTGTTGATTGATTGATAAATTAATTGGTTGGTTGTGTGGTTGATTGAGTGAGTCGTTGATTAATTGGTTGATCGATTGGTTGGCTGTGTGGTTAATTGATTGAGTGGTTGGTTGATTGATTGATCGATTTATTGGTTGATTGCACGTGTTGCTATGCTTTGGTCAGGTGTGTGATCACGGGGACGGCAGTCAGAGCCTGATGGTCGGAGATTTCGGCCTGGCCACTGAGGTGGTCGACACCCTGTACACCGTGTGTGGCACCCCGACCTATGTGGCCCCCGAGGTCATTGCTGAGATCGGGTAGGTGGAACTGAGAGAGAGGAGAGAGAGGGAGGGGGAGGAGTGAGGGAAAGGGAGAGAGGGAGAGAGAGAGAAAGCGAGAGGGGAGTTAGAGAGGGCGAGATAGCGAGGAGAGAGAGAATGTGTGTTTGTGTAGCCACTGAGTGTGTGTATGTGTGTGAAAGAGAGTGTGTGTGTTTGGGTCTGTGTGTTTATGTGTTTGTACATGTGCATGTTTGCATTCGTGCGCGCGTATGTGAGAGAGAGTGTGAGAGAGAGAGACAATGACAATGACAAATTCTTTTATTTCGAGGATAATGAATAAGCACATATGTGCTTTTTTACATCCAGTCCCCGCCCGTTAGGGATACATCTTAATAATAATAACCCAATACTTATACAGTCTCACAATAAAACAAGGGGAAATAACCCTTTTCAAAACAGCTCCCCCCCAACAACCACCCCCCCCCCCCAAAGCAAGCAAATAAAAGAAAACCCTAAAATACCCACCCCCCACCCCTACCCCCCCAAAAAAACCCTAACCAAAACAAACAAACAAACAAACAAAAGAGAAAGAAAAACCAAACCAACAGAAGAAGATAAAAAAGAGAAAAAACAGACAAACAACAACAACAAGAACAACAACAGAGCCAAGAAAAATTAACATAACCAAACTTAATAAGTCATAAAGATAAACATCTACACAATGTCAAATGGTACACATACTTGTTACACATAACTATAAGATATTGAAATAGGGCACTCATTAAAACTTATGTACAGAGGCAAGTCCAATAAAGTATTGAAAATATAAAATATGAATCCTTCATCAGGATACACTATAACTATAAGCGAGACGATAAAAGGTGAGAAAGAGACAGAGTGTGTGTGTGTATTTCAGAGATAATATCCAATATATAATTCCCAAAACAGTATGAGAGAGAGAGAGAGAGAGAGAGAGAGAGAGAGAGAGAGAGAGAGAGAGAGAGAGAGAGAGAGAGAGCGCACATCTGCTTAGTGCAGGTCTATAATAACAGGGTTTGTTGTGTGTTACAGGTATGGAGTAAAGGTGGACATTTGGTCAGCTGGTGTCATTACCTACATTCTGCTCTGTGGATTCCCTCCCTTCGCAAGGTATAACTCACACTCTCTCTCTCTCTCTCTCTCTCTCTCTCTCTCTCTCTCTCTCTCTCTCTCTCTCTCTCTCTCTCTTTCTCACACACACACACATGAAATAAAAAGAGCATGAATGTGTTAGTTAGTGTGTTAAAGAATAAGTGAGAACATTTCTTGTCAGGTATGGTGTAATAGTTCTGATTTTTTCCCCAAAAATAAATCATGCACAGAGGAAAATCAATATGTCTTTCCTTCGTATAATAATGATGCTGTCTTGGATTATTGTTGTAATGAAAGGTGAGTGTGGTTTGTTTCTTTATGTTTTTGCAGCCCAACAGACAACCAGGACGAGTTGTTTGACCTGATCATGCAGGGACAGGTAGACTTCCCCTCACCTTTCTGGGATCACGTCTCTGACGCTGCCAAGGTGTGTTCTATTCCTCTGTGTGTGTGTGTCTGTGTCTGTGTGTATGTGTCTGTGTGTGTGAGTGTGTGTGTGTGTCTGTGTGTATGTGTCTGTGTGTGTGAGTGTGTGTATGTGTGTGTGAGTGTGTGTATGTGTGTGTGTATGTGTGTGTGTGTGTGAGAGAGAGAGAGAGAGAGAGAGAGAGAGAGAGAGAGAGAGATTATCTATCATTTTACAGTCATTTATTCAAATTTTCAGTTCGTTATCATCATCATCATTGTCCTCATTATCATCATCACCTGCCATCGTCAGTGTGTCCTCATTGTCTTAATTGTTGTTGTTGATATCTTTGTAGTTGTTCTTGTCCATATTATGTGTGTGTAATATATATATATATATATATATATATATATATAAAATATATGTGTGTGTGTATAGATAGATGATAGATAGGTAGAGATAGAGATAGATATGTGTGTATATATCTCATGATCTGATTGTAGGTATGCTGTGGAGGGTGGACCTAAAGAACCCAGAGATGATCTGTCCTTAAATGGTTATCAATTTTGATTATCATTGCTGTGTTTCAGGACCTGATTCTGGGCATGTTGGAAGTGGATTCACAGAACAGACTGTCAGCTGCTGAAGTTTTGCAACACCCCTGGGTGGCTGTGAGTCTGCACATTAATTTGTTTTCTCTCTTATTTTCATACTAAAAGGATTAATTTTGAAAAGAACTTTTAATGCACTTTTTTTTTGTTCCTCTGCGCCAAGGTCACCAGTGGTGAGATATTGCGTATGCGACCATTGTTGATTTTTTTACCACGTTTAAGATAGCTGCATTCTGACTTAATGGATCATAATATAAAACGATGCTAGTGTGCATGTGCTTTTCTTCTTCATCATCATGGAACGCTCAGAAAGCAACTGTTGTTGTATGTCATATGAGTGAAAATGTTTTGTGCTGCCATTAACCTGACGATTCAGGCCCAGCGCATCTGACTTTGGCGTGATGTATTTTTTACATTTTGTCATCCAGTTCCACTATCCTGCAATGGCCTACTCCTCTGAGTTGTTTCATCAGGAAGCCATGACCATGGGGGACAGGATAGCTCAGCGGTCAGAGCACTCGTTTTCCCCAAGCTAAGGTCAAGCAGCATCGAGCGTGGTTACCACTTTGATGGGTGACCGTTTGCACGCCTTGGCTTAAGTACAGTCCCCCAGCTCACCTCTTTAGGGTCAGGGAACGTAAAGCAGCGAGGGAGAGGAGATGGGCGCTGCCCTCAATATTCTGGCCCTTTGAGAAGTTGAGGTCTGATGCCTCACTCCCCTATGACCGCATAGATTATGGGAACACCTTTACCTTTACCTTACATGTCCATGACCTTAATTATTAACTCAATGGAGTCGCAGTAAAATGGATCCCGCCATTTTGTGGTGACGTGTGATTTTGGCTATATTTGAAAAATTCAGCAGACTTACCCAACATAATGACATACACATTATACATCATTAAAAAGTTTATAATATCTACTTTTGAGATTGTTTCACAGTTTTTCAATAGATGACTGTATTCATTTTCAAAATATGTCACTGAATGCTAAAAAATAAAAAGTTTTGAAAATTAGGGCTGCGTAACTTACATGCCTTGAACTGTTCATCAGCTAGTCCCCTTGAAGCAATGTGATGATTTTTCACCAAAGCAAAGGTCCCTGAAGCTGGCTGAATCCATCTGATGTCACTTTTTGTACAACAGATTTTTTTTTAAAGAATCATAACACTGGAGAGCCTGAAATCCCAACGATATCACTTGTTGACATGTCAAACAAAATTAGCCAACAGAGACAAACTAGGCAAGCTTATGGTCAAGGAAAGCAACTGTGTTTAGAAAAATGATTACCCTACAGGCCAGAGTACTTTCCCATGAGTTGAACATCACTTAGTGTATTTTTAAAAATTCATAACGTCACAGTGAAGGACAACCTCAATGAGTTAATGTTGTTTTATCTGGAAGTCATTACCTTAATTATTTGTTGTTTTATCAGGAGCTCATGACCTTATTTATTTGCTGTTTGATCAGGAAGCTATGACCTTAATTATTTGTTGTTTTATCAGGAAGCTATGACCTTATTTATTTGTTGTGTTATCAGGAAGTCATTACCTTAATTATTTGTTATCAGGAGGTGATGACCTTAATTATTTGTTGTTTTATCAGGAGGTCATGACCTCAATTATTTGCTGTTTGATCAGGAAGCTATGACCTTAATTATTTGTTGTTTTATCAGGAAGCTATGACCTTAATTATTTGTTTTATCAGGAGGTCATTACCTTAATTATTTGTTGTTTTATCAGGAGCTCATGACCTGATTTATTTGCTGTTTTATCAGGAGGTCATGACCTGAATCATTTGCTGTTTTATCAGGTCTTGACCTGAATTATTTGCTGCTTTATCTGGAGGTGATGACCTGAATTATTTGTTGTGTTATCAGGAAGTCATGACCTTAATTATTTGCTGTTTTATCAGGGAGTCATGACCTTAATTATTTGCTGTTTTATCAGGGGGTCATGACCTTAATTATTTGCTGTTTTATCAGGAAGCCATGACCTTAATTATTTGCTGTTTTATCAGGGAGTCATGACCTTAATTATTTGTTGTGTTATCAGGAGGTCATGACCTGAATTATTTGCTGTTTTATCAGGGAGTCATGACCTTAATTATTTGCTGTGTTATCAAGAGGTCATGACCTAATTATTTGCTGTGTCATCAGGAGGTCATGACCTTAATTATTTGCTGTGTTATCAGGAGGAGGCGGGCGGGGAGGAGGACCTTCAGGAGAACGTGTCCAAACAGCTGCAGACTGGCGCCCCCTTCAGGGCCAACAGGAAACCTGGACCTGCCAGTGTCCGCCTCATCACCGTGAGTTGTCTCCCTTCTGTCTCTTGGTATTTAATCCTGGAATAGACTTGGTCATTAAATTAAGTCAACACCTGGTCATTCCAGCATTCTGTGCTTCAATCTCTTCTCTCAGTTCCATTGACTTAGGAGAGATGTGGATTTTTGGAATATTCCACGTGGACTTTACAGGTCTACAAATATTAATCAACGTCAGAGAAATTCAGTGAACATTATTTCATATATACATCCAGTATGGGCTTTTTCAGGTACACTGGTGGTTTCTCTTTTCATTAACTAATGGGTAATGCAGCTTGAGACACCTCCAGAATGTCGTCTGGAAGTCACTTTGAGAACACCAGATAGAAAATAATCCTTACTTGTACCTTACTCAGTCATAGGTTGCAAGTGAGATTTGGAGAAGAAAGGGGGGGAAAACCGAGCTCGTGCTGACTAATTCCTCACGTGTGCTTTCAGACCACAGCTCTGGACAAGGGGTCACGCTACTTTCAAGGTCGTGGAAATGCCCCCCTCACCCTACACCCTCGCGGCGCTGATGAATCAGAGGAGGATGAAATCTTTTAAAGATCAGAGACCACAATGGACATACAGCAACACGGTGAAGAGGAGAAAGCAGCACCAAAGACAATCTCCTGAAGAGTGTTGCTAATTAATTAGTCACTTTTGCCAAATTCCGAGTCCATCTAACTCTGTTTTCTGCCAAGCTGGAATGAAAAATGAAATTTTCATACCACAGAGTCACTTTTTCTCTAGGTTTTAACAACCCCCACCCCTCCCTCCCCCCCACCTCTTCATCATGACTTCTGAGCTAAAGTCAGTTTTCTGCTTTCGCTCTCCATTCCAGCTGGCAGGAAACAAAACCTGACAAAAAACATAGCTGGCATCAAGTTAGCTGTTATGCTATATGAGATCAAGTTATGACATTGAATTTGGCAATCACAATATTTTCTACATTTCAGATGAGACCCCAAGCCAGGGTCACCTGGTTCAACTTAATGCTGTTTCTGGACACACACACACACTCACACACACACTAACACACACAAACACACAACACACACAAACAAACAAACAACACACACACACAAACAACACACACACACACAGTGACGCTGGCTTGGGGATGATGTGTGTGGTCAGGCAGACAAACAATCTGGGAGAAATGGTCTCCACGCAATAATTGGATGTTGTTTTTATTTGTGAACAGAATGTGTATAAATAATGTTGATGGACCATTCCTTGGGACTGTTGTGAATTTTTATCCCTAGAATAGCATACTATTGTGCAGTATTCATACATCCCCGTCTTATTCTGTAAAAAAAACTAAGTTGAAACAATCTTTTGTTTGGTTAAAAAAAAGAACATTTACTCTAGTTGACCTTGCTGATTCAATATGTATGAGAAGACTGTCTGTCCAGCAACTTAAAGGGGGATACTATGGATACACATTGATTTTATTTTCCCTCATTACATTGCAGTATTGCAGATGCTTACTTCCAACACACATGTAACTATAATAAACTACGGCCAGTATTGGGAACTCTCTTCCACATAATTATGTTACAGAAAGGATCACTACATAAAACTGAATCTATGCACTAGAGAAAAAAAGATCGTTGTAAAGCAGTATCTGTCAGTGTATGAAAGTACATCATTTAAAAATGTTTTGAAATAGTATTCAGTATAGAAATCGACTTTTTTCGTTCCTTGGCTAGAGTTCCAAGGTTCGTCAATGGTAAGATTTTTCGTATGCTAACGGTTTTTGCCAACCCTTGATGTAGCCACAGTCTTACTTTGGGGGAAATCGATTTAAAAGTGTGCGTGTTTTAAAACCAAGAGTCTATTCAGAAAGACGTGTCTATACCTGAAGGGAACACTGTAGAGTCTCTTTCTAAGAAAAAAACAATGTGTGTGTGTATGTGTGTGTGTGTGTGGCGTGTGTGTGTGTGTGTGTGTGTGTGTGTGTGTGTGTGTGTGTGTGTGTGTGTGTGTGTGTGTGTTGTGTGTGTGTGTGTGTGTGTGTGTGTGTGTGTGTGTGGATAGAAAGACATGTCTGTATGGCGCAGGTCTGAAGCACTCTTTCAAAGCAGTGCTCACACAAGGTTACTCTGTGTGTGTTTTCTGACCCAAGAGAGGTGTACACGCTTGGTGGTGCTTGTTCTGGTGCCTTTCTCTCTTTCTGTTTCTCCCTTAACTCCCTCAGGAGATAGGGGTACACTGCACTGAATGACTTCTGCAGGCCCTGTCCCTTGGCTAAGTTGACCCCAGGCCAAGCCCATCCCTCTCCTGGCACAGACGAACTTACAATTCGTACTTGACGGATTTAAATCTGCTATAAAAGTGATTTTTTAAACTCCTGATTGCTATCAGTTTACACAGAGTAAAGGTAGTGCCATCCTCTCAGATGGTGAATATTGAAAATCAAGCATGTCGGTACAAACTCCTGCCTTTCCAGTCTATTAGCGCTGAGCTGTACCACAGACCATCATTGACTTCACTTCTCCCGTTACTGCCTGAGGAGTCATTGGGGAGTATTACCAATAATTATACACACAGATTCGTCCTTCCTTCTCATCAACTTTGTGACAGACAGTGTGGTCACTTTGATCAGCTGTCGATTTCAGATGTCACTTTTGACAGCTATTCACTCATCAGTCAAGTAGCCAATTACAACTATTTTGAGTTTTTTTGATTTGTGAAATTACTTTGAATTTGACTGAACAGATTTCAAGCTTCATTACATTAAGAAGTATAAAGAACGACAAATATTTGACATGTGCAGTGATGTATGTCACAGCTGTTGTTTTCATATCTCTGAACAGTAACATCAGCAGCTTAGGGGTTGACATGTGCCCATCATCTGCTTCACATTCTTTCCACCCCAGAACAGAACCTAGAATCACGATACATGGCATATTTAATCTTTCCTGTACGCCATGAGTGTAAGTTAACCTTTCCCTTACGCCTTGGATAGACTGGGGATGAGCTTGCCTCGTTACTTCAGAATGTATCTAAATTTCACCGTTACACAAACTAACAATGTCCCATTGAAGCCATGCAATAGGAATTTGGTTTGATAGAATTTTCTCATAAATTATGCCCCATTGCACACTGCACACATGGTCTTCCATCAATCAACATTTTACATACAACAGGGCAAGACTGACAATCCTTCAGAGCATGCAGTGGATGAGGACCAACCTGCTGCAATTTTCAGTTTCACATTTTGACAGAGACAATGTGTATGCGAGTATGCCAGCTTGCAGACATTTGTAGATAATGTTTAACATACTGTTGGTCAATATTATTGTTGTTATAAAAGGACCAAATAAATGTTGTAGGTCTGGTGTAAATGATTGTCTTCTAAACTGTGTGTACATCTAGTCTTGTCAAACCTTTCCATTAACTTCAAGCTGGTGTAGGGCCACTTTCTTCATATTGTAAATGATGTACATTACGTATTTTTGTTTGTGGTAGATATGTATGTACATTACGTATTTTTGTTTGTGGTAGATATATAATGATGTACATTACATATTTTTGTTTGTGGTCGATATGTATGTACATTACGTATTTTTGTTTGTGGTAGATTAGATAGCCAAAAGAGTGTTGGAAGTTTGTGACATGTCAGAAATGTTTGCTGGCTTGAATGACTTTTAATCATAAAGTTTTGATGCAGGCTTGAATATCCATTTAGTCTAAAATCATGGAATAAGACATCAAGTCATCTGATGAAAGGGCTATGTAAGGGAGGATTTGTCATCTGCCATTTGTGTTATTGTCTGATTTCCTCCTTTTTTGTACTTTCATTTTATGAGCATGCTGCACCACAATGTCATATGACTTTTTTCAATAAGATTGATGCGACAAGGTTATCTGTTCATAGCAGTGGTTCATTTCTTCCACATTTTTGTTATTACGTTCTTTTCACTCTATTTTTATGCTATATCATTTCATTGTGGTTAGTGTTGTGGTGGTTTAACTTCTTTCTGCGCACAGGAAGTTTTGAACTTTGACATTGGCATGTTATAATCTGAAAGTGATGTTTGAATTCTCCCATAATGCGCCATGAGTTTGGTACTTAACCAATGTTGACTACGTGTTAAATAGGTCAAAATATCTTTTCCATCTTATTTCTCAACCACCAAATTGGTTAACCTGTCTGTTTACACTTTTTTTCAACTGCCAAAGCTTCTGCGCTGTAGTAGGTCTATGAGGCCTTTTCTACGTTGAAGTCCATGTTATACCTCCAAAGTTAAGGTATTCAAACAAACAATGGATCAATCATGGTACATCACACTCTATGGAGTTTGCATGGGTGCTGAAAACAGGTCATTATTCCTTCATCATGACAATCTCATTGGGAAAGTCAAAAAAAAGAATTAAAGTGGAAAGGGGGGGGGGAATTATTAGGGACAGGAACCTGCACAGCATAGCCATATTGGGGCGTTGTGCGATTATGGCATAATTTTAAAGTACAGTAAATCAGATGTCACACTGATCATTAGTGACAATGCAAAAGCTAGAAAGTGGACTTCAGCCACATGGGGACAAAGTGAAACTGAAGGACAAAACATAGTACAAGGAGGATTTGAGCTGATACAAAAAACCTGTAACATTTTTGTGGGGATAAATCTCAGTGTTGTATTTAAATATGTGTATATATTTTCAACATGTATACATTTGTAAAGTCCGGAAACTGTTGACTGATACAAAAAAGTGAATGGCAAGAGTTTCAGGAGTATTGCAGGAGGCATACAGCTCTTCTGTGCTGTGCTTGTCAGTGTGAACTTTGTACATCATTGCTTTTGTTGTCATTTCATCCTCCTGTGATCTTCAACATCTATGCCATTTTGTGGGGTTGTTTTGTTTTGTTTGTCTTTTTAACATCATTATGCTGTGTTTATACAGTTTTGTCATATGTTTCTCCATTGTAATTTACATGCATCTACTCTGGAAAAAAGCTACTTGTGTGCAAGTTTGATCATGAATATGTCAGTGGGGTTCTACTGATGGCTTACTTACTCTTTTCCTTCTGGGTGCTCCCCCCACCCTCCTTTTAGAACTGATACAGAAGAGTATCATCAGCATATTGGTCTTACTTCATTCAACACATACGGGATAACTTTGGTCATGTGAAGTGAACAGCAGAAATAGTGTGTTGCTGAAATTAAACAGACAACTGTGATGGCTAAAACTGATGTATACCTACCTACCTGTGGTGTATGTACTGTTGTGTAGGTAGCTGGGGGGGGGGGGGGGGGGGGATAAGATGACTTCACTGTTCTGTTTGGTCGTGGACACTGGTCGTTCTCTTGTTCTGTATCAAATGCTTTGCGCTGTAGTGTGCTGTACTGCACTGTTTGGCAGTTAAAGCCACTGTATAGTCGTTTCTTATCGTCTCTAAATTCATACTGCTCTACCAGCTCAAGGGAAAATTATGGAGATCAGCAGGGTCACTACGACAGACTACAAACTTTGCCATCTAGACCGGACTAAAAATTCAACATGGCCAGGGAAGGCAGAAGAACAAGAAGATACTGCTCTGCCCTATTCGGGGTGCCACTCTTCTTCCTGTTTGCACATGTATACTTTCAGTTTGTGGGTACATTTTACATAGGACTTTTTTTTTTTTTACTTGGGGCAACACTCTTCTTCCTGTAGGTTCTGACATGTGGCTGTAAGCGTGGTGATACTCGCGGTCTGTTTCATTTGAACACCTGCAGTAACATCTTCTGTTTGGTACTTAGGAAGCTACCAGCCAGAGGCAACCTTGCGCTCATTTCATCTTGCTTCCGTTTTGCCATAATTCATGTTGAAGTATGTGAATCTGTCCAACAACACAGTGGACTTGCACTGCTTATCATGTATACATGATTTTTCTTTTTTTTCAAAGAACTCTTTTGATATTTGTAATTGTCATTTCTCAATGCCATTTTTTGCTGTTCTGTATTTTCAAGGTAGGAGAAAAGCTGCCATCATGAATTACAATCACAGTGAAACTTTTGAGCTGCAATGACTGTGTAACTGTTGAGCCATTTTTGTCAGTGTGTTCTCCTCACATGGTTCATCATAATAACTGTCATAGTTCTACAACTAAGTGACCATGACTAACAAAGAACTGGAGTACTTGTGATCATATTGGAATACTGCACAAATTAGGCTTTCATTCTATACATTGTCCTCATATTGTTCAATATTTGGCACTGTGAATATTGTATAGTGTCTATATGAATATTGTGCACAGTGTCTTTATATCATCTGCCTTCTGCTTTTTCTGTTGTGCTGCTATTTTTTTTAATTTAAAATTTTTATTTTCATGTGGCCTTTTGGTCTTAAGTTTTCTATGCATTCTTTCTTCTTTTTTCCCCTTATACAAATGCAACCACAACAGTTATCAGCATTAATCTGATTGTATTAAATTATTTGTAAATATGACCCTGTCTACTGTGATCTAATTATTGCAATTATGATTGAGCAGTGCTGATGTAGAGGATTACATGATGATGGTTGAAATCACAAGACTGGAAGGAAAAGACGGGACAGCTCCAACCACAGAACAAGCAGAAGGTTTCGGTGACAAGCGTCACTAGTGGGACAATTGAAGCAAGGCAGACAGCCCTGACTTCACTGCTGAGAAGCTAGGTCAGATCACTGGATGGATGATAACCTTACATTTTGCTCCTCAAACCTCAGCGAGTAGTAGAGGATAGACAGAGCAAAGCAATATTCAGACATATACACCTATATATAATTCAAAGGACAGGGATAAACTTCTGCTGAATGCCAAAATCATCAGATGAAAATGATCTGAACAAGCTTGGTCTCATTTTTCATTCATACCTAAATACATTTGGTGACATGAAGCATTTGTCGTTTTAAACTGCCTTCAATTTATTATTTTGATACTGTTTTTTTAATTTTGATATCAATTTACTGTGTCTGTATACATGCTTTACAAACATCTTCCATTTCACTTGGTTTACAGTGTGGAAAGTACAAAGTGGACTTTTCACTAGCATAATATTAATGCTGATGTGTTTATGTGCTCTGCCTGCTTCGTTGTTGTGGTAAATGTGTGAAAACGCACTGGACTGAATGGGCTTTTTTTGGCCAAAATAAAAATCAGTTTTGGACCTATTTTGTGTTTGACTGGCGTGTTTGTCTCAATGCAGTCTCTCTAGCCTGTGAGAATCTATACTGGCTGCATATTGCATATGAGAAGAAATTAGAACATTATGGTACTTGAGTCAGTTCCTAAACGTACTAAACATTTTTTTAAGGGATCTCATTATTCAATGGCTTTTTTACGCATCCAGAAGAGAACAACAGTGATTTTTCTAGGTGTCTGGAAGTAAAGCGAACTTTCTGAGATAAGCATGGCCAGAAAAAAAATATGCCAGACCTGTCTGCTGCATCAGCTTTTCATGAAATGTTACATTCACAAACTGTTCATGTCTGCTTTACAATGGTAACAGGCAGCAATATCTTTGTTCCATAAAAAGGAACCGCACTCACACGCAACTGAAAGTCAACTGACACGACTTAGTCTTGTCTTTGAAAATAACTACACACTGTAATCATTACAGAAAGTCTGGAACTGATGTTTTGAGGTTTGTTTGGGGTTTTTTTTCCTTGTTCCTTGGGCAGAGTTCTGGGGTTCACCAGTGCTGAGATTTTTGCATGTACGACCATTTTTGCCCGCCATTTAAGGTAGCTGCATTCTGACTTGGGGTTTGTACTTTGATGTTAAATATAGATCATCCCTGCACACAATATCAGGGGCACAAAGTTTAATACCGACACAATTTTATCAGGGGCAAAGAGTTTAACCGTGACACTGTAGCTTTGGTCTGATCTTGTTGGAGCACAAGTCTTTTCACAGATATATCAGGGCTGTTACTATGTTAACTCAAAGTGAAACGAAATCAATCTGATCCGTCATCAAAACAAATCCTTTTACAGATATCAAACTTTTTTTATGCTGTTTCAAGTGTTTGTGACATGTCATCCTGACCATAGAATCTTAAGGCTATAAAGCTGTGGGGGAGATGTCAGCCGCTTTGCCTGATCTATTGATCTCAGATTACAAAAAAAAGATATTTAAAAAAAAAAAAAGCCAAAAGTAAACGAAAATAGATAAAGGCCATTCTGATACAGGTCACACTGCAGAAAGGACATCCTACATCCATTCCATAATTTAGTAGTACTTGTGCCAGTTACATAATTCAACAAAGTTGGCTCATTCACTTTCGGTCTCCATGATAGCGATAAGCGACAGATCTGACAGCTATGTTTTTCACTATGTTATCACTTGCAACAAGTTTAGTCACTTACCTTCCATATCTCTACGGTCTAACCAGTCAGCAGCATCACTGGGTTCAGAGTTGGCCGCTCGCTACACTCTGCCTGCTGTGTGTCTCTAAATGGCTCCATCTTAACTGAAACAGGCAACTTCATGGATGCAATGATGCTGATAATATTTTCCATGCGAGAGACTGAAGGTCTTGCCTTTCTTTTGTCAAGGTTTTCTTGTTGCCTGACTTTTTTTTGTGTGTGTGCGTTACTCAGCTAGAGCTCTAAAGTTCACCAATGCTGAGGTTTTTGCATATGCGGCCGTTTATTGACAATTAACTCAATGGAGTCGCAGTGAAATGGATCCCACCATTTTGTGGTGACGCGTGATTTTGGCTATATTTGCAAAATTCAGCAGACTTACCCAACATAATAATGACATACACATTATAAAAAAAAAGGTAAAGGTGTCCCATAACCTATATTAAGGTCGTAGGGGAGCGAGGCGTCAGAGACCTCACTTCTCTAGGGCCAGCATATTGAGGGCGGCGCCCATCTCCTCTCCCTCGCTGCTTTACCTTCCCTGACCCTAAAGAGGGCAGGTACCCATTTACAGCTGGGTGAACTGGGGGAACTGTACTGAAGCCAAGGCGCGAAAACGGTCACCCATCCAACTGGTGACCACGCTCGACGCTGCTTAACTTGGCTGGGGGAAAGTGAGTGCTCCGACCACTGAGCTATCCCGTCCCCATATACACATTATACATCATTGAAAAGCTTATAATGTCTACTTTTGAGATTGTTTCACAGTTTTTTTAATAGATGACTGTATTTATCTTTTACAAATTTTCAAAATATGTCACTGAATGCTGAAAAATAAAAAGTTTTGAAAATTAGAGCTGGTATCTTACATGGCTTGAACTGTTCATCAACTAGTCCCCTTGAAGCAATGTGATGATTTTTCAACAAAGTGCCCTGAAGCTGGCTGATTCCATCATATGTCACTTTTTGTACTACAGATTTTTTTTTTTAAGAATCATAACACTGGAGAGCCTGAAACCAAAGAATCATTGTGATGCAAAAATTAGAGACAGGAGTATGTGACATGGTTGAAATGTTGCATACAGCCAGGTCTTCCCTTGAGTTAAATGTTGATGTTTTTAAAAAAGTTGCTGAAGTCTGGCTTTTCCTTGAGACTTTGGCACTACAGTTAAAGAAATAGAGTGCGAGTAGCCTGACAACCCAATGAGTAATACACTTTGACTTGTCTAAACGAATTAGCCAAAGGCAAGAGCGGCAAGCGTTATCCGGTCTTAGGTAAGCGAACTGATGTTTTACACCTGTGAAGGACTGTTGCCCTACAGCCAGCAGTACTTCCCTTGTAACTCTGTGTGGTTTAAAAAAGAATTGTGTCTTTTCCTAAGGACACACACCGAAAGGAGCGGGTACGAAGCGCTTATAAGTTAAGCTCGCAAACCTCATGAAAGGTGCACTTATGACTTCAGGGATGATGTCTAAATACAACACTAGTGTGCATGGGTTTCTAAAATATTGTCATCCCTTCTTACAGGTGCCAACTGCCTACTCTTCTAAAAGGCGGAATGTGATTCTAATGAGTTCACAAGATGTTATCTGTGTGCTAGGGGTAAATCTCCTTGAATGGTGGTATCAGTGGTTGGTTTGAACCCAGACTTGATCCTGGGCTGTCATAGCAATGCTCTATCCACTAGGCCATCCCATCCCCCGTTTTCAATGTATTAGACTGCGGATCCACCTTTCTTTTTGTCGATGTTTTTCTGGTTGCATGACACAGGACCAGTGTCTTTCAGTTTTCTTACTGATGCCTGTTAGCAGATAACCTCTGTAACAGCATGAAGCTTTGCCAAGAAACACCAGTACAGGCCTTCAACGAAGCCCTGGTTGAAGGTAAATCTTTCTCTCTTTTTGGTTCTCACTGGCTGAAATGGCTGATAGCTGGTGACAGTGAAGACAGGATCACAGCATAGAATTTATCAGACAGCATCTAACAGTGTACTAACAGCTCCACTGTGGGGACGCTGGGGGAGGGGGGCTGTCAGTATAAATAGCATCCCTACCTTCTAGAAATTCTGTGCTAGGAATTCCCTCTTTTCTATCCCTCTCTTTGTTTCTGCCTTGTTCCTTTTCTTCCTGTCACCTCCTTCTTGTCTGTTTTCTTCCTTTTTAGTCCATTCTCCTGCCTTTTACCCAGAAAGAGAACAGTTCTCTCCCATGCCAAGGTCAGTGCTGGGACTGACTTGTCAGGCACTTAACCTCTTAACAGCCGAGTGCAAGTGCACCCATATGCCAATGAATAAAATTCTTATGTATCACTGGCTTTGTTCATGTCCCTCTTACTCAAAAATTACTAAATGAATAATCCTGATAGTCTACCCAATGACAGTATATATACCGTAGATTGCTTTGAGGCAAGCCCAAATTAGTTAGCATGATATTTCACTATGAAAATATATTAAGATGTAAAAAAATCGACAAAAAATACACTTTCTTCATCACCACTGTCATTCTGAGTACCCCCATCTCGATAGCATCAAACATAAATCCAGACAAAATCTCAGTAATTTCTTTTAAATGCACTATCTCCTGAATCTCATTTCTTTTAAATGCACTATCTCCTGAATCATACACGATTGTTTTCATCACTGTCAGGATTACCTTAAGTTTTGATTTGTCACTTTTTCAGCTGTGTAAAGTTATTGATACCTTCAACAAGAAAAGAGCCATTTTGAACAAGAAAAGCCCAAGCAGTCATGCATAATAACACAAAATACGAGATAAAAAAAACGATCGTTTTTGCCATGGATTTTGCAGCTGGATGTTGACAAGCAACAGGAGAGTGATCTCCACTAATTTTGGAGTTCTTTCCCTTTAACTGTAGTCAAGGAAGCTGGCTTGTTTACTTCGGTTCGAAACCCCGGAAAATTTTCCGGGTTATAGGCGTATAGAGTGCACATTTAGCCCCAGAAAATTTCCGGGGTGGGGCAGTCTAGCGGTTAACAGCAGCACTAGCATTTTTGCTCTTATGACGATAATTTCTGACGAGGCATTGGACAGAAGAAGTACTAACAGCCACACAAAAGTACGGATAACGGATACATTTATTTTTTAATCAATGATTTATTTTTATATACCAACATATCTTTGTTCAGTTACAGCCTGAAAGGAAAATGAAGATCAATAAGTAAATTCAAAACACACACACAAAAATGAAACCTGCAACAATTTTTTTTTCCTTTGAAAGGGCACTCTCTGATTAAATATTCTGAAAAACGCATTCACACTGTCATGAGCTTAACACATTTTTTGTTTGTATTTCTGGGAGAGAAAAAACATTCCATCATGATTTTCTAGACAGAAAAGAAATCCCAAAGTAATGTCAGTATGCACCATTAATGAAAACAGCTGAACATTAAAATTACCACAAAAAAACATCCATGCATCTCTATAGCTATTTTTCCTACTCTAAATTCTCTTTATACAAATTCTGAACACATTGCAGGAACATTAATATCAGTCTGACATCACCTGTTTCTAACTAACGTTTACAATTTAAATGCAAACTTCTGACAATGGACTGAGAAGCAATAACACTGATTATGTATGGATTTCGGAACAATTGTTTATGTCAAAAAATATTTTTTTAATGTAAAACAAGACAAAGCACCAGTCAACTAGCTTTTGCACGGCATTCTGACAAAATGTCCACTTTGATTTTCTGCTGCCTCAGTCACAAGGTCCATGAACACAACGGTCAATACGACAGAAACACAAAGATAGCCGTTACACATATTCGAAGGGCAGCTAAAATAATGCAGCTAAGTCATTTTTGTTTCACACACAAAGAATTCAAAATCTGGTCCTTGTCAGGTATGGAGTGATAAATGTATCAGTGATTTCAAAAGGAAGAAGCAAGAATGACAACATGTTCTCAACTGGATGGTATGATAAACAAAATGACGGTTGACTTGATAACTACCTGCTACACATGGTAACAAATCTGAAAAATGGACGCAAACCTCTCACGAAACTGATGCAAAACACAACACAATAAGTGCACTTTTATCTAGTTACCACTTATCAAGAAATGTTTTCCCCACAACACATATAGGTTTTTAAGGTATATGGTATACAGTACATAATATATATGTAGGAGGAATCATAGATAATAATAATAACAATAATACATGGAATTTATATAGCGTTATATCTTGCAGAAAACAAAAAGCGCTTTCACTCATCCTACTCATTCACATGCAGGATAGATGTCATGCATGCTTTACTAATCTCAGCTGATTTACAGTTATACATATTTCATCCACAAATACTGATAACTGAACATACATTTTCTTTATAGAGACCCAGCAGTGTCTTAAATAATGGGTGAAGGATTCAGAGACATTATGTTACATAAAACCAAACCAAACCCACAAATAAACAACAAGCCCCTTCCCATTAATCTCTTACGTGGGAAAAAAACAAAACTACATGGAAAAAAATAACAGACATGCATGATGTTTGCAAATATAATATGGCATCAAGAATTTAGAGATCTCTGTAACCGGGGAAAAGTGAAAATTAAAATTTCATAGAAGACAACTTTTGAATTTCAATTTGAGCCTACCATATAAACTTGGTTTCAAATTAAATGTCATACATCCTTCACCAGAAACGCATTCATTTAAGCCAAAAACAAAGTAAAGTCGTTCGCAAGAATTTGCTTCTTATGGCCAATTGCAAAGTACACTTTTTCTTTCAAACTTACAAAAATGTATTCATACAATATCAAGATAATTTTTCAGTAAGAAACATGACAACATTGTTAATAAGATAGAACAGATTTAAAAAAACAAAAACCCCCAGATAATCCATTTACATAGCTGTTCAGTTCGCAGAATGTTATCCACCTGCTATGAATACCAAACAGCAATATCTGCGTACTCTCTTTTGTAGTCACTGAAAAAGAGGGTTGGAGGAAGGGTGCAAAGCGAGAGTGGGTGGAGTGAGAATGTGTGTTATGGGAAAAAGAATTACGAGAAAAGACCAAGAAAAGAGGGTGCAAATGACAGGGGAAAAAAATACAACAGATATAAATGCAGTGTATGCACAAATACTGACATACATGGAGTATTGTATGTCTGTATTGTATGTGCTATAAGAACAATATTGTAAATCAGAAGTAAAAAATTTTTACTTCTTTTTAAAAAAACCACTAAATATAAAAACCAGCTGCAACAGAAATAAATACTTACAGAATATAACTCTGTACTGTCTTGTAAATGTTCCAAAAACCAACAAAAGTATGAAATACAACAAAACCAAAACAGTATTGAACATTAAAAAAATACCAACAAGTATACAACAAAAAAAAGACGAACACATCCTGCAACTATCATCAAACAAATATAACCAACAATAATATCCAACATAACAAAAAGGTTAGAACTGAATAACTGTTGAATGTTAGTGAATGTAACTTCCTTCATAGTCCATTTACAGAAGCCCCCCCAAAAGTATAACAAAATCACAAAAATCCAACCAAACAAAAAAAAAACCCAACAATAAAAGGTCCAAAACTTAACTGTGTGATTTTTAGCTGACACTGAAACAACCAACAATCAAGGGTCAGGTAACCATGTACTTTCCTATTTTCTTTCCACTTTCCCCAGCTGTATCGCCCTCGGCCAACTCTCACTACTTGTCATTGCGGACTTCTTGGTCATGGTGCACCAAGCCAATCAGGGTGGACAGCCGACGGGCGCGGATCTTGCTCCAAATGACGTGGTCCGTCAGTGACAGGATCTGAGCCGCTTGCAGTGCCGCCGCCTCAGGGTAGATCACCGTACTGCAACCCACACCTGAAAACAGTGCAGTGACAGACCTTTAGTTCATGCTGTAGTCTTGTTCAGCTGATTGCTGAGCCATCAGGATGTCAACATACCATTCTTGCTAGTTAGCGATGTAATCAATTATCCGGGTTGCATATATCTGTTTTATCAATAAATAAAAAAATATTAAAAAAACAAACAAGGGGGCAAAGGAAAACAACAAACAAAAACACCCAACAAATTTGAAAGCAACATGACAACCAAGACCTAAAATAACGAAATCATCTAACTTAAAAGATCACTTAACCTATTAACATGAGGAGGCAAACTCAAGAGCAGAAAGTGAAATGCATTCTCAAGTCTGTAAATAAACCTTGTAATCATCTCTTGTGTAGGCTTTTATTATCTCACTGACCACACAAGCCCCCCCACCCCCTCCACTCCCTCTTCTCTTTAACATCCCCCTCCCTCCCCCAATCTATACAACTTTGCATACATGAACTCATATGTAATACCTGTGACACATAAAACATGGTTAAATGGCTAAAAAGTCATTCTCACATTCAAGGTGAAAAAACAAACAGAAAAAGACCTAAAAAAGTTATCAATGATGAAAGTTTCAAACTATCAGTTCCATATAAATGCCGGTTTCCTCTAGGCTCAAGTTTTTGAAAGAGAAGTTAAAAGTGAAGGGAAAGAATAAGAGTGAAATACTTTTTTTGAGGCAGTAGCATTCAGAGGAAAGACCAGGTGATACATTAGATTTACAAAGTGTACGTCCATTCCATTTTTTCCTCTTAGTCATCAGTGTGTTGTTTACATTTTTGTGCCTAAATTCTTTAGCATTAAGAGTCCCATTGAATTCTCCAGGTTTTTCTTCACTTGGGAAAAAAGGTCTTGAAAGTATAAAATCATGAGTTTTCTTTTTTATTTCACTCAAACACATTCCATTCCATGTTAAACTTTCTGTTCATTCCACTTCTCTTTTCTTTATGTTCTTGCTGCTCACAGTTCCACTTCCATCAACTGTGAGAAATGAAAAACAAATTCCTGATTTCTTCAAAAGGATTTTCAAGACCTCTGACCTGAGGGCATTCTCAGGGAGGACCAGACGTCCTGTGCTCCCCAGTCAGGTGTCACAGGTGGACAGTTGATCACCGGCCAGGTGGCATTGCCAGACAGCACAGGACCCAGACCATTGCTGCGACCCGCAATGGCAATGAACACTGTGGGTATTCCCTCCCCTGAAAACAGAGCACCCAGAAATGAGGTTAAATGTACCCGAAATTGGAGCATGTATTCCAGTCCTCTGCAATCCCGTGAACACATTTTTGTCAATAACTGCTACTTATTTTTCTTCTAAATCTGTACTTTAAATTATAAAATTCACCACGAGAGTCTGCCCACGCTCTATGTAACTGTATGAAAAAGAAGTGTGCAAATTTGTGCAGAAATGTATTTATACCATGACTGAGAAGTTAAAAGACAAATTCTACACCTAATGAATGTGTTTACTGTTATCACTGTTTCAAAAATTACTTAAGGGTGTGACCTCCTCTTACTAAGACCTACACCATGACCACTGTGCTATCTATACACTTCACATTGTTCACAAGGTCATCACTCCATTTTGTTTTCTACGTTCTCCTGCTTTTTAAAAACAAAATTAAAATCTTTTTGATTGGCACACATATACAGTTCAAAACAAATTAACTTTTCATCCAGACAACATAACATCATTTCCATTTTACAGGCGTACAAGGCTACTAGCTACACAAAATACAAAAAGAATCAATCATCGTTTTTGTTGTCAAGACAAGATTTATAGATTACGTACAGAATTTTACTAATATTTTGAAATGGTACTCAACTTTCTACTAAGTTTATGTACTGGAACCATTTTTTCTGAAAATTAGTAAACTGCATTTGTTTGCAGTGCTCCAGCTTTTCCATTTCATATTTATATTTTAGTTCATTCCGAAAATTACCAACATCAGGTTTTGTTTTACCAATCCGACATTTATAAACATAGAACTTTGCTAACAGTATTATTCAGGCCGTGTGTGGCACTAGATTTGGCTAAAATTGGGTCATTTTGGCTATTTTTAGATGTTTCCAAATTTACACTCTAAAACATGTATATATTCCATACTTAAATTTTACTAAAACAGTGTCTTTATGCTATCAAAAAAGGTTTTAAGGACCTAACCCAACCGTGTTTGTGTTCATTTGTTCTGAAAAATGCGTGAAAATGCCCATTTTTACACCCTAGCAACATGCATTTCTGGTTCATAAACTACAACACATCCCACACACAACGAAAGTAGATTATCTCCCCTACACTTTCCCAAGAGCTTTTACTACGAAAACTCATTCACAATGAACTACACGTCATTTTCGTTACATATCCACGGCAACTTCCATATATAGAGAGCGATTCAAAAATAAGCTAGCCGGTTGGCTGTATCAGGTCACATGACGCTTATGTCATTGCAAATGGCCGTTGTTTACATCATGTTTCTACCTCCGGTTCAAGCAGAAAAATGACTTGTTTACGGAAATAAAAGCCTCATTTGGCTCCTAAATGCAAGTCGAACCTAAAAATAACACCTTGCATTTGCTCAACAGTGCAAAGCATTGAAGGAAACGGACGATTGTTGAGAATCAGTGCCGAGTCTGACCGAGCAGTACAGCGTTCAAAGAGTGAAATTGGTTTGTCTGCTTCGCTGTCAACATCGACGCGTAAAGCTTGTACTTGGCTCAAACATGAACCATATCAGGCAGTGTGTGAAAAAAAAGGTTGGAAAAAGCCAGTGCAGAGCCATCTGGTAACTGTCACGAGCACAAGTTGCTCCCAGTGTAAACACACTTTTAGCGTCGGAGCAGAGGAAAAGAAACCACATGAACTAGCTGTTCTGTGTGTTCATGTGTGTAGTGTTTCACCTGTAAGCAAGCTGTCGAGGGGGTAGAAGGTTTCCTAACTTTGAGAGGGGGTAGAGAATACAAGCTCAGAAATTTTTTTGGTGGATATTTTATTTCTGTAGCATCTGAAATATAAATCTAATGTGTGTGTGCATGCGCATGCATGAAGGAGTATGTGTGTGTTTGTGTGTGTGTGTTTTCATTCATTTCTACCTGTAATTATTCTTATGAGACAAAACAAGAAGATATTTTTGTGATTATGGACAGAAGTATTGGGTAAAACTGTATGACTGAATGAACAGTTTTTAGAAAAAGGATTCAGGCTGAAATAAATATGTTCAAATGGAGTGGAAATCAGTTTTCAAGTGTATTGCTTGAACAAATTCATTATATTAGATTACACCATACTTTCCATGCAAGTATACACAAACACACACATTATGTATGTATGTATATGTGTGTGTGTGTGTGTGTGTGTGTATGTGTGTGTGTGTGTAATGTATGTATGTATGTATGTATGTATGTATGTATGTATACATGTTTATGTGCACTTGAATACACACACACAGAGCTCCTATACCGCCTTTTTTTATGCTTTGCACCAAATATGCCCTTTTTATCTTATCTGTTTTCTTGTCCCACACAAACTCATAACATAGTTTTTGCAACTGGGCAACTTGAGCATCCAGGGGATTTGGCAATAAAATCCATAAGTATACTAACTTTGAGAGTACTTGTGATTTAAGCACTGCTACTCTACCCAAAGGTGTTATTTATCTTTTTGACCATATCTTAAATAGTTTTTTAACTTCATATAGTTTATCAGTTATATTTACTTCCGTCATACTAGGAGAACTGTTCGTAAACCAGATTCCAAAGATTTTATATTCTTTTGGATTCCACTCCATTTTTGTGTGTGGTAAGTAGGTTATTAGTGAATTCTTTTTGCTGCCTAGCCAAACATTTTTGATTTTATCAAAGTTTAACTTTAACCCTGACATATCCTCAAAGGTTTCAAAGCTTTGAAAAAGCACTTCATATGAATGTTGGTCTCCCTCTAGAGTGAATGATGTATCATCAGCAAACTGACATATCTTTATTTCAGTATTTGCTATTTTTATGCCCTACATATCCGCCTGTTTCCTTATCACGCAGGCAAGTATTTCTGCGCATAAAATAAAGAGATATGGAGAGATTGGGTCACCTTGACGGCATCCCCTTTCCATGTAGAATCCTGAAGATACCTTTCTATTCACAGCTACAAACGAATTTATGTTTTTATAAAAAGCAGACACCCATTTTTGCAACCTCTTCCCAAAACCAAAGTGTTAAATCCCCAGTCTACAGAATCAAATGCCTTCTTGAAGTTTATTGACACCAGTAAGCCAGGCAATTGTCTTTCCTCTAAATAGTGTATTAATCGTGGATTGGTGGTCTAGAGGTAACGCGCCTGTCTAGAATGCGAAAAGTCCGGGTCGGGTGTGTGCATGGTTCGTATCCCGTTTGGGCCCGAAATTTTTCCCCATCCATTAGACCATGAGTGGTGGTCTGGGCGCTAGTCTTTCGGATGAGATGATAAACCGAGGTCCTGTGTGTTACACAAAATTTTCAGCGCACGTAAAAGAACCCACGGCAACAAGAGAGTTGTCCCTGGCAAAATTCTTAGAAAAAAGCCACTCTGATAGGGAAACGAATACAGTTGCAGACCAAAAAAAAAAAAAAAAAAAAAAAAAAGGGTGGCGCTGCTCTTGTGGCGACACGCTCTCCCCGGGGAGAGCAGCCCGAATTTCACGCAGAGAAATCTCGTGACTTAAAGTGGTATAAAATAAAAAAAATAAAAAATCTTCTGCTCTTTTCGACTACCTGAGGAATGTTCTACTCATCTGCACATCATTGCCTTTAAAGGGGCAGATGCTAACTTCAAAGCTTGTTTTTCACCAGAAGTGTTATACACTGGTATCTTCAGAGGAATGCATGTTATTTATGTCTACTACTCAGCTGTAGTGACTGTCACTGTCTCCAGTTTTCTTCAGTGAGGTTACCATTATGGCTTTTCAAAACATCTCTGTATCAAAAGAAAACCCAACCACCCAGAAAATACGACAACCTTGTTCAGCCCACATGTTTATCTCATGATGGGCATCCTTGATGGGGACTTCTGCTCACCTCACACTCCAGTGTTGTGGTTTAGTTAAACCATATTTTGTTCTCTTTTCCCTGAAAACTCCTTTTGTAACTGAACTGCTTTGAATACTTAAAATTTAAACAACACTTTTCTGCTAAATAAACTGATATCCCCATGTTTGAGTATTTTCAATTATAAAACCCACTTTGCTGTTGAATAAACTGACATTACATACTTAAATCACACACACACAGTGTAACAACATCTCCTAACCAACCACTCTCCCATACAAATAAAAACTACCTGCCTCTCCCACCCCCTTCCCAAACACAGCAAAACGACAGAGACAAAACGACAGAAACAAAACAACAACAAAACGACACAGACAAAATGACAGAGACAAAACGACAGAGACAAAACGACACAGACAAAATGACAGAGACAAAACGACAGAGACAAAACGACACAGACAAAACGACAGAGACAAAACGACAGAAACAAAACGACAGAAACAAAACGACAGAGACAAAACAACAGAAACAAACCAGACCTTCATACTCATGCAGCATGCCGAGGGCAATCTCCGTGGCCTTGTGGGCGGACACAACGCGCAGTTCACAGGGCACCCCCAACTCCTTGCAGAGTTTCTGTATCTTTTCCCCATGAGCCTTGTCTGAGAACGACCCCATGATCACCACCACCCGACTCTTGGGCTTGGTCCACAGCAGCTGCAACACCCAGTCTTCAGGTCAGCCACTGTCTGGAATACCTCTCCGCCTCCCCACAACGTATCTTCAGCACAGCTCACAAGGGCCTGAGGGACTTGAGGCTAGTCCCACACAAGGAATTCCCATGTGTAATGTATTTCCACTAAAGGAATTCCAATGCACAATGTATTTCCACTAAAGTCAGCATGTAAGGGCATAGGGACATAAGATGTACGACTTCTCATGCTAAATAAAAGAGAACACCTTAAAAAAAAAAGAAGAAAATCATGGATACTGTTCTGTCCTTGTTTGCATGACAAAGCTCAATCAAGTCTTCATTAAGTCCCAAGAAATCATCTCATGTTTGCAACACGCCCACTATCTCACACAGACACACCACTTCACACAGACACGTGCACTATCTCACACATACACACCCCTTCACACAGACACGCGCACTATCTCACACATACACACCACTTCACACAGACACACGCACCATCTCACACAAACACACCACACACACAGACACACGCACCATCTCACACAGACACACCACACACACAGACACGCCCACTATCTCACACATACACACCACTTCACACAGACACACACACCATCTCACACAGACACACCACACACACAGACACGCCCACTATCTCACACATACACACCACTTCACACAGACACGCGCACCATCTCACACAGCTACCTACATGGACACGTTCAGCCACCCACTGGAAGTTGCGTTTGACTGTCTCCAGTCCTTCTGCAGTGACTGTCTCCAGTTCCCTGTACACCTGTTTGTCCTTCATCAGTCGTCGGTCACCTGCCGGCCACAACCGCCATGAATCGCTGTCGATCACATCTGCCACCACGATGTCACCTGTGGGGAAAGCCAATCAAAACAGCTCATTCATCTTGTACAGGCCAATCATACAGCTACCAATATTCATTTTTATTTATCTATTTATTTATTCTATTATTTCAACGATAATGGAATAAGAACTCATGTGCTTTTTCTTTGTTTACATCCAGTCCCCATGTGTATGCATTTTTGTCATCCGTTCCCACAGGCACACAATGGCTTACTCTTCCAAAAAGCAGAACAGGTTTTAAAATGTGTGCAAGATGTTCTGCTTGTGTTCGCACATAGGACCTCGATTCATACATCCAAAAGACTTTTGGAGAGAGAGGAGTCAGCACTGATATTAACTCCAGAGGAAAATCCTCTTGAACGAGATTCAAACCCGGGTCAGCAGATCACGAGTACAATGCACATCACTAACCACCAGACAATCCCGTCCCCTTTTACTCTGTCCCTCTGTAACATCAAACTTCTTTGTTCCTATGAAAGACCACAAACATTAAACTGAACACACCGAGTTTGCACATCTGAAAAGATGACAGCACAACTTGGCAGTCTATAAATGGTGTACCATGTACATGGGGGACAGGATAGTCTAGTGGTTAGAACATTGCGCTCGCAATCTGACGATCCGGGTTCAATTCCCATTCAAGGGGGATATTTCCCCCTGGAGTTAACATCAGTGCAGACTCCACTCTCCCCAAGAGTCCTTCAGATGATACTATAAACCGAGGTCCCATGTGCGAACGCATACAGAACATCTTGCGCACACGTTAAATCCTGTTCCACTTTTCAGAAGAGTAGGCCATTTTGTGCCAGTGGGAACAGATGATAGAATTTACAAAACCACATACACATGGGGACTGGATGTAAAAAAGCACACGAGTGTTTATTCCATTATCCTTGATATAAAAGAATTTATAAAAAAAAAGAAATACCATTCTGGTAAGTTGTCTTCTACAGTACGAAAATACAAACTCTGCACAGTCATTCATAAAACATAAAATTAATGTACATGTTTAGTATAGACGCACCCAGTGACACCATGCACACACACACACTTCAATGCAAACAGACATCTCCCCCCCCACCCTCCCCTACAGAAACACACTCTCAGAAACACACACACACACACTTCAATGTAAACAGACATCCCCCCTCCCTCCCCTACAGAAACACACACACACACAGTACCGCTTGCAGCCAGGACGCCAAACTCGATCTTCATGTCGATGAGGCTGCAGTCCAAGGACCCCCAGGCTTTCTCCAGGATCTCGAAGACGGTGACGGTGGTCTGGGCCATCACCTGGTAGTCGTCAGTGCTGATCACCTTCCCCCCCACATTCAACTGGGCCATCAGTAACTGCTCCCGCGACCACTGCGGGTCATTGTTGGCGTCGTCCTGGAGACAACAAACAAAACATCAACTGGAGCTGATTTCTGTTGAGGGATAGGGACGAGTGGAAGAGTGGGGAAGCATGCAGTGCAAAGAGCAGGGGGGTGGGGTAGTAGGGAGTAGGCCCAAGTTTATGTATTTCTTTTTAATCATTGATACACACACACACATATTCACCGACACACACACGTGTGCGAGTGAGTGTAAACGCACTAAGACATGCAAGCTCTGAACCCTACATGACCTAAGGTATGCAGTCCGTGTGAACATTACTGAGAATGACCTGGCCAGGCCTAAACAGAACAACGAGTCCATGAATCAGAGCTGACTCTCGCCAGCAAGCTGAACACGGTGGCTTTGTTTTCAGTTTTAAAAAGCTTGACATGTGGTTTTCAACTTTTTTATACGTCTCTTGTATATCTGCATTTTTGTTCCGAGTTTTGTATTGCTTTGTTACACACACGCACGCACACATCCTATGTTTTTCTGATTTTGAGATTTTTGTGTATGCGACCCCCCCCCCCATTTAGGTAGCCACATTCCAACTTCAGGGATGGTGTCTAAACACAACACCTGTGTGCACAAGTTTTTTTAATTTTGCCATAACTTCCTACTGGCATGAAATGGCCTACTCTTCCAAAAGGCAGAACAGGTTCTTAGCATGTGTGCAAGATTCCTGCATGCATTCGCATTTCCTACGGGCACAAAATGGCCTACCCTTCCAAAGAGCAGAACAGGTTCTTAGTGTGTGCGCAAGATGTCCTGCATGCATTCGCAAACAGCGCCTCATTTTATAACTTCATCCGAAGAACATTGACATTCACTTCCATTTTCTCATCAAAGAATAGATCTGGCTACAGGTTTTATTGTATTCCATTCTGACACACGACTGAATGCACTGACCGCCATTTGAAAAAAGCCATTGAAAAAAGGAGAAAACACATAGCCTTGTTTCACAGCGCAACTGTGCTAAAATTGTAAAATATTTGTAAAGAAGAGAGTTCACACTGATCAAGGACTAAGGTTCAAACTACCGTTGGCAAACATTTTTTTTTCTATCTGCTTTTTTTTTCCCAATCGTTTGCTGGTAGCCTTACTTATGTATACTATAACTATGGGGTGGGGGGGGGAGGGTCACATAAAAATACGAAGCAAAATTAAGACAGAACTTGAAGCTTGAAACAAACTATACAGGGGAAATATACCTTTATATCTACAAAGCTTTCAAATCCAGTGCTGTCGATGATTCAAGCCTTAACTAATCGACCACATGAGCGTGGAAAATATCATACATTGTAGTTTCCTGTAATTTGAAAATTCAGCATTGTGATTGCTATGAATTGGATCGTTTCTGATGCATTCGCAGAAATCTGTGGATAATTCAAAATTCAATAGATCTGCTACAGTTTTATGTATTCCCATTCTGACACACACTATCACTTGACTGCCATTTTAAACAGGCGCATAGGAAACATGGGCTTAGCTATTCGGCAGCTGTGCTAAATTGAAAATCTCGAGGACGTAGTGCAGTAACGAAATCTGGTATTATTTTGACTCATGATGCAGTCATAGATTAACATCATTTTCCAAACAATTATGACAACCATAGGGGGTAGTATTTCGGCATGTAAAAACGATGAAAGCAAGAATATGCACTCCATGGAGGCAAATGACTCTGGCAAATGTGCAGCGAATGATAGCACAAAGGTCTCTCAGTAGAATAACGATCTTTGGACATCTTCTGCTTACATTTCTCAAGTTATTTGTGTATTGTTAAAGCACCGGGTCAGTGTTTTGAAGGTAACTCGTGATCCAAGCGCGGTTCGTCCTGCTCGCTGTGTGTGCCTGAAAGACCTTACTCCTATGTTCTCACAAAGGGGTGGTGAAAAACACATCATTCGTTAACGCTACGATCTGGGATATACTCGGCTTTGGCCTACTGCTCAAAGAATACCTTTACTTTATTTTGTGTATTTGTTTAATCTACATTTCAACAGAAACTCTCACTCATGGTTCCCATTTTTAGGGCCTTCAGGGCCATAGGTCTCATTTTTAGGGCTTTTTAGGGGCCTTATTTTGGATCTTAAAAAATCAGGGCCTTTTAGGGCTTTTTAAGATTTGTACGAACCCTGTAAACATACAACACACCTTGGCTTATGACCAGAACCTAAAAAGATATGAACACCCAAACAGGGACTCTCTACATAACTCCACTACTTACCAGCTTTGTTCAGCAGTTCAAAGATGGCACAGGTGGTGGTGGTGGAGATGGCTGCTTTGCCCTCCAGCTCATGACTTCTGGCGCCATCCCCTGCTGTGATCCGATCCTTGGACTGCAGACAACACCTGGCCGGGGCAGTCCAGGAAGTTCATAGACGATCTTGGTCTTGCCCTCAATCACCACACTGCCTTTCTTCATCTCTGAAAAAATAAACAATGTAATGTATGTAAATAACTATACTGATGTTGTCATAATCATGATATAAATGTATCATATATCATTCACTATCCAGTTAAAAAAATGCGTCATTATTTTCCCCTAAAGAACAATTCATGATCTTTCTGCTGTGTTGAAGAAGAAATGAAAACCAAAATGTGAAATGGTCCATACCCGTAGGATACTAATCCAAATCTGGCATAGGTTTACCAAGACATGGTCTGGTCATTTGTCCAGTGGCCGAAGTGTCTGTCCACCTCTTCTCTTGTACCCTGGACGGACAACAGTATGTGACAGTGCTCTAGGTCATGTCATGTCACATAAATACACCATTCTAGTGTTGTCTTTTTATGGTCAGATGATCTTCAAAGTGACCCATATGCCGAGTTAAGGGCCCTGCATGCTTCTTTGTTACTTAAGAATACATTGCTGCTTGATCATAAAACTGATGTAGACTTTACTAAACTTTTGCCTCACATTTTTACTATGGCTCAGGATGCATCAAGCCATACATTATCCAACAATTTTCTTGTTAGCTACACCAAACTCTAGATGAAGATTGTACCTATTCTACTTTTCATACTGAAGATTTTACCTTATCTTTCATTCAAAACTGATAGCGAGGATTTATTCTGTCAGTGTCACACTTCTACTATAACAAAAGTCTACCTGTTCTTCATCAGTGATCTTCTGTGCATGCAAAGTTAATGTGCTCGGATAACTTGCAGTTGCACGATCAGTTTTTCAAACCCAGTTAGTTGTAAAGTTCTATAGTTCTGACAAGAATGTAACTAGTGTAAGTTGTCTATTTACACTACAGTCTACAGATTGTCAATGATGAGTAATTCAAGTTCAGATTCTAACAAGGCTTTTATCTAGTGTAAGTTGTCTATTTAGTATTTACACTACAGAATGTCAATGATGAGTAACATTTACTAATAAGTTCAGATTCTGACAAGGCTTTAACTTGTGTAAGTTGTCTATTTAGAGATTGTCAATGATGAGTAACTGAGTTAATATTTGTCAATGATGAGTAACTGAGTTTGTATTGTTGGCCACTCTCTATGATCTTATCACAGACTGAAGAGGATCATCAATCAGGGTATCACTGGTCTACTTTCACCCCAGAGACAACAGGCGACCCATTTTATGATCATACAGATTGAGATAAAGCAATTAAGCCCACAACAATGGGAACAGATTGTGTTAGTAGGTCAAATGTGTAAACCGGCCAGTACTACGCAGGATCAGGTCTCAACCTAAAACCATCTCTCTTTTTTTAAACTTGTAAACATTAAAAAAATGGAGGAAGGGAGGGGGGGAGGGTGTTGTTGGAGTGGGGAGAAAGGGGGGAAAGGGAGTGTCCTAGCAGGAACCAAGCCTTTCCTTTTTCAAACCATTTGAAAACTTGTTTTTTTTTTAAATCACCCAACCATACTTCACACTCTTGTATAAGTTGTAAGCTTTTTTTCAAGTCGGTGTTGGGGTTTTTCCCTTCTTGATCCTTTTAAATAAAAATTAAAAAATTTTGGTGATTCAGTTTTGTAATAATTTTTTTGCCAAAAAGCAGATGCACAACTGTCTCAGATAATCACTGCAGTTCAAGCTTAATTCAAGCAGATCCCATTCTAAGTTGTTTTTTTCTTCTTTTTAATTCACAAAAGATGCTGGAAATAAGTTTTCGTTTACTGGGCATGTTTAAGTTTGTAACATATTTTACAAGCAGCAATTCTGGACAGCAATTGACGACAGTTCCATTATATTGGGGGTTTTGGGTAGCAGTTAATGGGTTAGGATTCTCCTCTTGAAAAAAGAATGGTTTGCAGGTCATGTGGATTTTCAAGGGTTTGGTTAGGGGAAGGGGTTACAATGTTTCAATGTTATCTCATTATAATAGCCTTGATATTTGTTTTTTATGTGGGATGGGTTGTTCAAGAAGAGAGGATGTGTATTTTTTTTAAAACTAAGTAAGGCCATCTCATTTAATTATCTATTTCTAAACTACTGTAGTTGAAAGCATCTTCATCACTACCAGAACATTACTAAAATAATCATGGGTACTGATTTGATACATATATCTCAGTAAAGCTCAAAATTACTCTGAATACAGAATAAATTACAGCTGCAAGTAGATACCATAATTTCTGAAAAAAGAAAAAACAGACTACAGCAGACACTTAACGGTTTACCTGCCCACCACTGTGAAAAACAAAACATTTGGAAGAAATATGTTTTTAAAATCAAATGATAGGCCCTCCATAAAAAAGTTTTTAAAAACCACTATGGGCCAAAATGGAAAATAATAACATCAGGCAGAAGCTAATCAACACTACCCAGCTACTTTCTTTCAGTGTGCACAACTACTGCAGAACTAGAAAATTTGTCAGAGAATGGCTCCATACTTCACCGACTCGGCAAAACTAAAAATATGTCCAAGTTTCCTAGAACTCTTACTTTTCAATATATACTCCTGGTAGAATGCAATATGGCTTAAGCTGCAAAGGCAATGCACTTGATCCTATCCAGCACAGCGAGTTACGTTACCGAGTTAGCACTGGAGAAGAACCATCACCATCCATATTGTGGATATCACTGACAGCCTGCTCAGCAGTAACCAATAAAACTTGCCAAGCTTCAACTTGTCAGAAGCCTGAATAGGGCATCAACAAAGTATGGTATTGAAATTTATCAGCACAAAAAAAAGTGAACTGAAGAAGTTGATGGCCAGCAGAGAGGGATTCAAAACCAGACATCAATCATGATCAATGGCAGCAAAAACAACAGTATTGTACAGACTGAAGTATGGTAGGGCAGGAACATCTAGACAAGAGCTATGAAACATAAAGTAAGGCTCTTAGTCTTACATAACATACATACACAATCCTGCATGCATGTGAGACATGGAGTGATGGACTGATGGTAACACTAAATGACTAATTGACTGTGGACCTCAGGAACTTTTTCTTTAGAAACAAGTGTTACATTTACTATATATATATTGGGGACGGGATAGCTCAGTGGTCGGAGCACTCGCTTTCCCCCAGCCAAGTTAAGCAGCGTCAAGCGTGGTTACCAGTTGGATGGGTGACCGTTTGGTTTGCGCGCCTTGGCTTCAGTACAGTTCCCCCAGCTGTAAATGGGTACCTGCCCTCCTTAGGGTCAGGGAAGGTAAAGCAGCGAGGGAGAGATGGGCGCCGCCCTCAATATGCTGGCCCTAGAGAAGTGAGGTCTCTGACGCCTCACTCCCCTACGACCTTATCAGTTATGGGACTCCTTTACCTTTACATACATATATATATAAATTATAAAGTATAAATTAATGTATGCTCTATAGACTAGTATAGATCACTAAACCTTAGATACACCAATAACATCACTGATGAACAAGTGCACAAATCATCATACAGTAGGCTCATATCACTCAGTCCATATTTAATTATTAAGATATGTGGGCTTCAGTCCCAAAAAAATCCCAAAATGGTTTGGCCAAGTTACATGATCCACTGGCCTTGCCATACTGCTGCAGGGAACTGAAGGAAGACGAAGAGCAAGACATGTGGGCAGGCAACACTTCAGAATGGGCCAGAACACCTTTCTGCAGCGACTAGGCTTTAGCATACCGCCATAACAGAGGAGACTGGTAAACTTTTGGTGCAGTGCCTAGTCTTCCAACAGATAATGGGGGGGGGGGGGGGGGGGGGGGGGGGGGGGGGGGGGGGGGGGGGGGGGGAGTGCAGTCGAAAATTTTTAACTTTATCGAAATCAAATGTGGGTGGGATGTAAAAGAACTCTTTCTACACAATTTGCAGCATTAACAGTGTACTGGCCACTGATTCTTACAGTAGAATAGATAGGGCCTAGCCCGTCCCCTCTCGACATCTATCATTTAACAAGTGCTGCGAAGCCTCGTGTCAACGACCCTAGCAGTAAACATGACACTTTCTCCTATAAGCCTCTTTCTTCCACGAAAAAAAGACAGTACATACTAGTTATGTAATATACACCATGCACATCTACAGTAAAACAAGTGACAGCATCTCATTTTGTTTAATCAAAGAAAACACTTACCTGACATTGTTTTGTAGGCCTAGTGTTAACGAAATTGTCGCGCCACACACGTGTAGCTCTTGAAGACGATTGGCAGTAGTATTCTGCCGCGTAGATAAAAAGGATAATTAAAAAGTGCTAAATATGAATGGTCATGAAAGATAAAGGGAATGTCTGTTTCTACAAAATAAATAAAAATGCGAATAGTTTGGTTAGAAAACTTTTCTGCGAAGGCAAAGCGAAAATCGTAACAAAAAACAAAAACTTGTTTTTACCTCCTTACGCGCACGAAGAAAATCAAAAGGTCAAGGTCGTAGGATGTTGTGTATGATCATGCTTGTCACACATGTTTGATTTGGCTTATGCCCGTCAAGATTACGTAAAAGCTGTAAGTTTAGGGGTGGGGTGAAAAGAGGCTGCTAGCCTAACGCTTAGCACCATCAAGCTGAAACTGAAAGCAAAACAACAGCCAAACAACCCACGCATAAGATTTGATCTGGAAAAACTCACAGACCCACCAGTGGTTGAGATCTTCCAAGCCAACTTTGGGGGAAAGTTCGCTGCACTCACAGCCATGACAATGATAACAATGATGTGGACACACTAGCCAACAACATCAAAGAAGTGCTAATGGCAGCAGCAGAAGAAACATTAGGAAGAAACAGAACAAAGAAACAACCCTGGGTGACAAATGAGGTTCTTGACCTCTGTGACAAAAGAAGAGAGCTTAATTAAACAAAAGTTCACAAGTCAAGAAGCCAACAACAAATACAGGAATAGCCACAGAGAAGTGAGGAAAAAGATGAAAGAAGCATGGATAGAAGAACAATGCCACAGCATCGAAGTTGGAATGGCCAAGGGAAACAGCAAAACAGCTTAGGACACTCTGAAATCACTAACGAAAACCACACAGCCTAAAGCCTCTGTTATTGAAGACAAAGAAGGAAATCTTTTAACGGAAAGCAATGCCATCCTCCTGTGCTGGACAGAATACTGTGAGGGATTGTATAACTACCCACTATGCCCAGATACCAACATAGTTTCTGACAAACCCCCTGAACACCAAGATAAAGACCCACCAATACTAAGGTGTGAAGTAGACACAGCTATTAAACAATTGAAGAAGGGAAAGTCCCCTGGAATCGATAACATCCCAGCTGAACTCATAAAAAATGGAGGGAATGAAACAGCAAGGCAATTCGCAGAACTTTGTCAAAAGATTCACGAAACCAAAGAATGGCCAGAAGAATGGACACAGTCTCTTGTAATACCCCTACCAAAGAAAGGAAACCTCAAGCAATGCCAGAACTACAGAACCATCAGTCTCATAAGCCATCCTAGCAAGATCATGCTGCGGGTAGTCCTCAACAGACTGAAAAACCAAGCGGAAAAACTCCTGGCAGAAGAACAAGCTGGCTTTAGATCAAAACGCAGCACAATGGAAAAAATTTTCAATCTGAGAATTCTGATAGAGAAACATCTCCAACACCAAAAAGACTTGTATCACAATTTCATAGACTTCAAAAAGGCCTTTGACAGGGTATGGCATGATGGCCTCTGGCAAGTACTCAGGCACTTCAACATTGACAGCTGCCTCATTGAAGTCATCAAGGCACTGTACGAGAACGCAAGAAGTGCAGTTTTCATGAACAATCACATGGGCGAGTTCTTCAAGACCACGGTTGGGGTCTGTCAGGGCTGCCTTCTCTCACCTGTACTCTTCAACCTCTTCCTCGAAAACATCATGACAGAGACACTGCAAAACCACCACACTTCCATCTCCATTGGTGGAAGACCCCTTGCAACCTCAGATTTGCAGATGACATTGACCTCATGGGCGGCAGCAAGCAAGAACTACAAAACCTCACAGATAGTCTATCAGATCGAGTGAGCGCATACGGCATGGAGGTCAGTACAGAGAAATCAAAGATCATGGTCAACAGCACGGAAATAAAGATGAATGGAGAAACACTGGAAGAGGTGAGCCAATTCAAATACTTAGGCTCCATCCTAACAAAAGATGGCACATCAAACAATGAAGTGAAAGCTCGCATTGCAACAGCAACATCTGCTCTAGCCAGACTCGAGAGGATCATCAGAAGCAACATCAGCTTCTGCACCAAATATCACCTCTACAAATCCCTTGTGATATCTATCCTCCTATATGGCTGTGAATCATGGACTCTGTCAGCAGAGAACAAGTGCCACAGAAGACTCTTCAAAATATCATACAAAGAACACAAGACCAACAACTATGTGAAAGAAGAAATCAAAAAGTGTGTGGGCCCTCAAGAACCTCTGCTCTCCACCATAAAGAGGAGAAAACTGATGTGGTTTGGTCACACCACAAGACACAATACCTTAGCAAAAACCATCTTGCAGGGAACAGTTGAAGGCAAGAGAAGAAGAGGCCGCCAAAAGAAATCATGGGTAGACAACATCAAAGACTGGACCGCCCAACCCCTGCAACACCTTCTACTGGCCACACAGGATCGTGAAGCATGGAAAAAGATCTCTGTTGCGTCTTCTCTCATGTCCCCCCTACGTCCTTTGGGACTGAGTGAGTGAGTGAGCCTAACGCTGTATGGCCGAGTGACACCATCGTAAGTTTAGGCAATAGAATTTTCAAATAACTAGATATGCACAAATGCAGTTACACTGTAATAATTATGGATATCAAACTAGCCTAAACCAAGGGCTACCAGCCAATGAACCCTGGTTGCACAAGGGTACAAGTGTCATCCCCTGGGTTTGCTGCTCCAGCATTGTCATGAAGATGTAAGTGTTATGATCTCTTATGTCAACTCTAAGTGCAAATCTGCCAGTACCTTAATTCCCTTCATGTCATGCACAAAATTAATATGCACGTTAAAGATTCCATAATTCATGTCAGCATTTGATAAGTTACAGAAACCCAGCATGCATCCTCAAAGTTGGAATGCAGCAACCTTTATGGTGGGTGAAAACAGTCACATACATAAAATCTCATCATCGTTGAACCTCGGAGTTTTAGTGGAAGAATTGGGAAAAATGATATATCTGAAAATGTTGAAAATTGCTTTCATCAAGCAGTGATCTTAGTTGATGGTAGGTGTGGAAATTTGGCTTTTTCTTCTCTATTTTTTTTAAAAAACTTGCTCTCATTTCAAAGAGATAAGTTCAATAATGCCTAATAAGTTGGGGTTTTTTAATTGTTAAAGTACTAAACATACTTTTGCTTTCACCAAAACAGGATGACAGTTTTTTGTGTTTGTTTTCATTCTGTCTTAAACACTGTGATACTGTAGATAGACATCCACAAATATTCAGGTCTTCAATGCTAGCATTCTTCTAAAAAAAACCAAAAAACAGCAATCTTTTCTCGTAAATCTGTCCCTACTTATAATATGTAGCAACACCTGTATTAATTTTTTTAATAATGTTCAAACTTTTACCTTGTTTTTGGTCAGTTCTTTCAATGTGTGTAAGCGCTTGTGCTTGTATGCACATGTATCAGAAGAAAGTTAATTAGTTGTTTTGATGTACCTTTGTATATTTTGGATGTACCTTTGTATATTTTGGAATTGTAATTTAATTGGGGTTTAGAATGAAATAAAGAGCTTGTTTTTTGCCCCAAGTCATGGGTGATTTAAAAAATGTTTAGTTTGTTAATTATATAGTGTTACTTGTTTTTAGTGACTTCCCCCCCCCCCCCCCCCCTCATTACATGTGATTTGCAGTCACTCTCTATGGTAAACATTTTGCAATGGCTTGGATGTTAGTAAACCTAACTGTTGATCTGTGTGCATAGGGGGTTGTTTTGTTTTTTTCAAAGGAGAAAGTAAAGTTTGGTAAATAAAAAGCACTTCGTATAAAAAAATATATATTTTGTGATTTTTCTGATTCATTGTATACATTTCTATTGGCTGGGTGTGTAATTGAGATCAAACTTCTGATAGGCACAGCTATCATACTTTATGATTTTATTTTTTTACATCATCTTGGCGATGGGCATTAGAAATCAGCACATGCATTGATATCATACATCATACCCCTGAGATCTGCTGACCCAGGTTTGAATCTCGTTAAAGAGAATTTTTCCTCTGGAGTTAACATCAGTGCTGACTCAACTTCCCTAAAAGTCCATTGGATGAGACTAAACTGAGCTCCCATGTGCTAACGCGTGCAGGACATCTTGCGCACACATTAAAACCCATATTGTTTTTTTAGAAGAGTAGGCCATTGTGTGCCAGTGAGAATGGATGACAAAATTTACAAAACTGCATACACACAGGGACTGGATGTTAAAGAGCACATGAGTGCTTACTCCATTATCCTCGAAATAGAATAAAATAAAAATATTAGTAGTTGATGTTTCATTTTGGTTGAAATGTCAGACACCGCAAAATTTTCTTAAAAACCGGAACTGTGGCCAAAACTGTACAAATTCCAGGCTAAAAGGGATGGTTGGAAGCTATAGGAAAGGATCACGCTCTACTGAAATAGTCTACAAATAACCCTTTGATATGCCCCATGAATGGATTTGACTTCAAGCATGTGACCAGAAATCCAGCGAAACTATCTGACGAAAAAAATCTACAGTCACTGTGAAGGGCTCAGAAGGGAGGGAATTATAACCAAACTTCAGGGGCAGGAACGACAGCCCAGGGATTAGAGCCCTGTGCTCGTAATCTGACAAGCCTGGGATCAAGCCACCACCATGGCACCCATTCAAGGGGATATTCCCCCCGAGTTAACATCAGTATTGATTGATTCCACTCCCCCAAAAGTCTTTCAGATGAGAGACTATAAACTGAGGTCCCATATGCACATGCATTAAAACTCATTCCACTTTTCAGAAAAAGCCACTTCATGCCAGCTGTAACAGATTAAAAAAATTTTTAATGCAAGCTGGAGTCCTGTTCAGACGTCATCCCCAAAGTGGGAATACGGCTAATGAATTGGCGGGCAATAGTTTTGCCCACCATATTTTTGCGTATGTGAAAATCTCACCATTGGTGAGCCTTGGAAGCTCTAACTGAAGAACAAACACACATTTTTATTTTTAAAATAACCAAACTCCTAAACCACAAACCAAACTAACAACTGTTAAGAAATCTGTCAGCTATCTGGAGTTTGTTAGCAGCCAAACATCTGGAATTTTTTGTGTGTATCTCATCAGACCAAAGTATCCATAATGCTATCTATGTGAATGTGTGCATGCTAGTGTTTTATAGAGAATGTAATGTGTGTGTGTGTGGTGAAAATAGAAAATAAAATCTCTTTTACCAAATTAATGGATGCACACACACACAGTTGTACACACACACACAGTTGTAAACAATCATCAAATTCATAATTTATTTTAGGACTGAACAAAAAGAATGAGCAAGAAAAAAAAGCAATGAATGAATAAGAACATCTGTTGTCTTACATATTAAATTTTCTTCTGTCCAAAATGGATCAATAAACAGTAACAAAAGAAAAAAGAAATGGCAAACCATTAACACCTTAGAATCAAGCAAATTAAGACTGAAATATATGTGAACTAAAAACTACTATTTTGAGTCCAGTCAACAATGGTACTATGATACATTCAGATACATGAAGCAAACCTGACATTTCAATAAAATACAATCAAATATAAAATATTACAGCCAACAATATGCAAACATTTCAAATGCAAAATCATTCCCAGGGACGCAACCCTGTCCAACTGCTATAGGCTTAATCCAGACACTGAATAAACGACGATTGCAAAACAGAACAGACACACACATATCCCCTTAAACACACTTTTATCTAGCATGTGCTCTGAGCAGCAAATCTTAACTCTCTCAGTTCTTGATTCTAATAACCACTTCAAGTTGTGTTCTACCATTCCTTTAGAAAGCTTCTCAGTTTTGAGATGTGGTTCGATCTCAACAGAACAATTAAATCAGTATGACACTTGTTTGTTGTTTGTATCTTTTAGACATTTTCTTTTCATTCCTCAGCTAGAGCTCTAAGGTTCACCAATAGTTATCATTTTGTGTCTGCAACTGTTTACACCCCTGTTTTGTGGGGAATAGTTCTCTTGCTGTAGTGTAGGCATTCAAGAATTCATAGAGTGAACAAGCAAACAAAATAAAATAAAAGTCCAAAAAATGACAGTGAACACAAACGAAAAGATCCCTTCTCAAATGTTCGTCTTTCATAGCGATGATAAAAATTCATTCTGACAAAGAGTGTATGATAAGACAGAGTTTCCAGCTTCATTATAATCTGGCCAAACTTTCATGACCAATGAGACAACAGAGCTGTTACACCATGCTTGTATACTGTATGTCCTGAAATTACAGCACCCCTGAAAAGAGTGTGCTTTGTTTTATATCATGATATCTACTCCTAACTCCTAACAGTCATTCATACTAATATATCTATATTTGATTAAAAAAAAAAGTTTATTCCACTCTTCCACACATCGTAAAATGTACAACTGATATCCTCATGGTCTTAAGAATTCTCATACACCAAAACCATACACACATTGCAAAGAACAAACATGCCCATGAAACAAGCACAAGAAGCTTGAACACTGAACACAAATTTCTTCTTCTCGGACTTAGAAAGAAAAATTTAAATAAAAAAAAAAAATCTGGTAAGTGATGATAAAAGAATGATATGGAATGAATTCTACAATAAAAGTTTTTAAAAAAATACAGCATATTTCAGAACTGCTGTACATTTGATTCACTAACACTTTATCACATTATTCTGATGCTCAAACAAAAACAGTATAACGAACCATTCTAACCTTTTCCCTGCCTACATGTTAACCTGCTACCAGCAGCATGCTGCCACAGCATTCATATGAGGACTTAATCTGTCACTGCATTTTCTTCAAATTTCCAAAAGCCTAAGTAAAATAAAGCTGTAAATTTTGACCAATCCAAAAAGGAGTCTATTTCCTTCAATAGAATGGTTAACTTCTGTATAAAAAGTTGCATGGTTTGCAAACTTTCAACAAAAAATGCAGCCTGCAGAATATCTTTAAAATAAACACGTATATCCACTGTCACTGAAGATTTCCTGATAAAGTCCCCTAGCAACAGATGTGTTTATATGGCAGTCAAAGACACAAACTGAATAGTTAGACACACTGAAAACAGACTACGCAGGCATCAACACAGACATCATCCAACACTACTCCATCATCTATATAATGTTACTATTCATTGTAGGTATTTTGATTTTATGCTGGTCATTAAATCAGGGCTGAGTCTTCTCACTGCCAGTGACACATGCATCACAAGGAATGTAGCCGCATCATTTAAACCATGTCAAAAATATAATGAAGAAGATGTTAATCTGCATGAAGAACAAAAGATGACCTCATTTCCAATTTGAACAACAACGAAAAAGATGTCCAAGATGTGAGAGGGGCAAAAAAGGAAATTCAGCTCCTACGTGTAGATATTCGGTGATACTTAAAGACATTTCAACCAGCCCCTACATAAAGATACTTTATGCAGAAAGACATTTCAGCCAGCCCCTACATAAAGATAATTAGTTAATGCAGGACATTTCAGGCAGCCCCTGCATAAAGATAATAATGCAGAAGGACATTTCAGCCAGCCCCTACATAAAGATACTTAATAAGTTAATGCAGAAGGACATTTCAGCCAGCCCCTACATAAAGATAATAAGTTAATGAAGGACATTTCAGCCAGCCCCTACATAAAGATACTTAATAAGTTAATGCAGAAGGACATTTCAGCCAGCCCCTACATAAAGATACTTAATGCAGAAGATGTTCCAGCCAGCTCCTTTGTATTGTATGTTTGTCCATCGTGTTCGACGATGACCTCCAAAACAGCAGAGGAGGCAGCTGCAGTTTCAGAAATTGGGCAGAAATTTGATTATAGTGGAGATGCCTTGCCCACAGTACATCCCCACTCTCTCGGCCAAGTGGGCATAAGAACAGTCAGCATTGGAGATGTTCTCCAAAGGCCAACTAGCCCCCAGGGCTGCAGCACATAAGGACTGTGCGAGTCAAGCCTCCTAGTCAAGAGAGTCATAGTTTGTGTATGTGAAGAATGCGCACTGTGCTCTATCTCTGTGAAACTCATTTCAGAAAAGTATTCAAGACAGTTTTGGCAGAACAAACTTTGAGTCTTACATGGAACATCTCTGCTGTCCCTGTACAGGGATGGTGGGAGACTGGGAGTTGTACTTCCTTCTTTCCATGCTGCACAACACTGCTTCATTACAAATGACTGTGGAACATCACAACACCCGTCTTCAGAAATGGCAAACCTGTGAACAGTAAAACCATACAATGACTAACAATCCACTACTAATATCATAAGACTGAAATCTACTTCTTGTGAACTCAGAGCTCTAGCCAAGGAACAAAAAAACCCACCAAATCTAGTTCTTGAAATGGTGAAGTGGTTCTGTCAATACAACAATAATATATGATTACCAGAACACTCCCTATTACACAAAAGCCAGAGGCAGTGGTGGGCAATTCCCGCTCTTTCAGTGACTGATAACACCCCATCAGTAAATAGCAGACATCTGCCTCAATATCAGTTGCCTCGTAAACAAATAAGCTACCAATATTCCACAAAAAAAGAAACTAAAAATGCAAAAATTCCATCAGGCAGAATGTCCCTCTACAAGACAGCATATCATCGCTAATCCTAGCGCGACTGAAGAAACACCCCAAGTAATTCAGAATGAATGGTTCTTGACAGTCAAGAGGCCAGGGCCAGACTCTGTAGTACTGCACAGAGCTCACATCATCCAACAGATCATCATCTGACACAGCATAAGCTTTTATCCTCACACACACACACAAAGAACTACTACTATACAGTGTACATAACAATCATGAACCATGAAGAAATTAAACATAAAAAAGGTTCATCCATACAGATAACAGCAATAGGAAGAAAAAAGAAAGAAGGGAAAAAAAACCCTACTGTTTTTGGTCATTCCAGTCCATTGTGGACAGTCTGTTTATAGGGCTATACATTATGCAATCATCTCTGCTAATTTTTAAAAAATCAACGCAAAAAAGCACACATACCAAAAAAAAAAAACCTAACAAAATGCATGCCCTTTTTTTTTTTTTTTTTTTTTTAGCACCCCCCTGCCTCCCCAAACCATCCTCCCCTCCTTGATTTTCTCTCCATTGTCATTTCCCCCTCCGTTGTTGTTGACGTCACGTGATTTGCTGTTTCTTTAACCGCCATGCAATGCTGATGTCAGCTCTTCAACACGATCACGGACCTGAAAAACAACAAACACATCAACTTAACAACAATACACACAAAGTGACAACTGGCGCACAACCAAAGATGAAAGGAGTTGTTGGGCCTTCCCCCCCAGCTTCACCCCAATATGCACTCTTCATCCACCACAGCTGGGAACCACTGCGATACAGTCAAGAACACACTGAAAGAGAAGTCTGCCGTTTGGGCTCTGTTCAAGTACCTCGCCATGTAGGCAGCCTTATACAATCTTGACGTATGATTTTTCCTCCTTCCAGGGAGCGTAAATAATGTGTTGTTATGTTAAGAGCTTGTCATGGATGAAAACAATCTCAACACCACATTTCAAAAAGCATCACAACATTTTGATGAAGGCCTTGGTACTTTGCTTATATCAGAAACAGACAAAAGCTTTCAACCTGGGCTAAAAACTGAATGGAATTATTTACTATTACATCAGAAACTGACAAAAAGCTTTTGCCCTGGGCTAAAAACTGAATGGAATTATTTACAGCGCGATACTTGAACTTTCTTTACTCCAAGTTCTGTGCATATTAAATTTCACAACTGCACATTTTCTTCTGCATATCTGACACAGATGTGAACCAGCAAAGAAATCTGCATCAAAGAAGCGACTATGCTACAACTGTAAGAAAGAAAATAGATGTGTGTGCAGTGACAAAGACAGTATACTGTATACGGGTGCGCAGGCCTACTGACAAAGACGTCATGTGGCAGATTATTTACAGGTACAAAGTGACCAAGCAAAATCAGCGCGAGTGAAGTGACAAAGATACATGTGTGCAAAGACAAAATTACATATGTGAAGTAACAATTTGCATGAGTGAAGTAACATGCAAGGTAGCAAAGACAGTCTATTCATACAAAGTGACACACACAATTTACACACATGAATTACAAAGATAATCTACATGTGTGGAGCAGCACAAAGAGATTATCTGTGGGTGGGAAGTGATGCAGACACTGGCACATGTTAAACACTAATGATAGTCTGCTTTAACCAAGAGAATTCAGCAAAGGTGAAAGCTGTTTATGGATACTGATTCACTCTGAAGACATTTATGGCTACTTCATCCAAACTGGCTACATCATCCAAACTATTTAAACATATATTCAATCAATCAGGAGTAAAATAGATTAAATATAGAACTGGATTTTCAGAGTTGGTCATCCTCTGAAGATTGTCATCTGTGGGTTCATCACTGAAGCACCACAAGGCTTTTGCTGATATTCAATCATCAAAAGCATAGAGGATTTTGGTTTGGTTTTTTGAAGTTTGTTTTGAGGCAAGGAGGGGGGGGGGGGTTAACGGTTCCCCCTAACTTACAGTTTGTATTTTTTTTCAATACAATTAATTCTTAAATTGGGGGGGGGGGGAGGGGTTATAACGGTTCCCCCCTAACTTACATGTTTGTATTTTTTTCAATACAATTAATTCTTAAATTGGGGGGGGGGGGGGGGGGGGGGGGGGGGGGGGGGGGGGGGGGGGAGGTTATAACGGTTCCCCCCAACTTACATGTTTGTATTTTTTCAATACAATTAATTCTTAAATTACAAGCATATAATCACGTATGTTAAGGGGTAGGGGGAACCTTTATACCCCCTCTCCCCTCAACTTACATGATCATATTTTTGTGTGTGACCGAGTACATATGGACAGGGATTACCTGTGTCTCGTCCTGCCAACAGCAATACCTGAAGAGGAAGAAGCCTATGAGAAAACAACAAAGTTCACTAGTGATACATAAGTTCCTTGTGCATGATACATTTAGCATTCTTAATTTCACAACAAAAACAGGATTACTCCTTGAGGGCAAACAAACAAAAAAAACGAAGAAAAAAAACGCTTGGGAAGGAGGGATAGTGCTGCATTGTGATTCTCCACCCTGGAGACAGAAGAACAAACCTCAACACAGTACTGCACACACAGAGAAGATACACCACAAAAAGAAGCTGGGCAGAGCAGACTGAAACGAGACACACAAGAGAGAAAAGGAAAGAAGAAAAGAAGACACAGCAGGACACAAGCACCCCACCCCTATCCCCCCCCTACAAGCACCATTTCAGCTGAAGCCTGGGGGGTTGATGTCAGGACCCTCACCAGCCCCGGTGGCTCCCGTGCCGAACTTGGCCGCCAGCTTGTTGATGACCTGCTGCACGCGGGGGTTGTTCTGGTACTTGGAGATGTTGGCCGGGTTGGTGGCCACGTCCTGGAACGCTGCCGACACCTCAGGGTCCTGAAACAGGGTGCGTCACCGTCACAACGTGGTCATGGATGGGCAGGCATCAATCACTACTATTTCAAAAAATCTACTGATTACTCCACTTGAGACCTACTGTTTAAGTGTTTTCCACGCAATACGGGATGAAGAAACTATTCTTTGTACACATGTATATAATTATAAAATTATTTCTGATATGTGCAGTAAATATTGTTATGTAGCTTCCTCAAAATGTTTAAACTAATTTTTATTAAAACTTTTATACTGTGGCCTGTAATCTCATATGAGGGTACACAAATCAATATAATACAAATCCTGCAACATGCTCCAGCCTAAGAGCTAGATTGAACTTTATTGACCCTTGACAGTCAACCATATGACTGATTCAGAACACCAGTGATTGCCAATACAAGTACTTGATACAATGCATCCCCCCAAAAAAACTAAGAAATTATCAAGAACCTGGATCAGTGAGAAATACATTAAAAAAAAAAAGAAAACAGCTGGTTTATTTTAAAGGCCTATCTTGAAAGCCCCCAGGCACTTCAGGTTTCTAAAGCACTACTGGTCAATATCACAACCAAGACATGAGATGCTTTTTCCGTTTACATTTGTTCTTTTGTGTTCATAAAATCAGCAGCGCGACTCTCTTTTCTATATTTGGACTATTTGTCACAAAAACAACAAAAAAAGAGGAAAAAATACACACAACATATAGCTTCACATTTATTTCCTTGACACTCACTTGAATGTATTTCACACATCCACCCACTTCCCTCAAGTGAATGTGATGTGTACTTATTCTCATAATGCCACTTCCTATGTTAGAAACTCAATGCTGTCATTGTTTACTACAAGAAGACGATTTGTATTTCATTTTGATAAAACATTTATATCTCATCTTCAGCAACTTGGTCCCTTACTCTCTCATTGTACATGGCAGAACATGAATGTGATTTGTAATTTCTTCTGATATACTACTCTCCTATTAGCAACCGCATATGCTGTCCTCTCATCATTCGCTGTAGTTTGTGCAACTACAAACTGATCCCATTCCTTCATACAAACTCTCATACACACATCCAATGTGTGCATAATTCCCCAAGAAATGCAAAAACTACAAACATCACACACACTTGCCCACCTCCTACCTCATTTCCTTCTCCACGAGTACACACACACATACATCTATCCATCACCCAGACATCACATGCATGCACCACACTGTTCCATCGCCTACAGCCAGAACAAAGAGACAAGCACATACCTGCAGTGCGGTCAAGAGTTCGGGATCACCCAGCAAGGTGCTCATGTCCGGCATTCCTGGCATACCTCCCATGGACCCTGAAGTTCCACACACAAATACCAATACATCAGTCACACACACATTATAACCAAGGATTACTACATAAAACCCTGGCTGTGTGTGTGTGTGTGTGTGTGTGTGTGTGTGTGTGTGTGTGAATGTGTTTTCTTTTTGGAAGGGGGGGGGGGGGGGGGGTTAGATATCTTAAAAAATAAACAAACAAAAAACCACAAAACATCCCACCACCACCACCAAAGTCTGCTCTTTTTTGTTTTAAAAGGGTTTTTGTTTTTTAGCCAAAACACAAACTAATATATCTATTTAGTGTGGCAGCCAGACAGATTGTATCTATATGTAAGCACAGAGATCATCGTTTCATTTATTTGCCATCACTTTTACTGACACCAGTAGTTGCTTATTTATCAGTCCCCACATTCTATTCTTCTCAAAAGTTCTAAGGAACATGAACTGTGACTGTTATAGCAAAGATATCTCACATGTTTGACAGCTATTTTGTGCCATGACAGATATGGTACAGACACCTCTCATGTTTGACTCTTTTTTTTGCAAAAAGTTGCGGCAAAACGCCTCCTATGCTTTATGGGCCTGTTGTGCCATGAGCATAATAGTTATGATATAGACACCTCTCATGTTGAGAGTTTAGTGCCAGAGATATGGCAGTTTGGCACGACCTCTCTCATATGACAGCTATTTGTGCTGACAATTACGGCAGAGATATCTCTCATGTTGACAATCTTTAGCGCAAAAGAAATATCAGTGTGTGTGTGTGACATGCTTCATGCTAAGAGTACTTTGTGCAAAGCAATAACAGTTTAAGGTACAGACATCCACTCCTGTGCGCTATTCTCTGCATTAAAGTGGTATCGTGGACTAGAGTAACTGTGTGTCTAGCAGACAGAGAAATGTCAGGTCGGAATGTTCATTGTTTGCTCACGTTTTGACCCAGATAGACTATTATCGCCCCATTATCCAAATTCAAGACATGACGTGGTAGAGTACTCCATGTGACGCTATCTTTTGCATGACGATATAACAGAACGTCCATGTTTCATACTCTTTATTTAGCAACAGTTGTCAAAAAGACCCACGGCATAGAGGTTGTTTCCTGGCAAATATTATGTAGAACAAGCCCTCATGATAGGGAAGCCAAATACAGTTGCCAGCTGTTATGGGTGTGCACTTCTCCGGCAGAGAGACTCCGGAAATTTATGTGAAGAAATCTGCGTGATTAAAATGTCATGTAAATGAAGTGAAAAACAAAGTCATGGTAAACACTCTTCTCTGGACAGCTGCTTTGTGCCATGAGCATGACAGTTATGGCACAGACAACTGATGTTACCGGCAGTTGGCAAATTAAACCATAGCTACGTTCTCTTTTCCCCTCCCACGTGGACAGCTCCTTACCGGGGAAAGCACCTGGGAATCCAGGGAAGCCTCCTGTGGGTCCTGCATCCTCACTCTGCTCCTGATCACACAGTCAACCCACACATCGTTACCATTCATCATCACTGTTACCATGGTCATTATCACCGTAGCACTACCTCCATCAGATTTCTTCTTTTTCATCTTATCTGTCCTTGTCTTCAATGTCATATTTTTGTTTTCCTTTTCCCCTCTTAAATTATATCTTCAACATGCTTGTCATCACTGCTATCATCACTACAGAGGTGTTCGAGATATTGGGTCCATAATCCTGAAAATATACCAATTTGTCCATATATGAAAGTCACTCCACCTTCCTCCCTGAATCGTACATCCCAAAGGTTAGCAGAAAAAAACTCTTTATGTCTTTAAAGATATACAAGCAAAAACAAATAAGGTGACCAGAAGATAACCAATCCCCATTTTCATGGACCCATGAAGCTAACCATAATACAAAACACACATCACGTTCTCTCCCTCAGCCGTAATTCTGCACCCAAAATGAACACACATCCCATTTTCCCCCTTGCAATAATTTCACCCTTTCCTTCTTCCTTCACAGCCCATCCCTGATCTGTGTGTGCAGACATTCGCAGCCATCTCACCCGTTTCTGCTTCTCGTACTCCTCCCTGGCTTTGCGGATCCTGTCCATCCTCTGCTTCAGCTCCCGCTCCTCGTGCTGACGCTCGTACTTCCTCTTGTGCTCCATGATCTTCTTGGCCTGCCATCAACATTTACCATGAATAACAGTTCATCCTTTTCACACCGCCCACTTTGCTCTAGCAACCTGATGCTTCCACTGCTTTGGCCACGTCATCCCAGATTCCTCTGGGGCTAGTTTCATAAAGGCTTCCATACTCAGCAGGCACAGATTCGCTGAGGATGTTCTGATTATAATTTTACACTCACAGAATCTTTTGCGTTCATTCTTGATTTTGGTTCATTCTGATTTTTTTTTAACGTTGTTGCTTTGGGTGGAGGGGATTTTTTTTTAAACAGATAAAAGGTTATGCAAAAACATGTTTAAAAATTTGGATGTAATGACGCATGTCTAGCTACAATATATATTTTAAAACTTCTTTCTTAAAATGAATAATGACAATGACTACCAAAAAATCCTAGAAAAACAAATAAACAAACCAACCAAAAGCAAGTCGTCGTTTACTGTGACTGCATACCCAAGGTGTGACACTAGAGTTCAGTAAGATCTGTTCTTAATGCAATCTGTTTTTCGTCCTTACACAAAGGTTTTTGTATGTTTGCTAAATCAGTCCCTAAACACTTGAGTTACACTGGTATTATTTCTTCATTCTTCTACTAAAAACCAAAGCCTGTTATGCCACGTGTGTGGATACAGTGAAATAACAGAGAGCTGATCAGACTCACATTGGGAGTGACATCATGCAGGGCAGTGTTTGCATCATCATCATAGTCCAGCTTACAGGCCAAGGTCAGGTCATGGTACGCCTCTTCCCAGTGACCCAACAATCTGTGCACACACACACACACACACACACACAAAACATATTATCCCCTGTCCAGTCAGCTTCTTCCACCTCATTATCTAAGTATGGCTGATGATCAGAGATCGAAGTCCCATCTTATCTGCTCCTTTCTTTCACTCTGTCAGAACGTTTGATAATCACAAATGTCCTCTTTCTGACCAGCTCATTCATTTTAAAACTTTCAGGCACGGCGTTCTGGGCAAGTTGACCCTTACAGAACCCGTCCCCTTCAAGGTCAGAGTGCATGCTGGTGATGTTGGTATCCTTTCGAACGTCAGTCAGTGCCGCAGGTGCGGACCAAGGAATGTAAATGGGTTATTTTGAGCACAACATATTCTGAGTGCCAAGACCTCGTTTTGGGGAATTAAGTCAGAACTAAATGTAAACTCAAAGGAGAAAGTCCTCTAGATAATTCGCACCTCCATAGAGACTCTTATCCACAGCCTAAATTATCATCAGATCACAGATTCAATGCTCTCATCACTTGATTATTCTATGATTTACCACATGTACAAATCATGTAGCAACCAAGTGTTAAAAAAAAGAAAAGAAAAAGAACGAAAAGAAACCTACCAAGAAAACGCCGAAAGTTCAACTTGCCCTCCTCTCTTTCCTGTTGACTTACTTACTTGTGTGCCTTTCCCCTCCACTTGTAGCCCTGAGCAGAGTCCGGGTTGATCTCTATGGCCTTGGAGCAGTCATGGATTGCTTTCTTTGGCTTCTTCATCTTCATGTAGGCACTGAAACAAACAGCAACTTTTGTATTGGCATCCCTGTCTTTCTCCTCTTTTGATAAGCTACACATAAACAGTTTTGTTTTTCTGCTTTGTTCAATTAAAAAGTTTAAATTATTTTTCTCCTTCTCAGTTCAACACATGAGACCATTTCAACGCATGAGACCATTTTTCTGCTGTGTTCAATGATGCCACTTTGGTCTGTCTTTATACAGTATCAGTTGGTCTGCCATGCCATTTCTATTTTCAGCCTTATTTTTCTCATTGCATTTTTTTCTCTTCTGAGTACTTGCTGATCTGGCTTTCTACTGTAGTCAAATCAGTGCTTGGCAATATGATTTTCAAAAATTAGGTCACCAATATATTAATCCTAGCCAAATATCATACAATTCAAAACTCTCATTCTCTTCTCATCCCAAATCAGATAAACAGTCAGAACTTTACTACGAAGGCTCAAACATACCTTAGCTTTACGTTGGGCAATGTTGTTGACTTTATACAATGGGCAAAAGATGCAAGCACAGTGCAATGAGTAGCTCAAGCAAGATTCTGTACTTTACAAGACTGCACCATTAATAATAATTATTATATCATTATTACCTGTTAAGTCCAATTACTTACCTGGCCCTCTTAGCATACAGCAGAGCAGAGGTGGGGTTGCACTTGATGGCATCAGTGAAAGCCTGGACAGCATCTTCCAAGCGACCTGCAACAAGGACAACACACACTACAGCTTTCTCTGTCTTCAGCCTCTGACAGGGATCCAGTATCAGTCGGTACTGTCTAATGATCATCCTTTCAGAGCTGAGTGCCCTCTTCAGGCATGTATTGTGCAAGTAAAACTGTATTAGACTTGTGTATCTAGCATGTTGTTTTTTTACAAAATATATAAGCCCATAAAGATTTGCACTGTACAAAAAAAGAAAGGATATTCTTCAGTTAAAATCATTTCCAACACTACCTTACCAATAAGAATAATATAATTAAACAGTATGCTGCACAAAAGACAAAATTTTACAAGGTGGAAACAGAATGTTTCCTGACAATGTCTTACAAATAAGTGCAAAGGAGAGGGGAAAGAGAAAGAAAGGAAACTATCCCCTTCCCCCAGCAATCCAGATATATATCCTCTCACCTTCAGCCATGGCGTCCATGGCTTCATTCCTCTTGTCGCTGGCCTGATCAATCATGTCGTCTGTCACCTCCATATTGAGGTCAGCATACTCCGGCATGTCTTCATCATCATCACTAATCACGCCTGTGTTGTCCAACTCTGCAGCACATCAATGACTTAAGCTTTACACTGGTTAGCAGTATTCTAAGATGACTGTTGCTCATTATGTGAAAGTCTTGGCATGCAGTCCCTTGTCAGTTACTGTATGCTGGTGACCACATTGCAAGATTGTTAATAGCCAAGTTATGGTAAAACCATGACCTCTTGCTCATTGTCATAACCACTGGGCTTGATTATGAACTGAACGAAATTTTGGTTAGAACACTGAACTTGGTGAAAACCAAGAGTGCAGGCCTCAGTCCTCACTTAGCAGCACTTGTGGAAGATTTTTGTCTTGGTGTTGATACTGATTCTGACTCCATTTTCCAGGAAGTCAGTCAGATGTGATTATAAAACCCAAGTCCTGTGTGCAAAGACAAACAACACATCTTCAGCACACATTCAAAACCATTCCATACCCAGCATACAACCAGCTACCTAGAGAGGGTTTCAACTTGCCCAAGACACACCACCTGAGAGAAAAAAATAATGATTAAAAAAAAAGAGACTGTGATCAAAAACAATTTCTGTTATAAGCCAATAGATTTATTCTGACTGCTTCTGACACTTCTTGCCAACGTTCAATCGAATCATTTCTTTTTAACACACTTTGCCTAAAACACAAGTGGTAGTGGACAACAGACAAAACAGTAATGTGTCTTTAAAATATCTTACTGCATATTTACTTTCTCTAGCTTATAGACTGAACCAGACAAGTGCTACGCCCAACTACTCCATCTTCCAAACAATTTAACACTTCCAAGCTCCTAACTGTAGGAACTCCCACCCTTCCTTTCCTATTCCCTTACAAGATGCAGTAACAGAACTAAAACATATCTTTCAGTCCTGGTTTCTCCAGGTGTTACTGTGTGCATAATATTCCATAGCTGCTACACAACATCTGAAAATCATAACAGATGTCAAAGAAAGAAGCAAATAATTCACACAGACCAAACCTCTCTTTCTCCACTTCCCTTCCCTTTCTCCCTTCTACTAAAGAGACTCACCAACATCACTCTCCACCAGTTCCTCCTCCTCCTCCTCTTCTTCCTCCTCAGGTTGTGGGGGTGGGGTAGGCTGCGACTTTGCTTCTGCCTTCTGTCCATCATACAGGAAAGGTTTAGTTCACATCATAGCCTGACCCTTTGCCTTTTCTCACTTAACAGCCATAAAACATAATCTCTATCAATCTGGAAGTCACAAATCACAGAAAGGGTAGTCCGAAAAAAACAGAGAAGGGGGAAAGAAAAAAAAATAGTGACAAGAACAAATGTCCATAAAGTATGAATACGGTTTATGCTGTAAAAGCCCTTAGCATCCATTCCCAATCATGTTTGTTAATTGGTACATGGACAACATATTGATTATAATGGAATTTTTGCCACATAAACAGGGGGGGGGGGGGGGGGGGGGGGGGAGAATCCCAAAACAAACTCAAACATCCATTCTTTTCATCATTTCTGTGCTTGTAAACACTACAATAGCCAATACAGTTCACAGCAAAAATGGCATTAGAAGGTCTTACGATGTCACTTCTACCATTTCATCAAGAATCCATGGGCACACATTTAGCGCTAAATACATTTCATGTTCAGCCAACTATCTTTTTGCCAAATACTGAAATAGCTCAACTACAGAAAACAAGATCTTACTGATGATGAGCTAAAAGATCAAAATCACACACTGAAATGTAGCACTCACAGCAAAGACCTGATCTCCAATGACAGCCAAGCCTCTGACATTAACAGTACTCTACTTTCAAGGAAATAAACCCAGTACAATTCCCTCAAGTCTTACTTTTCCCGATTAGCTGAAATGAAAAGGGAAAAAAAATCAAAGTCCAAGGCACAAAACAGAGATCTATTCCGCCATGGGCAGCATAGCTGAAGAAACATTTCTCAAGCTGTTCACATCCAATCTTGAATATGTCAGCAATTTTACTGCCATTAGTTACATTGATGATGATTCCAATCAAACTGGGTTGATTTTTCTTTGAACTGATATGCATGTATATCTTGCCATTTTTTGGTCTGTCTACCCTGTCACAACGTACATGAATCGGTGGTCTAGAGGTAACGTGCCTGTCTAGAAAGCGAAAAGTCCGGGTTGGAAGTGTGCAGTGGTTTGAATCCCCCATCCATTAGACCATGAGTGGTGGTCTGGGCGCTAGTCTTTCAGATGAGACGATAAACCGAGGTCCCATGTGTTACACATAATTATTTAGTGCACATAAAAGGACCCATGGCAACAAGAGAGTTGTCCCTGGCAAAATTCTGTAGAAAAAGCCACTCTGAATGACAGGGAAACAAATATAGTTGCAGACAGGAAAAAGAAAAAAAAAAAGGGTGGCGCTGCTCTTGTGGCAATGCACTCTCCCCGGGGAAGCAGCCTGAATTTCACGCAGAGAAATCTGCCGTGACTTAAAGTGGTATAAATAAATAAATCCCTGTATTCTGAGTACACTGCCTTTGAGCATACTCATGATACCGTGTTCAGATGCTTTTACCCCCCTTCTATTTCTCAATTTCCATAGCTCTTTTACTCAAGTTCTTTTTTTTCCGAAGATTTTTAAATAATAACAACAACAAAGGTAACCTCCCCACAGATAGGTATAGTTTACACACAGTGCATTTTTAATAAAACATAACTCATGGTGCATTTGAAAAACCAATCAATGCCTCCCGCCATCCCCTTTGGTACAAGCATGTGATTCAATAACAAAAAAAGATGACTGAGAGAGAGAGAGCTAGGGAAAAAGGAAAAAATGGTACCACTTACAGCTTCTGGCGCTTCTGGCGCAGGGGGTAACTTGGCACCAAGCCTGCATGACACCACACACACACACCACACACACAGACACAGATGAATTCCTTACTATTTCAGTAAATTAGATTGCATTGAGTTATACTCTAAAAATTACTTTTCATAGAGTTACTAGGAAACACCAATACTAGAATAGCAGTACTCCCCCATGGGGATGCCAGGGACATGTCAGTATAAATAATTTAAATTGCATCCCCATCTGGAGGAAATTCTGTGCTAGAAATTATACCTCTTTTCTATCACTCTCTTTGTTTCTGCCTTGTTCCTTCTCTTCCTGTCACTTCTTTCTTGTCTATTTTCCGTCTTCTTGGTCCGTTCTCCTGCCTTTTTCAATAAAGTCTTAAAAGATAGCAATTCTCTCTTCTGCTGAAGTCAGACACGCTGGGCCGGACTTGTCAGGCATTTAATGCCAGCATGACGCAGTTTTGTTCATATAACAAAGAACAATAGGTGTTGACTGAGCATTCAACGAAGAAAAAGACTGCAGATGAAGATTTGATGATTATGGTATTTTATGCTGCTGTTATGATATGATGATGATGATAAAAATATCATATGATCCATTACCAGCCACCTATATGCAATGGCTATATAAACTGAAAACATTTGCTAAATAAAGAGATATTCAGTTGTTTTACAAAGTATTGTTGAAATCTTATTTTTTCGTCACAACAAAAATCCCACTAATAATGTAGTAGTATTAGTACGCACAGAATCTATAATAATGACTCTATTTTGTTCCTGAAGCTTTAGGTACTTTGGACTTGGGAGATCTCTATGTACTCCAAATTCATGGCATTTTGTTGGTTCAGTGGCTCCAGATCCTTGTGTTTATCAGACAAGAACCTGCAATCAAATTTGTCTGTTCAATTCTTTATATTTTTTTCTCCTCCAGTAGCAGTTCACCACATATGACAAAAGATGCTTTTTTGGATTGAGTGATGTCTTTTAGAATTGTTTGTTAAGGTTCTATGCAGCTGATGTTTCTTTATTGCATGCCATGTCAATGTCTTAGCAAGTTTCTTCCCTTGGTATTGGTATTCTTGTACTGTAGTCCTGTTAGTATTACATGTTCATAATGGAAGGTAGAGGGTTCCAAGTCTTGATTTATTTTTACCTCTGTCAGTGTCACTATGCAGACTGCATGAAGAAATGAAAAAGACAGCAATCTCTGCTCAACATTCCATTATCATTATTCAAACATGGAAGCAAGTCTAAAATCTATGACCTGACCAATCTATTATGAGGCTTCAGACAAATACAGAGTATCACCTTTCCTTTCTAGGTTAAAAAAAAAAAAAAAAAATTCTGGTGAGTGATCACTGCACATGCATCAACGTTGGAAGATTAAAATTGTCAGTGCTTATTAAACCATGTCACTGCTCACATTTGGAGAACGTTATCTCATTATTTGCAACCTATACCCTTCCCTCTATTTTCCAGATCAAATATGCAGCAACTTACGATTCCAAATAATCTCTGTAGAAGGCCAGTTCTGGCAAATGCAACAAGTCAGGCTTGGCCTGACACGTCTGCACAAACTGTTTCAACAGCTCCAGCTGGGCTCTATCCATCCTTTCTCTTTTTTCTCCTTCTTATACCTGCAGCTCCCTCACCGACTGACTGATACCGTATCTGCAATGAAACAAAATCGATTCTAATTCACACAGTGACAGTTTAGTTTTAAATGATGAATGAAATATGACTGTCTGATGGTGATGACGATAAACACAGTTTCTAAATGAAAAAATTCTTGACACATATGATACAATCAACACTGATGTTAGTGATAATTCACAAGGGAATAAATTGGATTTACTGCATATATATAATAAGCAATTAGTTGAAAGACTTAGTGTATTATATAATAAGAAATTAGTTTAAAAAACTTCCTCCCTTGATGCACTGATTGTATGTTTGTCTCCTTGTCAATCAACTCAATGTCACAATCGTGACAACGTCATATTCATCGACAACAGTAGAAGCGTTACACTAACACTACAGTAAAACAGCACACTTTCTTTCCCTCTACAGCACACTTTCTTTCCCTCTTGTTTTCTCCCTAACTCCTTCTTTACATGGCTTATATTTTCTTGACAATGGAGATTCTATAAGGAAAAACATAATGAAGATCTTTTTGAGCAAATGGCAGAAATTTGACCATGTGAAAAGACATCATACTTGCTGTATTACTATTAGTATTGTAGTATAAATTTAACAGTATTGAAACTTTGACTTGAACTCCACTGAATTGTACACTACAGTCTAAATATATACAAATTCAGTACTGTCATACTAGATTTCTCTATATGAAATTTGGGCTGTTCTCCCTGGGGTGAGCATGTAGCCACAGGTGCAACTGCAAACGTTTTCTTTCAAGTCTGTGCACATTTTTTTTTGTTTCTCTATGAATGGCTTGTTTAAAATTTCACATGGGGCAACTCCCTTATTACTGTAGGTTGCTTTATATGAGCTAACTGCTTTATATGAGCTAACTGCTACACACAGGACCTCCCATTATCATATCATGCCAAAAGAATATCAAACTACCAGTACCATTCAATAATTTATGGTCTACTTTCACTAGTCTAATGGATGAGAAAAGTCAGGTTTCAAACACTGAAACAGAGAATCAAATGTGCAACTCCTGCTTACTAATCATTAAATAAATTGTAATGCCCCTACATCCACTCTAGTCTTTGTGTGCATTCAAGATTGCAAATGTTATGGTTCCCATCAGCACAATGAATAGCCTAGGCTACTCAGTACTCTTCTGAAAAGCTGAAAAGAATTCAACATTAAAATTTTTTATTTGAATCATGTGGATGCATATAATATTACTCTTACTACTATTACTAGTCTTACTCTTAGTAACTACTGCATGACTAGGTCAGTATAGACACTTGGACAACTTCCTCTTTCCTTTAGATCCATCAATGTTGTTTTTTTTTTTTTTCATTTGTTTGGAAGGATCTGAAATCTTGTCAGTGTGGATAACATTTTTCATTCCTTTGCTTCCTACGACCATGCCCACATATAGAGTTTTCAGTTTGTGATCAGTGATTGGAAAGAATGGTAAAACCTCTTCTACTTTTGTGCAGATTTTCTTTTCTTTGCAATGCTGTTGCCTTGAAATGGAATATATATATTATATATAAAATGGCATTGATAATTGCAGCCAGTGCAAAATAACTCAGTCCAATGTAATTATGTAATGTTTACAACTGAACTGAAGGCTTAAAAAAATCCATAGAACATAAAGAATTTATCAAGGCGCAACATAAGGCTTTTGCTCATTTTACTGTCCCACACATACAGTGACACACACACACACACATGTACACACACGCACACACACACATGCCAGTGGGAACACCATACAGATGACAAAATTTACAAAACTGCATACACATTACACAGGGACCGGATGTAAAAAAGCACACGAGTGCTTATTCCATTATCCTTGATAAAATAAAAGAACAAATTTTATAAATAACAGTCACACACACACAGAAGATAGCCTAGCGGTTAGAACATTGTGCTCGCAGCTTGCAATCTGACTCGAGCTGGCAATCTGAGACCAGGGTTGATTCCAGTTCAAGGGGGATATTTTCCCCTGCAGTTAACATCAGTGCAGACTCCACTCTCCCCAAAGAGGCCCTGTGTGCAAACGCACCCAGAACACCTTGTGCACATGTTAAATCCTGTTCCGCTTTTCGTAGGAGTAGGCCACGGTGTGCTGGTGGGAACAGATGACAGAGTTTACAAAACTGAATACACACAGGGACTGGATTAAAAAATTACATACGTACTTATTCCATTATCCTGGATATAACAGAATAAAATAAAATACACACACACTACACAGCCTTAAGATCAATATATATAATAAATGCAGAATTTACTTAATTTTAACATTATCATATTTGTGTACTAGACAGCACTAGGCTATTCACCTTACTGTCCCAACAAATGTGCCAGTGTAGACCTATTCAGTGGGAGTTGCAATCAATGCTTACCTTTGAGTCACTGTCAAAAACAGTGTCAAGGTTTACAATCGATCGCTAGTGCTACTGATAATGTCAAACTTGTTCATCAAATACAAGTTCTTAACAGCTATACTCATAAGTGGTGTCAATAACATAACAGGCAAATAACGAGAATTTCGAATTATGACTGGCAATTACGTCTTTCCGATCTTGTGATTCCGTTCACATGTTGTAACAACAGGTCCAAACCAGAGCCACCATGGACAAAATCCTACATAGGATGTGCCATTTAAAACCTATAGTGCAATGGTGCAAACAGATTTGTGTTATCAATCTAAACAGATGACACAAACGTTTCATATTGTAAAACACTTAAAATCATGATTTGACGCAGACAACAATGAACACCTACCAAACACGATGATCAGCGAATATTCCAGCAGTTTGTAAGCGTGTCTGCTGCAACTGACCTTCACCTTCGAGATGAGGAGAATAAAAAACTAGGAATGGAATGGGCTATCCCTAGGCCTTGGCCTAGTCTAGCCCATCTAGGCCTATCATCAACAAAATGAATTCTGATCAAATTTAGGGGGAAAGATCTGTTCTGTCTTTGACAATTACCACATTTTGACAGTGTGCATGTATTATGTACGGTATTTTTTTCTTTCATAATTGCTCAAGTATCGAAAGAATGACAGTTTTCAGATTGCCATTGTTCCTAAAGTAGGTCGCTTATGTTGGGGTTGAGCGAAATTAGGTCATCATTATTTAAAATCGATATTAACTCGGACCCTACCCTACCCCCATCCCCTTAAACCTTATGCCCCTTCCTCCAACAATTATTCAGCTTTTAACACAACCCCCCCCCCCCCCAAACAAAAAAAAAAAAAACAACAACAAAAAAAACACAAAAAACACAACAAAAAAACAACCAAAAAACAACCACCAACAACAACAAAACCCCCACAAAAAACAAACAAGCAACAACAACAACAAAAACCCCAAACAAACAAAACTTATAGCCTATCGCCCTTTCCCCGGGGACTGGTTGTAAAAAAGTACATGAGTGCTTATTCATTATCCTCGAAATAAAAGAATTTTTCATTGTCATTGTCCCCTTCATCTAATAATAAGTCTATGGGCCTACCCCCCCCCCCCCCCCCCCCTCCCTCTTTTTGATATTCAGCCTATTCTCCCGACACCCCCACCCCCTCACCCCACTCCTAACCTTATCCTACCCTGCTAGCCTAACTCAAAGTCAACGCATGCAAACATGCGTCCGTATGGGGGGGGGGGGGGGGGGGGGGGAGGAAGCATGTGCCAGGTGTGGGTGCGTGTGTGCACATTATACGTGGGTGCGTGCGCGTTTATAATTTTTTGTCTAAATTCTTGATTTCATCTCCTCAAAATCCAAGTCATTATCATTGAAATAAAGAAGTAAAAATATAAACACACACACACACACACACACACACACACATTGCGGTGCAGGAGGGATAGTCTGGTTCAATCCAATCCAATCCTGTTGTTTATAGCCCCGCCGACCACAGAGGCCATATCAGGGCTGTCACCTGGACAACTTTCAGATCTCAGATTTAAAACTGGGCAGCTATATACAGACTAAAAAGGGTAAAAATCAACTCTACTCTGCTTGGTTAGAGGGTTGCACATTGAGCTCGTGATCTGCTGACTGGGGGGTTTGAATCCCGTTCAAGGGAATATTACTTTTTCCCCTGGAGTTAACGTTAGTGCTGACTCCACTCCCGAAGAAGTCCTTTGGATGAGACTATAAACCGATCTCCCGTGTGCGAACGCACGCAGAACATCTTTCGCACACATTTAAACCTGTTCCACTTTTCGAAAGAGTAGGCCATTGTGTGCTAGTAGGGATGACAAAATTTACAAAACTGTATACACAGGGAGACTGAATTTTTATAAAATGCACATGACTGCTTAGTCCATTATCCTAAAACTAAAAGAATAAATTTAATGATAACTAACTAACTACTACTACTACTACACGTACGCTCACGCTCTGAAAAATGGAGGTGATCCTACGAATCTGAAACACATTAAAGTCCTTCCCTTCATTCAGTTCATTGATGTTGATTTTGCACATTTACTATGTTTTAAAAAATTTTTTTACCTGTTTGTTTTTAAGTGACAAAACTTTGTTAGATTATAAATTGTCTTCTACATGTCTATTTCACCGTCATTTAAAAAAAGAATGTGAGTTTGTTTATTTAACAGAGACGTTTGAGTAGCCTACAGACTGACTCTTGCCAATGTGTATCAAAATAATGTGTTGCCAGAGCCCTTGTACAAATATACAAAATGTACAGTGTACAAATGCTAACCCCCTGTTAGCTCTAGCGCGCTTTTTTCTTTTCTTTTTGCTGTCTAGAATCACGGAGTGAGACATGAGCGATCTTATTTGTCTCTAAGAGGGCGGGAAAGCCTAGTTGTTAGAGCACTGAGCTCATGATCTGACAGTCCAGGTCGACTGAGGCACTCGTTCAAGAGAATATTTCCCCTGGAGTTAACATCAATACCGACTCCACTTTCCCCGAAAGTCCGAATGAGATTATATTGTGAGGTCCTGTGAGCGAACGAACACGCAGAACATCTTGCACACATGCGAAAACCCCCGTTCCACCTTTCGAAAGAGTAGACCATTGCGTGCGGGTAGGAACTGATGACAAAATGCCGAAAACGCATGCACACTGGTGTCGTGTTTAGGCATCATCCCCGGAGCGGGAACACAGCTACTTTAATGATGGGCAAAAACGGTCATATACAGCAAAATTTCACCATTAGCCTACTTGGTGAACCTTGGACCTCCATGAGCAACGAAAACAAGTCTGTAGAACATAGCCTTGCAGACAGAACAGTCTCGTGTCGTGAATACTTATCATCTGAGAGTACAGGTTTGACTCTCCCCTGAAGTGTTCTTGGAGGGGATCCCCCCCCCCCCCCCCCCCCCCCCAATAAAGTTAACTTTGGCAGACCTACTGTGCTGACTGCTAGAGTCCTTATGATGAAACGATAAACTGATGTAGGCCTTCCTAGTATGTGTGTGTGTGTGTGTGGGGGGGGGGGGGGGGGGGGGGGTAGCCTTGTGGTTACAGTGTCGTGAATACTCCACGGCATAGATACAGATCTTCCCTGAAGTGTCCGTTTGAAGATATTTTCCCCCTAAGCTAATATTGTACAGTGCTGACTCCATCAAGTCAAGTCAATTTCTTATTTCTAGATAATACATTGAATAAGCAATGCATTTGCTTTTTTTTTCTTTTTTTTACACATCCAGCCATCTATCTAGGAACAAAAATTTCTTAATGGTAATATTGAACTACAGCATTATTACAACACTTAACATTAAAATGTACCAGTAAGAAATAAAAACAATAAAATGATACACTGCAAAACACACACACACACACAAACACGCGCGCGCGCGCGTGTGCGCGCGTAGGCCTATAATACACGCACGCGCGTGCACACACTCTATTGCACAGAAGGTCCTGTGGATTTAACTATAAACTGAGGTTCCTGTTGTGAGCGCACGATGTTAATGCATAGACCTACGTTGACATCAAAGAAGGAAGGTGGCAGGACGGTTTAGACGTTGAACTGCCTAACAAGTAAACTGTGAGGTTCTGGGTTCGATTCCCAGCCTTGTCCTTTCTTCCCATAAGACAGTATTGGATGGCATAAAACGGATTAATCATACCCGCTGCATGCACGCACACATGCACGCACATACACATGCACGTACGTTAAGTAAGTACGTACGCACGCACATACTCCCCCCCCCCCCCCCCCACCCCCATCTGAATGTATAGGAATACATTATAAAAGCAGGTGCATTACACAAACACTCACACTTCTCCTTTGATCACTGGTGTCCAGTTTTATTGGTTACTCCTAAAAGTTTTCCCCTTTTCTGGACAAAACTTTTTGGTGCGTTACACAAGCAATGATAGTCATCAAAATTATCTTTAAGAATCATACTGGATCGTTGTACATTAAACAAAACAACGTAGGAACAGATAAAAAAAACCCAAACGTCAATGATACAAGTACAGCATATCAATAGCTCGAAACATGAAACATCAAAATCGGTCGTACAATTCGCATTACTGGCAGAATGCAGAAATCAACTCGGAACGGGGGATGGGGAAGTCTGGTAGTTAGAGCTTGGCGCTGCAAAATGGATCGATCCTGGGTTTGTGCTTCCACCTGTGCAAGGGAATAGGCCTCATTTAATTCCCTGGTTTTAACATCAGCGCTGACTCTATTCCCTCAAAAGGCCTTCGGATGAGACTATAAGCCCAACGTCCCGTGTGCGACCGCATGCAGAACATCTTGCGCACACGTCAAAACCCGTTCCGCCTTTCGGAGGAGCAGGACTACATTGCGTGCCTGTGGGAATGAATAAAATTTCAAAACCGCACACTGGTGTTGTATTCGTATTTAGACACCATCCCCCAAGTAGGCATGCGGATACCTTAAGAGTGGGCACTGGCCCAGGCCAAAAGCTGTGTCAGTTATTATTGATGTCAGCTAATTGCCAAGGCATACATTAAAACGTTGTTATGTTGTAAAATGTTGTGTTGAGATTGCCTTCAGCCATGACAAGCTCTTAACATAACAACCCGCAGTTTCCTTTGTTAAAGGATAAAAAAAATCCTCTGAAGTCGGAGTATGGCTGCCTATATGGCGAGGTGCTTGAAAAAGAGTCATACACGCAAACTTCTCATCCAGTGTGTACTTCCTATCTCACAGAGATTCCCAGGTGGGATGAATGAGTCAGAGTGCATGTTCTGGGTGACCCCCAGGGTGTAAAGCTGGGGAACGCACAACGACAACAAGAGTGGGCAAAAGTGGTCACGTAGGAAACATATCGTTGGTGAACCTCTGGCCAAGGGGAACGGAGTTAGGTATACATTCATTCGTTCACTCTGCCACTGTTCACGATCCAGCAGACTTTGAGTAACACCTTTGTAATATTCGGGGTCCCCCTGACATCTCACTCAAATTGAAAACTGGTGGAGAGTGGTTGCAGAGCCGGAGACAAAAAGACAGGTTGTGTACAGTGTTCACACCTCCTCCAGCTCTCTTGGAGGGTTCCCAGCTGTCAAGACAGTGTGTAAGCCCCCTTTGCGTGGCAGAGGTATGTGGCTGTCTGCTTGGGGACTAAGGGGTGGGAAATCCAACTTGCGGTTGCCTCAATCAGCATGACCATTTTCCAGCCTTGAGGGGGTTTATGGCTTAGCAGGCTGCCCGCCACGTCCACAGAAATTGACCCCACCCCCCCACTTCAACTCCTTCCATTATTCTAACCATGACAATACCAGAAACTTAACGTTACAGCTACAGACATGGACTTCAATGTGTGTTGTTACTGCGGCATATAACAACACGACTAGGGCCTACTACACCCTGAAGGAACGGGTGTCAGACTGGACTGGGTTGATGGGCGCAGAAGGCACAAAGAAGATAGACCTACCAGACATGGCTTTGTCTACACAGGGTGGGTCGGAGACAGGACTGGAGACAGTGAGGACGGCCCCCCCCCCCCCCACACCCCCTACCCCCTGTTACTAATTGAAACAGGTGACCCGTGAAGCTGAAGAATGTAGCAGGAGTCGTGCTCCCTCTTCCCGGGAGAGAATGTTAATTCAATACTGGGGGTTTTGTTTTGTTTTCGGTTCATCACTAGATTGACACCACTGTGGAA
>CM054141.1:63353364-63400864 GCA_028751875.1 Rapana venosa
AGGTCTCCGATATCTCGCCTCCCCAACGACTGCATAGGTCATGGGAACATCTTAACCTATATCCTTTTAATCTAAATCACATTAAGATGCTTTGTCTTCAACTGTGGTTTGTCCGGCTTCACTTATTCCGCTGATGTCTGATGAGGTCTAAGGCATCTTTTATCTTTTCTTTAGGGTCATGTTTTCTCAGGGACTCCAAAATGCTATGCAAAACCCAGAACAGTCATGCTTCCTGGGTCCTGCTTCCGAGTTTGATTTCGGGCTCAACCATTCTACCAGGGTCTTTGCACATTTGTTTATGAGATTGCGCTTTCGTTAGGGACTTTTTCCGCTGAGGTCGTTGTTTGACAGTTGTGTATGTAAGTTTCTTGTTTAGGTTCTTTGGGTGTTAGGAAGCTTTATATTGATGTTGTATAAGAGTTTGGCTTGCACATACCTGCGCACACGTACACAAAGACACAGAAGAAGAGAGAGAAGAGAGAGAGAGAGAGAGAGAGAGAGAGAGAGAGAGAGAGAGAGAGAGAGAGAAGAAGAGAGAGACAGAAGAAGACAGACAGAACAGAAGACAAAGAGGACAGAGACAGAGACAGAAGAAGAGAGAGAGAGAGAGAGAGAGAGAGAGAGAGAGAGAGAGAGAGAGAGAGACAGACAGACAAGCAGAGGAAGAGGGAGAGAGAGAGAGGAGGCAGAGAGAGAGAGAGAGAGAGAGAGAGAGAGAGAGAGGAGAGATGAGAGGAGAGAGAGAGAGGAGAGAGGAGAGAGAGAGAGGAGAATCAGAATGTGGAGACAGGCGCACGAAATAGAGAATCTGAACAAGATGACCACACGCTGAGGTTTGAAAATCTTGCATTAGAAATAACGAAACATTTATTTCGGAGCCACTCATGACAAACTGGCAATAAACACAACCATGTAAACATAACAACAGATTACACAACCATGGGTTTTGTAGAAAACGTATACACAACCATGTTTACAAAACAACGATGTTTACAAAACATGCCAATAAACATGAACACCGTTAATGCACCGATCCCATGTCTAGCACCTGTCACAAAGTAAAATTTCCATATTTGTTCAATCATATAAAATCATAACGACTAGCTATTATGCTCTTGCCTTCGAATAGAAATGTGACACACACACAATAATGTAAAACGTACAAACATACACAAAATTGCAAACAAGTTAGGGGACTTTACTTTCGCACTGAAAAGTAGGTCCACCGCTTCAGACTAGTGAGTTAACCTAGCAGTTAGCATGCAAACGAGCAAAAGGCATTATAACTAAGTAAGAACCATGTAATTAGCCATTTTTTCCACCTGTACTTTTTAAGCCACAGGAACAAGAACCTGAACAGGGCTGTTGGTTCTCAGAGATGGCCTGTAAAAATTAAGGGGTAGCGTAAGAATTGCGAGCTTGAAATACTGTGTTTTGTCTTCTTATAGAAAGAACAGCGCGAAAGCAGCTTCATCATCATCATCATCATCAGTCCCGTGACCTTGGCGGTCGTGGCGGAGACACGAAAGACGATGCCGTGGTAAGCCTCCTCCATCCATCTCGGTCCTCGGCTCTGCGCCGTAGTGCCGAGTCATTCATCCTGGTCCATTCTCTGATGTTGTCCATCCATGACTTGTTCTGTCTTCCCCTCTTTCTGCCACCTTCGAGTGTTCCCTGCAGTACTGTTTTTGGCAGAGTGTTGTGGCGGGTGACGTGGCCGAACCATGTCATCTTTTTCTTCTTGACGATAGTGAGAAGGGGTTCCTGTGGACCTGCCAGCCGTGTTATTTGGCTCTTGACAAATTCATTGATCTTTCGTTCTCTCCAGGATATGCCCAGCAGTTTTCTATGCCATTTTGTTTCAAATGACTGGATTCGCTTTGCTGTTTCAGCAGTCAATGTCCAGGTTTCACTTCCGTACGGCAGGATAGTCTGAATTAGGGCTTTGTAGAGCTTTAGTTTGATTGGGAAACTGATCTCTTTACTTTTTCATATGGTGGTAAGTTTTGTCATGGAAGATGTTGCCATGGCTAGTCTGACTGTGATTTCTGTCCGTCGATCGCCCGTCCTTTGTGAGTGTAGCGCCAAGGTATTTAAAAGCGTCTACCTCCTCCAGTTGCTGGCCGTTCATGTAAATTTTAGCAGTGGCGTTGCTGCTCGTGCTGTTCACAAGTACTTTACTTTTCTCCGAGCTCACCTCCATCCCATATGCTCCAGCTCTGTTCTCAAGTCTGGTCGTAAGATCTTGCAGCTCTGTGTTACTTCCGCATTGGCGTAAATTCCCCTTCTTGGGCAGAGGTATGATGAGTGATTGTGTCCATTCTGTTGGCCACTGTTTTGTCTCCCAAATCTTCTGACAGATAGCTGTAACATGTGTGATAATTGTTTAGCCACCATGCTTGAGCAGCTCTGCTGGTATGTTGTCTGCTCCTGGGGACTTTCCTACTGGTAAACTGCGGATGGCTTCTTCCACTTCTTCCCTCAGTATAGGTAATAGCGAGGGTACTCTTGATGTTGCTGCTTCCTCTTCTATTATGCTCTTGTCAGGTTGGATTGGGTAGTTGTATAGTTCTTGACAATACTCGGACCACCTGCTCAATGCAGCTGAGCTTTCTGTGAGGAGGTTTCCGGAGCTGTCTTCAATGACTGATGATTTGGTTTGAAGTGGTTTTGTGAGTTTCTTCAGGGTGTCGTATGCCTTTTTACTGTTGCCCACTTTCATGCTTTTTCCGATCTCATCACATTGATCACTGATCCACTTCTCTCTGGCCTTTAACATTGACTTCTTCACAAGATTGTTGGCCTCCCGGTATTCTTTAGGCTTGGAAGACCTGGTTGGTTTCAGTGCTCTTCTTGTATCGTGGTAAAAGCAGCTTCAACTTCTACGAAAAGAAAAAAGGTAAAAAAAAGGTGTCCCATAAGCTATAAGGTCGTAGGGGAGCGAGGCGTCAGAGACCTCACTTCTCTAGGGCCAGCATAATGAGGGCGGCGCCCATCTCCTCTCCCTCGCTGCTTTACCTTCCCTGACCCTAAAGAGGGCAGGTACCCATTTACAGCTGGGTGAACTGGGGGAACTGTACTGAAGCCAAGGCGCGCAAACGGTCACCCATCCAACTGGTAACCACGCTCGACGCTGCTTAACTTGGCTGGGGGAAAGCGAGTGCTCCGACCACTGAGCTATCCCGTCCCCCACGAAAAGAAAACAATCATCAAATCAAAAGCCCAAACCCAGAGTAGAGAAGATTGACTACCACCATCTCAAAAGAGAACAGGTCATCATTCGAAGACTCGGCAATGGGCACAACATAATATACATACATATTACCAAACCAGCAAACAAAACAACATACCCCGTAAACAATGCATAAAAAATCTGAAATCTCCAAGCCAGCGACACTTTTACCCTGTTCACCCAGAACAAAACTTGTACCAGAAACAAAAAATAGAACACTTCCTTTCTTGGTCTATTGAATCAATGCATGTTATTTACTATGAGCTTCAAGCTGGTCCGTTGAGAGACTGTTGTGTTGAAGGCGGATTGCGCAACATTTGGAGCATTCTTTCTGTTCACACTTTTTGCTACCTTTGTTTTTGGCAACAATACCTGGCTTCTTCACTACCCAGATATTAACACCTGTGACCCTTTCCATATCAATTGGGTCACCACAGTTCCCCTTTGATGAAACAACACATTTACCTATGGTTAAGTGTCCTACTCGCAAAGGGTAGTTTTTTTGTCTGTTTTTTTTTTTTTTTATAATTCAGAGAGACATAACCACATTGATGTAGTGAAGATACCTCAGTAGTGTAGTGACATGGAATTAAAAAAAATATGATTGATATTAAGTCAGGCATGTCAGTATGCAGAGATGAAGCAAAGGGTGCAATAATAAGTAGCTATCAAATAGTGACCAGGTATGATTACAAGTGTCATGGCTACACTGCTAATAACAGATATTAAACCCCAATCATAGCTAACTGGTTTAAAGACAAGAAGAGAAGAAAGAAAGAGAAACAAACAGTGACACAAACATCTTTTAACTATTCAAAAGTAAACATAAAAAGACTAGTGTACATGAAACGTAAAATCATGAATAAAATGTCAGCAACCGAAAACTGGAGGGATTATACTGTTAAAAAAAAGAAAGACATAGCAAGCAGTCACACATTTAAAAACGATTCTATACAACAGTAAATGGCAGAGATTCTATACAACAGTAAATGACAGATCTGTATGCTCTGGGGGTGGGGGTCCCCACAAAGTTAAATTAATACATCATCAAAGCCAGACTATAGATTAACAAATATTTTTTTTTATGCTGCCTCATCTTCTGTGTCCTGGCCGTCCTGCTGTTCCCACGCCGCTCATTTCAATCTCCCCGCCACAGCCATACCCAGACTTGTATGTCTCATCCCCAGGGTCGGAAGTCCACAGGGAAACCATCAATATTAGGCCATGATGGGGCCACCAGCCAGACAGGCCCTGCACTGGTGCTGGGTCACCTGTTCTGAGCTAACATATGCAGGACACCACCTACTAAGCCCCACAACAACAGTACTATCTCAGTCGTGGAGGCAGAGTGAGTGAGCTGCCCACCCGAGGTGGCAACCACCACAACGTCCTTCCAACGACCGTACCCCGCGAACCTCCAACCCCCAAAGGCTTTGACACTAACTCACCACAGGTACAGAAGTGTATGGGGAAACCGAATCTGAGGTCACCATGAGACCAGAGCAACGGGGACCACACTATCAGAGGTAGTTTTATTTCATAGTGCATGCTGATCAATGATAATGAGGATGACGTAAGGATGATGCTGTGGAGGTGCATATGCACTGAGATTACTTGACAGGGTTGTTCTCTACACTTACTATCATATTATATCCCAGCGTCAACCTGGCCCGAGAGATACAGACACCTGCAGTGTTGGTCAGGTAATTTGAGCAACACTCTCAAACTCGCATCCTTAAAGTGGATGAAGCTCGACTGTGTGGTCCAAGTCTTCCCACTGAGCCTGCAGCACACTCACTCTGGATAGGCGCCGGCCGGAGTCTAATGCACTTTTGCTCATATGGCAGACAACAATAACTGCTGTCCGAGCGGAAGAAGAAGAAGAAACCTTAGGGTCAGAAGTCCACAAGGTGCCCATCAATGTCAGGCCGCCGTGGGGCAACCAGCCAGAGGGGCCCTGCTCTGCTGCTGAGTCACTTTGGTGGTGTTCAGAGGCGCCTGTTCTGAGCTAACATACGCAGGAATACACCAACTAAGCCCCTTACTGGCGGCTCAGTCGTGGAGCCAGACAGAGTGAGGTACCCATCCAGTTTTTGCTTATGGGGGAGTACACTCTGTACTGCCCTTTGCGAACAACGTTGCAGCAAGAGCCGTTTTGAAGAACACATGTGAAAAGCGGACGACCCTGCCAGCTTGAGTGGTACTTTTGGCGTTATATCACACACACATTGCAGCTGTATGTTTCAGTGTGTATCATCTACAAATAAAAACATCTTTACTTACTGATTAGCTCATACTTGGCTTATGAGGTCTGCACCGAGCTGAATTTTCAAAGTACACTTGCTGTAGCAGCAATACACAAATCTTCGTGGTGGTCGTCAGACCCTCGGGCAGCAACAATTGTCGTCTGTCATTGAGCAATAACGCGTCGCACTGCCGTTAAGAGAATAGTTATCTTTTAAATCTTCTGGAAAAAAAAGGCAGGAGAATATGCCAAGCAGGCAAAATATAAGAGGAGGCGGTGACATGAAGAAAAGGTTACAGCAGAAACAAAGAAGCGGAACACAATAGAAAGAATTCCCCCCCCCAAAAAAAAAACAACAACAACCCACAACCAAATCTTAATCAGGACACCGACCAGCCGATGTCGACAATATGGCACCATGTGACTTAACCACTGGTGGCCATGGTATGTATACCTGTACACGCATGAACAGCATGAGTAAGCCTAAGATTCAATGCTTTAAATCATCACTCTCACGTTGCTGCATAACAATTACTAATACCAACAAAACACAAAATTACTTACATACCCCGGCGGAAGAACCAGCTCACCAAAGGACAATTTTATCTATTGTACACTCAAGCATCACGAGAACAATGTGTACACGCAAACATAACATCGATACTATAATAATTACTAATACCAACAAAACACAAAAATACTTACATACCCACAAAGAACCAGCTCACCAAAGGACAATTTTACACTCAAGCACCACGAGAACAATGTGTACTCGTACACACACCATCGATACTGGATCAACCACATAATAATAATGATAATAAAAAAGACAATGGATCTGAACTTTCAATTGTTTTCTCTGTTCCTTGGCAAAGAACTCGAGGTTCACAAATATTTTGCGTTACCTTACCGTTTTTGTTCACCAATAAGGCAGCCGCATTCGACTTCTGGGATTTTCGTCATAATACGACCAGTTAAGTTTTACATTACACAAAGAATGAAAGTAAAATCGCGTTGTATGGGTTTGTAGTTCATTCATTCAGGGAGACGGATGGAATATTGCTAAGTGAGCACTCTTTGTCAACAGAAATGTGTAGATTTCCTCCCGTCATTGTGATAATATATAATATCAAGGCACATAATTTCATCATCAATAAGTTAAAAACTTTCAGTATCAACATTTAATAATTTGCATTTACAAAAACTACACAGTGGATGACTTTTTTCATCTCGGAAGAAACATTTTACACAATAATTTGTATATTGATACATTAACAGGTGAAGTATTCCTATCACTATATAAATTCCATATATTATTATTATTATTATTAACTAACATAGTGTTGGATGACATGTACCAATTCTGAGGGGGCTGTTTTTTCCTTTCTGCACTTTCTGGGGGGTTACTTCCGGCAACGTCATTGGGGTGCAACACCGTCATCCCAGTGGCCTTTCACCACCATGGAGGCCCCCCCCCCCCCCCAGTAGCAATCGAGTCCTGTCCCTTCCTGAGGGTCCCAAGAAACCAGAACTGTGGCACCATTGTCTTCTTCCAGAACTGTGGCAGCATTGTCTTCTTCCAGAACTGTGGCAGCATTGTCTTCTTCCAGAACTGTGGCAGCATTTTCTTCTTCCAGAACTGTGGCATTTTCTACTTCTTTTTCTGTGTCATTTAGGGGAAGTTCTTGGCAGGTGAGTACAACAATTTGCCACTGCTTTCTTCAGGGGTAGTGCACTTACTGTGCAGAGGAAAACAGATGAACAGCGGACGTTATTCTGCTCCAAAACATCATTTAAAAGTAGGAATGAAGAACTGTCAATCATCTTCATAGACTACAGCAAAGCCTTCGACTGTATGATTCACCCGAATCTTTTTGACTCAATATATAAGATGGGTTTCTCAATACACATCATCTCCCTTATTTTATCACTTTATGAAGACCAAAAGGACCCTAACAGATATGGCGACCAAAAATGTGAATTTGTCAACATCTCAAAAGAAAATAGACAAGGATGTATCCTCTCACCTGGCTCTTTTGATATTTTAAATGATTATAAAACTATAGCTATTCTTCTACCTTGTACTGAAGCATAAAGGCATATGTTTCCTTTTGCTTTAAAAGCACATTTAAAAACAACCAAGTCACGATTTTGACAACCTATTAGGATGAAAAAGTTTTCACTATCTCATTTAGACGCTTCCTGTAGCCTGTCATTTCAGTTTGTAAGAAGTATTCATACAGTTGTCTTATTTTAAATCTTTTTGTTTTAGCATTGATTAACCTTTTATTGCAGATTAAAAACATGTTAATTAAAAACTGATCTCCAGTGCAATGCGATTCATTGTGTTATGCTGATGATACAGCACCACTAGCGGATAGTATTGCCAGCATGAAGAGAGTATTACACAGAGTAGATGCACAGGAATAAGAGCCGGTCTCAAACTTAATACCAAAAGTACTACATGCTGCCAAAGAGAGTATGTAATAAATCAATACAGACTGACAAAACCCACTTTCAAATACCTCTGTTCTGAGAGAAGCAAGGTACAGACTTTATGAGGACCTTCTTTTAAGGCAAGACTGAGGGAACCAGAAAAAGGCAGACACCTGCTTCTCTCATTGGCAACATCGCCGAATTCTGTGGCACAAGAATCCATTAAAATAAGCAGGGCCAGCGAGGACCAAAGTACATGGAGGAGGATCATGTTGGTGTCTAAGTTGCAGTGGCTAACCTCTTTGCTGACAGGTGAGACCATAACAATTATGATTTGATCCAGCTCACTGTGAGCAGAGAGAGAAAGTGTGAGTGAGTGAGAGACAGACAGACAGAGAAAGAGACAGGATGGAAACAGAGAGACAATGACAAATTCTTTTATTTCGAGGATAATGAAAAAGCACCCACGTGCTTTTTTATATCCAAAAGAGAGAGAAAGAGGGGGAGGGGGGGGGGGGGGGGGGGGGGTCCCATGAAAAAGAAGGGAGAGGCTGGTGGGCCTGGTGATGACAAGGTGATGAAAAGAAGGGTACCCTCTGCACTCTGGCCACACACACACACACACACACACACACACACTCTCACTCACTCACTCACTCACTCACTACACCCTCACCCACTCTCCCCCATCTGCCTTAGAGCTGCTGGTCCTTCCCTTTCATGAAACGGACATTGCTTGATACTTTGCACATGGCCCTTCTGTCACCAGAGAAAGTTCACTTGTTACTTGCAATGTGAAGCAGAAAACTAAGGGAAGAAATCACGAAAAAGTTACATCCATTAACCAACCAATCTTCGTGTTTCACATTTTAAAAAAAAATTCCTTTTTTTCTTCTTATCATCGATTTCCATTAAATTGCAGAGATGTAGTACCATGCAGGCAATAATGGTCCATCTACAAACCCTCTCTCCGGTTACATGAAAACTTAAGCACTTTTTAAAGCACCGGGAGGCATGTGTCAGATTTTTAAGGACTTTCAAGGCCTTGAAATGGGGATTCAAAACTAAAGGACTTTTATAATAATAATAATAACAAATGAAACTTATATAGCGCTATATCTTGCAAAGACAAATCAAAGCCCATGCATTCAACCAAATCTTACACAGTCATGCAATCAATGATAAATAATCAAGAGTTTAAACAAACAATATTTTACAAACATGGTGCGCTGCAGACATAATCTATGAAATAAAATGAACTTTTAAGGACCATTCAGGACCTACAACCCTGTGGACACAGCTCGGGGCCATGCAGTACTCTGCCGCCAGCAGCAGAGGTGCAAACACTGCCCAAGGGTTAAAAAAACACAACAGTCAGCCACAAAACGGCTCACGCATTTTCTAATTTGATGATGCGGCGATCCTTCGCACGCTTCATCATATTTAGATGGCCAACTTGGCACACGTGGCCGAGAAATGACTGACTGTCATGAAACAAGTCCCCCGTGAATTCACAGGGGTACACTTTTTGGCGACGGCTGTTTTTGGGCGGCGGCGGGATGTCGTGCTCGTTCTTCTTGTGCTGCTCTATCGACACCATTTGTTTCGCCGTTTTGGTGCACCCAGCAACGTCGCATTTGAAGGGATGGACCTCTGAAAAAAAAAGAAAAAAAGAAAACCAACTGTTAACTGACTCTCAACACACTTTCGTCAGGTTATCAACCTTTTTTTCTGTTGTTGTTCCTAGGCTAGATTCTACAGCTACCAAGGTTCAGCAATAGTGAGATTTTACCTATGTGACTGTTATTGCCTGTCATTAAGGTTGCAGACTTCAGTGATGATGTCCAAACATGACACCAATGTGCATGTATTTATAAACCTTTGTCATCCATTCCAACCAGCACGCAATGGCCTACTCTTTGTAAAGGCGGAACGGATTTTAAAGTGAGCGCAAGATGTTCTGCATACATTCGCATTCCTCCGTTTATAGTCTCATCCAAAGGACTCTTAGTGGAGTGGAGTCGGTACTCAGCTACTGATCTTAACTCCAGGCAAAATACCCCTTGAACCGGTGTCTCAATGGTGACTCCAACCCTGCCCCATCACATCATGAGCTCAACACTGTAACCACTGACTCTAACCATCCCCCTTTAACTGCAACAGTGTCATTTGCAATAAAAATCGAAAATCCTGACGAGTTTGGGGAGATTAAAGAAGAAAAATTAGCAGATTGAAACAATCCTGCCTTTAAAAAATGGGGGGGTGGGGGGGGGGGGGGGGGGGGGGGGGGGGAGGGGGGGGAGATGGGGCGGGGGGGGGGGGGGGGGGAGAATGTGGTGGAAGCTGCAGAAAGAATGGAGAACTTGGAAAAGGGAAAGCAAAGGCGAGGAACAGAGATTGCAAATTTGTATAAAGAGCAATGTTGGAGGAAAGAAAAGCCCGAAAACTGGCGGCAAACAGAAAGAAAAGAGCGGGAAGGGGGTGGAAAGAGAGAGCTAGGATAATGAGGAAGTCTATAAAAACAAGGTAAATCGGGGAGATAAAGTGAAAATGGGGAACTCTGATCATAAATGAACCGCCATGGGGTGGGAGGGGAGGGGGAAGAGTAAAGCTGGGGAAGAGAATTTAGTACTTGTTAAGATTATATTTTAATGTACATAGTAGTGGGGGATTTTAGAATTTAGGATTGTGAAAGCAATAAAGATAAGGGAACAAGAAGTAAAGCTAAACAGAAATAGGGAAAGTGGGGTGGGGGAGGGGGGAGGAGAGAAAAGAGCTGGGGCAAAGGGAAGTGTAACTTGGCTTCTGGAAGCAAAAAGCTGGGGGAAACAGAAGTAAAAAGCTGAGAAGTTAAGCTAGGGAACAGAAAGTTAAACTGGGGGGGGGGGGGGGGGGGGGGGGGGGGGGGAGATTCGAGGTGGGGTGGAAGAGTGTCTGATGCTTAAAGTGTGTGTGTTGTGTATGTGTGTATGTGTGTGTGCGAAAGAGAATGTGTGTGTGAGTGTGTGTGAGAGTGAGAGAGAAAGAGCGACAGACAGACATACACACACACACACAGACAAGACAGACAGACAGACAGACAGATGAGCTTACTGGTGTGTGTCCTGGTGTGTCGGGTGAGGTCGGTGGCATCCGTGAAGCGTTCCGGGCAGTAGAGGCACATGTAGGGCCCCTTGCCCTTCACACGCCGAATGCTGCGGTTGACGGCACGTCGGTCCTTCTGCACCCGCGTCTCGATGCCTTTCAGCAGGAACTTGACCGTCTTCGTGCCGTCCTCCTGCTCATCTTCCCGGGCTGGCAGAACAAGCAGCACAAAGTGTTTGGGAGGTGCTAGTCCACACACACTGTCTCTGTCATACAGGGAACAGCACAAGGGAGGGAGGGGAGACGTTGAGGCAGACGGAGAAAAAAGTGAGAGGACAACATCAGACTGAAAGTGGACTGGCTTTGAGTGGAACGATTTGGTACAGAAAGCAGAGGACCGCGGGGAGTGGAGGAAGCTGGCTGCAAAATCGTCAGTGGTGCCCCCACTGTCTACAGGACTATGGGATAGGTAATGGTGAAGGAAGTCCACGGACAATACAGATTCCAGTCAGTTCCCTTTAACAATATTTTTTTTTAAACCCAAATACCAATTGAGGTCAGTGTAGGAGTCTGATTCAGGCTGTTTAGGTCTGAGTAATGAAAGGAAACTGAGCAGTTTGATAAACAAATGTGATGGTGTGGTAAGTAGATTACCTCCCATGTGATCAGAGTGATGTGTTACTATTTTGGGACACACCTGCAAATTGTGCAGCGCTCTGTTTGCTTGGGTGGTGGTTGAAAACTACCCATTGCACACACTTTGCCATCCTGGTAAAATGTAAAATTTATGCAGTTTCTTTCTTAGAAGCTATATCCTCCCCGTTCATATTGTACTGTCGTAGCCGAGAAGTTGTACAGATTTGTGGCAGATCAAATATCTCTGTAATACCCAACAACCTACTGAACTAAATACACCCACTTCCCCCATTTGAGCATGCTGAAGAGCAGGCCGGTTTCCGCTCAAATGAAGCACCACAAAACATATATTCAACCTGAGGGTTCTGTGTGAGAAATACAACCAGCATCAACAAGACACCTTCCACGTCTTCATTGATTTTAAGAAGGCCTTCGATAAGAATATGGCATGACGCTCTGTGGACCACCATGAACAAATTCAATATGGGCCAGAAACTGATCCACACCATCAAGGAGCTCAAAGGCCACCAGTGCAGTACTCGTACAGGGCACGGTAGGGGAATGGTTCCGTACCTCAGTTGGGGTCCGACAGGTATGTCTGCTGTCGCCGACACTGTTTGACATTTTCCTCGAACGCATCATGACTGACGCCTTGGAAGACCACACAGGCACAGTCAGCATTGGAGGGCGAACAATCACCAACCTCACATTGACCGTCTGACAGGAAATGAAGAGGAACTGGCCAACCTAGCGAAGCAACTGGACGAAATATCCTCACGATACGGCATGGAAATCAGCGCCGAGAAAACCAAGCTCATGTCAAACAGTGCCCAGCCAATCCACCAAGATCACTCTCAGCGGAAAAGAACTGGAGACAGTTGACCATTTCAAGTACCTTGGAACCATCATAAGTGAGGAGGGATCGAAGACCGAAATCCTAGCAAAAAGCGGCACAAACAGCAGCAACAATGGCAAGACTGAAGACCATATGGAGAGACAGAAACATCCCTCTCGGAACCAAGGTAAAGTTACTAAACGCGCTAGTCACCTCAATCATGCTTTACGCATGTGAGGCATGGACACTGAACGCAGACCTACAAAGGAGGATCCAAGCAGTAGAAATGAGATGCCTCAGAAGGCTCCTTGGCATCTCGTACAAGGACCATGTCACCAACAATGAAGTCCGCAGAATGATCACTCAACAAGTGCGCTATGAAGACCTACTGACCACGGCGAAAAAGAGGAAACTCGGATGGTATGGGCACGTAACACGCTCAGGACTTGCAAAGACCATCCTGCAAGGAACAGTCCAGGGGAAGAGAAGACGGGGCAGACAGAGGAGAAAGTGGGCCGACGACATCCGTGATTGGACAGGGGAGGACTTCAGTGTCACCCAGGCACTTGCCCACGACCGCGCTAAGTGGAGCCAGCTGGTCCACCGTTCGTCCACCATGCAGCGCTCCTACGACCCTGGCGGGTTACGGGACCAGTAAACAGTGAACATATTCTTGAAGTACAACTAGAGCCTGTTCAAATATTGTATATGAAATAGATGGAATATTATTCCTACGAATAAAAGGAAGTGAATAAAAACAAGTGGAGGAGACACTTACTTTCCACCTCAGAAGCGGGGTCCTGCCACCAAGGGTCACGGATGGCATAGCCCTCGTTCACCAGGAAGACTGTCTTCCCTTCAGCAGCACACATCTGGAGTGGGGGAAAACATCACACGCACGCATGCACGCACACACACACGAAATCATAAGAAAAGCTTCACTAACACCTCAGCACTATTTTGAGGCACTTGTGCAACGAATCACTGCACATACTATTTTGACACTTGTGTAACGAATAACTCTGCACATACTATTTTGAGGCACTTGTGCAACAAATAACTGTGCACATACTATTTTGACACTTGTGTAACGAATAACTGTGCACATACTATTTTGAGGCACTTGTGTAACAAATAACTGTTCGATAGGGTCTAGGTCTACCACTCTACAGTTTCATGGGCATAGAAAGACCACACATTACAGACTAATCTGACTGCTTCAACTAGATCAATTACACAGATACCAGGTCCGTATTGCCTTCTCCATTTCTTTTACAAGTAGCAGTTTGGCAGGTTAAGTACACCTGTCAACAAAACCTACAATATCCATACTGTCACCAGTGAGGTGATGATCCCTTTGTCTTACTCTTGGTTAAAACACTTCTGAATTTATAAACATTATTTAATAGCCATTCACGTTCACAGCATCCAAAAGGAATCCATTTTGACTTAGAACATGCTACTGTCAGCAACATCTCGACTTAATTTGGCAATGAGAAAAGAAATCAACATAACGATTACAGCAGCAGCAACAATAGCAACAACTATCATTTTCAGAGTGCATGTTAAGGACAAAAAAACAAACCCAAAAACGTTGTTCGTTAACTTACATCCAATTTCTCCATTACCAGTTCGTGAAACTGGATGTCCCCCTTCAAACCCAATGACTGCAGACGTTCGTTGGCGAAATTCGTTATTTCTTTCATGCGCCCCCTGGCGTCTGCAGCTGTCATCTCCGCCTGGCAGCTCTTGATTTCCCTTTCCTGTCAGGACCGACAACACGAACACACTGATCCCCAGAGACAGGCAACAAGAGACAGACAAGGACACACTGAACCCCGGGGACAGGAAACAAGGACACACTGAACCCCAGGGACAGACAACAAGAAAACACTGAACCCCAGAGACAGACAACAAGGACACACTGAACCATGGAGACAGCAACAAGAAAACACTGAACCCTGGAGACAGGCAACAAGGACACACTGAACCATGGAGACAGGCAACAAGAAAACACTGAACCCTGGAGACAGGCAACAAGGACACACTGAACCATGGAAACAGGCAAAAAAACACACACTGAACCCTGGAAACAGGCAAGAAGGACACACTGAACCATGGAGACAGGCAACAAGAACACACTGAACCATGGAAACAGGCAAAAAAACACACACTGAACCCTGGAAACAGGCAAGAAGGACACACTGAACCATGGAGACAGGCAACAAGGACACACTGAACCATGGAGACAGGCAACAAGAACACACTGAACCATGGAAACAGGCAAAAAAACACACACTGAACCCTGGAAACAGGCAAGAAGGACACACTGAACCATGGAGACAGGCAACAAGAACACACTGAACCATGGAAATACAGGCAACAAAAACACACTGAACCCTGGAAACAGGCAAGACACACACACACACACACACTGGAACCTCGGAGACCCCACAGAACCCGGAGACAGACAACAAGAACACACTGAACCCTGGAGGCAGACAACAAGAACACACCTGAACCCTGGAGGCAGACAACAAGGACACACTGAACCCTGGAGGCAGACAACAAGAACACACTGAACCCTGGAGGCAGACAACAAGAACACACTGAACCCTGGAGGCAGACAACAAAGGACACACTGAACCCTGGAGGCAGACAACAAAGGACACACACTGAACCCTGGAGATAGACAAGGACACACTGAACCCTGGAGACAGACAACAAAGGACACACACTGAACCCTGGAGATACAATGACACATACTGAACCCCGGAGGCAGACAACAAGGACACATACTGAACCCTGGAGATAGACAACAAGGACACACACTGAACCCTGGAGATAGACAACAATGACACATACTGAACCCTGGAGATAGACAACAATGACACACACTGAACCCTGGAGATAGACAACAATGACACATACTGAACCCCGGAGATAGACAACAAGAACACACTGAACCCTGGAGATAGACAACAAGAACACACTGAACCCTGGAGGCAGACAACAAGAACACACTGAACCCTGGAGATAGACAACAACGACACATACTGAACCCCGGAGATAGACAACAAAGGACACACACTGAACCCTGGAGATAGACAACAAGGACACACTGAACCCTGGAGATAGACAACAAGAACACACTGAACCCTGGAGATAGACAAGAACACACTGAACCCCGGAGACAAAGACACATTGGAACCTGGAGACGGACAACAAGAACACATTGAACCCCAGATACAGACACCAAGGACACACTGAGCCTCGGAGACAGACAACGAACAGCTGACAGAACAGACAGACAGACAGACCATAGCAGACAAATGAAGATATGAGGACCTCGGATAGACTGAGCACAAACGGGAAAGGGACAACATGATGAGATGAGACCACAGACAAAGGCTGGGTTTAAACGCTTGCAGAGAAAAGGATTTCATAGCTAAGGCACAACACCGATGTATAATGAGAGTAATGACAAGCTTAAAGCTCACTTCCAGCTCCATCAACATAAAATTTAAAATAATTAATGCAATGACGGAGAATAAAAATCACAAAGTGCTGTAAGCCAAGCAGTGAAACAGGTAATAGGCAGCAACAAAATTACAACTATTAGGAGGGGGGGGGGGGGATAGTAAGGCGGGTGGCCGGAGTACGTCACTATGTGTGTGTGTGTGTGTGTGTGTGTGTGTGTGTGTGGTGTGTGTGTGTGTGTGTGTGTGTAGGAGTGTGTGAGTGTAGACTACAGTTACCAGGGCAGACAGGGTAATACCGACAGACATTAATTAAAGACTTTGGAAAGCCGACATCTGCTGACAAAGTCCACAAAGGGGTATCAACAGACTTTACAGCTATGAATGGGCAGAAGTAAAAAAAAAATGACAAGACAGACATAAATCACAACGGCAACAACAAACAAAACAACAAACAGGAGAGGCAGGGGGGGGGGGGGGGGGGGGGGGGATGTGAAGAGCCTTTTTAGGAGAGGGAGAGGTGAGAAAAACAAATGTAAACGAGTCTAAATGGACAAATAGGAGAATTGACGTTTCCCCCCTGTTCACAGGAAACAATACTACCGAAAAACATCACATCATCGCTTTATGTTCAAACACAAGAGCACTTTTACTTTGAAAAATAAGTACACAGCTACATACATACATTAAACTGATACACATGAATTACATCAATGGGAGTGAAATACACACAAGCACACGTTTTCTGTTCTTCGCCAAGAGCTTGAGATTCACGTATGATGAGATGTTTGCATTATATGCAACTGCCCCCTCCCTATCATGATAACCATATTCCGACTTTGGGGATATAGTTGTGAATTGAACCAATCCCTTTTCCAGAACAATCGGGAGACCTGTTTCTTCCTGCTCTTTCTGGCTCACAAGACCATAAGCACGCAGGTCTGAGTGGTTTTGAGTCTCCCCTGAACAACTTGACATTCAGTTTGAAATCCACGTCAAACTGAAAAAAAAGGGCAAGGTTGAGAATCGAACCCAGAACCTCTCGTTTTACTTGTTAGGCAGATGAACACTTTAACCTTCCTTCCTTATACCCTTTCTGAAACGGTTTGAAACGAGACAAAACAGTGACACAACAAGCAGAACTGACTTGACTTTCGGAACAACTCTTGTTTCTTTTTCGGCTTTTTGTTGCGGGTTTGTTCTTGGGATCCGAAGGTGATGGTTGCTCCGACGACGTCCGACAGTCTGTCTTCGAAATGAGCAAGGGCTGTGAGAGGTGGCTGGAATGGGGATGGGACTGATGCGGGTGGGAATGGGACTGAGACTGGTTTGAGAGGGAATGGGAGAGGGAGTGGGATTGGTTTGAGAGGGAATGGGAGAGGGAGTGGGATTGGTTTGAGTGGGAATGGGAGTGGGATTGGTTTGAGAGGGAATGGGAGAGGGAGTGGGATTGGTTTGAGTGGGAATGGGAGTGGATTGGTTTGAGAGGGAATGGAGAGGGATTGGGATTGGTTTGATGGGAATGGGAGAGGGATTGGTTTGAGTGGGAATGGGAAGTGGGAGATGGGATTGGTTTGAGTGGGAATGGGAGTGAGGGATTGGTTTGAGTGGAGAATGGGAGTGGGATTGGTTTGAGTGGGAATGGGAGGAGTGGGATTGGTTTGAGTGGGAATGGGAGAGGGGAGTGGGATTGGTTTGAGTGGGAATTGGTTGATGAGGGAGGTTTTGAGTGGGAATGGGAGTGGGATGGTTTGAGTGGGAATGGGCGTGGGATTGGTTTGAGTGGGGAAGGGAGAGGGAGTGGGATTGGTTTGAGTGGAATGGTGAGGGGAGTGGATTGGTTTAGATGGGAAGGGCTGGTGTGAGTGGGAATAGGACTGGAGTGCAAGGGACAAGGTTGAGAGGGAATGGTTTGAGTGGGAATGGGACTCGGTTGAATGGGGCTGGGTTGAGTGGGACTGGGTTAAGAGGGAGTGGAAGTTGTGGTAAGAGAGATGAGAGTCATAGGGATGGGAGTAGGAGGGGGTAAGGCTTGGAGGCAATAACAGGTTGGTATGCTGCCACAGCGACCACAAAAAGTTGTTTTCAGGTATCTGCAAGCTAGGAGGGTGTTCTGGAACAGAGCTGGAGGACCCTCCAAGTTTCGTACCGAAAGGGTCCAGAAGATTCGGACTGTAAATCCAACTGGAAAAGGCTTGGATAGAAGCTGGGGAAAGAAGCCAAGGTCATCTTTGAATCTATAACCAGGAGTGCTAAAAGCACTGAAGAACCCAGGGGATGAGCTAGTGACCGGACAGGATGGGCTTTGGCGAACCTGTGGCGACTCCGGGACAGTCACAGGAGCAGTTGCTTGTGAGGACAGGCACTGCACGCTGCAGGTCTGGTTGTTGGGGTGATGGCAGACGCTCTGGGTGTTTCTGCAGCTGTCACTGCCTTGGTGACTAAGAACAGAAGAGATGGGGCCGCTGGAGTGGGCATGCTTTCTCTTGAGCGGGGGAGATCCCAACACGTCCGTGGAACTGCCAGCAGTCTGATCCAACCGCCCAGAACTACTACCGGTCGTCAAGTCCAGGCCGACTTCATGTGTAGGCCTGCTCCATCGACTAGATGCTGAAGCAACAGGGCGGGTGTCTTCCCTAAGAATGTTGTCGATGGAGAAAGGCAAGTCTCGTCGGACAGCCGCCGCTGCAGGTCTTACAGGTACATGTGGACGTGGCAAGGGCGAACGAGACCGAGGTAGTGATGGAGGACGTTTCTGGGGTGAAATGTTCAGTGCAAGTTTTGGGGGGGATCTTTTGGGGAGGGGAGAGTTGGTCAGGTCACCGAATGGTTTCACACGACAGGGAGTGCTGATACGTGTCCCGGGGGATCTTCCGCGTGGAGGCGTTTTGAGGGGGTCTTGTACAGAGCCGCCTGGAGGCGGCGTTCTGATGGTCTTCCTTCGAGGGGGAGTACTGACCCTGTTCCCTCGAGAGGGAGTACTGACGCTGTTCTCTCGAGAGGGAGTACTGACGCTGTTCCCTCGAGAGGGAGTACTGACGCTGTTCCCTCGAGAGGGAGTACTGACGCTGTTCCCTCGAGAGGGAGTGCTGACGCTGTTCCCTCGAGAGGGAGTACTGACGCTGTTCCCTCGAGAGGGAGTACTGACCCTGTTCTCTCGAGAGGGAGTACTGACACTGTTCCCCCCTCTAGAGGGAGTGCTGACACTGTTCCCTCGAGGGGGAGTACTGAGGCTGTTCCCTGAGGAGCCATTCTGAACGGAGGTCTGGTTGAAGTGCCCCCTGTGATACAGCACACGTGGAACTGGGCCACGGCGGGAAGGGGAGTTGGTCAAATCCCCAAGCGGGGGTGCACGTGCACGTGGGGGAGTTTTGGGCTGATTGCCCCAGGTGCCCCCCTCAGTCTGGTCGTCGTCCGTGCTGTCATCTCGAGGTCTGCTCTGGACGGGGGTCTCCTGGAACCTACTTATTTGGTGCAGGGGAAGCAAGGGGACAGCAGCAGGATGATGGTTCTCGTTGTCCTGTGGAGGCTTGCTGTCGGGGCGGACCTGCCACAGCCGTTTGAAGTGTGACTTGGACTGCATGTTCCTCACTCACGTCTGGGCTACCTGAGAACATCAGCAACAACGTTCAAAAATATATCATCATCATCATCATCACGTCAAGTGCAAGACATGGATAGAACGTTGTTGTGTGTTCTTGTTCTTGTTGTTGGTGGTGTTTTTTTCGCTGCTGTTCTTGTCGCTGCTGTCAAGTATGTGGAAACCCTATGAAAGTCTTTCTCCTCTACCATACCCCAACATCTACTCTTCAGAAGAGCAAAATCACTATGCCAAAAGTGTTTGGCAGAACATATTTCGTTTTATTTAAAACTCTTCTCAGGCTAAAAGATTGGTCAACTGAGAGTGAAAACTAAACACATATCTTTCAACACATGAAAATGAGTACGTTTAGAGCAATTCTGCTTGAACATTAAACATAGAACATCTTGCGCACACGTAAAATCCCGTTCCGATTTTCGAAAGAGTAGGCCATTGTGTGCCGGTGGGAACAGACGACAAAATTTACAAAACCGCATACACACGAGGATTGGATCAGTGGATGTAAAAAAAAAAAAAAAGAACATGACTGCTTATTCCATTATCCTCGATATAAAAGAATAAATAAAAATAAAATGACTGGTGTAAAATCACACATCCTTCCACGTGCAACATGGGCCATCATGGTTGTTACTTTACTCTCTGTGTCTCTGTCTCTCTTCCCAATCCCTCCACACACACACACACACACACACACACACACACACACACACACACACACACACACACACACAGTCAGACACATACACACACACATGCACGCACTTACACATGCGCGCGCGCACACACACACGCACACACACACACGTTGTTACCATTGTCTCTATATGACTCCCTCTTCTATTGTCCATCTTTTTAAAACACAAACTTAATCGCGAGAGGAAGCTTAGGCATTATTTTTCGGATAAAACGATAAACTAAATTCACTGACATTGAGCTTGTCTGTTGGAAATATTTCTTCTTGGTATGCAAACAAACAATGGACAATAAAATGATTTTTTTAAATTTATAGGTGGGTTTTTTTTGTGTTTTGTTCCTCCGCTAGAGATCCATGATTCACCAATGGTGATATTTTTGTATGTATATATATATATATATATATCGCACCCCCCCCCCCCCCCCCCCCCCCCCCACTACCATTTCAGTAGCCGCATTCCGACTTCGGGGATGGTTGGAGTTTAAACACAAGACCTGTGTGCACCCTGTTTTCTTTTTTCTGTCATCCGTTTCTACAGGCACACTATGGCCTATTCTTTCGAAAGGCCGAACGGGTTTTTAACGTGCGCGCAAGATGTTCAGCATTCGTTCGCACACGGGGGCCTAGTTCATAGTCTCATCCGAAGGACTTGGACATTCAGTTCGATTTTTGGGTCAAACTGGGAAGAAAGGGCGAGGCTGGGAATCGAACTAAGAACCTCACGGTTACTTGCTGGCTGGCGAACGTCTTGTCCATCCTGCCACCCTCCTGCTAATATATAAACATAACACCACTAAACAGTGGGGGGAAAAGTGGCTGGCTTATCAGTATGGTAGTGTATCATCTCTGGAAAATACAGCCGCAGCTTCACACAGAGAAGTCTGTTTGCTGACGGTGTAGGCATGTTTAAAGCCAACAACACCGACAACAGTTTCTTGTCTGTACACTTTCTTGAACTCAGCACTCTGTACTGGCAGCATTTTATACTCGGTACACGCACGTACGCACACACGCACGCACACTGTACATACATACATACTCACACACACTGTCAACAGACACACACAGTACATACATACACACACATATATACACGCACACTGTACACACTCCCAGTGGTTTGCCTTCACCACTAACCAAAACTAAACACGAAGACACCTTATGCCCAAACTTTTCCCGTTTGCCTACTGAGGAAAGATCCACCTCACTCAGCACTGGAAACCCCTCATGGGAACCTGAAATCTAATTATTACGGATGGCATCGATCACTGACAGCCAGGTATCTCACCATTACTGGCGTGATCAGCGTCTTCTTCTTCTTCACCTGCCACAGACCTCGTAATGGAGATCTGCCATGCTATCCTTGCCATATAATACCTGGCCACACCGCAACACCCTTCCCACAGGACTAACCCCCCTCCCTCTCCCCCACCACCATCCCCGGAACTCCTTCCCGCCACAGCATCTGATCACCAGTGCCTGCCAAAGAGAGTCAGTCTAGGCCTGGGCTACAGAATCTGAACAGACCGGTCTGTGTGTGCCTGTCAAACTAACTATAGGCCTACTACCAACAAAGAGGCTGCAGTTACATTAGACAGACTGGTCGCACGTGCCTGGCATAACACTGTGCAGACCTACACGTGCGATTTTTAACTGACACTGAGAGGATGCGCAGAAAGCCTGCAAGCGATAATCAACGATGGAAATCTAACACTGCTTTCGGTGCTTGGCATCACTGACAGGTTACGAGGGCTGGAAGGGAGTTGCCAGTCACAAAGCAGGGGTAGTATAGAGAGTGGTGAAGTAACTGTTCTTAATGAACTAAACGCTTCATTCAGGCTAAGCTTGACAGCCTATACATTTTGGTGATAATTATCGCTGATAAGAAAATCAACCATAACAAATGGAAGAGAAAAACGGAGTTTTCTTAGAAGAAAAACAGAGTTCTTAAACAAAAACAGAGTTCTCTTACGAAACGAAAAACAAGTTCTCTTACTGAAAGTTCTGCTATGGTCTCATCTGCTTCTATGTGGGGTCGGAGTGAGTGACATCACAGATGAATCAGTGACAATGGCTAAATTGTAATGTACTCAACTACCCGGCTCGATAGTCCTTCGGATGAGACTATAAACCGAGACCCCGTGTGCGAATGCACGCAGAACATCTAGCGCACACCTTAAATCCTGTTCCGCTTTTTGTAAGAGTAGGCCCTTGGGTGCCGGTGGGAACAGACGACAGAATTTACAAAACTGCAATTAAGAGATGTAAAAACCGATAATGTTTTCCATTATATCCGATAAAAGCAACATTTTTTTGCACAGAATTAGTGCACAACTATACCGTCCGCTTTTTTACATACCCTTGTTGCCGTGAAACAAGACAGTTTACAAACTGGTTTCTAACGGCAATGTTTGTAAAAACCATAGTCTTATTACCATTATGAGAAAAAAACGACAAAAAACCCTTTTAAAATAGTTAACCAAATTACGGAACGCCTTTTGCTACGGTATCTTAAACAAACTGTAATTACTGTTTCTAGCCAATTTTGAACTAGTATTACTGACTTTTAGAATAAACCAAGTGACGCGTTACCAAATGGCTTACAGAAAGCTTTGTTGTTCTCGATCTGCAATCTATCTATGTGAATTGTTTCTGTGATTGCAGTTCCCACAATGTGAATCCTGAAAGTTATCTGCTGAAATAACTTCTCATCTATCTAAAATATTTTTTCCCCATCCCCTAGCTACAACGACAAAAGGAGGAGAGAGAGAGGAGAAGAAGGAGTGAAGGAGAGAGTGAGAAGGGAGAGATAGAAGAGAATTAACGATGGTTATATAACAAAAATATAACACCCAAATCATATCCATCGATAATCATAATGTTCCATCATATACTTAATGTCTCAGGTTACTTACTATTGCGTAACACATCCATACCAGTGCAAGGCTTAAAACATCCTCCCCGTATTCTTACAACATAACAGCAATACACACAGGCTCCCACTCCCACTGTATCTACCACCTTGGGGAAGACATACAATACAGCACCACCTTACTGGCTCTGTTTGAGGACAAGAGCCTGACTGTGCAGCACCCCAGGCCTACCTACCTACCCAACTTCTCCACAGCACCGGCCGCTCCACAACCAGACAGGCAACAAACAGCAGCAGTGTGGGAATCACAGCAGGACAGCTTAGCTAGCCTACCAGCGATCACAGAAGAGTGCAGTAGACACACAGCCTACTTACAGACACTGTCTGTAGCGGTGTGTAACACACGTGCCGGTTGTTAGTTACGTTTGGACCCTGCTGGAGCGTGACCACACAGAGCTCTCTCCCCCTGAGGTAAAGTACCTCGCTTTCGCTCCTCCGACACTTCACTAGCACTAGAGGTGTGGCCACGACTGGTGGGGGGGGGCGGGGGGGGGGGGGGGGGGAGGTACTCAGTGAAGGAGCCACTTGTCCAGAAACCTGCAGGGGGGTGGGAGGGGAGAGAAGGAGGAACATATACTACCTCCCCCCCCCCCCCCCCCCCCCCAAATCCCAGCCTGTCAGCCCACGTGGAGAGCTAGCGGGCATTGGCGTACTTGGCCAGGAGCATGCCAGAGTCCCCACCTGTGTTTCACAGGTCTGCACACAGGCTGGACCTGTCTGTCCTCCTAGCCTACTCCCCTCCACTTTCACATCCTCCCTTAGCGATGTGAGGGGGGATAAGAAAGACTCTTGTGTGCCAGCGAAATTGAAGTACAAGTCTCCACGTGTTCCGGTGGGTGACTGGTGGTCTGGCAGTAGGGCTAGTATGCTGCTTCTTGCCATCTTGGTAACGTAACGGAATTAGGCAGCATGGCACTTGAAAGCAGCTGGCACTGATGCCCTACTAAGAGGCACACAGGGCGGGGTGGGTTTTTTTTTTTTAAGGGCAATGGTTCAACACGCAGACCTCACAGAGAAAATTCTGATGAGGAAAACCCCTCACTTCCTTGCAACACGTTTGAATAGTTACTATGCTTTCTGCTGTAATTGGATACAAGTTAGTTCACCTGAAGCCAAAACAAAACAACAACAAAAAAGAAAGAAAGAAAATAAAAATAAAAATAGAAAAGACATTTTGGGCGTAACAGGTCTGGAAAACGTTGAACATTATTGATAGCATTACACAATCATCTAGGAACTAACTTCAATACGACTGCTCCTTTTAAAAAATGCCAGAAAAAAACTTTATATGGCTATTTAAACCAAGTTTAGTGTAATACAAACAGCATGACTATCAGAAATACCTGTACATATTTACTGTCGTAGTAGTAGTTGTAGCTGTGTTTGTTCGCCTGTTTTAAATGCTCGTTATCTTCCATACCCAGCAAGCGGCGACATGTGGGTTTTCTCTTTAACTGGTGCATTAGGCTGAAAACATTTTTGACTATGCAGAGAGAGACAGACAGACAGACAGACAGACGGACGGACAGACGGACGGACGGACAGACAGACAGACAGACAGACGGATAGACAGACTTTCCAACAAAACACAGAGAGACTGAAGGAGGGAGGAACTCACACGGGGATTTAAAGTTCAAAGACAATGTGGATATATTATACGAAACAGGGAATTACACATCAAAGCCTCCCCTCCTCCCCTGAAGGCCTAGGCTTGAACGGAAGGGACCATTACATTACCGCACTGCTATCATCCGCATAAACAGTAGTAGCCACAAGGACAAGAAACCGGTGGGGGCAAGGGGAGGGGGGGGGGGGGGGGGGGGGGGGGGCCGGTTAGAAAGAAATGGTTGAAACGGATTGAGGCCTAGCGAAGTGGACAAGACAATGCTCTCTCTCCCTCTGTCTGCCCATCACTCCATTGATTCACTGGTGCATGCACCGAGTTTTTCAGACAGTCTCTTTTGGGAAAGTTGAACTTAGCAGAGCCAATCCATCTCCATGTTCAAGGTGCATGCTGGGTATTTTCGTGTGTTCTGACAGCGCATGGTGAATTAAATTGGTCAGCGCTAATTCACCATGCGCTGTTCTGACGCTCAGACAGCAACTATTGTTGTCTGTCATATTAGCGAAAATGTGTTGTGCTGCCGTTAGGCGCCTGACATGTGAGGCCCAGCACACCCAATACAACCACCCCACACACTCCCAATACACACACACACACACACACACACACACACGCGCGCGCGAAGACACTATCAGGTCTACACTAAAACTGACCCAAGGAATCGTAAAAATGTCCACTCTTAATTCACTATGCGCTGGTATCGGGATTCGAACTCGCTATTCATGGGCCTAAGGGGATTGAATAGTCACTGGCTCTGAGCAACTCGAACAGATCCGCCACAGAGCTGTTAAAGCTGAAAAAAGACGTTTTTTTCCACACGGCTTTGCCACACGATCGCATAGCTCCGCCACACGATCGCACGACAATGTCAAAGCCAATAAAAGCCTGATCCCCAAAGTCACCACACCACCACTGCTGCCGCTGCTGGTTGAGCAGGGGGTGACAAGAATCAACAGTAGGCTAGCGGTGATCGGTACATCACTTGCCCTGGAGAGAGGGAGGGAGGGATGGGGGAGGAGGAGGAGGGAGGGAGAGAGAGAGAGAGATGCTTTGACCAATTTGACGCTATAACCAATTTATTGACATTCCCCAATGTGGCCTATTGACAAGGGGGATTACACAGACTTTTGTAAATACAAATTAACACGAGAAAAATAACATGATGCATTTAACGTAATGGAAAAAAAATAGAGAGTAGTGTGTGTGTGTGTGTGTGTGTGTGTGTGTGGTGCGCGCGCGCGCGCGTGCGTGCGTGCGTGTGTGTTGTGTGTTTGTCACTGCGTGTGAGTGAATGTGTGTGTGTGCATGTATGGTGTGTGTGTTATGCATGTGTGAGTGCGTGCGCGTGTGTGTACGCGTGTGTACGTGTGTGTGGGTGTATGTGTGCGCGCGCGCGATCGACGCCTCGTGCCTGAGTGACAGTCTTTTCTATTTTCTTTCCCAATTCCCAATTGTACGTTAGTCAGGTGGGCTGCCCCAGGGGATGTGCTGGTCAACAGGACCTGTTTGTACAGGGAGTGAGGCAGACCACAGGGAGGGGCGGCCAGCAGTAGCCGTCAACAGGTCCACTAGGGCGTACAAGTGGGGATTACACATATAAGTGGGGAGTACACGCCCCACATGGGAAATGAGAAGCCCGGGTAAGTCCAAAATGCCATCAGCACAAATGGTCTTCCAACAGCTTGTTATAGAAATTGTCACCAGTGTGGAGGACCGCTTCGACACGGACCTGCCAAGCTAAACCCCGCAGTTTTCATTTCCTCGTCTTTTACCGTGGCACTCTTAGACGTGCGTGTTAATTTTAATAGAAAAGGAAGGGCTATTTAGCCACGGGGTGTTTGCAGAGGAGAACCACAGCCATCACAAGGGTCAGACCTTTTGTCACGGCAGTTTGGTTGTTCCAATGCTGGACAGTTTGCTTTGGGCTCCCCTTTCTTGTGGCTCGCACTGCCCCTGTAGTTTGTTGGAGTCGTACTTTTCTTTGTCTTCCTTTCTTTAACTCCATGTTTGGTGGATGGGGGATAAGTTCAGGTTCAAAACGGGAATCGAACCCACGGCTTCTCGCTTTTTTTGGCGGTTTTGTTACTTCTAGTCCACCGATCCACTCGGCTACATTCTGATGATGACCCTCTCTTCCAGGCCAACAAATATACAGATAAAACTACACAAACACAAAACCTTATACCACATAACGAAAGGTGGTACGGCAAAGCGCTTTCTCAAGAGCGTACAGCAGCCCCAGCGTACCATTTGCTTGCTACACTGACCGTGTGAGTTGATACCTATCTGCAGCATGGTTAATTTTTGTCAACACAACACCTTAATAATTATGGTTCATTTTAAATTAACAGGACACCCCAATAACAGCTTACTACATTATGTTAAATTTTAACGTCAAGGCAATGCCTCAACAATAGCTATCTGCAATAAATATGGTTCATTTTCAAGTCCACACACCTCAGTGACCATAACCTCCAACATTCATTAATTTTAATATCAGGTACAGGATTTGTGCCCATGGCTAGCACCAAACAGTAATCCTCATGCATTATGGAGCCTTACCCTGGGGCCTAAGTCAAATTACTGACAGTGAAACCATTCACAGGGCGTGTTGTGCGGGTTTAAATATATACCCGAACCAAACTACACAAGTTGAGCTGAATGGCAACTAGCAGCTATGCAACACTTCTTTCCAGAATCACAGATTCTCGTCACTCATTGAAAGTTTTCCTCCTGCAATATGGGTTTCTTTTCCTAACACATTGTTTTTTTCATCAGTACTGCCCAACTCCCCCTAAAACGTCCTTCCATGAGACTAAATTGAGGCTCCCAGTGCGGAACACACGCAAACACCTTGCGCACAGGTTTTTAACCTGGTCTGCCTTTCGGAAGAGTAGGCCATTGCGTACCAGTAAGAACGGATAACAAAATTTGAAAAGAAAAGACAAAAAACACATGCACATAGGTGTGTGGTGTTTTAAGCTCTAGCAGAGAGGAAACGGGAAAAAATCTGGCTTACCTCACTGGTCTTTTGAGCAGCAAGAATCACTGAGAACACTTTGTCACTTGACACTGGGACTATCAGGGAACTATGGAAGAAAGTCTGCACATACTAGACTAATCGCAACATCAAGTTAGCGGGACACCTGGGTTTTATCATGATCGCCAACCAGACTGAAAAACAAGAACTTTCTGATTAGGCCTAGCTTAGAGCTTAGCTGCCCGCACAGACTGGCAACCAGAATGAAAACGACGCTCTGATTGATTTAAAGTATGAGATTCCTGCGCGCGAGGTCTGTAGCAAACACCAACAGCTGAGTTGGGCCATCGATTCACCTGATCAGCTTAACGGTTGAAAAGTTTGAATGCTCCGTGAGTAGCATTTGACGTAGCCTAAGGGGGTGGGGAGGGGGGGATAAGGTGAGTGGCAGAAGCTTAGCAAGTGACCACATTGTGGCGTTATCAGTTACGTCATATTACTGCCCTTACATCTGAAAGAAGGGCAGGGCAGGGCTCACATGACAACGTTATCAACAGGCCCCAGCACATCCATCCTATAGCAGCAGTCATACATGGCCAAGAGCTACAAGTAACTTCAACAAGGCACAACAGGCTATGTTGTGCTGACTACAGGTTATGTTGAGAGAGAGAGAGAGAGAGAGAGAGAGAGAGAGAGAGAGAAGAGAGAGAGAGAGTCTGCATTTCATCTTATCCTGACAAGATAAATTATGACTGAACTTTTTTCGTATATTCTTGAATGACAATCCGTTACTTACAGCTCTTTTAAAAAAAATAAAATGTCCATATAAACTGTACGTTTTGAGCGGACTCTTGACCACAACCTCTGTCTTAATGCGGCTAGGCCTATATTCACATACCCATTACCGTTTCACTGTACAGTTCGAGCCACAGGCCGTCACTTAACAGCTAAGCTTATACCCCGTAGTTTAGAGGGAGCTCTCGACCAAAACCATTAACTAACGGCAATTAAAACTACGATTTAGAATAGACTCTTCACACCCCCCCCCCCCCCCCCCCCCCCCCCCCCCCCCCCCCCCCCCCCCCCCCCCCCCCCATTAGTTTTACACTCATGACGTGTTACTATACCGCAAGATATACCGCAAGAAGCAGAAGGAACTCTCGAACAACAACATCCCCCCCCTCCCTCCCTCCCATCCATTTCAAACGGTCATAAAATGTCAAGTGCCTCCACAAGTCAGGCCCTCTACAATAGACTGGCTTTGAAGAAAGGTCAATCTTCCCTTCCTTCACTTGTTACACGTGAGACGTTTGCTAGGGTTTCAGATGAAATTCTATACGTATTATGTATACGTATACATACCAACACGTATACGTATGAAAATTATACTGATTTGTAAGGCAAATTTATTTTGAATCAAACATTTTGACGGGAACGGCATTAAATAGAACCCCGAATTCAGCAGACAAAGAATGTCAAAGGTTTGATTCTAACTAGTTTTCTTCCTCGTCAGTAGGAAAAAAGGTGATTACGTATCTTGATTTTGTACTGCATTCCTGCATGTATGCACACCTTCTTATGTGTGGTGTGATGTGGTATTTTTTGTACTATATATGTATATCACACACACAAATATCATATTTGTATGTGTTTATATGTGTGTGCATTTTATATTTATGTATGTGAGAGAGATACAGACAGACAGAGACAGACAGACAGACAGACAGGCGAGAGGAAGAGTCCACAAACCAAAGAAATTCTGACACAATGTCCGACTACAGCAAAGTGACCGTGAAACACAAGACAGCCCCATTGAAATCTTTCTCTCCAGGCAAATTGAATCAATGCATTGTTCAGATCATCCACCCGGTGTAAACACGCACAGTCACGCCACATTCCTTCATTAATAAATCTGTAGGTCCACCCCGCTAGATGGGGGTGGAACACACTGAGAAAGGTATCTCTCTAATCATTATCAGAAGAGCAGGCCATTGTGTGCCGATGGGAACAGATGACAAAATTTACAAAGCCGCATGTACTTAACAATCGACTTAACAATAAACTTATATTATTTTCTGAACACTAACTGGACAATCATCATCCAGGACTTGTTCAAGGGAAGTTTCAGAAAAAGTCAGCAAGTAAGACTTTAAACTCTTGTAGTCACGTGCAATACGACTATAAGAAATATTAGGTTCTCCACATGAGCTTGTAACATCCTTGCTAAATTTGCGATAAATTGGGTTTTTTATGATGACTGTGCTTTTTGTGCAGCAGGGACAGACGGGGAGATGGCCAACCTTGGTGGCATTGTATGGTACATGCTGCTACAGCCGGGATGGAGACAGCGGAGTTGTTGACATGTGCTTTTTGCTTAACACTATTACTATCATTTCCACACATGTTATTTGCCTTTTACATTATGATTCACACTTTATGGGCGAACTATTTCTCTTTCTACAAAGGGTGAAAGGAAACCTTCAACATTATCTGCATTCACACTATAACCCCCCCCCCCCCCCCCCCCCCCCCCCCCCCCCCCCCCCCCCATCCTACACACACACTTTTAAAAATTCTTTACTCCTACCGATATGACAATTTATCTGAAGCCGCCAACTATCTCTAACAAGCCGACAAAGGACAGCAGTAAGCAACACAGCTTGACATGCCGGTAGAGTTCGTGGTAGATGTGGGGTTAGCTGCGTGTGCGACTGATTTCTTCGAGAGCTTTTAGACCCTCTCGAGTCGAAGTGCTCCTGTTGGTGTTGTCTTTGATAGGGAGGAACAGACACACTCCGTCCTTTGATAGGAAAAAGTCGACAACGCTGAAGAGGCAATGCACAGAGATCCCCCCTGCCTCTTCACCCCCTTAATAACGGCGGTAAAAGCGGTCGGCCCTTGTGGTTTATAACCGTTTTATTGGGAACAGCTCGCACGTGCTCTCGATGGCTGTGCCAAGGGATCAACAATCAGGGCTTTTGTGTCCAATTCCACCCACTTTCCCGCCCTTTGTATTCCGAGCTGGGTTGGTCTGGACAGTCATCTTAAGTGTTTTGTATTGCACCCAAAACAACAATAACAAAAAACTTTAAAAATTCCAAACAAAATAATGCTACTGACTTTCATCATCAACAACAGCTGCCTTCATACAGTGAAAATATTGTTTTATTCTTGTTGTGGTTTTCCCAGCAAAACACATGATTATCTATTGTATTGTCAATCCAGTTCTAAGATTGTTTTCCTCGATGTCTCATTCGGTCTTCACAACAAAGTAGTATAAATAATATTATGACCCACGCATCTTCATATGATGCTTAATTGTGTTCACGAAGACTGTGTTGTGAACTTCACAGGTCTGGTACCATAGCGGCACCGATGCTATCTGCAAGCTTCACTTATGTGGATTTGCTTGTCAAGAATGTTGTGTTAAACATTGCAACTTTTCATGTACTGGTGCCGTTTTGATCTTGTTACGAATAATATGCATCCATCATCGCCAAACTGGCTCGCTCAGTTTTACTCTGTGTGCGTGTAACAGAGGTGCTGCTGCTGCCAACTAGTTAGCCTTCATTCAGTGCACGTCAAGAGCACACATCAACAAAGAACCTGACGCGACTATCATGAGAGTCTGTAGACAGACTAACGCTCTGTTGAAAAACATGCACATGCATACACAGTGAAAAACTAACAGCACCCGCAGCAGACGACGCAAGCTCTCCGGAGGAAGCAGCCCTGATTTCACGAAGAAAAACCTGCAGTGACCATTAACAGTTCTAATACATAGTACCATACTTTACGCACCCATTACAAATGCATGATTACACTAACTAAACTCATTGAAGGTTATAGCCCTGCGTATGCATTCATGCACAAGTAAGCATCTTTTAACTTCAGTAAATCAAAACGTTCAATTTCGAAGCTCTATACCAAGTTCAGTTTCGTAGAGAGAGAAGAATAATTCAGTTTCTAATAACGTTAAAGACTCGTTCAATTTCTTAGAGGGATTAGCCAAATTCAGTTTCGCAGAGACTGATTTCAGTTTAGTACATAACGGACACTTAATCCACTTTCGTAGAGATCACAATAATTCAATATAGGTTCAGTGTCAAAAGGAAGAGTAGACATATGAATTTAATTCACCAATAGAACCTTTCTTTCGTTTAAAGACTGAAACTCAGGTTTGGAGAAAGACTTGGCATTTCAGAGCTAGGTAAGGAAACTAAAGTTAATTCAGTTTCGTAGTACTAGTAGTAGTAAGTGGCAACAACCCCGTCACCCTGAAAAAAACATCAACCAACAAAACACCGTCACAGCTCAGGTGAGAGAACGGGACACAAGAGTTTTAACCTCCATCCTTCTGTCCGTTATGGAGGGGAGGGGGCTGGGGTGCGTTTGAATTTCAAACTGAATGGAGGAGCACTATTACTATACTACAACAGACTAGTGCGGTAGAGACAGACAGACAGACAGCAGAATGGATCAGACAAGACCTCCACCACACCACCACCACCACCACATGCCGACATGGACAAGAGACAGGTGTTTCTCTCAGGGGACGAATCGACTTCAACCTTGCCGCTTCACCTCCCCCACTCCCTCTCCCCCTACTCCCCCCCCCCCCCCTCCCCCCTTCCGCGCTACAACCACCAACCGAGCAAAATGCACAACAGTGACTGATGTTGAGGGAGAGGGGGTGTCAGAGAGGGAGGTGGAAAACGGACGGAGGGGAGGAGAGGGGAGGGGAAGGGAGGGGTGGCTCTTATCGATCCGATACGGGCAGCAGGCCATCTGCTATGAGTGTGCTCCCGGTAGCCAGACTTTCCCTCCCTCCCTCCCTCTCTCCCTCCCTCTATCACTGCCTCTCGCGGTAATTTTGAATTTCGCTTTGCTGCCAACAAACAAAGGCGCTAGGAACCGTTGTTGGCTTCCCCATGCCTCCCTCCGTCAGCCGTTAGCGATTTGTAAACAATGAGTGAAAAACCCGGCTAAGTAGAGGCTTCTGTGTTTTCCGGTGTGTGTGTGTGTGTGTGTGTGTGTGTGTGTGTGTGTGTGTGTATGTGCGTGCGCGCGCGTGTGTGTGTGTGTGTGTGTGTGTGTGTGTGTGCATGTGTATGCGTGTGTGTATGTGCGTGCGCGCGCGTGTGTGTGTGTGTGTGTGTGTGTGTGTGTGCATGTGTATGCGTGTAGAGGGGGTGGGGTCGTGTGTGGTGTCGTGTGTGTGTTTGTGTCAGTGTGTGTGTGTGTGTGTGTGTGTGTGTGTTTTGTGTGTGTGTGTGTGTGTGTGTATGGCAGTGTGTATGGCAGTGTGTGTGTTATGTCAGTGTGTGTGTGTGTGTGTCAGTATGTGTATGCTGTGTGTAAGTGTTTGTGTGCCTCTATGTGTGCCTGTATGTGTGTGTGCGTGCGTGTGTGTGCGTGTGCGTATGTGTGTACGTACGATCATCACTACTGCAACACCACATCTCTCTTTTGAAACAGTTCTACTTGGTTTCCTGCTACATATAAACATAGAAGCAGGCTTTTTCTTTCTCAATAGTCCACGTCTGTTGATCAATGAAGTGATTGCTACAGAAAATGAGAAACTCTCGACAATAGAAAAATATCCATGCCTTACTTTATTCCAACAGTACAAAATAATGTGTAGTTCGTGCACATTTGATGAGCTTATTTACTTTACTGAAACATTTCATGTTATGTCTTTTGACTGGTATACTAGAAATAGCATTTCTGTTTGTTTTAAGAGGCATCATGCTTAGACACATAATTATATTCAGAATTGGTTTGATATGCATGGTTCAACGCACAACGTGGTGTTAAATAAAATGCCTACAGAGAAAACTTTTCTTATTCAAACCAATTATCATTCTCTTTTTGCAATATACTCATAATTAATTATAGTGCAATTGTTTTTCATTGTAGATTCTCCTGTTTATACCTCCCATACTACCCGCTCTCTCTCTCTCTCTCTCTCTCTCTCTCTCTCTCTCTCTCTCTCTCTCTCTCTCTCTCTGTCTGTCTGTCTCTGTCTGTCTGACTGTGTGTGTGTGTGTGTGTCTTCAATTTTACGTCTGTTCACTTAAAGTGATATTAGACGAGCATTAGTGTGTGTGTGTGTGTGTGTGTGTGTGTGTGTGTGTGTGTGTGTGTGTGTGCGTGTGTGTGTGTGTGACAGAGACCAAGCGAAAGAGAGCGAGAGGCAGAGCAAGAGCGAGAGAGTGAGAGAGGTAGTGAGTGAGTGAGTGAGAGTGGTGTGTGTGTGTGTGTGTGTGTGAGAGAGAGAGAGGAAGAGAGAGAGAGAGAGAGAGAGAGAGAGAGAGAGAGAGAGAGAGAGAGAGAGAGAGAGAGAGCGCATGCGTGAGCGCGGGCGGGCGGGTATGCGTACATGTATTTATTACGATTATTTTGGCACGTATTTATTACGATTATTTTGGCAATCTCCTAGAGCAAAATCACGTCAAATCTTATCCAAAGACTGACCTGCTGTTGAGCGTGTAAATATTAGATTCTATTCTGTTCTCCTATTGTAATGTATTCCATTCTCTTCTCTTCTCTTGTATTCCATTCTCTTCTATTGTATTCCATTTTGTATTGTATTCCATTCTTCTCTTCTCTTGTATTGTATTTCTTCTCTGTATTCCATTTTGTATTGTATTCCATCTTCTCTGTATTGTATGTATTCCATTCTCTTCTCTTGTTTTATTGTATTGTATTCCATTCTCTTCTCTTGTATTGTATTGTATTCCATTCTCTTCTCTGTATGATTGTATTTCCATTCTCTTCTCTTGCATTGTATTGTATTTTTGTATTGTAATTCCATTCTCTCTCTCTCTCTCTTCTCTCTCTCTCTCTCTCTCTCTCTCCTCTCTCTCTCTCTCTCTCTCTCTCCCTCCCTCCCTCCTCATTCTAATTATAGTCATTTAAAAGATTCTACAAACATGGACACCCCCCCCCCCCCCCACCACAACAAAACAACCTCCCTCCCCCTTCAAAGAAAAACAAAAATCAACAGATGAGCGAGCATGCTATGTTACATTGCTAGTTGGCCTAGTGGACAGAAAGTTTGACTTCCATTCCAAGGGTGCACGAAGTCGTGAGTTCGAACCTCGGCAGCATTGCCTTGTGAATTAAAGACAGGGATTTTCTTTCTCTACGATCTCTCAGGGCGACAGTAAGTACAGATTTCCAGTGTGATAATTCCCTTTGTATACACATACAGATAATCACAAATGCACGTTAAAGATCCCGCATAATTCATGCCGATGTTTGGTAGGTAATGAAAACAGGAACATGTCCAGTATAGTCTGTACTTGAAGAGGGATGATCTCCTCCAGGCTGAACTTGGCATACTATTAATTAAGATTGATTGTGAGGCCAGGGGCTGATGTCAGCCAGTACAGATAACAGGGCCACATTGACTGACTAGGCTAATGGACCACAGGCAGAAAAGAAACGAGATAACGGCGGGAGTCAGTTGCACGAAAAAAGCCATTGTCTTGAGTCGCCCGTGAACTCGCTTGGGTTCTTGCAATTTTAAATAAAGACTAATTCAACTTTAAAATCTCTCTCTTGTCTTCCCTCTGCCCCCCCTCCACCCCCTAGTGAATGGGCTAGTAAGCTTACCACAATAAACCATTGTCATTCTCTTCTCTCTCTCTCAAGCAAGCGCACACACACACACACATTCTGCTAATTACTTACTTTACTTAATTACGTATGTTACAAATGTATACATTAAAAAACCAAACACATACATCACACATATAGAAGCACAAAATGAATCAATAAATAAACCACTGTACACAAGTTCAAATATATTACTTGATGTTTAAGCATGTATTTGCTTTGGAAGTCTTCTGTCTTTTTTCCCAATGTTCCCCTTCTGTTCCTTCCTATCTTTGTTTATTTCATGCTATTCGACCAACTACGTTTTGCCTGATTAAGGGAATACAGCCAAACTGAGAGCAAACAACAGTTTTTCTTGCACCCCCTCTCCTCACACACACTCTAATACTCATGAGAGCGTGAGCCAACACATGCACTAAAGCCTTACAGTTTTCTTCATGTCCATAATGCCAAAACGAAAGCGACTGATATCTTTACTCTTCGATACAGCCTTACTGAGTTCTTAAAAGTTATTTTCACTCATGACTACTCTCCAAATAGGAATGAGATAAAAGCCCACCAGTATTAACATTGCTCCTAGTATCTATCATCACATGAACTATCAGTGAGCATCTTCTATCTATCTATTCCCGTCCCACCCATCGCCGTGAGGTGACTAGGCATATGAAGTCACTTGAAACCAGTTGATTTACTTTAAAAACTCGGCAACAATAAGCTTTCAAACCGAGCCTTCTGAGCATACCATTGTAGCATCATAGACTTTGCATCACTGCACAAACTTGCACACGCCTGCCTTTCACGCGCAAGATCAGGTTTCAATCGATTATATGTGTTTTATACTTTCTCCATCATATGGGAAAAATCATTTGTTTTGTGTGGAAACTTTGTTTCGGTTTTGATTGATACATATCTGCTACTGTGCTAGAGGCCTCTCTCATTCTTTTCTTCAGCTTTCGTTTAACTACTTATTATCCAACATTGGGAACAGAATAGCTCAGTAGTCGGAGCACTTGCTTTCCCCCAGCTACGGATAAGCAGCATCGAGCGTGGTTACCACTTGGATGGGCGACCGTTTGCGAGCCTTGGCTTCAGTACAGTCCCCCATTTCATCCAGCTGTAAATGGGTACCTGCCTCTTAAGGCTCAGGGAAGGTAATGCATCGAGGGAGAGGGAATGGGCGCCGCCCTCAATATGCTGGCCCTAGAGAAGTGAGGTCTCTGACGCCTCGCTCCCCTACGACCTTTTAGGTTATGGGACACCTTTACCTTTACCTTACCGTACTGGGGATACAATACTAGACATGTTCGCTCGTATCATCCATGCCACCGACCAGCTATAGGCCTAACTAAATCCTTGACAATTTGCAGATGTATGTTTGTTTTGCCCTGTGAATTAAATGAGCACCAACTATGTTCGTGTCCACACTGAATCTCAGTTTCATATAGGCCTAGCTAACCTAAAAATTAGCTTGCTTGGACATGAAATTCCATCGATTCCTTTCAGTTTCACAAGCCAAAACCTGTCGCTAAGAAGTTGTCCTTTGTTATCGATTTGAGTTCACAAGAATTTGGCAGCAGACGAATTTTAGGCTACATTTCGAACACCTGATTGAATATGAAACAATGTTCCTCGTTTTTTGGCTGTGGCCAAAAGAGGAGGTAGGGAGGGGTTTGGGGGGGGGGGGGGGGGAGGTGTCAGGCTAAGGCAGGCAAAATTGGTGGGAGAAGGGGGCAGGGGGGGGGGGGGGGGGGGGGGGGGGGGGGGGGGGGGGGGGGGGGGGGGGGGGGGAAGAACTAACTGCCACTGAGCATAGCAACCTTGCATAAAACTGCGAGAAAACACCTAAGCGGGATGGATAGATGGGCGTCTGTCACCAGTGTCAATAATGCATGAAATAGGTATCCGAGACCTGTACATTCTGCTTGCTTTCCAGACTTCCTTCCCACTGGCACTTTCCATGGAATATAGATGCAAGTCATCTTTTCCATCAAAAAAGGGTTGTGCCCTTGCATCTAAACCGCATGCATTTCACTTACAAACATACCTCATCAATGAGAGGATTTGCTTTTCACAGAAATGTGTGAGGAAAAACCTAAAACCTTTAAAGAGCAGACATTTGAAAGGAGAATAATTCAAGAGACTCAAGCTGAGAAGTTTGCATCGATCAAGCCAAAGTAAATCTTTCACTGAGAATGCTAATTCTCCTACATAGGCCTACTGAGAGGGGTAAACAGAGACTACATAAACAATTCTCCTGATTTTTCTCCTTCGCATTCTCGTACATTGTAAAGATGTGACAAATACACACAAAAAATGATAAAAAGATTAATAGTATTTAATATAACGACATGAATAGGCTAATAATATTTTTAAATGCTAAATAATAATAATGATAATTAGCGATAATGATGGTAATGATACCACTACTACTACTACTAACTACTAATTACAGTGACTAATGCCGGAACTTCGAATCCTCAGCACAACACAGCACACAGCAGGTGCTAACACTCCTCGATTAATGTGACAATTTCGTCCTCACACAAAGAACTCAGAAACTGATCAAAGAATGATCTCTGTCCTGCATCCTACTGTTCCCCTAAACAAACAGTAAGCTCTGGTTAAAAAGGTAAAGATAGGGATGGGATAGCTCAGTGGTCGGAGCACTCGCTTTCCCCCAGCCAAGTTAAGCAGTGTTGATCGTGGTTACCAGTTGGATGGGTGACCGTTGTGCACCTTGGCTTCAGTTCAGTTCCCCCAGCTGTAAATGGGTACCTGCCCTACCTGCCCTCTGGTTACTCACCAGTAAACAAACAATGACCACTGATCACTGGTAAGGGGATATGGTTAGGCTAGGCGTAGAAGCAAACATGTTTGTGGGAAATTTGACTTTGTATTGGGCACAAACAAACGAAAGATGATCGATCGTTGAATGACTGGACAATTACATGAAACAGACACCTATGTAAAGTAGATCTTACCTTTACACAGAAACAGCACACAGTTTGCAAGTTGCCTAGTCAGGCTCAACCAACTTCACCATTCCCGTTTCATAGACGGCGCGTTCCACTCTGTGTACACATTTTGGGGACTTGCAGTGAATGTGTAGCCAATCAGAAGCCTCCGATACATCTGGGGGGTGGTTCCTAAGTGCGCGCGCATACAGAGCGGCACGCGTGTGTACACACACACACACACACACGATGGGAGTTTGATCGGTGACACACTAACACTGTCTGCATTACGCCCCTGTGTCTGAGTGTGTCATATGTCTCCCCCTTTTTCTCGCTTGCTAGGGCAGGTGTGTGTGTGTGTGTGTGTGTGTGTGTGTGTGTGAAATTAAAACACGTTGGTAATTACTTTGTTATAATTATGTCTAAATAGGAGGTCTTAGGTGACCATGGCATTTGATGAAATCCGCTTAACGCGGAAGTCGACTGGCAACATGAAACAGAAGTGTATGGAACTCTGCCAACACTGCTTTGTGCAAAGGTTTCTCGAGTTCCTTGCTCCTACGTCCATTAAAAAACGGCCAGGTGCGATTGGTTCTTCGGTTTGTTTTGCTTTTTAAGACATCAATTGTTGACTAGGCGGAAAAAACCCACAACAAAAGTGAAAAGGTGTAAATAGACAACCAATAATTATGAAATGTAGGTTTCTTATGTCTTTCGAGATTACGAAACGTATCAGTCTGCCTGTCAGTATTGTAATTGCCCTTCATGGGATGATTAAAGTGTTTTTGACTTGACTTAGACTTGAACGACATTGCATGAACGAACTGAAAATGAAAGTAATTGCCACTCAACAACAACAACAACAACAACAACAAAGTAACACCTCATCAAGAAACTGCAACTTCACTGAATCTACATCAAGTCGGTAACCAGCCTACTGTTCAGGGATTCCATAATTGTTTCTTTTTTTTCCTTTTCAAATAAAGTTAGTCCAAAATCTAGGAATGAGACACGCCAATGTGCCAGTGTCCCTGGTCTCCTAAACCAATGCTCGTATAACTGTTATTGGTCTTCAAATTGTTAACAAACAGCTAGTGTTCTTCTATAAATATCAACTTGAAATAAACAGTAATTTGCTCCTAGTCTTTTAAACAAAAGAAAGCAGGAACAAATCTACCTTTGTAAGTGTTTGGAAGTTCTTCAGTGGGTTTTTGTTGTTGTTTTTTCACTACTTAATACCTCTACAACCCTCATTATTCTTTTCAGCCATTGTAGCGACTTCTGGAACAGAGAGAGAGAGAGAGAGAGAGAGAGAGAGAGAGAGAAACTGACTATGGGGTCAGTCTGTGTGGCAGCTTCTGATAGATTTAAATATATATATATAGACTAGTTTTCAACAACGACAACAAAGTAAAAATTCTCATAAACGAAATTACAATATTAAATAAGATGGAATTACGAGAAATCGACAGATCTTTAAAAAACCCCAAAAAAACAACAACAAAACAACCCAACCCTCAAGTCAGTCTTAGGCCGAAAGGAGGACAAGCCTCTTTCCCAGCCTTGACAAGCAGAACGACACGCGACCGGCACGAGCCGTTTCTATTTATAGATTACACCGGGGGTTTGTTCAGAGGGGCGAAATGGGGGGTTATGAACTAGGCCTACCTTAGGGATTTTGTGTCCTCCAGTGTGCAAATATTTTAACTCACTCTTTAGGAGTCTTCGGCGGTGTTCTGTGATTCATTCTAGCTGACAAAATGGATTTAATATTAAGTCTTTTTTTTCCCCAAAAGAAAACAAAGTTATTTTGTATAAAGGGAAAGAGGCATGTTTCTGCAAGACAAAATCAGAATATGAAGGGTTACTTTTAGAATGAACAGCCTCACCTCCTCCTCCACACACATACACATATTATGATATGCATCTACACATTCACATACACATACGTGCGCGCAGGCACATCATAAGCACTCGCACACATACACATAAAACGCGCGCGTGTACGCACATACATACAAATATTTTATTGCCGCGAGGACGCGCGCGCGCGCGCCACCCCGCCCCCCCAAAAACACAACACACACAACCACACACACACACACACACACACACACACACACACACACACAAGTATTGCAACGTAACAAAATCAACGAAGTAGGTGTTAGGATGACCAATAGAAATAGTCAGGGCATGGGGAAAAGTATGAATGAACGAATGACTGACTGACTGATTGACTGAATGAATGAATGGATGAATGAATGAATCAATGAATCAATGAATCAATAAATGAATGAACTAGAGAGCACACAAGAGAAACGCTTACACCAACTAAACGAATTTTTTTAAAGGACAAAAGAACAGATGATCTTTCGGTAAGTGTGATGCCCATTAAAAAAAATATTCGTCTTCAGAACAGCTTGTTATATTTTGTAGCCAAAACAGTAAAATTGTCACCTCCATTTCAAGAGTGATGATGACGACGACGACGAGGACAACGACACTGAGGACGACGATGATGATGATGATGTGTGTCAAAGTCAAGTCAAAGTCAAACTTTAATTTCCAGATGGTACATTGTGTGTGTGTGAGTGTGAGAAGAGAGAGTGTGTGTGTGTTGTGTGTGTGTTTGTGTGTGTATTTGTGAGAGTGTGTGTGTGTGCGTGTGTGTGCGTGCGTGCGTGCATGTGTGCGCATATGCGTGCGTGCGTGTGTGTGTGTGCGTGTATGCGTGAGTTTGTGTGTGCGTGTATGCGTGAGTTTTGTGCGTGAGTGCGCGTCTATGCGCGAGCGCTTTTGTATGTGTGTGTTTCGAGTGTGCCTATAGCGTGCGTGATTGTGTGAGTGTCTATCACGCCTGCGGGGTGCATGCGTGCGTGCGTGCGCGCGCGCGTGTGTGTGTGGTGTGTGTGTGTGGTGCGTTGCGTGTGTGGGCATGTATGTGTGTATGTGTGTGTCTCTGTAATTGTACGTGTGTGTCTGCATAGTCACCTATTATCGAAATGCGATTGACGGCCAAAGCTTACTCAGAAATGGAGTAATGGAATTTATTTTCCTGGGGGGGGGGGGGCGGCTGCATTCAAAATTGATCAGTTAGGCATTATTATTATCAAGCGCCGTGGAAGCTGTATCTGATCGGGAAAGAGTGCTTGACTAACACTCCTGTTGTACCGTAAGTCTTGCGATCTCCCGAAAGAGACTGTACAGACCCGCCAGTGCCTTAGTTTCCCCTCATACACACACACTCGTGCAGAAGATTAAGGATGTGCTTTTAGGAATCCCGTTGGTGTGTGTTGTGTGTGTGTGGTGTATGTGTTGGGGTGGGTGTGTTGGTGTGAGTGTGGTGTGTGTGTGTTGGAGGCGCCCTGTTTATACATGCTCGTGCATGTGTGGGTACAAACATGAATGTATAGGTAAATTGCACAAATCGTTTGTTCATGTTATTGTTCCTTTTCAGGCTTAGTCAGGCTATCGGGATAAGTCAACACGTTTGTTATTTCGCAGGCTCACTGTAAGCTAGTGAGGTTTTCTTGCTAAGTTTGAAACCTGCTCCAAGGCAACAGCTATGTGTAGGCAGTTTCTTCTTCTTCTTGTTCTTCTTCTCCTCCTCCTCCTCCTTCCTCTTCTTCTTCTTCTTTTCTTCTCCTTTCTTCTTCTTTCTTTCTTCTCTTTCTTCTCCTTTCTTCTTCTTACTCTTCTCTCCTTTCTTCTTCTTCCTTTCTGGAACAGGAACTTTTCTGGCATTCTTCTGGTAGTAGGATGTATGTACAGGCTCCCCCTTCCACCCCTCTCTCTCTGTCTTCTCTCTCTGTGCCCTGTCCAGACAACAGTAACAATCACACCTGTATCTGCCTGTATCTGCCTTCCCCATGGGGATGGGGGTGGGGAGGGGATGGGAGGGGGGGGGGGGCTGTTGTCAGAATAAATAGCATCCGTACCTTCTGAAAAATCTGTGCTAGGAATTCCCTCTTTTCTATCCCTCTCTTTGTTTTCTGCCTCGTTCCCTTTCTTTCTGTCACCTCCTTCTTGTCTTTTTTGGGTTTTGTTTGCCTTTTTAGGTCCACTTTCCTGCCCCCCCCCCCCCCCCCCCCCCCCCCCCCCCCCAGAAAGACTTCAAAACTGACAATTCGCTCCTACACCAATGTCCAATGCCCTGGGCCCGACTTGTCAGGCGCTTCACCACAGTGCAAGGTACTGTACTGTGGGGTCGGCCCGCTATTGCGCGGGCCCGATATTGCGGGGGCCCGCTATTGCGCGACAGTGTAGAAGGCAGCCTGGGGAATACTGTACTGACAATAATATGCGATGCAGCCTAAGGTATAGGGCCGCCTAAGGTGTAGTAAACGTTGCAGCCTACGTACGATGCAGTAAGGCTGCAACGTATATTATACCTTAGGCGACACTGTCGTTTTATACTTTAGGCTGCTAATCTTCATGGCAAAGACAATGCATATTTTTAAACAATAAAGGAAATAAAGAGGTGTCACAGTTTTTTTTTATTCCACAAAATCACTTTTGCAATCCCAACATTCAAAGCATCGAGCTCAAAACCACTACCTTATAAACAAATCTCAGGTGGTCATAATATGATACCAACAAATAAACTGGCAAAGAAAATGTTGATATTGCATTCATTCGAATCTTGAAAATAAATTCAAAACATAACACGGCGTCCTGAAATCATCTTTCGTCTTCTCAACTTCTCAATTAAAAAAATAACTAAAGTAACTTGGAAGAACAAAATTAATACATGAGGAAATGCCAGTCATTTTTCGCATTTTCCGAAAACCTGGACAAAATGAACTTTTTTGCTTCTTCGTTCGCGCAATAGCGGGCCCGCCCCGGAACTGTGGCTCATATGACAGACACCAATACTTGCTGGCCAAGAATAAGTATGTGGCCCAAGAAACCCCAATACAAGCCATTATCAGTTAGTACCGTAATAAGCAAAGTGCCCAAAGCCCACAATAAAATTTTACTATACTTTGACATGTGATGTGGATATTATCTTCATCTGTGACAAGCTCTCAGCACATCATGTACTCTCTGTTCATGAAGAAAAGAGAATCCTCTGAAGTCAGAGTATAGCTGCCCATATGGCAAAGTCCTTGAAAACAGCCGTACAGGCGAACTTTTCATCCAGTGTGTACTTAGTGTACCGCTGTGATTCCCTGGTGGGATGAGTGAGACTGAGTGTGTATTCTGTCTGGATGACTCATGGGGAACGCCCAACGACAGCACGCACTCGTGTGTGTGTGTGTGTGTGTGTGTGTGTGTGTTATGTTTTAGCGACTCGTGTGTATGTGTGTGAGTGTGGTGTGTGTGTGTGTGTGTGTGTGTGTGTGTGTGTGTTTATGTTAGCGACTTGTGGTGTGTGTGTGTGTGTGTTGTGTGTGTTGTGTGTGTGTTTTGTGTGTGTGTGTGTGTGTGTGTGTGTGGTGTGTGTGTGTGTGTTGTGTGTGTGGTGTGGTGTGTGTGTGTGTGTGGTGTGTGGTGTGTGTGTGTGTGTGTGTGTGTGTGTTGTGTGTGTGTGTTTGTGTGTGTGTGTGTTTATGTTTAGCGACTTGTGTGTGTGTGTGTGTGTGTGTGGTGTGTGTGTTTATGTTTAGCGACTCATGTGTGTGTGTGTGTGTGTGTGTGTGTGTGTGTGTGTGTGTGTGTGTTGTGTTGTGTGTGTGTGTGTTGTGTGTGTGTTGTGTATGTGTGTGTGTGTGCTTATGTTTAGTGACTTGTGTGTGTGTGTGTGTGTGTGTTTATGTTTAGCGACTTGTGTGTGTGTGTGTGTTTATGTTTAGCGACTTGTGTGTGTGTGTGTGTTTATGTTTAGCGACTTGTGTGTGTGTGTGTGTGTGTGTGTGTGTGTGTTGTGTGTGTGTGTGTGTGTGTGTGTGTGTGTTTATGTTTAGCAACTTGTGTGTGTGTGTGTGTGTTTACGTTTAGCGACTTGTGTGTTGTGTGTGTTGTGTGTGTGTTTGTTTTTTTGTTTTGTTTTGTTTAATGTCTATTCACTACATGGTGATTTAGACACACCCGCATTCATACCAAATATATAACTAATTACAGTAAAGGTCTTACAGGTGAAGAATATATGACTTCAGCAACTGACATTATGAATTGCTGAGAGTCATATAAAACTTCTTGACTAGTGGCATATTTCTTATGAATATCTAAACCTCTCCTTTTATACATGTCAAGAAGAATTGGGCAATCAAACAGCAAATGGTGGACTGAAAGTGGAATAGAACAACAACATGTTACATTTTTTTAAATATTTAGTATGCCATGCATTTAATCTCAGTTTATGTATTAGAATTTCTAATTTCCGTGGGCAAGGAAACTGCTGATAATGCTTTTCAATAATCTTTGAATGTATGCATTTCATTAACTTAGAATGAATTTCACAAGACGACAATGCAAGATTAGAAGCAAACACTTCAGTTCTGTATTCAGAGACACCTTGTTTTGCCAAAGAATCAACCAGCTCATTCGAATAAATTCCACAATTGTGTGTATGTGTGTGGTTCAGATTCAGATTCAGAATATTTAATTGCCGTTTAAGTCATGTAGACTTATTTGACACAACAAAACAAACACCAGTCATTATTATCTATCTGGCTCAAAATGATGTACACTAAAAGCATGTTGCATTTAACTTCTCTTTATCCCTTTTCTCAAAACACATACTTGATTATACCTGATTGATAGATGTCAACTGTGGTTGTGTCGCTTAATTTATATATACAGTTTTTGTGTTCGTTGTCTCTGGTCTTCAGTTTTATTAACATTATTATTAACATTTTCATGTGTGTGTGTGTGTGTGTGTGTGTGTGTGTGTGCGTGCGTGCGTGCGCGCGCGCGCGCGCGCGCGCGTGTGTATGTGTGTGTGTGTGTGTGTGTGTGTGGTGTGTGTGTGTGTGTGTGTGTGTGTGTGTGTGTTACTCTTTGATTAGCAACTTTTAGTTTTGTTTGTTGTTTGTATGTTTAGTTGTTATTTTTTTTATTGGTTTTTGTGTGTTGCTTTCAAAGCTGTTTGTTTTTATTTAGATTGCAACAGTGTCTGCCCCAGCAAGACCCTTGAGGTCGGCAGGGCTAAACACCAAAATGAATGCAAAAACAAACAAAACTTGTCATGCAACACACGATAACACCACCACCCCTCCCTCCTCTCTCTCTCTCTCCTCTCTCTCTCTTGCTCCCACCCCCCCCCCCCCCCCCCCCACCCCACCCTCACCACACCCCTCCCTCAGTCTAACACTTGTCCTGTTTACCAGAAATATCCTGTTCTGGGAATACAGACAAGTATACCCGCAAGTTCCCCCGTGGGACTCCCGGGGTATGCTTACAAGTGAGCATTGCAAGAATAGGATCCCTGCTCTCCAACCAGGCATGTCGTAAGAGGCGACTAAGGTGGAACCCTTCCTCCAGGTTGGGGGTTGGGCACAGGGCTAACAACCCTGTCCCGTAAAAAAAGAGCAGTTACAGAAACAGCAACAAAGAATACTTATACTTTTGCGTGCGAAGGACCTCCCGGGTCCAGTGAGACTCGTATGAATGCTGACAGCCAAAGCCGAGAGGAAGCTACCAGCAGGATAAGGGGAAGACCTGAACACCACCAAAACCAAGATCAGACTAGGACATTGGAACGTGAGGACGATGTATGAGACGGGCAAGCTGGCACAGGTAACATTAGAGATGAGAAGATTCAGCCTCCATGTCCTAGGAGTAAGCGAGAGTAGATGGACTGGATCTGGGAGAGTGAGAACCACCACCGGAGAAACCGTCCTCTACTCTGGGAGAGATGACGACCAGCACCACGAGGGAGTTGCCATCATCCTCAAAAAAGGCGTTGAGCGATGCCTTATGGAGTGGAAGCCCATCAACAGCAGACTAATGAGTGCGAGACTGAAGGGAAGACACATCAACATCACCATCATCCAGTGCTACGCACCAACCAACAACAGCAGCAATGAGAGCAAAGATGACTTTTACCACCAGCTGCAGACAGAGACAGAGAAAGCCCCACGCCATGACCTCATCGTCATCATGGGGGACCTAAATGCCAAGGTCGGAAGTGACAACACCGACTATGAGAGAGTCATGGGAAAACACGGGGTGGGGAACAGAAATGACAACGGGGAGAGACTTGTGGAGTTCTGCGCCATGAACAACTTAGTGATAGGAGGGACCCTATTCACGCACCGGGACATCCACAAGCTGACTTGGGCGTCGCCGAATGGGAGAGATATGAACCAGATTGACCATCTGATGATCAATGGTAAGTGGAGACGATCTCTCCTGGATGTGAGAACCAAGCGAAGTGCGGATGTCGGGAGCGATCATCACCTGGTGACAGCACACATCCAGATGAAACTAAAGAAGAACACAAGACCAACCACTCAAGCGCGATTTGATACCCAGCGATTGAGAGACACCAACGTAAAGTCTGCATTCGTCAACGATCTGAGGAACAGATTCCACATCCTGCAGAACATGACAGAACAGCATGACATAGATACGACATGGAAGCAGATCTGTAAACTGTACACTGAGAGCAGCAAGGACAACATCGGCCATCAAAAGAAGAAGACCAACAATGACTGGGTACAACAAGAGACCCTCAATGCCATCAAGAAAAGGAGAGAGACCAAGAAGAAACTTCTGCAAGTAAAGTCTCCACGGCTACGAGAGAGGCAGGAAGATTATACAGAGAGGCACACAGGAAAGTGAAGAGACTCGCACGCCGTGACAAGAGAGAAGCCATGGACCAGCTGGCAGCTGAGGCAGAAGAGGCGGCGGCCCAAGGAGAGCAAGGGAGAGTCTACAAAATCACCAAGAAAGTATGCAACAAATTTAAGAGGAGCGCTGGGGACCAATCAGGGACAGACAAGGGAAACTGTTGACAACAGAGAAAGAGCAAGAAGAAAGATGGGCTGAACACTTCCAGGAAGTTCTCAACCGACCACCACCTGACGAGACAGCCGACATCCCAGAAGCTACAAAAGACTTGGACATTGACGTCAACCCCCCAACAAAGGAAGAGATAGTGGCTGCCATCAAGACCCTCAAGAATGGCAAGTCACCAGGCCAGGACAACCTTGGTGCCGAACTGTTCAAGGCAGATTCTGAACTAGCAGCTGACATA
>CM054141.1:63410633-63418133 GCA_028751875.1 Rapana venosa
TGTGTGTTGTGTGTGTGTGTGTGTGTGTGTGTGTGTGTGTGTGTGTAAGAGAGAGAGAGAGAGAGAGAGAGAGAGAGAGAGAAGAGAGAGAGAGAGAGAGAGAGAGATGGAGAGATGAGAGAGAGAGAGAGCGAGAGAGAGAGAGGAGAGAGGAGAGAGAACGAACGAATGAATGAATGAATGAACGAATTTATTTGACAAAAGCTACAAGCCCATCAGTCAAAGGGGGTAATTGTAAGTAACATATTAACATAGGAATGAATATGAAAAGGACATGAGTAATAATCCAAAGTCCAGATAAATGCCAACCAATATTTTCAGTTATTACGTATAGGATCCGTTTCATTCATAGTCTGCTTACGTTTATCTAGAGCCTGCGTTATATATATATTGCTAAGATTTAAGCTCGGAATATTATTTGAAGATAACACCTTTTGTACAAGATTGGTGGACCTGTTGGTTGGGTTTGTCAAAAAAGCAATTTTTTGGCGAATGTCATGATAAGTTCTACAAGCAAACAAAAAATGAAATTCGTCTTCTTCTTCTTCTCCACATGCTGGACAAGAGTTGTTGTCTGTCTCTGCTGTAATATACCATTGTTTGCAGTTCAAAAGACCACACAATCTTAGCCTAAATTTTAGTAAATTACTTCGAAGCCTTTTATTAGTTAACGATATCAGATACTGTTCTGGACCAAACGCATCTTTAAAGGAGCTATACCAAGTGTATTTTTCACTAGACATTAACTGTTCATGCCAGTTTTGATGAAAACATGAAATAAGTCTATCTTTCAATTCTCTAACAAACTGTTCTTCATAACCCACTCCCTGGCATAGCCAAACAATACCAAATCCATTTATCGTCAAAAGATCTTTTACTTTAGTCGCCCAGTTTACTTTACCATTATTATGTTGCATAAGCAGCATCTCGTATGCTTGTCTGTGTTTGTAAGAGAGAGAGAGAGAGAGAGAGAGAGAGAGAGAGAGAGAGAGAGAGAGAGAGAGAGAGAGAGAGAGAGTGTGCGTGTGTGTGCGTGTGTGTGTGTGTCTGTGTGTGCGTGTGTATGTCATGCTTGAGTGGGTACATGTGCGCTCACACACATGTGTGTCTGTGTGTGTGTATGATGTGAGCATGCGTGCCTCTGTGTGTGTGTGTGTGTGTGTGTGTGTGAGAGAGAGAGAGAGAGAGAGAGAGAGAGAGAGAGAGAGAGAGAGAGAGAGAGAGAGAGAGAGAGAGAGAGAGAGAGAGAGAACTGTTTACGGTATTACAGTAGGGGGTGGGCTGGTTCTGCCATACCAAAAACCTGCCCATAATGTAACCCCCCCCCCCCCCCCCCCCCCCCCCTCCCCCCCCCCCAATAGTTTTGTGTGGTTAAACAACTTTCTGTAGACTCATTTTCCTTCCTGCATGGCTGTCCTGTTTGTCTGCCCATTTCCCCTCTGTGTGCGTGTATGTGTGTGTGTGTGTGTGTGTGTGTGTGTGTGTGTGGTGGTGGGTGTGTGTGCGACGCGCGCGCGCGCATGCATGTGCATGTGTGCGTATGTGCATGCGTACGTGGGTGTGTATGTGCGTGTGTCTTATGTCGGGGTTGTGTTTGTGCGCGTACTGTACTATTGGTCGATGTCCGTGGTGTGTTGATGGAAGTAGAAGTAGTCGTAGCGATGGGTGGTGGTGTGATGATGATGATGATGATGATGATGATGATGATGACGACGACGACGACGACAACAACGACGATGATGGTGTGTGTGTGTGTGTGTGTGTGTGTGTGTGTGTGTGTGTGCGCGCCGCGCGCGCGCGCTCGCGCGCGGTGCGCGTGCAGGTGCACGAATGCTTATGTGCAAAGACATGCATACACCCGTGTTTGCATGTGTGTGTGTGTGTGTGTGTGCTGACCCTCCATTTCCTCAATATCTCTCCCTCATCTCCCACACTCCACCACACTCTCTCAAACTCTCACGCATGCCCCACCCCCCTTCCCCCCCCCACCCCCCTTCCCTCCCTCGCCTACCCACCCACTGTCCCGAAAGCTGCCTCCAACAGGATGTTTGAGCCAGATCCACGGTAGCGCACGGGTTGACACATGTCAGGTCGACGGGAGACAATATCTGAAGAGCTTTAGCTCGTGACTTAATGAAGCAGTTGATGCTGGACAATATCACTGGATCTCTTCTTGTGTTCTGAATCATATGCGGTCTGGCTCTGATGGTCTGCTCAATCGGTGACATCAGCGCTGACGTCAGAGGTCTGCAAAGTGGCAGAAAGCGTCAGTATGCAGTTAAGTGGCGTGGTGGTGACGTAATTGACTGTCGGGCTATACACATTGGAGCTCTTGTTCTATCTAAATCACCCTCTTGAGGGTTGCAGGTCTTGCTCTCTTGTCTTGGTCGCCATGGTTTCTTGAGAAGCCAGTTACGTGTCTTGCACTTATGAATGTCATATTCAAGATCATATTGACCAACTGTAACTTAGTTATTGCTTTCATACTAATTCCACCAGACTAAGTATCAAACAAGTAACACACATGCAAGAGCAGGGGGAAGGGGGATCTTTTTAAAAAGTCACCGGTTATGCTCACATAGGAAGAAACAGTTAACATCTAGACGTTCAGTTATGCTGTCAGAGCGTGTACATTGACCTAATTGAATTGATAGTTTAGGGGTCAGGACAGCCTTGTGGTCAGCACGCGCTTTGACTGTCTGGGATGAAGCCAACAGCAAGACACTTTAAAAAGAAATTCTTTTATATCGAGGATAATGGAATAAGCACTTATGTGCTTTCTTACATCCAGTCCCCGTGTGTATGCGGTTTTGTAAATTCTGTCATCTGTTCCCACAATGGCCTACTCTTCCGAAAAGTTGAACAGAATTTAACGTGTGCGCAAGGTGTTCTGCGTGCGTTCGCACACGGGACCTTGATTTATAGTCTCATCCGAAGGACTTTGGGGAGAGTGGAGTCTGCAATGATGTTAACTCCAGGGGAAAATATCCCCTTAAAACGGGAATCGAACCCGGGTTGTCAGATTGCGAGCGCAATGTTTTAACCACTAGGATATCCCGTCCCGTCCCGTCACTCATTCAAAGAGACCCCCCACCCCCTCTCCCAGGAGTTAAGAGTAATTGGGTTTTTTCTGACTCCAGCCAGCCCCTGCCCAGAGTGAGTGTGCTGTGGGCTCATTGGGAAGACAGGGACCACACTGTCCAGCTTCATCCACTTTACGGATGCGATTTTGAGTGTTGCTCAAATTAACTGACCAACACTGCAGGTGCCTGTATCTCCCAGGCCCGGTTGACACCCGGACACATTATGATAGGAAGCGTAGAGTAGAATCCTGTCAAGAAGTCTCAAAGCAGATGCACTTCCATAACAGTATCATCACATCATCCTCATCCTCATTGATCATCGTGCAAAAGAAAAGGAAATTGTCTCTGATGGCCCTGGATGCTCTGATTTCATGATGATCTCAGTTGTGATTCCCACACACCTATGTGCCTGTGGTGAGTTTGTGTCAGAGGCTTCAGGGTTGGAGGATCACGAGAGAACGTCGTTGGAAGGATCTTGTGATGTCGCCACACCTGCTGGGGGTTTCATTCAGTCCGGCACTGTGACTGAGCTATTTCTGTCGTCAGAGGGGGCTTAGTATGTGTTTTTCTGCGCATGTTCGCTCAGAACAGGCACCACTGAACACCCCTTAAGTGACCCAACAGCAGTGCAGGGCCCCTCTGGCTGGTGGCCCCACGGCAGCCTGACATTGACAGGCTCCCTTTGAATTTCTGATCCTGAGGATACAACATAGCAAATCTGGATGTAACTGGGCCGGAGATGTTAAAACGAGCAGCGTAGGAACAACAGAATAGGAATGATGATGATGATGATGATGATGATGATGATGATGATGAAGAAGAAGGAGAAGAAGAAGAAGAAGAAGAAGAAGATGAAGAAGAAGAAGAAGAAGAAGAAGAAGATGATGATGATGATGATGATGATGATGATGATAGTAATAGTATCAATACTGATGGTAGTACTACTCACAGTACTCAAATCCAGCATAATTCAGTTGAGGGTTCAGGGTCCAGTGCTAAAATTAGCACCTAGTTCTTTTACGAAGTGCAAGTGCGGTCAGTTCCTGCTATAATTAGCACCAGCTGGGATGGAATGGAATGTGGGGCAGCTGAGAGTGAACTACTACTCCTACTACTACTCCTCCTACTACTACTTCTACTCCTCCTCCTCCTCCTCCTACTACTTCTGCTCCTCCTCCTCCTCCTCCTACTACTACTCTTGCAGCAGCAGAAACAACTACTACTACTACTGCAACAACAACTACTACTACTACTACTTCTACTGCAACAATAACTACTACTACTACTGCAGCAATAAAAACAACTACTAATACAACTATTAACACTACTTCTACTACTACTACTGCTGCTGCCGCTGCTGCTGCTGCCGCTGCTGCTGCTGCTGCTGCTGCTGCTGCGAAGTATGATATATTTAGTACACCTAATCACATGCAGACAAAAACTCTAGGGTTATACATCATATTAGTCCAGTTTGTGTTTATTTTGTGAGACAAGGACAAACAGAAGTTGTAGCGACTTAGAGAAAAAAAAACACCCAGACATTTGAAAAATAAGCAACAACAGGTTTACACACTTGTTTACTTCCACTGCCACGTTGTTTGCTTGAAAAAAAAAGTGTATGTGAAAGTCACAATCACTAAGTGTAATACTGAAACACAAAAAGAAATGAATGAACTCTGCCTGTGATTGATCATGAGAGTATTCCGATAGAGTTCAACTGCTATGAAGTGGGCAGCCTGCTGTTTCAACATCAGGTTCCCATCATGAACAAAGAGATGGGCCATTCCCAGTCTTCTCTCTTCTCTTCTCTTCTCTTCTCTTCTTTTCTCTTCTCTTCTAGGCGTTCCTTTAAAAGCTGGGATGCATAGTGCCTGGTCTTCTCCTGGCCTCAGCGACACTTTCCGATTTCAGTATGTTCTTTCGAGCCAGAAGGCCCATAGAGCTGGAGCTTATCCCGGTTTCTGTAGCGTTAAGCGAACTGAAGGTTTTTCACCACCCCTGTGACAGGACGCTAGTCTGTCGCCAGATACTTCCCCAGCAGAGCTGGTACCCACTTGTACACCTGGGTGGAGTGAGGAAAATAGGAGTAAAGTGTCTTTCCCAAGGGCACAACACCGAGCCGAGCGGGGATCGAACCCGCGACCTCTGGATCACGAGTTGACCGCCTAAACCACTCGACCACGGTGCCTCCATTTCCGATTTCAGGTCAGCTCATTATTTTACAGGATGCCTGCTGCCGAACACTGACATCAATGATGGGATCTTTAAGGTGCATAGCTGATCTTCCGCATGTCTTTAATTTGACGTGAGAGATAGTAACAAATCTCAACCCTTACTTCACCAAACATCGCTATAAAGATTCAAACCCACGGCAAAACACCCACAGGACAATCTGAGTCACCAGTATAACGGAAATTAGACCCAGTGTTAGACAGAGAAAGATGGTGAACCCTGGTGGTGTTACGTGGAGCCGGAGCTCCTACCCTTGACAGGGGCGATGGAGAAAGGTAGCTGGTGATTAAAGACACACGATTATGAAAACAGTGAGTGTGATAGAACACAGCTAGAAATCACGTCAACGCCTTGAGAGAAGAACAGAGATGTGACAATGAAAAACGAAACAGAATTTATTCTGAAATGTTCTGCTGCTGTCTGTATTCTGAGCGGAGTACTCAGACAGTCGCCTTCCCTGTAGATGCGGGGGACAGAGCCTTGCAGTGGATCCAGTTCAAAAACTCCCTTCTGAATTTGGTCCCAGACAAACAGTAGAGGAGAAAGTTGACGGCATTGTTTGTGTACAGCATCATGAATGTGATGAGCAGAAGGAAGTCAGTGGTGGCGGTGACTGCCGGGTATCGGTTAGTCGTTGCGTGCGTGTAGTGAAACCAGATCTGCACTGCATGCAAGGGCAAAGTGAGTATCACAAACGTGCAGGACAACACCAGAACCATCACTGTGGTACTGGAAGCAGTTTTCCTCCGAGTTTCATTGCTGCGAAGAGCACTGTCACTGTTTGTAGAAGTAGAGGTGAGGGAAGAGAGTGAGGAAGCCCGGAACAAAGTCATGGACAAAATAATGTCACATACCAGCAGGCAGACATAGGGGACCAGGGAAGACATGCACAAACCCAGCCAGTTGTAAACGGCCCTGAAAAAGTATTCGTAGAAGCCTGGCTCCACAACACACCTGTTGTCCAGAGATATCCTCCACCCAAGCAGAAAATGAAACTGAAAGATACAAGCTGAGAGAACAAGAGCACTGGCCACAATCCATGTTTTTCGCACAGTGCACATCACTCTCATCCTGTGTGGCCACAGAACGGCCATTGTCCTCTGCACTGTGATGCAAGTCACCAGCCAGGCAGACGAGGTGTTGGAGGAATAGGTCAGCCACATATGAACCCTGCAGCTCACAATATGCACCACCCTCAAATCTACACCCGATATTTCGAAAATCCACCAGTGTAACATTCCGGTGTAGAGAGCTACCATGTCCACCACTGCCAGGACGCTGATGAAGACGTACTGTGCAGAGTAGTGGTCCTTGGTGCGACGCATAACAAAGATGGTGGCCACGTTGCCTAGAGTGCCCAGCACAATGGCCCAGGGAGGCCAGGCAATGCCCATGATGAGTGCTGCAGAGGTTTCATGAGCAAACGCTGTGCTGGTGTTCATGGATTCCAAATCACCCGACGTGGTGTTCATTTTGCTCTGTCTGACAACCTCTGTGGGCTGGCCGACTGTTAAAAAGACAAAACAGAACGGTTCCAAAACAGAAAAATGAGAAGGATTCCCAGCACACATAAACATAATCCTCGACTTACATAATAGTGGTTACATCAGGATATAAATAAATATAATCATTTTTAAAGACTTGTATTTTACAAGACTTTCTACCAGACCTTAAAAAATGCTTACTACTCTGTTAAAAATTGTAAACGATCTACTTATATCCCTGGATGATACTGATGTTACCCTTCTCTCTCCCCCCCTCCTCCCCCCCCCCCTCTCTCTCTCTCTCTCTCTCTCTCTCTCTCTTAGATCTCTCTGAAGCCTTTGACTCCATTGACTATGATGTTTGCTCTGTCATCTTCAAAACTGCTAGGGCATCTCTGGCTCTGCTTTGTTTGGTTTTCAGGCTTGCCTTTCTGATCACACATAGACAGTTTCCATTAAATGGTTTGTATTCCACACTTTCAGTCCTAATATATGGTGTTCCCCAAGGTTCTGACCTGGGTCCCATTCTTTTTGTGCTCTATATCCAGCCTCTTTCAGTCATTGTTCTTCAGTATTCTGTGTCTCATTATAATTTTTATGATGCTAATCAGCTGTACATGTCAGGTCCTATCTTTCAGGTAAACACCACTACTAAAGCCTGCATCTCTGATGTCAAAGACTGGAAGACTGGAAACAAGCTA
>CM054141.1:63423133-63425633 GCA_028751875.1 Rapana venosa
TGTGGAAACAAGAGCAGAGGAAGACAACGCACAAAATTCACAGACAGTTTAAACAAATTCTCAACGAATAAAGAGGGCACCAACAATGAGCTCATGAGAGGGACCGATAACAGGGAAGAATGGAGAGCCATGATCGTCGATGTCTGCAGGACCAGACCGGACACTTGAAGAAGAAGAAGAATGGGTATTGAGTTTATTTCATTTTCATGACATATAATTTGAACGAGTATAATAAATAAAAAAGAGTGTTGATGGTGATCATGTACTGTTTTGAGAATTATATATTTGATATTATCTCTGATACACACACACTCTCTCTCTCTCTCACCTTTTATCATTTTGCTTATAGTTATAGTGTATCCTGATGAAGGATTCATACTTTATATTTTCAATACTTTATTGGGCTTGTCGGCTGCACTTAAGTTTTAATGAATACCCTATATCAATATCTTATTGTTATATGTAACAAGTATGTGCACCATTTGACAATGTGTAGATGTTTATTTTTATGACTTATTAAGTTAGGTTGTTGTTATTTTTCTTGGTTTTGTTGTTGTTCTTATTGTTGTTGTTTGTTTGTTTTTTCTCTTTTTGTTTTCTTCTTTTTGTTGGTTTGTTTTTTCTTTATCTTTTGTTTGTTTGTTTGTTTTCGTTGGGGGGGGGGGGGGGTGGGGGGGGGGGGGGTAGGGTTTTCTTTATTTGTTTGATTTTCTTTGGGTTTTTTTTTGGGGGGGGGGGGGGCTGTTTTGAAAAGGATTATTTCCCCTTGTTTCTTGTTTCTACTGTGTGAGAATAAAGTATTGGGTTATTATTGAGATGTATCTCTACGGGCGGGGACTGGATGTAAATAAAGCACATGAGTGCTTATTAATTATCCTCGAAATAAAAGAATTTGTCATTTGTCATTGCATTTCTTTCATTTCAAACAAAATCATAATATGGCAACAAATCTTTCTCTTTTCAAGCCCCCTTTTGTTGAAATTCTCTCCCATACTCTAGGAGGCACAACACAACTGTTCAATCTTTCAAGTCCAACTTAAAAGCACATCTCTTTCAGTCTTATTAATTCAATGTATAAGCAACTTTGTTCATGCCTGCATGGAGGCTGGTAAACAATAAAGGGTAGCTTGTGAGGAGAATAGGTCAGGGTGGAGGGTGTGTGTGTGTGTGTGTGTGTGTGTGTGTGTGTTGCTGTTTATATGTGTTAGTCTTTTTGTTCATTAATTGAATAATTCTGTCAGCATAATGTTTTTTTTATAGTGTTTACAGCTTTCATAAGACAGATAATTTGCACAAAATATCCTTACTTACTGCATGTATTGCCTACCAAGCATGCAAGCTGTGACCTGGAAAAGGATGGGCTCCACCAGGCGCGACTTGCCCAGAGCACACTGTCTGAAAACTTCAGAGTAGTTCCCCGTCAGCTCCTCAGGAAGTTAGGAAGGACTGTGATTGCCTTGCATCGAAGTGGCCCCAAAACACTTGTTACGTGATTCTGAACTCTTTTGATCTAAAAGCACTCAAGTGGACATAGACAGCTGACTGACATGCCAAGAAATGCCCATTTGCAAAGACTGGCAGATTCCAGAGATTTCCGAAATTCTCCAAAATATGACGGAAACTTCAGGAAGTCTCTAAAATTTAGTAGCACATTTTAAAAACTTCATTAGCAAACGAAAATATTCAAACTAAAGGTAATGACATCATTTCCTAACTTGACAAGTAGCACCATTAATGCATACATCATTAAGTAAAGAACGCCCTACGTAAAAGCAGTCATACAAAACAGGTTTTTTTTTATGAACATAGCAACCTTTGTGCTATGAAATCTGAAACTGTCAGTGACAACACACTACTTGAAACTCAGTGCAGAGCCCTGAAGACGCTTCAAGAAGTAAAGGGAGGCGTTTAGTGAAGACAGCACGAACTAAGTGAGTAAGACATCATGTGGAAGGCCTGAGAGAAGTCCATGATCAGAACATCAGCCATGTCTTCTCTGTGTTGACAAAATCCAGCTGAGGGTTTTTTCAGGATAGTGGAAAGAGTGCCTGTTTTGAGGCAGAGGTGTCGTCCTTAAACAACAGTGGTCTTTGAGGAGGTGGCATAGGAGGTCATTACTGCACAGCAGAAACAGGTTAGGCCTGGGACAGATCTTTGCTTTGAGGCACTCCTGATTCTACTGGAACAGAACTTGACGCTTAATGTGTTGTCAGTAGCTGCTTCTTAGATTTGTCGTTGGTACGTATTAATTTTTTCTGTGACAACATGTCAGCTCTGTTGTGTGACTCTCGCGGTCGACTGGATTAATATAAACAGGAATGGTATGAACAAATCTTTAACGGGCAGTGTCCTGGTAGACTGCAGGCATATCTGTGTCTTCTGTAAATCAGTGGAGAAAATCTGATGCCGGAATGGTCAGGGTATGGAGCAGTGTTTGGGGCAACACACCGTACCGGGTCTCTGTGCTTGCTTTATATTGATCATCACATTTCTTTGTACG
>CM054141.1:63432029-63449529 GCA_028751875.1 Rapana venosa
TCCCCCCCTGATGTTTTTTTGGTATTTTTACGAATTTTTTTTAAACCCAAATGCAAAACTAGGAATTTACTGATAAAAATACCATTTTGACAACCGCTTCGCTGGAATGGTTCATTGGAAAGGCAATTGCTGAGACACATGGTTCCAGTGCCGTTGCAGAAGTTGCCAGAACGTTGCAGAAGTTGCCAGAACGTTGACTGCCTCAGACTGCCTTGGGGACTCCCACTTCCGGTTTTTCTTCAGGGTTAGTTAACTAAGCCTTTCCTATGAGTGGGTATGGCTGCAATACATCGGAGGTTTGAAATCAGATTTGTCCTTCTCCTAGACGGACTGTCTTTCCAGACTATTGAGTTCCATCTACCCACATGCCACAGGCAGTAGCCTATTGGCTTGTGTGGTTACCAGTAGCAGAGGAAACCTCTGACCTGATGTATGTATTATACAGTTTTCAGAACTGTGCCTGTACAGTTTTCGGAACTGGTGTGTTGGTAAGGTTGTCAGAACTTGTCAGCAAAGTTGTGAGAATTGGTGGTTTCATAACAGCCACCGACATAAATAGGGATTTGGGATGTCTTTTACACAAAGACATAAACACTGATTATCTGTATGGTGTTACGTAGGTACGACCAACACAGCAGCCAACGGGATTCCAGGGAATGCCTCCCATTCAGATGCGACAGAGGGCCCCCACCCAGACGGCGGCAGCGCGGGCAGCTATGAACGCCCGCCCCATTACCCGACAAGCAACAGTGCCCCCCAGCGCTGGCAACCAAGCAGGACCTCGACAAATGGCCCCTGGAGTCAGCCGTCCTCCTACAGCCGTTCAAACAGGAGCCGCCCAGGTAAGCAGACTGCTCCAGCCCCTGTCTGCTTTTACTTAACTGCCCCATTAAAAGAAAAGGCAGATATATTAAAACATCTAAAAACATTAAATTAATGGAACAACACTTTTGTTGTTGACCCAAAAGTAGTGAGAACATTGTTGTATTAGACACCAACTTAGAAAATCTGGTAATCTAAGAATGGTGGACTGGGCACAGGGGCAGATGACAGCAGTGCAGCTTTAAACATAAATTATCCTTGTATTTTGAGGATAATGGAATAAGCAGTCGTGTGCTTTTTTACATCCAGTCCCTTTGTGTATGCTGTTTTGTAAATTTTGTCATCGGTTCCCACCAGCACACAATGGCCTATTCTTCTGAATAGGAGGTTTTAGGTTTTAATGTCACTTAATACTACTTGGCCTACAACAAATGAGTGCTTGATGCTTATCACTACTTGGCCTACAACAAATGATTTGAGTTAATGGTTAAAGCACAGATGTACTATAGGAATCAGTCAATCTGAGTAAACAATTATGATATTGTGAAATTCAACTTTTCATCAAAACTGATTGCTAATGTTCTTTTATTTTCAATATTGCCTTCATTTGGCAGTGCCAAGAAAGTGTTCAATTAAGCATACATCACAATCTGATAGAATCAAATAAGCATGCATGTAATAAAAGATTAGCTCTTTGAGCACAGTTCACATTCTAAAGACTGTCTTTGTGGTGTTTTTCAGAACCGGTACACCAAGTTCACTTCCAACATGCGCACAGCACCTACAGCGTTGCAGCAAGTGGGGATGCAGCAGCCTCCACCTCAGAGTGTGGTCATTCCAGGCCAAGAACCGTTGACAGCCTCCATGTTGGCGGCTGCACCACCCCAGGAGCAGAAGCAGGTGAGTAGAGGAGTCACTTCGTCAAGCAGGGCTCTGAATTTTGAATGTTTTCAGATATCTGCAAAACTTGAAACTTAGAAACCAGGAGAAATTTATGTGAAAAAAATGTAGTTGTGGCACAAAGTTCACCAGAAGAAGGGAAAATAGGGAATATGGCATGCATTTCTTCTTCTTCTTCTTCTTCTTCTTCTTCTTCTTCTTCTTCTTCTTCTTCTTCTTCTTCTTCTTCTTACTATCATTCTTATTATTAGCTGAGCAGTTTGTTTCCCCATGTTGATCATACCTACCATCATACTATACCTTACCATGACAAAGTTAAGGCATTCCCTGCTTCTTTCAGAGCTGGCTAGAGGCCTTTGCTTTTTGGCCAATCTATGAACATCATTTCTTGACATGCGATCGTTTACCCACAAAAATTTGTCATCCGTAATTATTGCACGCAATGGCCTACTCTTGTCAAAGGCAAAACAGGTTTTAACTCATGCACAAGATGTTCAGCGTGCATTTTTCTACAAAGGAACTTGGTTTATAGTCTTGTCAGAAGGACTTTTAAGGAAGTGGAGTTGGTAATGATTTTCTTCTTATCTTGTGTCAAGAAAGAATGAGGTAAGTATAACTATTTAGCATTAGTAGTAACAAGAACAGATGGGAGGGGAGAAAGAGAGGATGTGTTGATTTTTGCAGGGAGAAAATCACCTCGACTATACCGGGCACGAGATTCATCTGCTGTTATGGAGTACACTATAAGCTGTTAGATTGTTGTTGCTCTAAGTGGATTTGTGTACAATATGTTGTTTCTTTTCTGAATAAACATTTGTTGAAACTATCTGCTGTTAAGGGGGATTTCCTCCATCAGAACAAAAATTAATTTCAATAAAGCAGAAAGCCCATCACATTCAGTTGTTGAAAAATGTACATATATTCTGACATCACTTTTGGGATCATGTATACATTTTGTCAAGGACGATGCAAATGAAGTAGAGAAAATAGTCACCCTATCAAGTTTTAAACAATCAGATATCACTTCACTTAGAGCTCAAGGAATAGGTGTGTGTGTGTGTGTGTGTGTGTGTGTGTGTGTGTGTGTGTGTGTGTGTGTGTGTGTGTGGTTTGGGGGGAGGAAGGTATATAAGTGTGAGTGTTTTGTGTGACTGAGAGATTTTTACATGAGAATTTTTGTCCATATAAACAACTTGTTTAATGCGTTTTCTTCTTATCCTGTGTCAAGAAAGCAGGAGCGTAAGTAAAACTATTTAGCATTAGTGGTAACAAGAACAAATGAAAGGGGAGAAAGAAAGGATGTGCTTATTAGTTTCTGCGGTATGAAAAAAATGTGACGGATTTAAAAACTAGAAAAAGGAGAACAATTAAATTGACAATTACCTGTCACATATTTGACTAATGCAGATCAGTAAGATGGTTTTCAACTTGATTTGCACTTCAGTGACTGTCACAAGTGCTGTCAGGGTTTTCTTCTTTTATCCTGATTTTTGTTGTTGTTGTGTTGAAAATTTCCTTTTTCTCTTTAAATAAACAAAGTCGAATGACTGCTAAAAGATGCTTTGCGGGTTGAACCACCATGGAGGTGCCCGTTTTAGGGAATTTTACCCTGGGATTCATATTAGCACCGATTCCACTCCACCAAAAGTCCATCAGATAAGACTTCAAACCATGGCCCTGCGAACTCCTGCAAAACATTGTGCACACACTAACAATCGCTCCGTCTTTCAGAAGAATAGGCCATTTCGTGCTGATCCAAATGGATGACAAAGTTAAGAAATAACGTATGCACATTTAGACACCATCCCCAGTCGGAATGTGGCTAACTTCATGGTGGGGGAAAAACGATTGCATACACAAAAACCCACCATTGATAAAGCCTGAAGCTGTAGCCAAGAAGCAGAAGGGGCAAAAAGAAACGGTCCTTTTGCAGTTCTTTCGAGCCAGAAGGCCCATAGAGCCGGAGCTTATCCCGGTTTTTGTAGCGTTAATCGAACTGATGGTTTTTCACCACCCCTGTGACAGGACGCTAGTCTGTCGCCAGATACTTCCCCAGCAGAGCTGGTACCCACTTTTACACCTAGGTGGAGTGAGGAAAATAGGAGTAAAGTGTCTTTCCCAAGGACACAACACCGAGCCGAGCGGGGATCGAACCCGCGACCTCTGGATCACGAGTTGACCGCCTAAACCACTCGACCACGGTGCCTCCCTTTTGCAGGCTTCGTTTTATTTTCCCACTTACAGTCATAGCCATCTCAGCTGTGGGAACCACGGCTGCCTTCTGATCCTTTTCAACCACCAAAATCCTGCATCTGAAGAACAGATTCCCTAGTATACATTGTGACATTTGTTGACAGATGCTGGGTGAACGCCTGTTCCCATTGATCCAAAGGATGTACCCAGATTTGGCGGGCAAGATAACCGGCATGCTGCTGGAGATCGACAACTCTGAACTGCTGCACATGCTGGAGTCACACGAGTCACTGAAGGCGAAGGTGGAGGAGGCCGCGGCTGTGCTGCAGGCTCACCAGGCCAAAGAGGCTGCTGCTGCCGCCTCCAAGGACAAGTAGACAGCCATGGTCAGCTGCAAAATGGCCCAGGCACAGCTGCTGGGACAACAGGCACCACGGCTGTGTGTGACCTGTCTGCTTCTCTCATCATCAATTGCCATTTTGTTACCTATCCACTATTATCTGTTAGGGCTTTTTTGATTTGCCCTTCTTTGGGGAAGGTTTTAATCATTATCTCCCAGTTATCATGATTAGGATTTTGCCCAAGGTGTTCTCTTGATTTTCTTTTTTTCTTTTATAAATGTAACTTTTGTTCTCTTTTTTTCCTCCTTTTTTTTCAGTGTACCATACCTTTTCTCTTTTCTTCCATAAATGTAACGACTAGTTTTTCTTTTTTTGTGTGTTGTTTTTTCTTTTCTTTTTTTTTTTGGGGGGGGGGGGGGGGTGGTTGTTTTTGCACCAATTCAACTTAAGTCTTTTATTGTGGAAGTAGTCTTCTTTGATTTTTCTTTGATTTTTCCGCACTGGTAGAGTGTACGGACGTTCCATGTACCAATGGTGATTTGTTCTCTAGGGAGCTTAAGTAATGTTTTAACTCCAGTAGCTGACTTGTCACTTCCACCCTGGTGTTGATCAATGGAAAGCGCGGTCGTTGGTAACCCGGGCCTCGACCGATCCGGTATCATTTCGGCTTTGCCTCATCAGCCACGCCAGCAAGATCATGCTCAAAGTTATTTTGAATCGACTCAAGAAGGAGGCAGAAGAACACCTTGCAGAGGAACAAGCTGGATTCAGGGCAGGCAGGAGCACAATCGAACAGATTTTTAACTGCCACATCATGATGGAAAAACATCTTCAACATCAGAGAGACCTGTTCCACAACTTCATCGACTTCAAGAAGGCTTTTGACAGAGTATGGCACGAAGGCCTGTGGCAGTCCCAGAATGTTTGGCATTGAAGAAGGACTAGTGCAAACCATTCAAGCACTATACAACACACTGCAAGCAGTGCAGTCCTTCTGAACAATCAGGTCGGAGACTACTTCAAAACCACAGTTGGGGTCCGACAAGGATGCCTGTTATCTCCAGTCCTGTTCAATCTGTTCTTGGAAAATATCATAGAGAGAGACCCTCCATGACTTCCACCCTACCATCTCCATTGGCGGCAGACCCCTCAACAACTTACGGTTTGCCGATGACATTGACCTCATGGGCGGAAGTAACACAGAGCTGCAAGATCTTACGACCAGACTTGAGAACAGAGCTGGAGCATATGGGATGGAGGTGAGCTCGGAGAAAAGTAAAGTACTTGTGAACAGCACGAGCAATGCCACCGCTAAAATTTACATGAACGGCCAACAACTGGAGGAGGTAGACGCTTTTAAATACCTCGGCGCTACACTCACAAAGGACGGGCGATCGACGACAGAAATCAAAGTCAGAATAGCCATGGCAACATCTTCCATGACAAAACTCACCTTACTTTACTTTTACTTTTGTCTTCCGCTTATAGTCGGAGGTGTCACGGGAGATATAGCTGTCTGTCGGCAGCGAGGCGTGTAGCCTGGAGGAGGGACATGCCGTGGGCTTTTAGGGTGTCGGCCACGGAATCACTCCATCTTCTTCTTGGTCGTCCTTTGGCTTTCTATCCTGAGTGCCGGGTGTTGTAGGCCCGAAGAGCTGGCTGGTTGTGAGGCATCCGTGTCAGGTGTCCGAACCACTTGATCCTCTGCTGGTCGATGTGTTGTAGGACTGGTGTTGCACCTACCATGTCTCTGATGACTTCGTTTCTGATTTTGTCTCTTCGGTCTTGTTGACTGCTCTTCTTAGGCATTTCATTTCACACGTGACTAGTTTACGTCTGAGGGCCTTTGTGAGGGGCCATGTCTGACACTGGTACGTGAGCGTTGGCAGGAAGATGGTGTTAAATCAGTTTTGCCTTTGTGTCCATGGGGATGCTGGGATGTTTGAGGAAAGGGGCGAGCTGGTAACTGACCGCATTAGCCTTCTGACATCTTGTCTCAATTTCACGGTCTAATCTTCCGTTCTCTGCAAATACACTGCCCAGATATTTAAATTCGCTGACTTGATTTAACTGGGATCCATTGATATTGATGTCCAGAGTGTGTGGTCTCCTGCTGACTGTCATGGCCTCCTAAAGTCCAACCCCTCGTCCTCGTCGTGGGAGGTGGTAACAGCTATGCTGGCAAACGGGGCTCTGGTGAAGCTGCGACGGGCCTAGCAAGCCGGCAGTGGATTTCATAAACCGCTCAAGAAAGAAAAAGGACAAAACTCACCACCATATGGAAAAGTAAAGAGATCAGTTTCCTAATCAAAATAAAGCTCTACAAAGCCCTAATTCAGTCGATCCTGCTGTACGGAAGTGAAACCTGGACATTGACTGCTGAAACAGCAAAGCGAATCCAGTCATTCGAAACAAAATGCCATAGAAAACTACTGGGCATATCTTGGAGAGAACGAAAGACCAACGAATTTGTCAAGAGTCAAATAACATGGCTGGCAGGTCCACAGGAACCCCTTCTCACCATCATCAAGAAGAAAAAGCTGACATGGTTCGGCCACGTCACCCGCCACAACACTCTGCCCAAAACAGTACTGCAGGGAACACTCGAAGGTGGCAGAAGGAGGGGAAGACAGAACAAGTCATGGATGGACAACATCAGAGAATGGACCAGGATGAATGACTCGGCACTACTGCGCAGAGCCGAGGACCGAGATGGATGGAGGAGGCTTACCACGGCATCGTCTTTCATGTCTCCCCCACGACCGCCAAGGTCACGGGTCTGATGATGATGATGAGTCTTCTTTGTCCTGTTTGGAGTTCAGTACTCTTGTGTATCCATCACTGTACCATTTTTCTTAGTATTCAATTTGTATTAATCACTTTACAGTCTCCCATTAGTTTTCAGATTGTATTATTCATTGTGCAGTTTATCCGTTTTCAGTTTGTACACATCTTTTTCTATTCATGGCATTTTAAAAAAAAATGAAAGGTGGGGGTAGGATTGGTTGTACTGGTCTTTTTCAAAAGACAGTCTATTAGATCATCGTCTTGTGTAACACCCATTTTGTGCGTGTGGTGATAAAGTAGGAGTATCTCGGGGCTGTTGTTGGAGCAGATTTTGCAGTGACCATTGAAGTAAGCAAAGAAAGTAGCAATGGAGGAGAAGAAAAAAATTAATAAACGGAAAAACATTTTTTCTAATGTTCATGGTGTGGTATGAAGTAAAGATGTATAAGTGTTTTAATGGTGTGGTATAAGGTAAAGATTTAGAAGTGTAATATGGATGTTCATTAGCAACGTGCCTCTGTCCTTCAATAACAAAGACATTCAGTGTGCCATCCACAAACTGGCAAAACTACGCTGGAATGTCATCAAAGAGAGAGACAGGGTAGACAGCAAACTAACCAGTTGGAAAACAGGGCTGCAATTCATATTTGTGGACCCCCCAAACAAACCTTTTCTAAAGACTCTGCACATAGGACCATTCAGGGCCTCAATCTGAGGCCAAGCCCCAGCAGCCTGCAGCAGATGCCTGGCTAAAACATAAGCCACACTGCTGCTGAATGTATATCGGCAGAACCTCGCTGCTGTTCGTGTTTTAAGATGGAACATACAAGTGGGAGCCCCCATTGTGACTTAGTGCCCAGTATGCCCCCCTGCCCCCTCCCATCCAGCCCCTCCCCCTCCACCATCCCCCCAACAAGAGGATAAATAAGAGCCACCCCACACTGTCAGCAAAGCAAGCTCCAGTGAACAGAAAAAACAATCTGTTCTTTCTTTTCTGGTGCAACCCAGGGAACACACCTATCAGTGGCACACACTGTACTCAATGCCAAAACGCACTGTACCCATGTTCAATGCCAAAACACGCTGACCTCAATGCTAGAAAGCGTGCCAGGTCCCTCTCAGTGGACGAAGAAAGAGACCACACAACACAGCCGAAACCAGCCCAGTTCTCTTCAACAGCACAGAGGGAACACAGAATGAGAAAAGAAAAGAGGAAGAAGCTGACACAGCAACGTCTAGTACATTAGCGTTATTAGAAAAGAAAAGTTTGAAATTGTTGTCCTTCAGGAATGTCATGTTTCATCAATGAAAGAAGCAGAGAAATGGGAACTTCAGAGGGGAGGGAAAATATTTTATTCTTTAGGCAATTACTATAGTTTAGGACAAATGATACTGGTTACCAAAAATTGGGCAGAAAAAGCACAATGTGTTTATAAAGATGATGGCATTTCAATAATTAGCATAAACCTAGATGATAAAAACATTTTCTTAGCTAATATCTATTCCCCTCAATACCCCACAGACAAAGTAGATTTTTTCAACCATTTATGTGAAGTAGTCGATGATCACTGCAGAATAGATGCACCCTTATTGTGCTAGGAGATTTTAACACAGTCATGAACAACCAGGAAGATATTATAACAGGAAAGAAGCACAACAATAGAGAGATCAACGCACTACATCAACTTATACCATACTTAGATCTTAATGACATATGGAGATTAAAACACCCAGGAGAGAAACAATACACATGGAACCCCACTCAACCATTCACAGTTAGACCCTTAGATTGTGTTTTCATATCAAACAGTCTATTACCTTATTTAGAGCATAACGAAATATTACCTTTTCCACACTCAGACCACAGAGCAGTTTTCATAACCCTGGCACCTCATCACTACTTAAAAGACCCATCATATTAGAAATTTAATAATAGTCTTATAAAGGACCAGTCATATGTTGAATACATGAAGAATGCCATCTCGACTTTTAAACAAGAGGTCTGCCACCTCAATCCACACGATAAATGGGAACTATGCAAAATAAAGATAAGAGAAATATCAATATCGTATTGCCAAAATCAGCAATGCAAGGAAAAGAAATATATGAACCAGTTACCAGTGAAAGTAAATCAAATAGAAAATAGAGTTGCATATGAAACAGCTTATAACAGAAATGAATAAAATTAAGGTAGAATTAGAATTGAATGCTCTAGTCAAAACCCAAGGCGCACAAACAAGATGATACACAGAAGATGGGGGGAAAATACGGCATATTTTCTTAGCTGAAAGAAAAACAATGCTACACCCAACATGATAACTCAACTCAAAACTGAGGATGGCAACACTGTGAAAGGCCAGTCAAGTGTTATGCATGAACAAGCTAAATTTTATTCACAGTTACATGAAAAAGACCTAGAAGAAAATAACAGAGAAACTACTCACAGTGCCAATTTCTTAGGCCCAATACACAATACAACAACCTTAGATGACCATGAATTACAAAGATTTGAACAACAGATAGTGAAGCAGATATTGGAGAAGCACTAAAACAAATGAAAAATGGTTCATCCCCAGGTAGTGATTTATTTATACCCCTTTAAGTCACGAAGATTTCTCTGCGTGAAATTCGGGCTGCTCTCCCGGGGTAGAGAGCGCATCGCCACAAGAGCAGCGCCACCCTTTTTTTTTCTTTTTCCTGTCTGCAGCTGTATTTATTTCCCTGTCATTCAGAGTGGCTTTTTGCTACAGAAATTTGCCAGGGACAGCTCTCTTGTTGCCGTGGTTTTTTTTTAAAACATGCGCTAAATCATTAACACAGGGCACCTCAGTTTATTGTCTCATCCGAAAGACAAGGGCCCAGACCACCGCTCATGATCTAATGGATGGGGATAAAGTTTCAGGTCCAAACGGAATTCGAACTAACATACACTTCCGACCCGGACTTTTCGCTTTGTAGACAGACCACGTTACCTCTAGACCACCAATCCATTCACCACAGAATTTTATAAAAAAAAATGTGGACACAGATCAAAACAATGCTTCACAGCTCATATCTCCACTCCTTTCAGGAGAGACATAGATACAAACACAGTGGAAAGAAATTTTTACTCTACTACATAAAGGGAAAAATATGCCATGAGATAACTTATCTAATTGGCGACTCATCACCCTCCTTAATGAAGACTACAAAATCCTAGCAAAAACAATAGCAATAAAACTTAGCACAGTAATAAATAAATTAGTGTCAGAAGAACAGTGTGGTTTTATTAAAGGCAGATACTTAGCAGTGATACACCTGAAAATCTGCCTTCTCTCTTGACAAATATGGACTACTGCCTTCAAGATATCCAAAACATGGATGATACAGAACAAGTTACAGCTAAATCCAGACAAAACCAAAGCCATGCTTGTAGGAAAAAAACACAAACTCTCTCCCATAACAACAGCTTTAATATAATTCAGCAATACATCAATTCCTCTATCCACTGCTGTGAAGTATCTTGGGTTTGTTATCAACAACACACTCTCTATGCAAAAGTTAATCACCAAGACCTGCCAATCGTGCTACTATCAAATACGGGGTATTAGTGCAAATCGAAAGTACCTGTCCACTGATGCAACATCCAAACTAGTCGCATCTCTCATTCTTTCACATATGGACTATTGCAATTCTCTTCTGGCTGGTCTGCCAGCATAATCAATCCTTTCCCTTCAACGTATACAAAACTCTGCAGCTCGACTTGTCCTCAGAAAGTGAAAATCTGAGCACATAAATCCTCTCTTGCAATCTCTTCACTGGCTACCTGTGCCACAGAGAGTTAACTATAAGATCACTACCCTCTGTTACAAATGTCTCCACAAAACAGCTCCCTCCTACCTCTGTGACAAAACAAACCTACCAGCAATCCTGGTGACAGTAGACTTCACTAAAGCATTTGATACAATCTCAAAAATGTTTAAACAAAACAGCCTAAAACAATATGGATTTGGCCCCAACTTCTTGACATGGATAGAAACTGTTTTAGCACAAAGCAAAAGCTGCATAAGCCACTATGGCTGGATATCTGAATCCTTTAAAGTAGAAAGAGGTATCCACCAAGGTTACCCTCTATCTGCCCTACTTTTTGTGCTAGCAGTTGAGGTGCTGGCATTAACATTTTGAAGCAATAATGAAATAAAAGGAATAACTGTACCAAATGCAGAACATAATAATCAAACAAATAACACTCTTAAAATACAAAAGTATTCAGATGATACAACACTGTATTTAAAAAAAAAGATGACTTAGAGGCTGTTTAAAGTATTCCAGGACTTTGCAGTAATATCTGGACTGAAAATGAACAAACACAAAACAGAAGCTATGCGGCTAGGTAGAAGCAAATTCAGTGAACAGAAATATTACCAACTGAAAGCAAGTTTCCTTTAAACAGAGGGCAATAAAAGAATTCAATTGAATTGAATTGAAATGGTTGAAACAACTTAAAATCTTAGGAGTTTATTTTAGAAATGACATCAATGTATGTCAGATAGAGGACAACTGGTCAAAAAAGTTAGAAACTATGAGGAGAATAATACGACAATGGTCCAGGAGAAATGTAAGTATATATGGCAAAATAATGATAGTCGAAACATTTCTCTTGTCACAATTCATCTATATCCTGCGTGCGTGCGTGCGTGCTTGCGTGTGTGTGTGTGCGCGCGCGCGCGCTCGTGTATTATGTATGTATATATACGTGTGGTGTGTGTATGTGTGTGTGTATGTGTGTGTGTTATTATTATAAATATGTTGGTTTTTTTATCTCTGGGTTTGGCAATTTCTACTGAAAAGATGAGCATTGTTTTTGTGGTTCTATTTTGTTTTGTCTTAAAATACTTTTAAAGCTTTTTATGGGATTGGCTTTGAAGAAGTCGTTATTTATGTACTGGATGTTTACTTCTTTTTAAAAAAAAAGTCGTGCTGTTTGCTTGGTTTGGGTTTTTGTTTTCTTATTTGTTTTGGTGTTTGGTGCTCTTTCTTTCTTTTCTTTTGTTGTTGTTTCTATTCATTTGTCGGCTGCACCACCCCACCGCCACCCCCTCCCCCCCGCGACACACACACACCCTCACAATCCTTATACCCTTAGGTATTTGAAACAGACAAACTTAACAAGAATATAGCTGTTATCCCATAACCTGTGCATCGTTGGGGAGCAAAGTGTCAGAGACCTCAGCTTCTCTTGGGGCCAGCATCTTGAGGATAGTGCCCATCTCCTCTGCCTCGTTGCCTAAAGAAGGCAGGACTCATTTTTCAGCTGGATGAACTGAGAGACTGTGTGAAAGCCATTGTGGTTAGAACGTTTGCACTCGCAATTTTTGTTTTATTCTTTTTTTTGAGGATAATGGAATAAGCTTTCGTGTGGGTTTTTTTTACATCCAGTCCTCGTGCGTATGCAGTTTTGTAAATTTTGTCATCCGTTCCCACTAGCACACAATGGCCTACTCTTCCGGAAAGCGGAACGGGTTTTAACAATTGCGCAAGATGTTCTGCATGCGTTCGCACACAGGACATCCTCGGTTTATAGTCTCATCCGAGGGACTTTGGGGGGGGGGGGGGGGGGGGGGGGGGGGGGGGGGGGGGGGGGGGTGAAGCCAGAACTGACGTCAACCCCAGGGAAAAAATCCTCTTGAACGAGATTCGAACCCTGATCACCAGATCACGAGCGCATCACTCTAACCACCAGGCTATCCCCGTCCCCCCTCCCCCCCCCCCCCCCCCCCCCTCCCCCCCAACCCCGCAATTTGACGCCCCGAGATCGATGTGGGTTCGAGTCACCATCGAGATGCCTGTTCAAGAGGAATTTTCTCATGGAGTTAACTTCAGTGCTGACACCACTCCCCTGAAAGTTCTTTGGATGAGACTGCAACAGAGGCCGCGTAAAAGAAAGCATGAAAAACATCTTGTGCACACTTTAAAACCCGTTCTTCCTTTCCATAGAGTAGGGCATTCATGCCGGTAGGAACAGATAACAACAATAATAATGATAATAACAACAACAACAACGATGATGATGATGATGATGATGATGATGATGATGATGATGATGATGATGATGATGATGATGATGATGATGATGATAAACAACCTCATGCACATTGGTGTCGTGTTTAGACATCATCCCTGAAGTCAGAATGCGGCTACCTTAATGGTGGGTTAAAAACAGTGGCATAGGCGAAAATCTCGCGGCAGGGGAACCTGGGAGCTCTCCCTGAGAAGTCAAGAACAAAGCCCCAGGTTATTTCTCATAATGCTATCGGCTGAGTGAGTCTAACAGACAGGTGAATGCAGTGTCGAAAGAAAAGGCTTGCTGTGGACTGGAGTATCTATAGTTTGCTGAGGGTAATCAGCGTCTGACTTCATATGCACTATGTGTGGGGGAAAAACCCTTTAGTTTAAACCAAACAGACAGACAGGCAGACAATCAACGACTTTAAACCTGGTTTCGTTAGGCGGCGCCAGTCAGGTCAGACAACTGCTGTTGAATTACTCACACAGCCTTCCATTATTCTGTGGCTCCCTACGGTCAGTTTTGACAGAGGAGGTCAGTTATGGCTGGTGGTGTGGATGGCAAACACATTCCCAACCCGGCTATAATTTGATGTGTTCTGAAATGGTCTAAATGACGACGGCTGTTCACTGTAGCAGCATAGAGATAGGAATGATTATCCTCTTTGGATTCAGGGCTATGTTATGCAATGCTTGTCTATTCTCTGCTCTGCTTTGCTCTACTATACTATACTATTCTATACTATACTATACTATACTATACTATACTATACTATACTATACTATGCTATGCTATCTAGGCTATGCTATGCTATGCTATGCTATACTATACTGCACCTCACCGCACCACACACCACCCCACCCAACCACACCACACCAAACGTACCGCACCGTACTGTACTGTACTGTACTGTACTGTACCATACCATGCTATAGTATACTATACTATACTATACTATACTATACTATACTATACTATACTATACTATACTATACTATACTATACTATATACTATACCATACTAAACTAAACTAAACTAAACTATACTATACTATGACAACCCCTGTGCATTGTAGAAACAGAGATATGATTATCATCTTTGGAAAGACAACTATAGTATGCTATGCTATGGTATGCTATGCTATGTTATACTGTGCTATACTATACTATACTATACTATACTATACTATACTATACTATACTATACTATACTATACTATACTATACTATACTATACTAACTACCGAGGAAGCGCACAGACAAGTCTGATGGCGACAGTTCTCCAAGCTAAGGTTGGCGGCAGAAGGAAAAGAGGCAGACCACCACCATCCCACATTGCCAGCATCACTTCTTCTTCTTTGCGTTGCCTGGGTTATGTTGTGAGGCGCGATCTTCTGAGGAATTCAGCAGTTGCCTGCAGGTCATCCACCGTGCCGTACAGTTTCTGCTCCAGAGGCGTGGGCTCAGGCCACACTTCCAGCCTTAGCGTCTGGAGAGTCCTGCAGTCTTGTAGGATGTGGGCCGTATCCTGTTCTTCTTCTCCACAGGGGCACATAGCAGATGGTGCAATTTTCAATTTTCTGTGGAGGTTTATTCAGCCTGTGTCCCTGTGCGAAGTCTGAAAATGACCACCTGTGCTTGTGAAGCTGGTGATAAGGGTCTGGTTTGAGTGGTGATCTGAAGAGAGATTTGATGATGGTTGTCATCTCCATTAGGTTACAGGATTGTTACTCATTGCTCCTCTCTTGCCCCTATTTGGCCATCTTGTCTGCTTGTTCATTTCCCTTAATGGCCGCAGTGGGAGGGGATCCACTGGAGCTCTATGCGTAAGGCGTTAAGGCTGTGCAGTGTCTTCTCCAGATCTTTCAGTTGTCTGGCATTTAAGGACTGGCAGCACAGAGAGTGCGTCGGTCAGGAAGACGACTTGGGTGTTGTTGTCCACTCTGCTGTTGATGACATTTGCTGCATGGATCAGGGCTTCTACTTTAGCCTTGTAGTTAGTACAATGCAGGCCTGTTGGAATAGCTTCAGCCTGCCATTCTCCACTAGGGTACTGAATGTAGACCCCCGCACCTCCACACTTGACAGCATCAGTTGCTGATCCATCAGTGTATATGTGAATCCAGCTTTCTTGGGGGTATCTTTCTTCCACTATGGCTAGTGTGAGAGTCTTTTTCACAATTTCACTCTGCTCATTTGTTGTTGTTATGTGGGGGACAGAGGTATTTACTTTGGTATCAGTTCTTCTTTCTTCCCACGCTAAAATTTGAGGATCATCAAACCTACCTGGGAGTCACTTTTGACAAGCGAATGACATGGAAAGCCCATATAAATAAAGCAGATAACAAAGCCAGAAGAAAACTAAACATCATGCGGAAACTGGCCGGAACCAACTGGGGAGCAAACGCAAAATTACTGAAGACAGTTTACCAAGGCGCATTAAGACCTTACCTTGAATATGGATCTAACTCTTGGATGACAGCTGCCAAGACTCACCATCAAACTCTTGACAAGGTCCAAAATCAAGCACTAAGAATCCTAACAGGGGCAATGAAGTCTACACCAATCAACAAAATGGAAGAAGTGACTGGCATTCCTCCCCTATCTACAAGAAGGGAACAGAAGGCCCTGATACAATCAAAGAAATACGAGTGCACTACAGATCAACCAATGAAGACAAGGGTAAAACAACTATCCTCAGGTAGGCTAAAGCGACCTAGCTTTGCCCTTGAAACTAGAGGCCAGCATCACTGAGATCAGTGGTCTGGGAGGAGGGCTACAGGAGATGGTAGAACTCAGCAGAGACAGAGAGAGCAATGGCGAACCCTGGTGGCATTGCGTGGAGCTCCTACCTATGACAGCGGCGATAGAGACAGTTGAGTTGAGTTCTGAAGAAAGCCACCATGCCACCAAAGCGTTTACCATTAAAGAAGGGACTGTGGAACTGTGGAACTCATACGAAAACAGCGATTGTCTTTCTTGCATGGGACCCAGTCAGTCCCTGCTTTAGTGCAGAGCTCTGCCAATGTACTGTTTTTATTTTGTTTTGTTTTGTTTGGGTTTTGATTATGTATATATATATATATATATGTGTGTGTGTGTGGGTGTGTGTGTTGTGTGTGTGTGTGTGTGTGTGTGTGTGTGTGTGTGTGTGTGTGTGTGTGTGTACACTTCGGCAGGGTGATGGGAATTTTGGCCGTTGAAGACAGGGACGGATAGGAAATGAAACAAGGGGGAAAGTCTTAGGTTTGAAATAAGTATATCTTGAGGCTGGATTTAAAAGTGTCATTAGTAGGCTTTTCGCGAAGGAAGATAGGGAGGTCATTCTAGATTGAGGATAGAAAGCGTAGAGTACAATCCTGTCAAGAAAATAATCTCAAAACGTATGTACTTCCATAGCAGCAGCATTTCGTCATCCTCATTATCATTGATCATTGTGCAGTTTAAAAAAACAACAACCTCTGATTCGGAGGCACCCAGTTTCTCTGGTCTCATGGTGACCTGAGGTTCGGTTTCCGCACACACTTTTGTGCCTGTGGTGAGCTTGTGTCAAAGCCTTTGGGGTTGGAGGTTCGCGGGGGACGGTCGTTGGAGGGACGTTGTGGTGGTTGCCAGCTCAGGTGGGCGACTCACTCAGTCTGGCTCCGCGACTGAGCTAATACTGTCGTCAGTAGGGGGCTTAGTAGGTGGTGTCCTGCGTATGTAAGCTCAGAACAGGCACCACTGAACACCACCAAAGTGACCCAGCAGCAGTGCATGACCCCTCTGGCTGGTGCCCCCGTGGCGGCCTGATATTGATGGACTTCCTGTGGACTTCCGACCTTGAGGATGCGACATAATGATTCTGGGTATGACTGTGGCGGGGAGATTGAAAGGAGCGGTTTGGGAACAGCAGGACAGGAACATTACTGAAGATGAGGCAGTTAAACTCCCCCCCCCCCCCCCTTCCCCCCCCCCCTCCCCCCGCCGCACACCCTCAAAACAAAAACAAAAGGAAGAAAAGAAAACACGGAGTTATAACTTCCATACCATATTCTTGCGCAAGGCTTCCTGAATATCTCACATCCACCCCCCCCCCCCCCCCTCTCTCAAAAGCACTGGTGTCAGTCATCAGGGCCTGATCGATCCCAGCCAAGCCTTTCTCTGCCACAAGAAGCACTTGGCACACAGCCTGACCACAGTGCACACAGTGACACACACACACAGAATGCTGTCTGGTATGCTACAAGGTCAGGCTGCAGCTGAAGTTTTATCCTACACATTACAGCAGGGAAACCTTTGCTTCGCCATTTGCAATCCCTTGTGGTGGATGCTGGGGGGGACTTCTCAATATAAATAGCATCCCCCACCTTCTGGAAATTCTGAGCTAAGAATTCCCTCTTTTCTATCCCTCTTTTCCTTTCTGACTTGT
>CM054141.1:63454529-63462710 GCA_028751875.1 Rapana venosa
CTGCCAACATCAAAAATAAGCTCTTTTCTTCGGCATTTAACAAACGACACAACCACACCGGGGGACTTAGATTAAAAAGCACATAGACGTTATTCCTTATCCCATTTAGAAAGAGTGGATAGATTTAAAATAATATAGAATAAAATTTTCAAAAAACCCCTCCTTTGGAGTCATCTCGAAAAATACAAACATATGAAAGTCGTAGTAGATTTTGTATAATAACCCTTTTTTTTCGAATGTTTAAAAATACACAAAGAAGTTAAAAAAACACATAAAGCTAAGCCGTATTGATATGAAAGAAAAAAATTGAATTAGAAAATAAAAGAAAAAATTAAAAAAACACCAAGAACTACAAATACAAAAGAAAAGAAGGGGAAATAATTTTGTATAAAGCTTTTTTCCGCCAAAAGGGAAGAAGTTTTAAAAAAGAAGCGTATGTTTTGAAAGGAAAAAAATTAGAAAGTAAAAGAGAAAGGAACGCCAAAAGAAAAAAATAACCAAGAATAAACAATACATCAAGAACAAGAAGGTAGAAATGTTTCGCTACGTCTTCGCCAATGTAGTAGTAAAAGTAAGTTAAAGTATAGTAGAAAGAAATTAGTAGTAGTATAGTAGAATTTAGAAAAAGAAAAGAAAGTAGCAGAACCAGCAGCAGCCAGCAGCAGAAGAGTAGTATGAGTAGTAGTATAGTAGTATGAAAGAGGAAGACAGAAAAAGGCAGAACAGAAACAAAAAGAGACAGAGAAAGAAAAGGGGAAAGAAGAAAGAAGAGAAGAGAAGAGAGAGGAAGAGAGAGAGAGAGAAGAAGAGAAAAAAAAAAAACACACACACACACACAAAACACACACACACACAACAGACGCAAAAACCCCAAGACAAACACAGAAAACACAACAACGGGGACAAAACAGTTAAACAAAGAACAAGGGGACGGAGAAAAGACAGAAAGAGAAAGGCAAGATTGATTAAGAAAACAAACAACCCTCGAAACAGAACAAAATGACGACCATCAAAAAATTTTGCTTCCGGGAAATTTTTTTTGAAACGCCCAGAGTGCGGGCCAAAACGGCTCGCTTCGGTCAACACTGTGGATGTCAGCTGTGTTTCTTAGAAGTGTTATCAGAAAGGAAAAGGGGAAAATGCAGGGCCCCCCCACGCATGCTGTTGGCTATCACCAGGGCTCGATATCCGCAGGGGTGAAAAGCGCTAGATCACAGCCCTGATGATGACGCTTCTCTCTCTCTCTCCCTCTCTCCTCCTCTCTCTCCTTCTCACCTTTTCCATCCCCTTCTCCTCTCCCTCTCCTCCCTCTCTCTCTCTCTCTCCATTTTTCAATGTGTAGATGTTTTTTTGTATACTTCATAATTTTTTTTTTTGTTGTTGTTTTTTTTTTTTGTTTCTTTTTTCTTTTTTTTCTTCTTCATTTTTTCCCCCCCTTGGTTTTTTTGTGGTTTTTGTTTTTTTGTTTTTCTCTCTTTTTCTTTTTCTTTTTTTTGTTTTTTTTTTATTGTTATTTTTCCCCCCCCTTGATTTTTTTTTTTTTTTTTTTGGGGGGGGGGGGGGGGGGGGGGGGGGGGGGGGGGGGGGGGGGGGGGGGGGGGGTGTAGGGGTTTGGGGGGGGGGGGGTTTTTGGGGGTTTTTTTTTTTGTTTGGTTTTTTTGTTGTTGTTGTTTGTTTTTTGGTTTTGTTTTTTGAAAGTGTTATTTCCCTTTGTTTCTACTGTGTGAGAGTATGAGTAGATTGGGTTATTATTAAGATGTATCCCTACGGGCGGGGACTGGGTGTAAAAAAGCACATGAGTGCTTATTCATTATCCTCGAAAAAAAAAAATGTCATTGTCATCGTCTCTCTCCCTCTCTCTGTCTCTGTCTATCTCTCTGTCTCTCTGTCTGTCTCGCCCCTCTCTCTCTCCTCTCTCTCTCTCTCTCTCTCCTCTCTCTCTCTCTTCTCTCTCATTACCTGCAGATCACTGTGAGAACGTAAGTCTAACCCACCAGCTAATAAGTTTGCCTTAATGGATGCCTTCCTCTTTTCTCCTCCTCCTCCTCCTCCTCCTCCTTCTTCTTCTTTTCTTTTTCGTCTCCGAACACTCAGACAGCAACTGTTGTCTGTCATATGAGCCGAAATACGTTGCACTGCCGTTAAACGCCTGACAAGTCAAGCAGGCCCAGAGCATCCGTCTTCAGCATATGAGAGAATTGTTATCTTTTAAGTCTTTCTGGGGGGAAAAAAGGGCAGGAAAATTGACGAAAACGGCAGAAAATAGACAAGAGGGATGTGACATGAAGAAAAAGAACAAGGCAGAAACAAAGAGAGGGGTGAAAAGAGGGAAATCCTAGCACGGAATTTCCAGAAGGTGGGGATGCTATTCATACTAACAGGTCCCCCGGCATCCCCACGTACGAGATGGCTGTTTTCAAATACCTCGCCTTATAGGCAGCTATATTCTGGCTTCAGCACTACTATTTTTCTACAGGTTGTTATGCTAAAAGTTTGTCATGGATGAAGATAATATCAGCACAACATCCGAAAGCATAACAACCATTAATAATATGCTGACACACACCTGCAGCAAGAACTGACCATCAAGCTTTGACAGAGGCCAAAGTTGTGAAGTCAGAAATGTGACAGCTCCCGCATGTGGAGACAACAAGAATACACATGCAGAGGGGATTTTTGTTGGTTAAAAAGAGATGGCATTGCTCTTGTGATGATGCGCCCTCCCCAGAAAGAAAGAGCAGCCTGAATTTCACACACAGAAATTGCCCGCTGAACTAGAACATCATGGTGACATCTGTCATCTGCAGTCACGCACAATGCTCTCAGCCAGCCGGCCATCAGAGGAAGCAGCAGATGAATCTTCCTCAGCCACCTCAGATGCTCCCCCCCCCCTCTCTCTCTCTCTCTCTCTCTCATCTCTCTCTCTCTCCTCTCTCCTCTCTCTCTCTCTCTCTTTCTCTCTCTCCTTTTCTCTCTCTCTCTTAATGTTTTCAATTTTCATAAACGAACTGGCTACAGAAGTAGCGAACTCCGGAAAACATGGGAAAACAAATGATCCCAGGAGCAGTTGAATTATTCCTGTTACTTTCGCAGATGATGTCATTCTTTGTCTAGCACACCTACAGGACTGCAAAATCCCAAATGAACACATTAAAATCAGAAGCAGATCGTCTGGGCCTCACAGTAAATATCAGAGAAAACGATGGTTTTGGTATTTAGGATGGGAGGCCACTTGGGAATGAGAGAGAAATGGACTTATTTGGGGGCCAAAAACTTAAAGTAACAAATAACTATAAGTACCTTGGGGTAACATTCTCAACAAAGTTGTGTAATAGCTCTATGTTTGATATGATGTGTCAAAAAGCTAAAAATGGAGTTATGCAAATTATCAAATCAATGAGAAGATTAGCTTCTGCTGATAGTACATTATTTTGGAAACTGTTTGACACACAAATAGAACCTGCCCTGACGTATGCAGCAGAAGTATGGGGTCTAGAAGATACCACACAAATTGAAAAAGTACACACCTTTGCCATGAAAAAATTCTTATGTGTTCCATTACATGCATCAAATAACTTATGTACGGAGAAACTGGTAGATACCCCCTTTTATATAAGAACCAAAACTAAATGCATAAATACTGGATTAAACTTATCAGGCTTCCTATTTAAGAAAAACAGACAAGCATACGAGATGCGTTTATACAACATAATAATGGTAAATAAAATGGGCGACTAAAGTAAAAGATCTTTGACGATAAATTGATTGGTATTGTTTGGCTAACCCAGGGGGTGGGTTTATGAAGAACAGTTGTTAGAGAATTGAAAAGATAGACTTTTTTCTGTTTTTCATCAAAACTGGCATGAACAGTTAATGTCTAGGAAAAATCCCACTTGGTATAGCTCCTTTAAAGATGCGTTTGGTCCAGAACAGTATCTGATATCGTTAACTAATAAAAGGGCTTCGAAGTAATTTACTAAAATTTTAGGCTAAGATTGTGTGTCTTTTGAACTGCAAACAATGGAAAATTTACAGCAGAGACAGACAACAACTCTTGTCCAGCATTGTGGAGAAGAAGAAGAAGACGAATTTCATTTTTTGTTTGCCTGTAGAACTTATCATGACATCGCCAAAAAATTGCTCTTTTGACAAACCCAACCACAGGTCCACCAATCTTGTACAAAAGGTTTTAAAACTTCAAATAATATTTTCCGAGCTTAAATTTTTAGCAATATAAAATAAACCCCAGGCTCTAGATAAACGAAAGGCAGACTATGAATGAAACGGATCCTATACGTAATAACTGAAAATATTGGTTGGGCATTTATCTGGACTTTGGATTATTACTCATGTCCTTTTCATATTCATTCCTATGTTAATATGTTACCTACAATTACCCCCTTTGACTGATGGGCTTGTAGCTTTTGTCAAATAAAATTCGTTCATTCGTTCGTTCATTCGTTCATTCATTCTCTCTCTGGCAGATCTACACTTTAAATTGATGTGAGAGATCGTAAAATATCGCGCCACCCTTAATTCAACAGAAAACACTGGGGAGATCCGAGCCCATGATGCCATAGACCCAGGGACTGCAATTCAAACAGTTGTAACCACTCAGCTACCAGCATCTGTCGGTCAGCACAGATGAAGTCGATGGATTTCCCTGACCCACCTCAGATGCAAGTCAGGCAGGCGCCCCAAAGCTGCAAAAACACAGCAGCCAGGCTCGTCACAAAATCACAGAAGACGGATCATCATCATCTCTCTCTCCTGTCATGGTGCAACTGCGTTGGCATCTGGTTTGAGAGCGTTCTGGGCGCGATGTAACGTCCTTAGATTCTGGCGCTGTGCCTTCGCCTTCATTGAACGCTCACAGACAGCAACCTTGCTGTTGTTGTCTGTCCGAGGAACGAAAAATGCGTTGGGCTGCCGTTAAACTGCCTGACAAGTAAGGCCTAAACAAGAAATGGTACACCGCAAGTAAGGGCGAAAGGGAATGGGGGAAGGGGTGGGGTGGAGGAGTGGGGGGATAGCCAAGTGGTTAGAGCGTTGCACTCGTGATTTGACGGCCCGGGGTCGAGCCTAGGTTCGAACCACCACCGAGACGCCCATTCAAGGGGATTTTCCCCTCTGGAATTTTTATATCAGTACTAACTACTCGACTCCACCACCTACCAAGGTCCCGTGTGCGAACGCATGTAGAATATCTTGCACACACGTTAAAACCCGTCCCGTCTTTTGGAAGAGTAGGCCATTCAGTGCCGAATTGTCGAAAGGCGGAACGAGTTTAACGTGTGTCCATGATGGTCTGCGTACGTTCGCAGACGGGGCCTCCTCGGTGTATGGTCTGATACATAGGACTTCAAGAGAAGTGCATTCGGTACTGATGTTAATAACACCAGAGGGAAAATAGCCTTAAACGGGTGCGAGGTAGTGGCTCAAACTCGGGCAGTCAGGTTATGTGTACAACGCTCCAACCCCTGTGCTATGGGACCCCCCCACCCCCCAAACTCCCCCCATCCCCCCCCCACCCAACAAAACACTATTACGAGTACTTGATATTGCCTGCGAACGCACACAGAACATCTTGTGCACACGTTAAAACCCGTTCCGCTTTTCGGATGAGTAGGCCATTGCGTGCCGGTGGGAACGGATGACAAAATTTACAAAACTGCATACACACGGGGACGGGATGTTTAAAAAAAAGCACATAAATGCTTATTCCCATTATCCTCGAGATAGAAGAAGAAGAAGAAGAAGAAAAGAAGAAGAAGAAGAAGAGAAGAAAAGAAGAAGAAGAAGAAAAGAAGAAAAGAAGAAGAAGAAAGAAGAAGGAAGAAATGAAGAAGAAGAAGAAGAAGAAGAAGAAGAAGAATGTAAAAAGCATACCGAAGTATTGTTCAAAATTGAATGATAAAGTCAGTGAGCATTTTCATCCAGAAAAAGTATCTCTTTAAAACACACAGTATTAATTTGCTTTAACTAAAGGTGATAAAATCCTGAATTGTTCAGAATTATTGTACTCATGTTGTGTTAAATGCGACGGGTGTGAGAAAAACTTCCAATGGTATATCATACAATGGAGCCTCGCATTCCATTCAGCATTTCCTGTAAAATTATACTTGAGACAGATCTTTTTGGAGAAACTTTTAAAAGAAGAAAAACAATATTGAATGAACGATATGAAAATGTGTGTAACATAACGAAGCGATACTTAGGGTATTAAAACAAAATTTTTAATAAGACTTTCTTTTTTTTGTAATGCTCCCAAATTGTACATGTAGGCCTACGTATGTATATGTGTAAAGCAGAAAATAAGATACAAACTCTTTCCGTCTTTCAAACACAGTCAAATGGCAGATTTAAAACTGAAGAACATGACATGACAGTGACAAACAATGTCAGAAGATTTGAAACACAATGGAATCTTCACAAGCGGTTATTTGGAAATATACAGTGAATACACACTACATGTCATTAAATACCCACCCTGTTAGACTTTTAAAAAAAACTTACCCCCCAAAACCCAAACAAACAAATAACCCAACCCAAAATGAAGGGGTACCTTCGTGTTCGCAAACTGAGATGTCTGCACACTATTTGGATTTAGTTTGGGTTTTTTTTTTAAATGATAAAGTTTGAAATAATCAAACAAACAAAAACAAGAAACCACAACAAGCAAAGGAAACAGCCAGAGAGAGAGAGAGAGAGAGAGAGAAGAGAGAGAGAGAGAGAGAGAGGCGGGCCGGCAGGCAGGCAGGCAGGCAGGCAACAACATACAATTAGACGGTAGATGGGGAAAACAAAATTGAACAAGCAGACAGAAGGACAGACTGACAGGAAAAGAAATTTTTACATTTATTTTTTTTTTCTTTTTAGAATTTCGTTATCGTTTAGAAATGATGTATGGAGTGTTGTTGGGCGTATTTTGAAGAAAAGTTCCTAACTGCTGTCAACTACATGTCAGTTGATCGATGGAATACTTATGTGACAAATGCGCGCGCGCGCGTGCGGGCATACACACACACACATATATATACGCACGCACGCACGCACGCACACGCACTCTCTCTCTCTCTCTCTCTCTCTCTCTCTCCTCTCTCTCTCTCTCTCTCTCTCTCTCAATATACTATGGTGACGGGACGAGAACTAAAAGGGCGTGCTGTTAGTAAGCTGCTGCAAATTTTTGCATTTAAGCTTCAAAATGTCAGTTACTGGCCTTCCAGCAACTGTAGTAACAACTTTAAACGCCCTGCTGATCGACAACGTCCTATCGAGCTGGAAAGTCGGGGGGAGAGCGGCAGCGTTGTCTTCGTCTTGCGACTGAAGCCAGTTGACAAGTCAGTATCAACAGAAATGGGGGACCCAGTGCTGAATCGTAATTCTCGAGTTCAGTATTTTCGAAAGAAGTGCCCTTCCCAAATCCGTCCCGACGTCCAAAGAAGTAAACAACATCAAGAAAGACAGGCAAGTCCTCAGTGTGACAAGGACAGTGTTTTGGAAGAGCCGGTGTTGTCTGACAGTGACTCCCTGCATAGTGAGAGAGTGGATGCTGAATCAAAACAAGCCAGCGTGTACACAGAGCTGTGTGTTGACAGTGCAGTGAATGTCCCAGCCACACTAGATTCTCTTGATTTGTGTGAACCAGCAACAGACAGTAAGATCGGTGTGTCTCCTGAGTTGTCTGATGTGGACGAAGAACAAACAGTTGACTGCACAGTGGATGACTCTCATAGTGGTATTGTGAACAGTATGTGTCTACTCTAACTGACAAACGTGTGCAGCGTAGATTAGGCCTAAGGGACAGCAAGAGAAACACACGGTTTGGAAAGGTGGTGGTACATAGTTCGGTTGATCAAAACATTGTGATGTGTGAATCAGATGACATCACCCTGGAATACTCTTGGAATGGAGATCCTGGCGAGGAATCTAAGTGTGTGTTCTGGTACATCAAGCAAGAAGAGAAAAACATGTTGCCAGAAGAACGTGTCAGGCTTGCCAGACTTCGTAAAGGGAAACAGTGTACTAACACACAACACACAGCGACAGTGGTGGCGAGTGCTGAGCAGGAGTTACATCATCTTCGGGACCTGATCCAGTCTTACATGGGCTGACTTCACTGGCTGTAGACTGGAAAAGGAAAGGCTGGTTTGAAAATTGGGACACTTGAGACACAAAAAT
>CM054141.1:63463210-63628210 GCA_028751875.1 Rapana venosa
TGATCGTTTTCACCTAAGGTGACGGCTGATAGTACTCATTGATAATGTTAGTTTTGCATGGTTTGGGGGTATATTTGTCTTATGAGTAAATAAGGATCTATTGAAATGTTTTCTTGCAGATCATTTTGATGTATATGTTGTTAATTTTGATTTGTGAAGTACATAGATTATGGAAACATGTGTTCCAGGAAACATGTGCCAGTGAAGGCAAACTGACTTTTTCAAGGATAATTTTTTTTAAACAATATATTTTACTCCTCTGTTTGAAACAACAGAGTAAAGATGTTTGGAAGGGTTGTGACAGACAGACGGTAGTTATAACAAGGCAGTGTACTTAATTTTGAGTTGCCAAGTTATTTATTTTATATATTCTTTTATTTCGAGGATAATGGAATTAGCACTCATGACTCATGTGCTTTTTTCATTCAGTCCCTGTGTGTATGCAGTTTTGTCAATTTTATCTTCACACCCCACACATTGGCCTACTCTTTCCAAAAGCGGAACAGGATTTAACGTGTGTGCAATATGTTATGCCTGCGTTCACATAGGTTTATAGTCTCTTCCGAAGGACTAGTGTCTGCACTGATGTTAACTCCTGAGGAAAAAAATCCCTTTGAACAGGATTGAAGCCAGGTCATCAGATTGTGAGTGCAATGTGCTAACTGATCCCCTCCCCAAAAGACCTAGAGGGATTGTATGCATGGAGAACTCTAGTAATCTGTGGTTAAATTAATGTTGCCTGGGTAGTCAAACAGTGGTTATTGGTGAGTGCCTGTTTTCATGTTGGTGAAACACTAACTACTTTCCTTATTAGCTTCAAACTGTGTATTTTTACACTACATGGAAAATCCCTTCACTGGGCATGCCTCACCTAGAGAAGGGAGACCACTCTATACAACGGCATTATGGGGCTACCATGTGAACTGATCATACTAGTTAAGATAAGATTATTTTTTAGACCATGACGTTGTCAGTAACCATATTCTAAGTTATGAGTTGAGGGTGAGTCATACATGTTAATGACAACAACAATGGTGATAGAAATGATACTGCTACTATTCGAAGAAGCAGCAATAGAAAGTTGAAAGAGAACAAAAGTAGAAGTCACTAGGAGGAACAGGGGATAGAATCACGTTAAAACAAAAAGGGGTAGTGGTGTGTGTCACTCTGTGTGTATGTCACTATGTGTGTCAAGTCAAATTTTTATTTCCAGATGGTACATTGAATAAGGAATACATTTACTTTTTTTCATCAAGCCATCTATCTAAGAAACAAAAATGTCTTAATAATAATCCTGAAGCCCTACATTATTACAACCTTTACCAATAAAGTGTATCAATAAAAAAGGAAAACCAATTAAAGAATACACTGCAAAATACAAATTACACACATACATGCACACACACTCACACACACACACACACACCATACACACACACACACACACACAACACACATGCATGCATGCATGCATGTGCGCAGGCACACACACATACACACTTAGGTAAAGAATTTTTCAAGAATTAAATAAAAAATCATAAAACGTCAAACAAATAAATTACATAGACTATATCCCTGAAGAGAAAAGTTTCTTGGTCATGACATTTCATCATCCTAGCAGTGTAAAAACTCAGCAGTGGAATGCTTGCAGCACAGCCACCAACCTGTTGGGTTTTACACAGTTTTTTAACTACTGATGATTATGCAGTATTAGCACTTCAATCTTTGAATGTGGACAAAGTGAAAATGCCTAAAATGAAAAATTATTATTACCCACCATTGTGTGATTGTGATATTAACTCTCCAGTAAAATCCCCTGTATATGTAGGCAGGGTTTAGAGTATGAGAAGTAAGCGTCATCTCCTATTATGCAAAATACATTGGATATTTATCACATGGGGGTGACAGTCAAAATTAACAAAGATGAAATATTAAATGTAGTTTCTGTATATTTACCTCAAGGTCCAAAAATGAAAGTACTGATTGGTTAAAAAGTACAGATTTTACAAAACTGAAGTGGATTATTCTAGGTGATTTTAATTCTCATGCTCCTTTTTGGGATTCCGGGTGCTCTACCATCACTAGCAATCGTTTAGTGGAAAATATTGTGGACTCAAAGCTTTGTCTATTGAATGATGGCAGGGGAACCAGAATACCTGATATTCCCAATCATAAACCAAGTGCCATTGATTTAGCATTAATATCTCCAGGGTTAGCAATTAATTGCACCTGGAATGTTGAAGAAGATTGTCTCGGAAATTATCATTGTCCTAATGCATTGTCATTGTCAGTACTGAAAATATTGCCTGCAATGATGTCCCTCCTCTCCTCCTCCTCCTCCTCCACCCAACAAACGTGTGCTCATATGCGCTCATACTCTTCAAGAAGCACTTTTTAAATATAATATATTCTCACAATAACAATCAATCAAGCAAAATCAGTCAAATAAATCAATGATAATTATAATAGAGATACAATAATAACGATAATTGCCCATCTCCATGAGACAACATAACAAATAGTCACCCATCACCATGAGACAACAAAAAAGCGATGGAAAGGACGTGGGGTGGGTGGGTGGAGTATCATGAGGAAGGGGAAAACACATTCAATCAAATAGAAAATAATAATAAAGAGACAATTATACAAACAAATAAAACCTACATAATGCAAAATCAAAAGCCCATAACCAACTGGACTATCAAACCAAATAACTTATAATAGTGCTAATAATCTCATCTCTTACAGCAGTAAAAACAGCATCCATGATAAAAACCTATTGAATTGGACAAGAAAAAGGCATGAGTAGAGGGAGAGATGTCACAATATCTAGCTATCAGGTCTACCATTTTGTTTTCTGCTCTCCGTGTTGTTTTAAAATTTGTATATTATACACAAGCTTATAGTTTACTCTTACTTTTTCGCTTAATAAAAGTGCCTCTACCCCCACTACCCCCCCCCCCCCCCTCCACACACATACAGCGTGTGACTGTGTGAAAATCTCCAGTCACAGTAAAACATACTTGAAATATATTTAAAGGATGCAGAAAGTGCTGATCAATTTAAGCATTGTTGATATGCCTCATAAGTCAATTCCTAGGCAGTTGTGCATTAAATGGCTTTTTAGCTGTTGTCTTGAACTGATTTTTGTTTTTGATACATTTTAAGCATTTTCGGAGCTTGTTCCATAAAATCACTACCTGGGAATAAGAAGCTTGTTTTGTAAAGATTATTTCTAGGTCTCGAAAATGTTAGTAGATGATTATGTCTGTGCTTGTTGACTTGAAAGCTATTGGTGATCTTTTTTGGGGGGGAAGGGGGAGGGGGTGGAGGGGGCATTTCCATTGACACCTTTTTGTACAAATAGAGCTTTATTTTGAAGAAGTCTGTTTTTTAAGCTAGAATATTTGTTTGCTTATAATTGTTGATAGTTAGGGAGCTTGATATTAATAGAACAAGTTTCGGTGCTTTTTAAAAAAAATAATCAATGAATCAATTTTAAATTTGTTTCACTACAGCTGTCCCAAAGAGATGAAGCATAGTCAACTAGAGGCAAAATATGGCCGCAAAAAAAGAGTTTGCGAGAGAGGTTATTCAGAAAGTGTTTTATTTTTGATAAATTGAAGTAGCTTGTAAACAAGACGTTTTTCTAGTGCCGTTACGTGGTCAGTCCGAGTAAGATTTTTGTCAGTAATTACACCCAGAATTTTGTGTGAGTCAACTTCAACGGGATAGCTCAGTGTCGGAGCACTGGCTTTTCCCCAGCCAAGTTAAGCAGCGTCGAGCATGGTTACCAGTTGGATGGGTGACCGTTTGCGCGCCCTGGCTTCAGTACAGTTCCCCCAGTTCACCCAGCTGTAAATGGGTACCTGCCCTCTTTAGGGTCAGGGAAGGTAAAGCAGCGAGGGAGAGGAGATGGGCGCCGCCCTCAATATGCTGGCCCTAGAGAAGTGAGGTCTCTGACGCCTCGCTCCCCTACGACCTTATAGGTTATTGGACTCCTTTACCTTTACCTTTTTACCAACTTCTTCAATTACTCTTTTCCCTATCAACATTGGAATTTATCTGTCATTTTTTGTCTTGCTAGTATGTACATACATTTAGTTTTTTTGTGCATTTAAGGATAGATATGGTTTATCTGAGTCCAAGTAACCAATCTGTCAATACTGTTTTGAAGTTTGAGTGTAAGTCTGTGGCGGTCATATATGTGTGTGTATTTGGTGTGTGTGTGTGTGTGTGTGTGTGTGTGTGTGGTGTGTGGTGTTGTGTGTGTGTGTGTGTTGGTGTGTGAGGAGAGAGAGAGAGAGAGAGAGAGAGAGAGTAATCATCAGAATGTGTGTGTGTGTGTGTCAAAGTCAAAGTCAAAGTCAAACTTTTATTTTCAGATGGTACATTGAATAAGCAGTGCATTTGCTTTTTTTCATCAAGCCATCTATCTAAAAAAAGCGAGGAAAAAAAGATAATGTATATGCAGACATAGAATAAAAAAACCTAATCTATGGTAAACTATACAAATCAGACCAAAAAAACCCAATAACATATGCATATTTGGAATTTAAAACAAAACAAAAAACCCTGAAAAATATTAGACCATACAATTCAAATAATTCAAAAATCTTGAAAAAATATCCGTCATAACACAAACAAACAAGCAACAAAGAAAAATCAAACCAAAACAAACAAAGAAAACAAAACAGAATAAAAATTAAAAAACCCACACCAACTGCTTCCTTCCCCTCCCCCCCCCCCCCCCCACACCACATATACACACAAACCTTCAGCCATACAAACAACTAAATAAAACAACAACAAAAAATGAATCAACAAGAACAACCACAACAAGGAAATAAACAATCAAACAAACACAAATATACATACACAACAACAACAGCGACAATAACTAACATAGGACAAGAATAACAGCCAAGACAAATGAAGAACAATATAGAACTACAAAAAGACGAGAAAAAGAGTCCAAAATATCCCCTCCCCCTCCCCAAGAAAACCACCCTAAACCCAAAACAAACAAAAAGGCAAAATAAACCAGAACCCCACCCCCACCACTACCAACAATAACAACAACAACAACCAAATGGATATAAACAGAGGAAACTGATGTATCATTTAAACACTTACACATACACATACACATACACATCCTCACCCATATCCCCTTCACCACATAATATACTCATAAGGAAAACAAGAATAACCAACAGCTATTGGATTCAGAGCAAAGAAGTATAACAAAGACATCCATTCCCTCCCTTTCCCCGGGTCATATACACACATGTACATTATGCTTTTTTATTTGAGGCAGAGCAACGTTAATCCTTCGATCAAAGAATAAATTCAGGCAATGTAAACCCACCCAGCAGTACTAACGTCAGCAATAACAATTTAGCTCATCTAGTACAATGAAACAGAAAACTAACAGCGACAAAACTAAATAAATAAATCAGCATATTTATGTGTAATACAAAAGAACATAAAAAGGCCAAAACAGCACGAAAGTAAAAAACCAAAACCGAACCAATTACACAACACACACGCACTCACACACTTGTACACACACACACACACACACACACACACACACACACACACACACACACACCACACACCAGATTCATCATATCAACCCATATATAGATCAATGCTTACACATGTATTCTATATGAATATGAAAACTTGGGTCATATCTGATTTTAATGACAATAATAACGTCAGTGACACTTAAATCACTCTCTTAAGTTTACAAGTCGTGTTCTGTAATTTTATTCATGAAATATCTTTTTAGATGTGTTTTATACTGATTTTTGCTTTTAATACATTTCAAATTTTGGGGGAGTTTATTCCATAGGTCACTGCCTGAATACAAGAGGCTCGATATATATAGGTTATATCTGGGTCTTGGAAATGTTAGCAAATGGTTGTGTCTATGTTGGTTAACTTTGAAAGCTTTGGTAATCTTGGGAGGTGCATTTTGATTAACAACTTTTTGCATAAGCACAGCTTTATTGAATAAAAGTCGGTTTCGAAATGTCAGGACATTTATTTGCTTATAATCCTCAATTGTCAGGGTGCTTGTTTTTAACAATACAAGTTTTACTGCTCTTTTATATAAATGATGAATGAATTTCAAGTTCGTTCCACTGCAGGTATCCCAAATAGTTGACGCATAGTCAATGATTGGTAGAATGTGACCGCAAAAAATAGTTTTCGAGAATGATTATTTAGAAAGTGTTTTATTTTGGATAATTGAAGTAGCCTGTGAGCTAGGCGTTTACCTAGTGACATTATGTGATCAGTCCAAGTCATATTTTTGTCAATGGTAATACCTAATATTTTATGTGAGTCAACTTCTTCAACTATGCCGTTATCCAACAACAGAGGTTGAAACCTATCATTCATTTTTTGCCTTTTCTGTCTTGCTGATACGTACATACACTTTGTTTTTTGTGCATTTAAGGACATGTGGTTTATTGAGTCCAAATCAATCTGTCAATACTGTATTGAAGTTTGCGAGTTAATCTGCTGGAGTCTGAATCACTACAAAGGAGAGTGGTATCGTCAGCAAACATTTCACAGATACATTTAATAAAACAGGGTAAATCATTTACATAGACTGAAAACAAGAGTGGTCCCAATACTGAGCCTTGTGGTACCCCATGTCTAATGGGTAGTAGTTCTGATTCTTGGTTATTTACAGATACAAGCTGCTGCCTATTAGACAGAAAATTTTCTAGTAGTTGTATAACTTCAGGTGGCAGTTTGTACAATTCTAATTTACGCAATAACAAAGAGTGGTTGATCACATCAAATGCTTTTTCAAAGTCAACAAAAAGGAGGCCAGTAAACATATTGTCATTTATATTGTGTAGGAGACTGTCAGTGAGCTGAGTTAGAGCAGTGTGACAGGAATAGTTTTTACGAAACCCTGATTGATCCTCGTGCAATAGATTGTTTTTTATAGAGTAAGAATTTAGGGATGTTTGTATGTGTTTTTCAATGGGTTTAGATAGTACAGAGAGAATTGAAATTGGCCTGTAATTTGAAGGAGAAGAGCAGTCACCTGATTTATGGACAGGTATAACTTTTGCCTTTTTAAACTTGAGAAGAAAACATCTTTTCTCAATACACAAGTTGTATAGATATGTCAGTGTTTCAACAATAACCGGACTAGCGAGTTTTATAATCCGAAGTGTGTGTGTGTTGTGTGTGTGTGTGTGTGTGTGTGTGTGTGTGTGTGTGTGTGTGTGTTGTGTGTGTGTGTGTGTGTGTGTGAGAATAATCATCAGAATCTGTCAGTGCCTGGAAATTTTGTAAAGTTTCTGTATGTTTCCCTGTGCACTGTAGACAATGCATACATTTTTTGTGAGTGGGTGTCAAAATGTGTCTGTGAGAGGAGAGAGAGAGAGAGAGAGAGAGAGAGAGAGGAGAGAGAGAGAGAGGAGAGAGAGAGAGAGAGAGATAGAGAGAGAGAGTAGAGAGAGGATAGAGAGAGAGAGAGATTCTGTGGTCAGTAGTGTTCAACTGGGCAGTGTGTATGTTTTTTGTTGTTTTTTAATCTCAGATATATCAGCATGCTAAGCATCTTCTATTTCTAATGTGCTGTACCTAGGAAGTAATTAAAACACTATAAGATCAGAGAGTAATCTACACGCTGAACTATGTCATATCACAAATGACTGAAAATGGTTGATATCACAGTGTGATATGGGTTTAATTGGGGACAAATTCCATTTCATAATGAAATGTTCCAAAGTTGATAAAGATATTCTTTCTTCACTGAGCGCTCTGACAGCAACTGTTGTTATATGAGCGAGAATGCGTCACGCTCCCGTTATGCGCCTGGCAAGTTAGGCTCAACCCATCAGACGCCATAAGAGAGAATTGTTGTTTTTAAAGTTTTTTTCTGGAAAAAAGGCAGGAGAATGGCCCAAAAAGGCAGAAAAGAGACAAGGAGGGGATGACAGGAAGAAAAGGAACAAGGCAGAAACAAAGAGAGTGGTAGAAAAGAGGAAATTTCTAGCACAGAATTTCCAGAATGTGGGGATGCTGTTTACACTGATAGGCTCCCCCAGCATCCCCACAGGAGAGGTACAGATATTCTAAATCGGTTGGTTGCAAAACTATTTTTGAAAATGTCATTATAATTTTTGTTGCAATTTAAGTAGGAGGACCAGTTTGTTTAAAGTTCATTAAAATTTAAAAGTTACAGAATAATTTTATGTGATTTGCTCATCTTTGACTTTGTTTTTGTCAATGATCATTCAAGATAAATTTCAATATATTTTTGATTTCTTAGATTGTCACTTTATATCCACTATACCCCTAAAGGAGTCAATTGATTATATAGATTTTTGTGTGTTTGACAAAGGCTAGATGAACTTAAGCTTATACTGAACACTTATTTACCACTCTTGAAAAATACAATATTTTAGTCAGTAGACCTTCTCTCAGACATGTAGCCTATCTATGTATGCTCTGTGTGTGTACAAGCGTGCACATTGCGCACAAATTTTGTATTCGATTTTGTTTCACTTTGATGTCAAAACAAAGCTATGATAAAAGGCTGTGAGTGAGTGTGTGTGGTGTGTGTGTGTGTGTGTGTGTGTGTGTTGTGTGTGTGTGGTGTGTGTGTGTGTGTGTGTGTGTGTGTGGTGTGTGCGCGCGCGCTCGCATGCAAGTGTGACTTGCACACAAATTTTGTATTTGATTTTGTTTCACTTTGATGTGGTCAAAACAAAGCTGAGATAAAAGGCTGTGTGTGGGTGCGTGTACATTGTGCACAAAATTTTGTATTTGATTATGATTTTGTTTCACTTTCATGTGGTCAAAACAAAGCTATGATAAAAGGCTATATGCCACCAAAACATTGGTCTACTAAAAAAAGAAAAAACCCAAACAACCCCAAACCCCACTACAACAGTGTATTTTGATCCCGTGGAGGGAGGGGGGGGGGGGGGGGAGGGGGGGGGGGCGTTCGGGAAGCCTATCAGTATAAATAGCATCCCCGCATTCTTCTGGAAATTCTGTGCTAGAAATGTACTCTTTTCTATCACTCTTTGTTTCTGCCTTGTTCCTTTTCTTCCTGTCACCTCCTTCTTGTCTATTTTCTGCCTTCTTGATCCATTCTTTTCTCCTGCCTTTTTTCCAGAAAGACTTAAAAGATAACAGTTCTTTCTTGTGCCGAAGTGGGATGCGCTGGGCCTGACTCGTAAGGCACTTAACGGCAGCCAACGTATTTTCACTCATATAACAGACAATAGTTGCTGTCTGAGCGTTCAAAGAAGAAGTGTATTTTGATAATGGCTCAATGTGATATTTAATTCAGCAAATATATCTTCTCTCTTATTGCCATATAGCCTTGTTATATGCAAATAAAAAGGCACACCCATACTATTTAAAAAGAAAGGACATAGTGGAAACATTAACCACAACAGCCACACTAAAGATATTACCATGATATTAAGTATCAAACATCAGAAGCAAAAATTGAAATTTATTGAACTGAATTTTTAAAAATCCTCAGCGCACACACAGAAACACTGCACAACTTTGATTTAAATTCTATTCTTTCTGCAAAATTATTATGAGCTTATGATTACATGAAATCATGTGTGTGCATTATTATCATGCAAGTGAGCTTTATGCTTGGTACCACCTTTAGTAAGTGTATTAGTATTAGCTGAATCAATTGCTCAGCATTTATGAAGATGCTGTATTTCAAAACAGGATAGTTATGAGGTAAAATCACATTCTACAACTAAATCAGCTGCACAGGTGAATTTTAATTTCTATACTTAAGCTAAATCTTATGTCTTTTTCAGAAAATGAATCCTTTTATATCGGGTCGTTTAAGTCAAAAGAAGTAAGAATGTGAAACAAAATACAAACAAAAAAAGACCCGAACAAAAACAAACCAAAAAAGAAAAGAAAGCCACTTTGGCTGAAAGTGGTATACAATACAATACAGTGTAGTACACTGCAATACAATACAGTGTAATAGAATACAAAACAATGTAATACAGTACAGTGTAATACAAAGCAAATCAATGTCCACCAAACACTGACACTGTGCAGATAAGTCTGACGCAGTGTTTCACAGTCAGTAACTGCACTGAATTTCTGGTATGTGGCAAGTAATGTACAAGTGTCTTATTTATCTCACAATTCATTAACCCCCCCCCCCCCTCCCCCCCTTTTTTAATTTTTTACTTTGGGGGGGGGGGGGGGGTAAGGGCAAGGGCATAGATATTGATAAAACCTCCAAAGACATGTGGAGTGATGTTTGTTTACTTTGTTTGTTTGCTTATTTGGTTTTTGTTTTTTATATGGAGGTGAAGGGGCACGATTTTCCCCATCCTCTACTCTTTTCTCACTTTTTAGGGGTTGTGTAGAGCTTTGAAAGAATATTTTTGTATGCAATGTTAAAGAAACTGAGCAGCGAAGTCTGCCAGGATCAAAGGGAAAAACTTGTTTTGTGTTGAACTGAAGCAAACACTATTTACTTCCTCTTCACTTCTTAATCCACACACCTAAGCCAGACATAGGTTTTTAGTTGTTGTTGTTTTTAAATTGTTCATCAAATGGACCTTTTTTTGTTCCTTGGCTAGAGGTCCAGGTTCACCAATGGTAGCATTTTGTATGCGACCGTTTTTGCCCACCATGAAGGTAGCGGCATCCGACTTCGGGGATGTTCTCAAGTAGACAATTCAGACTCTGTGACGTATTTACAACAGTGAGCTGCAGGTTCTTTAAGTGGCTGTAAAGTTTCTTGGCCGCTGGGGTAGGGTCAGGCCAGATGTTCGGTCGGACTGCCTTGTGTAGTGGACAGGACTATCATTACACGTGGGATGGGTTTGGGGTTTTTTCACCTTCTTTTTCTTCGTTTGGTTGTTTGGGTTTTGTTCTTGTTTTGTTGTTTTTAGGGCTGTTTTTGTAGGAATTTTATTGGAGGTTGGGGTGTACGTTTCTGTTGTTGTTGTTTTTTTTTCTGCCTTCTATTGGTTCTTTTCTTTTTCCCCCATTTCTTGCTGAACTACGTCTACAGTGATATCTACCACCAGACCATGAAATCCTATCGTTCTGTTACTGAAACACAGTGCACAATCAGTGATCTTTTCTCCCTATATTGCCGTAAAGCCGAAAAATTTATTAAATCCTAACATCTCCTTTATGCCCATGGCATAAATAGCATTTCACACACCAATCACACACACACACACACACACACAACACACACTCACAAACACACACACACACACACACACACACACCACACACACACAAACAACGCATGCATACACAATCATACACTCACGTATGAGCACGCAAACACGCACATTCACGCATACATGCATGCATGCTTACATACATACATACATACATACATACATACATACATACATACATACATACATACATACATACATACATACATACATATATACATACATGCATACGCACGTGCATGCATGCATACATACATACATGTATACATACATACACAGACATACATGAATGCTCGGGGATCGAACCACCATGCACATACACACACATACACATGCATACCTTTATTCAGTGGTCTAGTGGATCGGTGGTCTAGAGGTAACGCACCTGCCTTGAAAGCAAGTCCGGGTTCGAAGTGTATGGTGGTTCGATCCCGTTTGGGCCTGAAACTTTTCCCCCATCCACTAGACCGTGAGTGGTAGTCGAGGCGATAGTCTTTCGGATGAGACAATAAAACTGGGTCCTGTGTGTTACGGTACAAACAATTATTTAGCGCACGTAAAAGAACCCACAGCATCAAAGGAGTTGTTCCTGGCCAAGATCTGTAGGAAAAAGCCACTCTGATAGGGAAATAAAAAACATAGTTGTAGACAGGGGGGGGGGGAAAGAACGGGTGGTGCTGCTCTCCCGGAGATCAGCCTGATTTCACGCAGATTTCTCTGCAGCGACTTAAAGTGGTATACATACATACACACATGCATATATATAATATTATTTATATATATATAAAATATAAAATATATATATATATATATAAGGTAAAGGTAAAGGAGTCCCATAACCTATAAGGTCGTAGGGGAGCGAGGCGTCAGAGACCTCACTTCTCTAGGGCCAGCATATTGAGGGCGGCGCCCATCTCCTCTCCCTCGCTGCTTTACCTTCCCTGACCCTAAAGAGGGCAGGTACCCATTTACAGCTGGGTGAACTGGGGGAACTGTACTGAAGCCAGGGCGCGCAAACGGTCACCCATCCAACTGGTAACCACGCTCGATGCTGCTTAACTTGGGGAAAGCGAGTGCTCCGACCACTGAGCTATCCCGTCCCCATATATATATATATATATATATATATATATATATATATATATAATATTTATATATATATATATATTATATATATATATATACAATGTATACAACTTTTCAAGCAGATCTGAATGCAACACTTTTTTTTCCTCATTAACAAAACATCTTTTATTCAGGAAAAGAATGGGTGATTTTTTTTTTTTTTTTTAAAGATTTCAACACCAACAAAAGACAGATGGACACACAAAACCACCACCAAACAAACAAAACCATAACCCCCCGGCAAAAAAAAGTGCTGGAGTAAGGAAAGGGGGGGAAGCAGGGGGGGGGGGGGGGAACTCTTCAGGGGGGCACCTCCCAAGGCTTTTACTTTTGCTGCCCAGGGTTGGAAAACAATAGAACAAAAGCCGACATGACATTTTTATGCATAAAAGCAAGGGAATGTAGGCCTTCACACTTGGCCTATATCAATAATGGACAGTTTTGCCCTGGGGTAAAATCACCAGTGTCAAAAAATTTGATTTTGTTCTCGTGCCCTTTGTTTTTGTTTGTATCTGTTTTTGTGTGTTGTAGCAGGGGGAATGTTTGGGTGTTGTATTCAAACAAAAATAATAAAAAAAGGGGAATAAAAAACACTTTTTTTAGAGCCAAAGGCTTCCCTTTAAAACTTAACTCTAAACCGTAAAAATTTAATTAGTTTCCTAAGTCCAAATGGGACCCACTCACAACCCCCCACCACACCAACCCCTTTTTGGGGTGAAAAATTTTTAAACCCTTGACTAGAGCATTTTTATTTTTTACCCAGCTATAGCCACGACACCCCCCCATTACCCTTTTTAAACATGTTTAAGCCTTTTGTGAAGCAGATTTATTTCCACACCCCCCACCCCACAAATCCCTTTGAACCCCAGTTTTGTCAGAAAGACTGAGGTGGATGGGTAGGTTGCATTTTGCAAAAGTGGTTTTGTAGGGGTTTTGGTTCAATTTGCTGTCTTCTCTCCCCCCCCCCTCTCCCTCCCTCTCTCTCCTCTCCTTCTCTCCTCTCTCTCTTGTCTAAAATATCCGGGGTATGATAGGGGCCAAGTTGTGAAGATCTTAGTATGATAAGTTCTGTTGACATATCACAATGCATTTTGGGTATTGAGGAAAGGATTTTTTAAAGTTTTTTGCGTTTTTGGTTGTTATTTACAACTGTATACTCTCTGTTGGTTTGGGTCAATTTGGTTTTTGGGGTTGTGGTGAAAAAGGAATTTTGGTTTTTTTACTTGGGCTAGACGGCAATATAGTTTTTTGCTGTGTGGCCTTTCATCAATGAGTGCCTATTAAATTTGGGATAAAGTATTCCCTGAAATTTTATCTTTTTTTCGGGTGTTTTGTTGGTAATAAAATAAAAAAGTGTACCTAACACCCCTGTGTGGCCTACAAATCATTCCATTGATGTGGATGCCAATTGTTGTAACATCCCCCAAATTAAAACCCACCCCTTTTAAAGTGATCGATTATGCTGATTTAAAAGTGGGGGGGGTTTTTTTAAAATCATAAAAAACAAAAATAAAATCAAAAAATTTTAAAATGTTTGGAGGTCACAAAAACCCAAAAAAAAAAAATAATTTTTATGAAAATAAATTAATGTTTTGAAAAAGCAAAATTCAAAAACCCAAAATTAAAAAGGGGAACCAAAAACTTTTTTCAGGATTGTTAGGGTGTTTCTGTGGAAAAAAACCCAATTTTTTTACTGTCTAGATTTTAGCGGGGTGAAGAAAAGTTTAAAAAAATGTCCCCTTTTGTTTTTCCAAAAAATGATTGACTTTTTCTCCAGGGTTTCTGCGGGTAACAGCTTTCTTTGGGGGGTGAAATGGTCTTTGGGTTAAAAGGTAATGGATTTATATTTTGGGGGCCTTAGGTTTTTTGGGGTTTTCCCCAAAACAATATAAAATGGATTTTCTCCAAAACTGGGTTTTTTGCTTTGATGAAATTTTTTGTAAGAAAAGGAAGTAAATTTTTTCAAAAAATTTTTTTTAGGGGTTTGCTCTTGTGGGTTCTCTTTTTAAGACTTGGGGTTTTTCACGGGGAATTTAATACAATTTTTTTGGGAAAAAAGGTACAATCGTTTTAAAAAATTTCGGTTGTTTCTTTTCTTTAAATCTGACTTTTAAAAGACTTTTTGTTCCATGAATAAACAGAGTTTTTTTTGAAAGAGGCTTTCCAATCGAGTGCCCCATAATTTCGTAGATTTTTCTTCAACTTTTCCTTAGCTGTCAGGTTTTTTTCTTTTTTTGCGGTCCAAAAGACGGGGGAAAATAACCTTATTTTTTAGGAAAAACCCCCCAAAACCTTTTTTTTTTTGCTGGCAAAACCCCTCCAGGGAGGATTTGTGGGACTTTCCCCGAGGGCCCCGGCATAGGTGACAGGCAGTGAGGGGGAGGGGGGTGGTGTTTTTTGGTTTGGGGCTGCTGTTGTCCCCCCGGGGGGGATTCTTTTCATCTAGCCATGTGCTGCCAAAACCTGGGTTTGGTTGCTCAGTCAGTTAAAGGGGGGTCCCCTTTTCCCACAAGTACAAAAGTGGCTTCAGATCTAAAATGGGTTTTTGGGAAAAATGGATGTTTGTTGATTGCTTAGCAACCTTTTTTGAAGTGAAGGTCTATCAGTTGACTCAGATGCTTGTTGATCACTGAAGGCCCTTTGCACTCCTTCTCGTGCATTTTTTTGGAAAACCTTGCCAGATACAGAAGGTAGACCTGGTGTCTTGTTTTTTGCATTTTGTTTTCTTTGCGTTTGCATGAGTGTAATTAGGAGTGCTGTGTGCTTGTTTTTGTGTGTGTGTGTGTGGTGGTGTGTGGGGGTTGGTTGGTGTGTGTGTAAAGTCTCATACGTATTGAGGGAAAAAGATTAAGTTTACACAACTAGTTTTTTCCTACCCCCCAAAAAAATCAAATCAAGAAAACTAATTATAAAAAAAAACAAAAGAAAGGGTTAATATTAAAATTAAGAAAGTGAAAAGAGGAAACAGATCTCCTTTGTAAGGATTAAAACAAAACCAAGGGGCATCAAAATAAATGCTCAAATTTGACAGACAGTTGTAAAGAAAAGGAAAAAAAAGGGGAAAAAAATTTACAAAGCAAACCGATGTAAAATAATTTCGGCAAAGAAATGTGGTCTTTAAATTTTTCCATTAGTGTTTCTTCAAAAGTTTCCTAAAAAGGGTTTTTTTTTTGGGGCAATTTTATAAAGGAGGGAAAAAGTTCTGCATGTTTTTCTAGGAGGGGGTGTGTGTGTGTGTTGAAAATTGAAAAATGGGGGTTGAATCCTTTTGTGAAAGTCACTGCTTGGTTGTGAAGCTTTGATGCATGAGGTTTGATTTGTTTGATTTCAAGGAGAGTGCTAAAAAATTATTAACAAAACGCGCATATAAATTCCATACATTATTTTATTGCATCATCATCACCCCCACTCATTTTTTTAAAAATTTTTTTTTATTAAAAGACAGCAGCAAAAGAAATGTAGGCCCCAGTAGTAGTAGTGTGGTATCTCACCAACAAGACATTTTCTTCCCTTTGGTGCAACAAGGTTGAAAAAATAAACAAACTGACAGTTGTGGGGTTGACAGTTTCCTGTTTTTATTTAAGAGCAATATTGTAGCATTCATACAGTAGTTGTACGCTAGTAGTAGGGGTTTAAAAAAAAACTTTTGTATCAAGGATATTGGAATAAGCCAATGTGCTTTTTTTTCACCCAGTCCCCATTGTATGCTGTTTTTTAAATTTTGTCACTGTTCCCCCGGCAACCAAAGGCCTACTTTACGAAAGCGGAACAGGATGTAACGTGTGGCAAGTGTTTGGGTGGGTTCCCCCCGCCTTGGATTTAACTCATTGAAGGAGATTTAATCTAATTTTAAAAAAGGGTGTAGTCGTAGGCCAGTAGTGAAAATTTTTGTGTTATGGGTTGTTAGTTTTTTGTTTTTTTCACAAAATGTTTCCCTTAAGGCATGCTTGTGTGCCTGTTGCTGAAATTTGCATTAAACGGTTTTTTTTGGGGTGTGTTTGTTGTTGTGTTTGTTGCGTTGTTTTGTTGAAGGTTAGTGATGTTGATAATCTGTTACTGCTTTAAAGAAAAAGGACGTTTTGAGCAAGTTGTTTTTTTCCCGTTTTAAAAAAAAACCCGAAGAAAGCTTTGGGACAGAAAGTAAGAGTCTTGGTTTCCCCTTTAGGTACAAACTATTGTTATTTTTACCTGGCTCCCCCCTTGTTATCTGAAAACCCAAAAAAAACAATACAAATATGTGGCCCGGTGTCCGTCGTTTCTGTCCCTGAGCTGTTTTGTCTTCTGGTCGTTTCTGTCTCTGCCTGGATGGGGTTTTTTTTTTTTTTTGTTTTTTATCTCTGTGTCTTCCTCCTTGTTTCTGTCTGTTGCTTATGCTCTGAGTCTTTTTCTATCTCTGCCCTATCGTTTTTATCTCTGCTTGTTTTGTCCTGTCCTGTCTTTTTTTTTTCCTCAATGTCCAGCTCTTTTTTTTCCATCTGTATCTGTGTGCCAATTTTATCGTTCATTAAAACATCCTCGGCTTGCATCTCCTTTGTTGGCTTCTGTTTTTTTTTTGTGGCTGTTTTGTTGTTGTTTAAATTTAGTTTTCTTTCTCCCGTATGCTTTCCCCTGTCTGTCTGTTTGCTGTCTCCTGTTTTTTCCATTATCTTGTCTTAATTATAACAGAGAGAGAGAGAGAATCACTACCCCTTCCCCACCCCTCCTCTTTTTGGACCACTTCCCCCGTGTTTGTGCACTGTCTCCTTGGGGGTTTTAAATCTTACCAATAAACTGCCTACACTCTTACTGCAAAAAACTGCTTCCACAATGAACCACTGACATTACATTGTCTGCTGAGTTCTGTGAAATCATTCCATCCCAACCCCCGACTGATATCAGTTAAAGTTTGTGTCTGGGCTTTTCAATTTTTAGCCAACATTTTCTTTTGATTGAGAGTTTATCAAAAAGGGGTTTCATTAATTTGTTCTCGTCTGACTTTTGACTCTTAGAAGTTGCCGTAGAACCACTTTTTTAGCCGTGTTTAGTTTTTATCTCTGTTCGATGTTTGTAGTGTCCAGGGTTTTTGACCCCGGGTACGCAAAAACAGGAGATTGTGTGTGTGTGTGTGTGTTTTTGTGGGGGTGTGGGTTGTGTGTGTGTGTGTGTTTTTGTGTGTGTGTGTGGTTGTGTGTTGTGTGTGGTGGTAATGAGGGTGGTGGGGGAGTGGTGGGGTGTGTGTGTTGGGGTTTTGGGGTGTTTGTGTGTGTGGGTTTTGGGGTGTGTAAAAATAAAAAACAATAATTTTAATTTAGTTTTTGAGGCATAGGCCCCTAGAACAACAGTTAATCATAACTTTTTGTAAATGAAATTCCCTTTCTTCGATATTAAACATTTAGTAAAAAATAATCAACTTTTAAAAAAAACAGATAGGTTTAGTGTTCTACAAAGAAGCTGCATTTTTAGATTCGATGGAAAACTGTAAAAATACAGAGGAATAATTTTCTTCGCAATACAGCTTATTTTGGCATCAAGTAAAAAATGACAAACATCTTTTATTTGTTTGGGGCCCCAAACTGAGAGCAGAATGGGTCAGTAATCGGTTTGCCATAAGGAAATTCCTTTAAAGGTAATCTGTTTGACCTCAGTAAAATATACCTCTCAGTATTTAAAATTTATTCACATACTAATTTGCTCTACCCAAAAATTTTTTAAAAACGGGGGATAATCTAAGTAGTCAGGGTACTGTAGAGAGTCATGCCATTTTTGTTGGGACAACTTGTTTTGTATTGGAATTCTTTCTGAAGGATGAGGAATTACCACAATTTTCATTGTCAAACATAACCAAAACCCTGGGGGCATAAAATCTTTCTAACATGTTTACCCCAATTTTTTTTCCCTCTTTATCCCGTCACAAACAATTGTGCATGTTGGGGTATCTATGATCGGCATATCCAAAAATTTTTAGCCCTATTTGATTTCTCTGTAAAAAGTTCAACAAAAATGGGATATCTACCACAATCGCCGAGGGAAATATTTTTTTTAACACTCTGCCAACCCCCCGGGCCATTTTTGCAAATTTTTACCTGCATTTTTTAATATCATGATACTGCGAAACCCCAAAAATTTTGAACCATAGAGGAGGATTGGTTTCACTTTTGTATCAAAATACTAAAAAACTGAGTGCTGGAAATTTTTTACCGAAGTACAAACTTTTGATACCAGCAAAACCTTCAATGCTTTTTCCGAAATTTTGTGTGGGGGTGTGGTGTGTGTGTGTGTGTGTTTTGTGTGTGTGTGTGTGGTGTGTGTGTGTGTGTGTGTGTGTGTGTGTGTGTGTGTGTGTGTTCTATGTAGCAGGTAGCAAATTAAGGATGAATATTTCCAATATCAAATTATATCTCTGTTGGATGTTTGTAGTGTCCAGGCTTCTGACCCTGGATACAGCAATACAGGTCAGATGTGTGTGTGTGTGTGTGTGTGTGTGTGTGTGTGTGTGTGTGTGTGTGTGTGTGTGTGTGTGTGTGTGTGTGTGTGTGTGTGTGTGTGAGTGAGTGAGTAAGAGAGTGTGTGTGTGAGTGAGTGTGTGTGAGTGTGTGTGTGTATGCGTGTGTGTGTGTGTGTGTGTGTGTGTTCTATGTAGCAGGTAGCAGATTAAGGATGAATATTTCCAATATCAAATTACACACGGACCTATCAGTATCTGACGCCCCCCCTCCCCCCCCCCCCACTCTCAGTATACAAAAGATAAGATTTTGAAAAAGTGAAGGTGTCCCATAACCTATAGGGTTGTAGTTGAGCGAGGCGTCGGAGATCTCACTTCTCTAGGGGCCAGCACATTAAGGGCAGTACCCATCTCCTCTCCCTCACTGCTTTACCTTCCCTGACCCTACAGAGGCAGGTACCCACTTACAGCTGGGTGAACTGGGGGGACTGTACTGAAGCCAAGGTTCGAAAACAGTCCCCCATCCAACTGGTAACCACACTCATGCTGCTTAACCTTGGCTTGGGGAAAGGGAGTTGCTCTGAGCCATCCCCTCTGGTCCAGATATGTAAGTCAAAACAAAAGTTCCATGTTTCATGTTAATGTTATTTAGCTGCAAAAATATCTTGTCTTTACAAGCCTATTGAGTTATGTCATTTGTAAAAAAAAAATGTAAAAAACAACCTATTTGAAGAAATGTGCTGTGAACATATAGCCCAGCAAGAATTATTATAACATGTCTGTCAGATAGCCACTTTCTTAGGTATGGAGAGAAAGGTTCTTTTATACAGTCCCTCCTAGGCTATAAGGTATGCTTTAGCTAATTTTAAATGATCTTTTTATGGTAGCAAGCTTAATTCACAATAGTTTTGAAGGTTTAGGAGATACATGTAATTCAAAAAAAATTTTTAAGTATAGAACAAGGTAGAGAGATAAACCAATCGTCAACACATTCGTTGAAACAAATGTCAGAGCACACACAAATGAAAAACAACGGGAGACAGAGAAGTGAAGTGTTGCCTCTGGTTAGGGTTGTTGTGGCATGGCGTCTGAATGATGGGAGGCAGATGTGAGGAAGCAAGCCACAGCGATGACGTTTCAAGCAAGTTCGTCTGGTTTGCGTGGTTGATTCCTAAGATTGAAAAAACGTCTGATTCATAATTCAAGGGGTAATTCCAACTGAAACAATGCCTTTAAGTCTGGAACAGTTTTTATGGGTGGAATGGCGGAGGGTTGAGTAGTGGTGGCGGCTGTAATACACTGCAAATGTTCAGTTTGCAGCAGGGTTGCAGTACAGTGGGTCACAAAGACCAGCAATATCAGGTGAAAACAAATCATGAAGTCAATTGAATATTTGGAAAGTATTTACAAGATGAAAATAATAAATCAAAGGATTTCAAAAAAGTAAATGATATTAGAGAAAACTGCTCTGACCATTTGATAGTTCGGAAAAAGACGGATTCGCAGATGTAATAATTTCTTCTTTTTTTTTTTTTTGCTGCCTAATCTTCTGTGACGTCCCCCGTCCTGCTGTTCCCACGCCGCTCATTCCAATCCCACGCCACAACCATACCCAGTTGTTTATGTCCTCTCAGAGCCCGGAGGTCCCACAGGAGCCAATCAGACAGCCACCTTGGGCCCACCCAAAGGGGGCCCTGCACTGCGCTGGGTCCTTTTGGCGTGTTCAGTGTCCCTTCTGAGCTAACCATACGCAGGACACCACCAAACTAAGCCCCCAACTAACGACAGAAAAATTCTATCGGGGAGCGACAGTGGTTCCCACCCGATGGCAACCACCACAACGTCCCTCCAACGACCGTCCCCCCGGAACCTCCAACCCCAAAGCTTTGCACAAACTCACCACAGGCAAAGTGTATGGAAAACCGAATCTGAGGTCACCATGAACCAGAGACAGGACCACCGAATCAGAGGAAATTTTTAAATTGCATGATGATCATTGACAATGGGGATGATGTAATTATGCTGTTTGGGGAAGTGCTTTTGCTTTGACTATTGACAGGGTTGACTCTACGCTTACTATCATAATATATCCCGCGTCAACCGGGGTCCAGAGATACAGACACCTGCAGTTTTTGTCAGTAATTTGAGCAACACTCTCAAACTCGAAATCCTTAAGGGGATGAAGCTCGACTGTGGGCCCATCTTTCCCACTGACCCACAGCACACTCACTCTGGTAGAGCCGACCGGAGTCCGAAAAATCCTAGACTCTTATGGAACGAACCGCGACCTTTTTTTTCCAGTCCGAACCCCAAGGGCTAACCACGCGCAGGGCGGCTGGTGAGTAATAATTTCTTGGGAGACGCTGAACACACATGAAAACATCACACACACACACACACACACACACACACACAGAGCCACACACCATGCTGCCATCAGGCGCAAAGGGCAATCACCACCATACAGCTGTCCTCAAGTGAATGAAACATGTGTAAGATAGAGTTTGATTTCATGAAGAGATCAAATTGCTTATTGATCATTCCTTTTTATTTCAGGAACATCCCTTATCCCTTTATTGTCTTCATCCTTCATCGTTTATCATTTATTGTCATGATCGATCTTCATCTTATCATTGTTTATCTTCTTTTGATCATTTCAATTGATTTGGTCGGTGTGAATCTTCAGTTACTGATATGGAAAATGGATCCTTGATTGGGTTTTGTGTTTGAGACGACATATTTTTGAGAATGTATTGTAGTACAATTGTGATATGTGTGATTGTGTTTAGTAGTTTTTGTCATAGTAGTAGCAGAAAAAGTTGTGAACCCAACTTGCTTGGCCTGGAGAATTGCATTGAATGAATGTTGTTTTTTCATCAAAATTCCTAGCATATTCATGTGATTGCTGGTGATTTTGAGGTTTTTAAATTTTTTCTACTACTTTTCCCTTTATATATTTCTTTATATTTTCCTCTATCCTCTTCCTATCCCCCTTACACCCAAGCCCATTTATTGGCGAGCCCTAATCCTCTTTAGGGATACAAGACATAGAATAATCTAGATTCATTTCTGGTGCCGGATAGGTGTGGCAGAATGGGAGTGGCACCTAGAGAATTCCTGCTTAGGACTCTCACATTGTTTTTTCTAGAAAAAAAACTTGGATTAAACTTGTTTTCATCATATCAAAGGCACAAAGTGTATTCAAGGATATCATTAATGTATGGTAAAAATGGAAAGAAGATGCACTTATCATGCATATTTTATAAGTTCATTTTTTTATAAAAGAAACTTAGCTGTGTGTAAAATTGTTATAGTTTGTTTGATTTTCAGACTGGCTGAAAACACAACCAACATAATGACAACCCGGACCTCCATAACCCCCAGTGTCTCTGTATGTGGGGACCCTACAACCCAGATTCACAGAAGTCAATTCTGTTCATAAATCTGGAGCAGGCAAGTGCAGTCATCCGTATTTGTGAACATTTACAACGTCGATCTTTGGGATATGAATCCTTCTTCCATTTCTATAGATGCGAGGTAGCTTGGACACGATGAATTTGACACGTAAAGGTCGACCAACCGCTTATGTGGTCAACGTGACCCTCAGTGCGCAAGTCGGTGTTGGATTGTTCATTAAAACCTGACAAGAAAAAGAAAACAAGGCATTGTATGATACCTTTTCGTTTTGGCAACATCCGGTCATGTAAGAACGCCTGTGATGACAGGGCCCAAAGGACGGCTTGACACTTCAAGACCAAAAAGCAGCCAGGCAGGCCATTGGCAAAGTGAATGGCATGTTGTTGAACGGCAAGAAAGTGAGTCACTGTTACCCCTTTGGATGTATATTTTTCAGCGATAATATCTTACTAGGGCATTGTGATGCCATAAGAAAACATCCTGGGAATCTGGAAAAGTACTGAAAAAAGATCTTTCAGATCTGGGAAAGGTCCCATAGAGATAGATCAGGTCTGTATTATCTAGGAAAGGTCTGGGAAAGAAACCTTGAAGCTATTCATAGGTGATTAGTGTTGATTTTAAAAAAAATCTTTTTATATCAAGGATAATGGAATAAGCACTTATGTGCTCTTTTTACATCCAGCCCCTGTGTGTATGCAATTTTGTAAATTGTCATCTGTTCCCACCGGCACACAATGGCCTACTCTTATGAAAAGCTTCAAGGTATGAGCATAGTGAGGCTAACTCGAGTTACTTTCAAGTTTACAGGATAGCTTTTCTGTGACATTATTTTGTCCATTATTTAAAAATTCAACAAATATAAATAATAAAATTGATAAAACGATGTATATAATATTTCATTTTAAAAGTTTGTTGTTTTTTTATATTCACAAAGAATTCTTTGAATATTAGTTTATTATATGTGTTTTGTTTTCAAATCAAGTCAGTGAATGTTTAAAAAAACCAAAAAACAAACAAACAAACAAAAGAAGAAAAAAATGACAGTGTACTTCTTGACATACAGTTAAATGTTCTGAGCCTCAAAAATCAGTTTTAAAGTCAAAAGTCCCCTATTTACTGAAAAATCAATAAACCTCTTTTGTGCCAGGATGCTTTGTGAAAAATTGCACTGCCTAAAGAAAGATAATTTTTTAACCCCTTGTCTGCATGAGTAAAATTTTGATTTATTCGGTAAATATATTACATTATTATCATTATTATTATTATTATTATTAAACTTTTTGTTCATGTATCTTATTCTATTGATATGTTTTAAAGATTCATGGCATATGATTTTTTTCTTATACATTCAACAATGATGTGATTGTGAAATTGTTTTCTTGGTGCTAATACGAAGCCCCACTCGCTGTCCGAATGTTTGGAGTCTGCTGGTATTCTCCTGGATATGTTGGTGTGTGTGGGACAGCAGCGCCAGGTCATCCGCAAATTCAAGGTCGTCTAGTGTTGAGAACAGGCTCCAGCGAATCCCTCTTGGGGTGTCTTCTGTCGTCTTCCTCATCACCCAATCAATGGCCAATTAAAGAGAACTGCCGACATCACACATCCTTGTCTTACTCCATTTTGACTTCGAAGACAAGTGTTGCTTTTCCCCACAGAGCATCTGAAGTTGTCATAGAAGCTCTTGATAAGGTGTACCAGTTTCGATGGGATGCCAAAGTGTTGAAGGATACTCCAAAGGCTGTCTCTGTGTATGCTGTCAAATGCCTTTTCGAAGTCCACAAAATTCACATACAGTTGTCTTTGCCACTCTGTGCACTGTTCGATGATGTTTCTGAGCGTGAATATCTGGTCTATACATTCTCGTTGCTTCCTGAACCCTGCTTGTTCCTTCCTCAGTGCGTCGTCCATAGCGTCTGATATCCTTCTGATGATGACCTTGGCCAGTATCTTGCTGGGCACAGACAAAAGAGTGATTCCCCTCCAGTTGTTGCAGTCACTCAGGGTTCCTTTCTTGGGGATTTTGACTATCATTCCCTTGGTCCAATCATCAGGTACTTTCTCGTTCTTCCATCAGCTGTGAACAGTGGTTGCAGTATGTCAGTTGCTAGTTCAAATCTGCCTTGAACAGTTTCGGCACCAAGGTTGTCCTGGCCGGTGACTTGCCGTTCTTGAGGGTCTTAAAGGCAGCCACTATCTCTTCCTTTGTTGGGGGGTTGACATTAATGTCTAAGTCTTTTGTAGCTTCTGGGATGTCGGTTTTCCCTCGTAAAGGTGGTGGTCGTTTTGAGAATTTCCTGGAAGTGTTCAGCCCATCTTTCTTCTTTGCTCTTTCTCTGTTGTCAACAGTTTTCCTTGTCTCTCCCGACTGGTCCCCCAGCACTCCTCTTAAATTTGTTGCATACTTTCTTGGTGATCTTGTAGACCTCCCTTGCTCCCTTGGGCTGCCGCCTCTTCGCCTCAGCTGCCAGCTGGTCCATGGCTTCTCTCTTGTCACGGCGTGCGAGTCTCTTCACTTTCCTGTGAACCTCTCTGTACAACTCTTCCTGCCTCTCTCGTAGCCGTGGAGACTTTACTTGCAGAAGTCTCTTCTTGATCTCTCTTTTTTCTTTGATGGCATCGAGGGTCTCTTGTTGGATCCAGTCATTGTTGGTCTTCCTCTTTTGATGTTGTTGTTGTGCGTTCCCCAGTTTTCACCCTGGGGGTCACCCAGAACATGCACTCTGCCTCACTCATCCCACCTGGGAATCTCTGTGAGATAGGAAGTACACACTGGATGAGAAGTTTGCATGTATGACTCTTTTTCAAGCACCTTGCCGTATAGGCAGCCATATTCCGACTTCAGAGGATTTGTTTTCTCCTTTAACAAAGGAGAGTGGGGGTTGTTATGTTAAGAGCTTGTCATGGCTGAAGGCAATCTCAACACAACATTTTACAACATAACAACATTTTAATGTAGGCCTTGGCAATTTGCTGACATCAATAATAACTGACACAGCTTTTGGCCTGGACCAATTCCTCTTTTGATGACCGATGTTCTCCTTGCTGTCCTCAGTGTACAGTTTACAGATCTGCTTCCATGTCATATCTATGTCACGCTGTTCTGTCATGTTCTGCAGGATGTGGAATCTGTTCCTCAGATTGTTGATGAATGCAGACTTCACGTTGGTGTATCTCAGTAGCTGGGTATCAAATCGCGCTTGAGTGGTTGGGTCTTGTGTTCTTCTACAGTTTCATCTGGATGTGTGCATCACCAGGTGATGATTGCTCCCGACATCCGCACTTCACTTGGTTCTCACATCCAGAAGAGATTGTCTCCACATACCGTTGATCATCAGATGGTCAATCTGGTTCATGTCTCTCCCATTTGGCGACGTCCAAGTCAGCTTGTGGACGTCCCGGTGTGTGAAGAGGGTCCCTCCTATCACCAAGTTGTTCATGGCGCAGAACTCCACAAGTCTCTCCCGGTTGTCATTTCTGTTCCCCACCCCGTGTTTTCCCATGACTCCTCATAGTTGGTGTTGTTGCTTCTAACCATGGCGTTGAGGTCCCCCATGATGACGATGAGGTCATGGCGTGGGGCCTTCTTTGTCTCTGTCTGCAGCTGGTGGTAGAAGTCGTCTTTGCTCTCATCGTTGCTGTTGTTGGTTGGTGCGTAGCACTGGATGATGGTGATGTTGATGTGCCTTCCCTTCAGTCTCGCAGTCATTAGTCTGCTGTTGACGGACTTCCACTCCATAAGGCATTGCTCGACGCCTTTTTTTAGGATGATGGCAACTCCCTCGTGGTGATGGTCATCATCTCTCCCAGAGTATAGGACGGTTTCTCCGGTGGTGGTTCTCATTCTCCCAGATCCAGTCCATCTACTCTCACTCACTCCTAGGACATGGAGGTTGAATCTTCTCATCTCTGATGTTACCTGTGCCAGCTTGCCCGTCTCACACATCATCCTCATGTTCCAATGTCCTAGTCTGATCTTAGTTTTGTTGGTGTTCAGGTCTTCCCTTATCCTGCTGGTAGCTTCCTCTTGGCTTTGGCCATCAGCATTCATACGAGTCTCACTGGATCCAGGAGGTCCTTCGCACGCAAAAGTATAAGTTTTCTCTGTTGCTGTTTCCATAACTTCTCTTCTTTTACAGGACAGGGTTGTTAGCCCTGTGCCCAACCCCCAACCTGGAGGAAAAGTTCCACCTTAATCGCCTCTTGCAACATGCCTGATTGGAGGGCAGGGATCCTATTCTTGCAATGCTCGCTTTGCAAGCATACCCCGGGAACCCCATGGGAGTGATAGAGAACAAGTTACAACTAAATGCTGATAAAACTGAAGCCATGCTTGTAGGGATCAAACACAAACTCTCTTCCATTACAACAGCTTCAATAGAATATGGCAATGCATTAGTCCCTCTATCCACTGCTGTCAAGTATCTAGGGGTCATTATCAACAATACTCTCTACGCAAAAATTCATCACCCAGACCTGCCAGTCTTGCGACTATCAATTATCGTGTATTACTGCAATCAAAAGTACCTTTCCACAGACGCAACATCCAAACTCTGGCATCTCTCATTCTTTTACATATTATGGACTATTGCAATTCTCTTTTGGCTGATCTGCTAGCATCATTTATCCACTCCCTTCAACGTATTCAAAACTCTGCAGCTCGACTAGTCTTCAGAAAGAAAAAAATCTGAGCATTTTACCCCTCTTTTGTGATCTCTCCACTGGCTGCCTGTGCCACAAAGAATAAACTATAAGATCAGTACTCTCCGTTACATTAAAAACGTCTCCACAAAACAGCACCCTCCTACCTCTGTGAATGTGTTCACCTGTACACTCCTCCTTCCCTTCGCTCTGCTGCAGATTCCTTGTGCTTACAAATACCTAGATTCAGCCAGTCCACTGTCGGCCATTGCTCTTTCTCTGTTTCTGGTCCATGGATTTGGAATGGCCTCTCTATCTCTCTTCACCAGTGTCATGAGTGTTCACCTTTGCGCCTGGTGGCATCAGTGTGTGTGGCTCTTGTTTGAATGCTAAATGTGTGTGTTTTTCCGGCCTCCTGAGGAGAATATTTTACATTGTGGTGTTTGTGTTTTCATTTTGAATCGAAAGGTCAAAACATTTTTCCTTGTAACTATTTGCTTTTTGAAATATTTCAATTTATAATTTTCCATGTACTATTTGATTGTTCAAAACTCCATCGACTTGATGAGTTTTGTTTACCTGACCTTGCTGGTCTTTGTGACCCACTTAAATCTGACCCTGCTGCCCATCAACCGTCTTCACGTGCTTCATGAGCCCTCACCACCCCCATCACCACCCTTCCAGTGTGCGCTGTTTGGCCAGGATGGCAGTGGGAGCCGTGGACATTAAAACAATACTTTCACGTGACTTCTGCCATAAACAATATGCTCTCTCTCCTCAGCTAAACCAGCACATCATAAATCTGGAATCCACTGCTGCAAAACTAGAAGGGGAACAGGGCAGGCCAACTCATCGGCAGTGGTGCACTTCCATCTCCCATGTCTCCCCCCTCAGCTCTGACGTCACTTCCGTCTCCCGTGTCAACACTGCTTCCACATGCTGCTGTTCACCTGCCCCTTCAGCTTCTGATTCTTCTGTTGTGCACAATTCGGACAATCTTTTTTCTGGTTCCAATGTGTCTCATAATGTGTGTAAATTAACACAGTTCTTTCTACATCTACTTCTGTCTCACCATCCAAACTCTTGTCTGCTCTTCGATATCCACATCACTACCATCACCTTCATCCTCTTCCTCTGCTTCCCCAACTCACCACTTTCTTCTTCAACCTCTCCGCCGCCTTCAGATCTCCTTCACATTTCTTTGTTCAATGTGCAGTCTGTCTGTCCTGATGGTAAAGCTGATTATATTTCGGATTTGATCTCCGAAAATGACATTGATTTAATCTTTCTTACTGAAACCCGGCTTAAACCACATGGACACGAACCAAAAAAAAAAAACAACTAACACCACCTGGCTACAAAACCGTTCTTTTCCCCGACTCTTCCGTGGGGGTGGCATTGCCATCATTTATAAAGACATGTTGCAACCAGCCCCTTTTTTTTCAATCAAAAACCCTTCTTTTTCACATGAATCCTTTGAAGTTTTCTAACTCAACCTCAACCTACCTGGCCATTCTATTACTTTCTGTTGCCTCTACCGTCCACCTCCTAACTGTAAGAACAATCTGACAGCTTCCCTATTTCATCAAGAATTTCAATCACTTCCTTGACCACTATAGCCTCCTCTCCCACTAACTCATAATTCTCGGACTTCAACTTCCATTTGACAATCATCTTCTCCCCGATGTCAAACGTCTTCTCTTTCTCTGTCCAAATCAGTCTCTTTCTCAAATGGTAAGTGAACAACACACAGATCCCGTCATATTTTAGACTGGCTGATCACCAGTGCTTCGTTTAACCTTGTTACATCGTCTCCGTCACTGATGAACTGCATTCCCGATCATTCCGCCATTTTTTTCTTTTTTAATATCACAAAACCTGTAAGAAAAAAGAAATATGTTACCCCCCGCAATCTTAAGGCCCTGAACATTCAAACCTCTTCACAACTATGGAACGCCTTTCGCAAACTTCTGACCACACTGACCTCTCAGAACACTATAACACTGTCCTCCGCCAATTGCTTGACGAGCATGCGCCTCCAACTGACCATCTCCTGCCTGACAGGCCCTGTGCGCCATGGTACACTAAGGATATTTTGATGGCGAAACGCAAACGTCGGCGTCTAGAACGGCAGTGGCGGAAATCAAAAACTGAAATCAATAAACAGCTTCTCCGAAAACAAACAAACAAAGTCAAATTTTTAATCCATTCAGCAAAGACAAAATTACTACCCTTCCCAAGTTCTCTGCGCTAAATCCATAAAATCTCTGTTCACCCTCACCTCAAATCTTCTTTGGGTCTGCAAAAAACAAGCCCTCTTCCTACCACCCACAGCCTGTCTGAACTTCCCTCCATCTTTTTTTTCCTACTTTTTAGACAAAGTCCGCAACATTCGCTCCAGAAATGATCAGACTCATTTCAGCCTGTTCCTCCTGATCCCCAATTTACGGCACTCCTATCTTTTTCTTTCAACCCCAAGCGAAAGCGAAATCACAACAATTCTGAAAGAAATGACGATTAAATCATGCGACTTGATCCCATACCTGCCCTGTCTTCTCACAATGCCTTCCACAACTTCTACCCCCTGTCACCGAAATAGTAAACCATCTCTTTTGTCAGGAAATTTTTTCCCTCAGCTCTCAAAACCGCAATAGTACAACCTCTACTAAAAAAGCATGACCTTGATCCCAACATTTTAAAGAATTACAGACCTGTCTCTAACTTACCTTTCATCTCCAAAGTACTTGAAAAAGTTGTTCTAAAACAACTCAACAACCACCTTCATTCCAATAATCTCCTTCCCACTTTTCAATCTGCCTATCGCGCCAACCACAGCACCGAAACCACCCTAGTCCACACTTTAGATACACTTCTACTCGCTGCTGATGCAGGGAAAATCTCCCTCCTCACTCTTCTCGACCTATCTGCTGCCTTTGACACTATATATCACTCAATTCTTCTTTCTCGCCTCCAAATATGTTTGGTATTAATGGCACTGGCCCTCACCTGGTTTAGTTTTATACCTCACAAACCGATACCAGAAAGTTATTGTCAGCAAAATTCAATCAAAACCTGTCAAACTGGAATGTGGGATCCCACAGGGATCAGTTCTGGGTCCTGTTCTCTTCACTCTCTACACGCTCCACTCTCACACATAATAAACCACCATCATATTGATCATCATTTCTATGCCGATGACACTCAACTTCAATGTAGCAATACCCTTGAAAAAACTGCCTTCCCTCCTGACAAATATGGCCCACTGCCTTCTATACATTCCAAAACTGGATGACTCTAAATAAGTTACAGCTAAATGCTGATAAAACGGAAGCCATGCTCAGGGACCAAACATAAACTTTCCTCCATCACAACGACTTTAGTGGAATTAAGCAAATACGTCGGTTCCTCTGTCCAGCTCTGTGAAATATCTAGGTGTGGTTCTTGACAACACACTCTCTATGAAAAAAATTCATTACCCAGACCTGCCAGTCCTTGCTAAATATCAATTTCGGCGCATAAGTGCAATTCGCAAATATCTGTCTACTGAAGCAACATCCAAACTTGTCACATCTCTCATTCTTTCTCGACTGGACTTTTTGTAATTCTCTCTTGGCTGGTTTCCGGGATCATCCATCTACTCCTTCAACCATACAAAACTCTGCAGCTCGATGGTCCTAGAAAGAAAAAGTCTGAACATATCACTCCTCTTTTGCGATCTCTTCACTGGCTGCCTGTCTCACAAAGAATAAAGTATAAGATTAATACCCTTTGGTTTTAAATGTCTCCACAAATCTGCACCTTCTTATCTCTGTAACTGTCTTCACCTGTACACTCTGTCCCGTTCCCCTTTGTTCAGCTGTAGATACGTTGTGCTTTCGAACACCCAATTTAAACAAACCACTGTTGGCCGTCGCTCTTTCCCCTGTTTCCGCCCTCTACATGGAACGATCTCCCTCTTCCACTTCGCCAAAAGCCTTCTTTTGATTCTTTCAAATCTAGCCTCAAAACGCACTTATACTCTACTTGAGATCTTCCCCCGTTGTCTGTTCCTACATGTCAATAGCTGCCTTCACCTCCACCAACCCCACCTAAGTGTGTTGTGTATATAAATTTGATATTTGTTTATCTTGATATTTATGGATGGTTGCATGCGTATGAATGATTTGAATGCAAGCGCTTTGATTTGTTTACTTTACAAGATTCAGCGCTATATAAATTCCATACATTATTATTATTATTATTATTCACCAAAGGCCTTCTAATGACACTTTAAAAACCGGCCTCAAGACATATTTGTTTCAAACCTAAGATTTTCCTCTCCTGTTTCATTTCATAACTGCCCCTGGTTTTCAACAGCCAAAAATCCCAACACCCTGCCAAAGTGTATAGCCTGTGTGTGTGTGTGTGTGTGTGTGTGTGTGTGTGTGTGTGTGTGTGTGTGTGTGTGTGTGTGTGTGTGTGTGTGTGTGTGTGAGAATCAATCAATCAATCAATCACATTTATTCAGTTTTTGCAGGCCATAAGACCCATATGAACACAATATGAAAAAGCAACCATGGAGCAGTCGAGGTGATATAATACAGTAAGCACCAGTCTTTGTTGCAGGCAGGGACAGAGCTACATGTTTCTGATCTTTAGACATTCAATTATATAAACTGCCAGGTTCACAATCAGTTTCTCAGAAGAATTTGAACACAGCATCTGAACCTTAAAGCATGATGGAAACCTGTGATAATAAAGGGGTATATAACGTTTACGCAAAGCTGCATATTTTGGGCATATGAGCAAAAAATGACATACATCTTCAACCACAGATCCCTCAACACTGAACACAACAAGGGTTTACAGTGTTTTCTTATAACGTGGAATGCCTTTCAGTCAGTGTATTACTTCTTAATGTGTTGGGGTGTGTGTGTGTGTGGGTGTGTGTGTGTGTGTGTGTGTGGGGTGTGTGTGTTGTGTGTGTGTGTGTGTTGTGTGTGTGGGGTGTGTAACAACAATAACAATAACAATAATTTTAATTCAGTTTTTGCAGGCCATATGGCCCATAGGAACAACAGTTAATCATATACTTTCATGAAAGGTGAACATCCTTACTTCTGATATCTAAAAATTTAGTAAGAAATAATCCAACTTTAAACATCAAACTAGGTTTAGTGTTCATACAAAGAACTGCACTTTCAGATTCGATGGAAATCTATAATGATACAAAGGAATACATTTTCTTCGCAAAACAGCATAATTTGGACATACAAGTAAAAAGTGACAAACATCTTCAATTTGTTGCCATCACACTGAGAGCAGAATGGGTCAGTAAATCGGTTTCCCTAACGTGAAATTCCATTTAAAGGTAATCTGTTTGACCTCAGTAAACATAATACCTCTACGGTATTCTAAAGATTCTACTTCACATACAAAAATTTGCTCTACAAATAAACGGGTGATAATCTAAGTATCAGGGTATGCTGATAGAGAGTCATGCCATTTTTGTTGGGACACATCTTGTATTCGAAATTTGGAATTCTTTCATGAAGGATGAGGAATTACCACAATTTTGCATTGTCCAAACATAACCAAATCCGTGGGTGCATAAAATCTTTCTAACATGTGTTACCCAATTTATTCTCCCTGCTTCATCCTGTCTACACAACATATTGTAGCATTGTCTGGGATAAACTATGATCAGGCATATCCAAAATTTTAGCCAATATTTGATTACTCTGGTAACAGTGTCAACAAAAATGGATATCTACCACAATCGCCAAGGCAAATATTATTTTTAACATCTCTGCCAACCCCCAGGACCATTTTGCAAATTGTTACCTGTATTTTTTCAATATCATGATACTGCTGGAAACCCCAAATTTCAGAACCATAGAGGAGGATTGGTTTCACTTTTGTATCAAAAATACTAAAAACTGTAGATGCCGGAAGATTCTTTAACCTGAAGTACAATCTTTTGATACCAGCAACAGCCATCAATGCTTTTCCAGAGAGATTTTCGATACATTTTGACCAGTTCCCAAAGTTGAGCCAAAACCATTTTGTGTGTGTGTGTGTGTGTGGGGTGTGTGTGTGTGTGTGTGTGTGTGTGTGTGTGTGGTGGGGTGTGTGTGTGTGTGTACATTTGGACTTGTTAGAACTATTACTTGCTATTGGTTGCATGACTGTGTAAGAATGAGTTGAATGCAAGCGCTTTGATTTGTCTGCGCAAGATACAGTGCTATATAAATTCAACTTATCATTACTATTATGGACAAGTTCTTCCCTGTCCATTCAGTGATGTTGTCTGCCCATTTCTTCTTCGGCCTGCCTCACCCTCTCTTCCCCTGCACTGTTCCTTGCAGTATGGTCTTGGAGAGCCCATCTGATCTTGTCATAAAAAAGTAAAGGTAAAGGAGTCCCATAACCTATAAGGTCGTAGGGGAGCGAGGCGTCAGAGACCTCACTTCTCTTGGGCCAGCATATTGAGGGAGGCGCCCATCTCCTCTCCCTCGCTGCTTTACCTTCCCTGACCCTAAAGAGGATCTTGTCATATGCCCATACAATCAGAGCTGCCTTTTCTTGACTGGTCAACAGGTCTTCGTAGTGCTTTACTTGTTGGGTGATGGTTTGACAGACTTCTTCATTGGTGATGTGGTCTATGTGTAAAATGCCAAAGGAGTCTTCTGAGGCATATCATCTCCAAAGCCTGGATCCTTCTTTGATACAGACATGAAAATCAGAATGGTTTTGCTGCCTGATGTTTTTTAACGTGAAGAGTTGGCCTCAGTTTTTACTTTGTTTATGCAATTTTTAGTATGTTGTCTTTGCTAAATAGGGAGGCACCGTGGTCGAGTGGTTTAGGCGGTCAACTCGTGATCCAGAGGTCGCGGGTTCGATCCCCGCTCGGCTCGGTGTTGTGTCCTTGGGAAAGGCACTTTACTCCTATTTTCCTCACTCACCCAGGTGTACAAGTGGGGTACTACCAGCTCGTGGGGAGTATCTGGCACGACAGACTAGCGATCCTGTCACAGGGGTGGTGAAAAACCATCAGTTCGCTTAACGCTACAGAAACCGGGATTCAAGCTCGGCTCTATGGGCTTCTGGCTCAAAGACATACTATACTTTGCTTAAATATTAACTGTCATAAAGATACAGGAGATACACAGTTCACAACCACTTCGTTAACATGCAGTTTAATTTAGAAAAGTCAGAGAAATAATGTTTTGATCCCATGAACATATGCATAATATTGCAATTTCATGTATCTGTGTGCAGGTGTATGTTGGACGCTTCATTCCCCGTAAAGAACGCATCATGATGATGGGTGACAAGATGAAGCGCTTCAACAATGTATATGTAAAAAACTTTGCCAATGAGCTCAACGATGACAGGCTGCGAGAACTTTTTTCCGAACTGGAAAGATTTGTCTTGCTAAGGTCATGGTGGTGATGATGGAAAGTCGAGAGGGTTTGGCTTTGTCTGTTTGAGGAGCCAGGAGGTGCAGGAGAGGCAGTAGCACAGATCAACGGCACCAGAGTAGGAGGTAGGGTCATCTACTGTGCAGGCTCAGAAACGTGAGAGGTTCAGGCGAATTGAAAAGCACCGCAGCCGTCCCCTCTCCCCCCCCCCGTATCCCCCTCTATCCTCACCACCCCTCAACTCCCGATTTATAGGAGAGAACAACGCTTACCAGGGAGTCATTTGTATGTCAAAAATTTAGATGGACTGCATTGACGTTGAACGTCTACAGAAAAGAGTTTGCCAACTTTGGTAACAATTACAAGTGCCAAAGATCTGATGGAAGGGGCCGTTCCAAAGGCTTTGGCTTTGTAGCTTAGCTCCCCAGGGAGGCAACAAAGGGTGTGCAGAGAGAACGCCGAATATAGTACCAAGCTTTTTGGGGCATTCCCCAACGCAAAGAAGACCGCTGCATGTGGATCCCGCTACTGCGCACATGGCATTTGAGGCAACAGCAGTCAGCCATTTGCCCCATGTTCCAAGCTACCCCAGGCAACTTCTTCTCCCGCGAGGGCCCCAATCTGCCAGAATCGCTTCTATGCCCCAGCACAGATGCCATGGAACCAATCCACGATGGAAGCTCCGGTAAGGATTGTGGTTTTCATTCCCTGTAGCAACCGCCTGCCTGTATATTTTTTTGGTATTTTTACAATTTTTTAAAAACCCCAAATGAAAAACTAGGAATTTAGAAAAAAATCCATTTTGACAACCGCTTCGCTGGAAGGTTCATTGGAAAGGCAATTGCCAAACACAGGGTTCCAGGCCTTTGCAGAAGTTCCAGAACTTTTCAAAATTTGCCAGAACGTTGACTGCCCAGACTGCCTTGGGGGACTCCCATTTCCCGGTTTTTCTTCGGGGGTTTAGTTTAAAAAACCTTTTCCATAGTGGAGGGCTGCAATACATCGGAGGTTTAAATCAATTTGTCCCTTTTCCTAGAGGACTGTCTTTCCAGACTATTGAGCTCCCCTACCCACATCCACAGCAGTAGCCTATTGGGTTGTGGGTTTCCAGTAGCAGAGGAAACCCCTACCTGATTTTGTATTTTAAAAGTTTTTAGAACTGTGCCTTACAGTTTTCGGAATGGTTGTTGGAAGGTTTGTCAGAAATTGTCAGCAAGTTGGAAATTTGGGGGGTTTCATAACAGCCCCGAATAAAAGAGATTGGGATGTCTTTTACACAAAGCAAACACTGATTTCGTTGGGGTTACGTAGTACGACCAAAACAGCAGCCAAGGGGTTCCGGGGGAATGCCTCCCATCAATGCAAAGAGGGCCCCCCCCCGCGGGGGCCCCCGGGCATATGAACGCCGCCCCATTACTGGGCAAGAACATGCCCCCCAGCGCTGGCACCAAGAGGACCCCGCAAAAAGGCCCCTGGGGTCAGCCGTCCTCCTACAGCCCCTTCAAAACAGGAGCCGCCCCGTAACAGACTGCCCACCCCTGTCTGCTTTTACTTAACTCCCCCCTTAAAAAAAAGGGAGATATATTAAAACTCAAAAACATTAAAATTTAAGGAACAAACTTTTTTTGTTTTCCCAAAGAAATGAACATTTTTGTATTTGCACCCAAATTTGAAATCTGGAATCAAAAAATGGTGGACTGGCACAGGGGCAATGACACATGCACTTTAAAAAAAAATTATCCTTGTATTTTGAATAATGGAATAAGCAGTCGTGTTTTTGGGTTTTCCTCCCCCTTTTTGGGGGGCCCCCAAACCCCAATTTAAAAATTTTTTTTTTTTGGGGGGTTTTTAAAACCAAGGGCCCCCCCCAAAAAATTTTTGGGGGGGTTTTTTCCATTTTGGGGGTTTTTTTTTTTTTTTTAAAAAAATTTTTTTTTTTGGGGTTTAAAAAATTTTTGGGGGGGAAAAAAAAATTTTTTTTAAAAAAATAAAAAAAAAAAAAAATTTTTTGGTGAACGGGGGCCCCCCCAAACCGGCGGCCCGGGGGGGGAACCCCCCCTTTAAAAAAAAAGGGCCCCCCCCGGGGAAACCCCCCAAAAAACCCCCCCCCGGCCCCCCCCCCCCCCCCCCCGGGGGGAAAACCCCCCGGGGCCCCCCCCCTTTTTTAAACCCCCAAAAAAAAAAAAAACCCCCCCTTTTTTTTAAAATTTTTTTTTTAAAAAAAAAAAAAAAAATTTTAAAAAAAAAAAAAAAAATTTTTTTTTTTGGGGGGGAAAAGGGGGGGGGGGAAAAAGTTTTAAAAAATTTTTTAAAGGGGGGGAAAGGGGAAAAGGGGGGGGGTTTTTCACCTTTTTTTTTTTTTTTGGGTTAAGGAAAATTTTTTTTTAATTTTTTTTTTTTTTTTTTTCCCCAAAAAAATTTTTTTTTCCCAAAATTTTTTTTTGGGGGGGTTTTTTTTAAAAAAAAAAATTTTTTTAAAAAAATTTTCCCAAAAAATTTTTTTTTTAAAAAATTTTTAAAATTTTTTTTAAAAAAAATTTTTTTTAAAAAATTTTCAAAAAAATTTTAAAATTTTTTTTAAAAAAATTTTTTTTTTTAAAAAAATTTTAAAAAAAACCCCCAATTTTTTTTTTTAAAAAAAAATTTTTTGGGAAAAAATTTTTGGGGTTTTTTTCCCCCGGGGGAAAAACCCCCCCCCCCCCCCCCCCCCCCCCCCCCCCCCCCCCCCCCCCCCCCCCCCCCCAAAAACCTTGTCGCCTTGTTTTTTTTCCCCCCCCAAAAGGGGGGAAAAAAGGGGGGGGAGCCCCCCGGGGCCTTTTTTTTTTTAAATTTAAAAATTTAAACTTAGAAAAAAGAAAAAAATTTAAAAAAAAAATGTGGGGGAAAAAAAAAAAAAATTTTTTGGGTTTTTTTTCCTTTTTTTTTTTTTTCTTCTTTTTTTTTATTTTTTTTTTTTTTTTTGGGGGTTTTTTTTCCCCATAACCTTTTTAAAAAAAAAAAAAGGAAAAGGGGGCCCCCCTTTTTAAGCTGGGGGTTTTTTTTTTCCCAAAAAATTTTTTCCCTTTTTTAAAAAAAATTTTTTTTTCCCCCAAATTTTGGGCAAGGGCCCCCTTTTTAAAGGAAAAATTTTTTAAAATCATGCACAAGATGTTCACGGTGCATTTTTTTTAAAAAAGGAACTTTGGGTTTTTAGTCTTGTCAGAAGGACTTTTAAGGAAGTGGAGTTGGTAATGGGTTTTTTTTTCTTATCTTGTGCAAAAAAATGAGGTAAGTATAACTATTTAGATTTGTAGTAACAAGGGAAAGATGGGGGGGGAGGGAAAAGGGGGATTTTGTTGATTTTTGCAGGGAGAAAATACCTCGGGGCTATACCCGGGACGGGATTTATCTGTGTTATGGGTACATATAAGCTGTTAGGGTTGTTGTTTCTCTAAATGGATTTGGGGTAAATATGTTGTTTTTTTTGAATTAAAAAATTTGTTTAAAAAAAATTTTCTGCTGTTTTTAAGGGGGGTTTCCCCCATCAGAACAAAAATTTTTTTCAATAAAACCCCGGGGGGGAAAACCCATCCATTCATTTTGAAAAATGTACTTTTATTTTTGACATCACTTTTTTGGGATTTATGTTTACATTTTGTCAAGGACGTGCAAAAGGGGTAGAGAAAATAGTCACCTATTTAAATTTTAAACAATCAGAAAACACTTCACTTAAGCTCAAGGAATAGGTGTGTGTGTTGGTGTTGTGTGTGTGTGTCTGTGTTTGTGTGGTGTGTGTGTGTGTGTGTGTGTGTGTGTGTGTGTGTGTTTTTTTGGAGGGGGGGAAGGTTTTGTAAGTGTGAGTGTTTTTTGTTGTGACTAGAGATTTTTACATGGGAAAAAATTTTTTTCCCTATAAACAACTTGTTTAATGGTTTTTTCTTATCCGTGTCAAGAAAGCAGGAGCGTAAGTAAAAAATATTTAGCATTAGTTTGGGAACCCCAAAAAAACAAATGAAAGGGGGAGAAAGAAAGGGGTGTGCTTTTTAGTTTCTGCGGTATGAAAAAAAAAGTGGCGGATTTTAAAAAATAGAAAAAAAAGGGGAACAATTATATTGACAATTTTCCGTCACATATTTGACTAATGCAGATCAGTAAGATGGCTGTCAAATTTATTTGCCCCTTTTAGTGATGTCAAAGTGCTTTCAGGGGTTTTTTTCTTTTATCCTGATTTTTTTTGTTTTGTTTATGTTGTTGAAAATTTCCTTTTTCTTTTTAATAAACAAAGTGAATGACTGCTAAAAGTTTCTTTGCCCGGGTTTTTTAACCCCCCGGGGGGTGCCCCCTTTTAGGGGAATTTTTCCCCGGGATTCATTTAGCACCGTTCCACTCCACCCAAAATCCATAAAATAAGACTTCAAACCCCGGCCCCGCGAACTCCCGCAAAACATTGTGCACACACTAAAAATCGCTCCTTTTTAGGGAAAAATAGGCCATTTCGTGCTGATCCAAAAAAGGGTGACCCAAAAAATTTTTTTAAGGAAAAAAAAAAAAACGTATGGGACATTTAGAAACCATCCCCATTGGAATTTGACTAAAAATCAGGGGGGGGGAAAAACGGTTGCATACACAAAAACCCACCATTGATAAAGCCTGAAGCTGTAGCCAAAAAGCAGAAGGGGCAAAAAGAAACGGTCCTTTTCCAGGCTTCACTTTATTTTCCCACTTACAGTCATAGCCATCTCAGCTGTGAGAACCACGGCTGCCTTCTGATCCTTTTCAACCACCAAAATCCTGCATCTGAAGAACAGATTCCCTAGTATACATTGTGACATTTATTGACAGATGCTGGGTGAACGCCTGTTCCCGTTGATCCAAAGGATGTACCCAGATTTGGCGGGCAAGATAACCGGCATGCTGCTGGAGATCGACAACTCTGAACTGCTGCCACATGCTGGAGTCACACGAGTCACTGAAGGCGAAGGTGGAGGAGGCCGCGGCTGTACTGCAGCTCACCAGGCAAAGAGGCTGCTGCTGCCGCCTCCAAGGACAAGTAGACAGCCATGGTCAGCTGCAAAATGACCCAGGCACAGCTGCTGGGACAACAGGCACCACGGCTGTGTGTGACCTGTCTGCTTCTCTCATCATCAATTGCCATTTTGTTACCTATCCACTATTATCTGTTAGGGCTTTTTTGATTTGCCCTTCTTTGGGGAAGGTTTTAATCATTATCTCCCAGTTATGATGATTAGGATTTTGCCCAAGGTGTTCTCTTGATTTTCTTTTTTCTTTTATAAATGTAACTTTTGTTCTCTTTTTTTCCCTCCTTTTTTCAGTGTACCATACCTTTTCTCTTTTCTTCCATAAATGTAACGACTAGTTTTTCTCTTTTTTGTGTGTTGTTTTTTCTTTTCTTTTTTTTTTTTGGGGGGGGGGGGTTGTTTTTGCATCAATTCAACTTTAGTCTTTTATTGTGGAAGTAGTCTTCTTTGTCCTGTTTGGAGTTCAGTACTCGTGTGTATCCATCACTGTACAATTTTTCTTAGTATTCAATTTGTATTAATCACTTTACAGTCTCCCGTTAGTTTTCAGATTGTATTATTCATTGTGCAGTTTATCCGTTTTCAGTTTGTACACATCTTTTTCTATTCATGGCATTTTTTTTTAATGAAAGGTGGGGGTAGGATTGGTTGTACTGGTCTTTTTCAAAAGACAGTCTATTAGATCATCGTCTTGTGTAACACCCATTTTGTGCGTGTGGTGATAAAGTAGAAGTATCTCGGGGCTGTTGTTGGAGCAGATTTTGCAGCGACCATTGAAGTAAGCAAAGAAAGTAGCAATGGAGGAGAAAAAATAAAAAAATTTAATAAACGGAAAAACATTTTTTCTAATGTTCATGGTGTGGTATGAAGTAAAGATGTATAAGTGTTTTGATGGTGTGGTATAAGGTAAAGATTTAGAAGTGTAATATGGATGTTCATTAGCAACGTGCCTCTGTCCTTCAATAACAAAGACATTCAGTGTGCCATCCACAAACTGGCAAAACTACGCTGGAATGTCATCAAAGAGAGAGACAGGGTAGACAGCAAACTAACCAGTTGGAAAACAGGGCTGCAATTCATATTTGTGGACCCCCCAAACAAACCTTTTCCAAAGACTCTGCACACTGGACCATTCAGGGCCTCAATCTGAGGCCAAACCCCAGCAGCCTGCAGCAGATGCCTGGCTAAAACTTAAGCCACACTGCTGCTGAATGCATACCAGCAGAACCTGCTGCTGTGCATGTTTTAAGATGGGACATACAAGTGGGAGCCCCCATTGTGACTTATCGCCCAGTATGCCCCCCTGCCCCCTCCCATCCAGCCCCTCCCCCTCCACCATCCCCCCAACAAGAGGATAAATAAGAGCCACCCCACACTGTCAGCAAAGCAGGCTCCAGTAAACAGAAAAAACAATCTGTTCTTTCTTTTCTGGTGCAACCCAGGGAACACACCTATCAGTGGCACACACTGTACTCAATGCCAAAACGCACTGTACCCGTATTCAATGCCAAAACACGCTGACCTCAATGCTAAAAAGCGTGCCAGGTCCCTCTCAGCCAAAGATCTCCTACTCTGTGTGGATAAACAAAGAGACCCCACAACACAGCCGAAACTAGCCCAGTTCTCTTCAACAGCACAGAGGGAACACAGAATGAGAAAAGAAAAGAGGAAGAAGCTGACACAGCAACGTCTAGTACATTAGCTTTATTAGAAAAGAAAAGTTTGAAATAGTTGCCCTTCAGGAATGTCATGTTTCATCAATGAAAGAAGCAGAGCAATGGGAACTTCAGTGGGGAGGGAAAATATTTTATTCTTTAGGCAATTACTATAGTTTAGGACAAATGATACTGGTTACCAAAAATTGGGCAGAAAAAGCACAATGTGTTTATAAAGATGATGGCATTTCAATAATTAGCATAAACCCAGATGATAAAAACATTTTTTTCTTAGCTAATATCTATGCCCCTCAATCCCCCACAGACAAAGTAGATTTTTTCAACCATTTATGTGAAGTAGTCGATGATCACTGCAGAATAGATGCACCCTTATTGTGCTAGGAGATTTTAACACAGTCATAAACAACCAGGAAGATATCATAACAGGAAAGAAGCACAACAATAGAGAGATCAACGCACTACATCGACTTATACCATACTTAGATCTTAATGACACATGGAGATTAAAACACCCAGGAGAGAAACAATACACATGGAACCCCACTCAACCATTCACAGCTAGACCCTTAGATTGTGTTTTCATATCAAACAGTCTATTACCTTATTTAGAGCATAGCGAAATATTATCTTTTCCACACTCAGACCACAGAGCAGTTTTCATAACCCTGGCACCTCATAACTACATAAAAGACCCATCATATTAGAAATTTAATAATAGTCCTATAAAGGACGGGTCATATGTTCAATACATGAAGAATGCCATCTCCACTTTTAAACAAGAGGTCTGCCACCTCAATCCACACGATAAATGGGAACTATGCAAAATAAAGATGAGAGAAATACCAATATCATATTGCCAAAATCAGCAACGCAAGGAAAAGAAATATATGAACCAGTTACTAGTGAAACTAAATCAAATAGAAAATAGAGTTGCATATGAAACAGCTTATAACAGAAATGAATAAAATTAAGGTAGAATTAGAATTGAATGCTCTAGTCAAAGCCCAAGGCCCACAAACAAGATGATACACAGAAGATGGGGGGGGGGGAATATGACATATTTTCTTAGCTTAAAGAAAAACAATGCTACACCCAACATGACAACTCAACTCAAAACTGAGGATGGCAACACTGTGAAAGGCCAGTCAACTGTTATGCATGTACAAGCTAAATTTTATTCACAGTTACATGAAAAGGACCTAGAAGAAAATAACAGAGAAACTACTCACACTGCCAATTTCTGAGGTCCAATACACAATACACCAACCTTAGATGACCATGAATTACAAAGCTTTGAACAACAGATAAGTGAAGCATATATTGGAGAAGCACTAAAACAAATAAAAAATGGTTCATCCCCAGGTAGTGATTTATTTATACCCCTTTAAGTCACCAAGATTTCTCTGCATGAAATTCGGGCTGTTCTCCCAAGGGAGAGCGCTTCGCCACAAGAGCAGCACCACCCTTTTTTTTTTCTTTTTCCTGTCTGCAGCTGTATTTGTTTCCCTGTCATTCAGAGTGGCTTTTTTCTACAGAAATTTCCCAGGGACAATTCCCTTGTTGCTGTGGGTTTTGTTTTTTTAACGTGCCCTAAATAATTAACACATGGGACCTCAGTTTATTGTCTCATCCGAAAGACAAGCGCCCAGACCACCACTCATGATCTAATGGATGGGGAAAAAGTTTCAGGTCCAAACGGGATTCGAACTAACACACTCTTCCGACCTGGACTTTTCACTTTCTAGACAGAGTGCGTTACCTCTAGACCACCAATCCACTAACCACAGAATTTTATAAAAAATATTGGACACAGATCAAAACAATGCTTCACAGCTCATATCTCCACTCCTTTCAGGAGAGACATAGATACAAACACAGCCGAAAGAAATTTTTACTCTACTACATAAAGGGAAAAATATGCCATGAGATAACTTATCTAATTGGCGACTCATCACCCTCCTTAATGAAGACTACAAAATCCTAGCAAAAACAATAGCAATAAAACTTAGCACAGTAATAAATAAATTAGTGTCAGAAGAACAGTATGGTTTTATTAAAGGCAGATTCTTAGCAGTGATACACTTGAAAATGTGCCTTTTCTCTTGACAAATATGGACTACTGCCTTCAAGATATCCAAAACATGGATGATACAGAACAAGTTACAGCTAAATCCAGACAAAACCAAAGCCATGCTTGTAGGAAAAAAACACAAACTCTCTCCCATCACAACAGCTTTAATATAATTCAGCAATACATCAATTCCTCTATCCACTGCTGTGAAGTATCTTGGGTTTGTTATCAACAACACACTCTCTATCCAAAAGTTAATCACCAAGACCTGCCAATCATGCTACTATCAAATACGAGGTATTAGTGCAATTCGAAAGTACCTGTCCACTAATGCAACATCCAAACTAGTCGCATCTCTCATTCTTTCACATATGGACTATGCAATTCTCTTCTGGCTGGTCCGCCCAGACAATCAATCAATCCACTCCCTTCAACGATATACAAAACATCCTGCAGCTCGAACTTGTCCTCAAGAATGTTAAACATCTGAGCACAGTCACTCCCTCTCGAAACCTCTCTACTGGCAAACCTGTGCCAACAGGAGTTAACTAAATAAGCAACAGTAACCACTCTGTTACAACATGTCTCCACAAAACAAGACTCCCTCCTACCCTCTGTGGAAAAAACAAACCTACCAGCAATCCTGGTGACAGTAACTTCACTAAAGCATATAGATACAATCCATCAAAAATGTTTATACAAAAAACAGCCATAAAACACTATGAAGATTTGCCCCAACTTCTTGAATGGAATCTAGAAACTGTTTTAGCACAAAACCAAAAGCTGCATAAGCCACTAATAGCTCGGTATACTGAATCCTTTAAAGTAGAAAGAGGTATCCGCCAAGGATTACTACTATCACCCCTACTTTTTGTAGCCAGCAGTTGAGGTGCTGGCATTAAAATTTCGAAAGCAGCATTAATGAAATAAAAGGAATAAGAGTACCCAAATGCAGAACAATAATAAATCACAAATCAACACACTCTTTAAAATACAACCTATTCGATGATACCACACTGTATTTAAAAAGACAAAGTTGACTTTAGAGGCTTGTTTAAAGTATTCCCCCAGAACTTTGCAAGTAATATCAGGACTGAAAAATGAACAAACGACAAAACATAAGCATTTGGCTAGTAGAAGCAAATCAGTGCCAGAAATATTACCAACTGAAAGCAAATTTCCTTTAAAACGACATCTAAAAGAACTTTGAATTGAAATGGGTAAACAACATTAAAACCTTAGGAGTTTATTTTAGAAATCTACATCAAATCGATGTAAAGTAGAGGAACAATAGGTCTAAAACGTTTCAGAAACCATGAAGGAGACAACATAAACTACGACAATGAGTCCAGGAGAAATCGCAAGTAATACTATCGCCAAAATCATGATAGTCAAAACATTTCTCTTTTCAGCAATTCTCATCTATATAATAGCAATCCGATGGCATCCCAGAAGATATCCTAAAAGGAAGATCAACAGAGGAAACTCTACACATTGGTGTGGTGGTGTGGGGGGAAGACGGGGCGGGGGGGGATTATAACAATTAAAACAAAGCATTTGAAAATGTCAAAGCCATAGTATAATACATGACATAAAAAAAGGATGGCCTACGAGGTCATCTGATCTAAAGTTATGCACGAAGCACTCTTCCTATTAGGAGTACCAAAAATCTCATAAATATGAACCATACAAGGGTAATGGAGACAGCCATTTCCAAGAAATTTTTGATATACTACTTGACTTCCTACAAGCTTGGAAGACGTTAACCAATCATTCACAAATAGGGAAACATTTGCTCCGAGTGCTACAATGCTTGGATCAACTTAAATAGAAGACAACAAGATCAAAAACAACGAGAATAAAGGCCTATATTTAAACTCAGGAATTATGGAATACTCATATTTCAAATATAAAAATAACATCTTTTATATATCTGAAAGAAATGGCAAGACCAAATTAAACCTTGGATATGAAATGACATTATTGCATGACACGAAGGACACAATAATCCTTACCTTAACCAGTAAATCTCTCGGTGCCAGGAAGGCACACAAGCTTGAACATCATTCCATCCACTGGTTGCGTAGTCATGCAGCGTTTCCAACGTGCTCCACCTGTTGCTGTTCCGCACACTTCTAACCATCTCTTTGCCATGTTGTTTTGGGCGTCTCCCCTTTTTCTTCTCCTTTCAGCAACAGCACAGTCAATACTCCTGCCGTTCTTAGGACATGTTCCGATCCCAGTTCCATCTCCGTCTTCAAAATCTCCTGCTGATTTTTTTCTTCTGCTCACTCTCTCGCTAATTCCAAGACTGTCTAATGTTGGAAAATGTACTCCTTGGCATCAGGTTCTTGAGAAGACATCCATCCTCAACAGACCAATTGGTTTGGAAAATGTCTAGTTTTCTCTTCTTCCCCTTTTGGGTTAATATCCAGGTCTCACAAGATCCGTAGAGAAGAACTGACACAAAACCAAGGCTCTTGCAAAGGGATGCTTTGGTTTTTCTGCTGATGTCTGTCTCCCTTATTGCCAGATGTTGGATAATCCGTTCTCATCTTCGCACTAACTGGCCATCTCAACTCTCTTCTTGACGCTGCTGTTCCTCCTCCCGTCTTATGGTGACGTTTTGCGCTCCCGAGAAGAGGTTAAGTTCTTCCACCCTCATCAACTTCCTGATCTCCAACCTTCAGACCGTTAAGTGTTCCTCAGTTTACTTTCATGGCTTATGCACTCTGTCATACAGCTTGAGAGTCCACTTTGCTGCATGTCTTCCCAGTCTTTTAGTTTTGTCGCTGTAGATAGGTTCATGGTCGATGGAAGGGAGGCAATGTCATCCTGCCAAAGTTCAAGGTCCAACTAACTTGTTCATAGAGTCCCATCTTATCCCAGTTCTCTCGCCTTCCACTGTTTTTCTCATCACACCAGTCTATCACGCAGAAGGAAAGGAATCCTGACATGCGCATCCCTGTTTCTCACCCCGGATCAATCAACTGGGAACCATCTGTTGTTTCGTTGTCCACCAATGACGAGAGCACTGAACAGTCCTCGACATTGTCCTTGAACCATCTGGATGAGTTTCGGTGGGATTCCATAACTGGAGCGCATGATGATCCAGAGACAGTCCTCGCTTGTAAGGAGTCACAGGCCTATTTCACAGACAATGAAGTGTATGTACAGTGTCACGTTCCATTCCAATTCGTTGACTTGTTCCACAAGCATTACCTGGAAGTAAAATACTTTGGCCGACAGTTCCCCCTCCCCTTTCGAAATCCAGCTTGTTCCCTTTCTGAAGAGATGCCGGTCTTACTCCTCCTTGTTTCTGAGTGGATGACAGGATCATTGCTAAAGAGCACCTTACTGAGCCAAAGGTTCACCAGTGTAAATCCCACGCCAGTTTCCACACTCCTACAGATTTCCATTTCTTTTGGCATCTTGCATATGAGTCCTTTCATCACTCTGTTGTTAACTGTCATCCTTTTCCCAGCACGGGGTCAAAGATCTGTTCAGTTCTTGCCGATTCCTGTTCAATGTCTGCTTTTTAGCATCTCTAGCTGTATCTGAGTCTGCTCCTGAGTGCTTTTTCGAGTTCCCTAAGGGTCATCAGTGGCGTTCTTGACTTCAAGGATGGCTTGGTTTCTTTCTGCTGAGATGTCTAGTTCTATCCCACCTCTACCTGGTACATCCTTGTGGTGTTCCTTTTCGTGCATCACCTGTTGAGAACTTCCTTGAAGTGGTCCTCCATCGCCTCAACTGGACCTCTTTGATTCTATTTAAGCAGCACCCCGTATCTTATTCTTTCACTGCTAGCTGCTGGTCTAGTGCCTTATTTGGTGAGCTTTTTCACAATGCTGTACAGTAATCCTTCACTCTGTCTCCCATTCGCAGCTGCTATCTCTGCACTGTCTCTGCTTTTTCTGACATCCATCTCCTCTTGTCCTCTCGTACGCTTCTTCTTATCACCTCCATTGTTTTTTTCACAATAGTACGCTTTCCCTTCATTCTGCTTCTGTCATCATCTCTGAGTGTGTACTAGTTGATTCAGATCTTGATGCGGCTTCCTCTCATTCATCAGCTTCCAGCTGTTCTCTACTGTCCATGTCTTGGCCCTTCCCCTTTCCGTCGCCAAGCACCTCTCCTTCTGCTGATGTTGATGTAGGCATTTCTTCGAATGTTCCAACACGTCTTCTACATCTTCAGTTTTTTGGTTCTGTTCTCTTCATCTTGGTCCTTTCCTGTGTTTGCAAACTTCTTCCTATTCTCCTCGGTCTTCACTCGTATCAAAGCGTCCCCATCATGTCTTGGTTTTGTTGTTGTGTCTGACGTGATCTGAATCGTAACTTGATCCTCGTCTTCACCAGGTATGGTTGCGGAGGCATCTGCTCGACCTCTGTACTCGCAGTCCATTGTACTGATGATCTCCACTGTACAAATAAGCTGATCAATAGGTGGTCCAATTGGATTTTTTCTTCAACTCTCTTTCCGTTCTGCTGATGTTTCATGTTGTTTTTGTGAATCGTCTTTGTGTGGGAATAGAGTTCCTGTAATAACTTTCCATTCAGCTGCTAAACTCGCATATCTCCTCTCCATGTCGTTCAGTCCTTCTAAGATCCAAGATAACCATTGTCCTTTCATATCCAAGTGTTGTCATTTCCCACTTTTGCGTTTAAAGTTCCTCCCATGATGATTGATGTTTTGTTGCCCCCCGCTTCCCATTGTCTATCCTGGAGTTGTTGGTAAAACTGCTCCTTTTTGTGGTCTTCCTCTCCTCCATCGATGTGCGCGGATTAGTAACATCTTGCATGACCCGTCACCGTCCTGTATTTTGTAGTAGAACTCTTCTGTAATGACCTCTTTTTGACTGGTGTCCATTCCCTAAGAGACTTCACTGTTTCCGGCTCATCCACATGAATCGTGACTCCTGACCCTTGTGTACAGTTCTTCCGTCTCCAATGTATATTCCTGTCTGTCCCTGATGCTAAGCTAACTTTTCCAGCTCCTGTCACACCTGCACTTCGATGATTCCGCTGATTCCGAGAATGTTGCATTTGGTATTCTGTCATCTTCTGTCGACATCAGTCAGCTCTGCTGCATCCTCTCTGTCATTTCTAACATTCCAGTGTCTTAATGTTAAGGTTATTTTTTGGGGCTTGCAAAGGACCTGATTGCGTCACTAACGGTGATCTCCATCTTCCGCAGAGCTTCACCCATCCTTGGCATTGATCCAGTGCCAGCGATCCCCGCTCCCAGCCCAGGGCTTCTGAATCGAAGTGAGATGTTTATAGTTTTCTGTAACTTGTATTGTCGCCCCCCCCCGCCCAGTAAGGTAAGTTGCCTTCGCCCCACCCCCAACTTGGGAGGGCCATGGTTTTCTTCAGGGTGGACCCTTCCCCCTTAGACTGGTTTGGTCCATGGTACAATCTCCGCACTCAGCCACCCCCCCCGGGAGACCCCGCCCTCTATGCTGGTGCATCCCAGCACAAAGGAGAAATGATCACTCTTCCAGCAAATAGAAACCTAGAGGTGGAAAATCAGGCACCCTTGATGGAATATATAAACACAGGCAAATGATGCCTTAGCCAAAGTCAAAATAATTATACATAATAATATAATAATGTATGGAATTTATATAGCGCTGAATCTTGTAAAGCAACAAATCAAAGCCCTCTGCCTCAAATTATTACACAGTGCATGCAACCATCCATAAATATCAAGCTCAACAAATAACCAGTTATATAACACAACACACCTTAGCGTGGTGTGGTGATGTGAAGAGCAAGCTATTGAAAAGAAGGAACAGATAACAGAGGGAAGATCACAGGATCGAGTATAAGATTCTGTTTGAAGGTAATATGAAAAGAATCAAATAAAGGGCCATTTGGCAAAGTGGAAGAGGGAGTCATTCCAGTGGATGGACCGACAACAGAGAAAGAGCCAGCCAACAGTGGTTTCATTTAAATCTGGGTGCGTTCGAAAGCACAATGTACTACAGATGAAACGAAGTGAAACACGACAGAGTGTATCAGGTGAAACAGTTTTTTACAGAGTACAAGATGGTTGCAGATTTGTGGAGACATTTGAAACGAAAGGGTAATTAATTCAATATACTTTATTCACTTTGTGATACAGGCAGCCAGTGAACTGATCGCAAAAGAGAGTCGATGCTATCAGAATTTTTTTTCTTTCTAAGGAAACCAAGTCGGCTAGCATGAGTTTTGTATGACGTTGAAAGGAGTGGATGGATGATGCTGGCAAACCAGCCCAAGCGAGTTTAACAGTAGTCCAGATCGAGTAAAGAAATGAGAGATGTTACAAGTTTTGGATGTTTGCTTCAGTAGACAGTTTCTCTGCCAATTATGCACTTATGAGCGCGGTAAATTGATACTAGCAAGACTGGCAAAGTCTGGTGATGAATTTTTTCATAGAAGAGTGTGTTGTCAAGAACCCACACCTAAATTATTTCATAAACAGACGCTGGACAGAGGAACCGACGTATAGCTTAATTCCACATAAGAACGTTGTGATGTTATGTTTGGGGTATCCCCATTGTATCGCAATTGACTTACTTGACTTATGCGCCCTCTTGGTTCCGTTGGGGGAACATAGAGGCTGCAATAACAACACCCCTCCAACGAACTCGGTTTTGGGGAGATCCTCTTCTGCTCGCCCTGTCATTCCTGGCTGAGCCTTGGTTTCTTACTCTACACTTCTTCGCGTCCAGGTCTGCTTTGGTCCTGACCAACTTTTCCGTCATACCCTTGTTGGATTCCAGGCAAGGAGCCTGTCTGGGGACATTACGATGTCAGGCTTGACAGATGTATGGCCGATCCATCCCCACTTAATCCTATGTTACTTAATGAAGGAGACATCAATTGGGTTTGTCTGGTCCTGTCCCACAGTTGTTTGTTGGAATCTGATTTCCGGCCAACCTGCTGTGAGGATGTACCTGACGGCATTTTGTTGTAAAAGACGGAGATTTGTGGGTGGTTGTTTTTTGACCGCATCTAGCTGAATCTTATTTTTAGTCATCCATTTTATGTGAATATCTTAGAAGCAGTGGGCCCATAATTGATCAGCGAAAGGGAAGGCAGATTTTACAAGGTTTGCTACATTGAAGCTGAGTGTCCACGGCATTAGAAATGATGATCAGCTTAATGTAGGAGGTTTATTCTATTTTAGAGTGGAGACAGTGTAGAAGAGTGAAGAGAACAGACCCAAGACTGATCCCCAGTTGGACTCAACCACAATTCCCTTGACAGGTTTTGATTGAATTTTGCTGACAATAACTTCTGGTAATCAGATTTGGCAGTATGACAACTCAAACCCACGTGAGGGCAGTGCCATTAATACAAAACATGTTCTTGAGGCGAGAAAGAAGAATTGAGTGATCTATAGTAGTCAAAGAGCAGCAGATTAGGACTCGAGAAGAGTGAGGAGGGAGATTTTCCCTAGCAATCCACAGTGAGTAGAAGTGTATCTAAGTTGATAGACTAGGGTGGTATGTCAACTGCTAGTAGTTGGCGCGATAGGCTCAGATTGAAAAGAGGGAAGGAGATTAATGAATCTTGAAGGTTGGATGTGAGTCCTGTTTGTAGAACAAATTTTCTCCAGTACTTCGAATAAAAAACAAAGCTAACGTAGGAGACAGTGTCTGCTATATTTCCATTATCTCCAACCCATTTCACATCTCTCATGGCAAGACCACAAACTAGACCTCAACTAACACACTATGTCAAATGGCCAGTCACTTCCATCTATGAAAAGCAAAGATTTTTGAAAACTGCTAATTAGTTCCTCCACAACTTAACCTTGGGCTTACAATTTCTGTAAAAAGAAACTAAACATAGAACTAGAAACCATCCACTGGACCTGTGCATTCGACTACACCAAAGAAACACAGTTATTAACAATGGAAAAATACTACACAATATAATACGCCCAAACAAATATTCTCTTAAACAAAAATGGGTTTCTTAACTAACTACGAATAAATGTCAATCATGTGACAAAAAATAAATCGACTATAAGAACTACTTCTTTTTTTCTTGCCCAACAAAAATAAATCATATGGTGAGACCACTATGAATACATGTAGAATCAGAGATTAATGACAAGAATAGGACATCTGATTACAATTTCCAGAAAAATCACCATTGTTCTTTTAGGCTTACCATAACACCTTCACAACCTCCAAGCAACACTGCGAAAAAAATCAATCACTTGATCATACATCAGCATCATCTAACCATTACACCTCCAGTGGTGATCGAAGGCACAACAAAGCCTTCCACTCCTGGCCTATCCTGGCCAACTAGTCAACGTAGATCCATCAAGAGTGCTTGCCATACGCCTTCATCTCACTTTCTAAACAGTCCTTCCCTCCATTTGCTTTGTGTCTTCCTTTCTTTCTCCTTCCGTCTGGGTCCAATGCAGTGCTGATTCTTGTTGATTGACTTTGTGGTCTCTCAGAGGAGATGTGCCCAAATCCCCTTCCACCGTCATCTGGTGATGAGGTTCCCATGTCTTCTTGCCTGCATCTCCCATACTAGGAATTCATACTGGAAGATCTTCCTCTGGCCAAATATCCGAGAACATCTCTTCGTGAGGGCATGATGTTATGGAAGTATCAAAATTTGGTGAGATCCCATACAGGTCATCCTCCAGCACTCAGAACACGTACCAGAGCGTAGATACACAACGTACAGCTCTGGTAAATCTCAGCTGGGCGTCTGTTGGTGCTGTTCCGAGAGATGACCGTACCTCCAGATATTGTTTCATCTCCCTAAACACACTACAGGACCTTAGGCCCCGACTCGTGATGTAAATAGGGCATCTTTGTGCCCTCTGTTTCATGTTTCGTGCTCCAAAGGTATGTGCACTTGTCTTCTGGTGCAGTTCAGTTCCATATCACTTTCAACTATGGGCTGGTGTGTTCACAATATGAGCGAAATTTGCTCCTGTTTTTTGAGTGCTAATACAAAGCCCCACTTGCTGTCCGAATGTTTTGGAGTCTGCTGGACGTCTCACTGGATATTTGGTGTGTGTGTGACACGCAGCGCCAGTCATACCGCACAGTCAAGGTCGTCTAGTGTTGATAACAGCTACCAGCGAATCCCACCTTCTGGGGTCTGTCCTTCTGTAGTACTTTCTCATCACACCAATCAATGGGCCAGATTAAAGAGAAACTGCCGACACTCACACAACCTTTTTTGTCTTACTCCAGTTTTTTACTTCGACGACAGATGGTTTGCTAAGGCCCTACAGAGCATCTAATTGTCGTAGAAGCTCTTGATAAGGTGTACCAACAGTTATTCGATGGGATGACCATAGGAGTTCAAGGATACCTCCAAAGCGCTGTCTCTGGTATGCTGTCACAATGCTTATTCCGCAGTCCCACAAAATTCCACATACAGTTGTCTTTTGCCACTCTGTGCACTGTCGAGTGATATTTTCTGAGCGTGAATATTCTGTGTCTCTACATCCACGTTTGCTTCTGAACCCTTGATTGATTTCCTTCACACAGTGCGTCGTCTACAAGCGTCTGATATCCTTCTGATGATGAACATGGCCAGTATCTTGCTCGACAAAACGACAACAAAGCGTTGCATTCTCCCTCTAGTTGTTAGCAGTCACTTCAGTTCCTTTCTTGGGGATTCTTTAGCACTATCACACCATTGGTTCCAATCGAGCAGTGTATGAACAGTTGGCAGTAATGTCAGCCTGCAAGTTCAGAATTCTCCTTGAACAGTATTGGACACCAAGTTAGTCCTGGCCTGGTGACTTGCCGTTCTGTGAGGGTCTTGATGGCAGCCAATATCCTCCCTTTGTTGTGGGGTTGACGTCAATTGTCCTAAGTCCTTTTGTAGCTTCGGGATTTCGGCTAGCTAAGTCAGGTGTGGACTTCCTGAAAAGTTTCAGCCCATCTTTCTTCTTCTTGACATCCTTTCTTTCTGGTTTTGCAAACAGCAGCCACTCCCCCAGCACTCCATCTCACTTTCTGTTGTGCACGGTACTTTCTTGGTTATCTTTGGTAGATCCTCTCCTTGCTTCCGTGGGCCGCCGCCTCTTCATGCCTCAGCTGACGCCAGCAGGCTCCATGGCCATTCTCCTACTTGTCCACGAACGTGCTGCAAGTCTCTTCACTATTCCTGTCGTGCCTCTCTGTACAATCTCTTCCTGCCTGCTCTTCGTAGACCGTGGCGCGACTTTTACTTGCAGAAGTACTCAACTCTTCTTGATCTCTCACTTTCTTTGATGATGGCATCGAGGGTCTCTCTGTTGATCAGTCATTGTTGGTCTATCTTCTTTTGAGCCAATGTTCCTACCACTTTGCAGCTCTCAGTGTACAGTTACAGATCTGAGCTTCCATGTTGTATCTATGTCACTCAGTTCTGTCATGTTCTGCAAGGATGTGCAATCTGTTCCTTCCAGATTGTTGAATGAATGCAGACTTCACGTTCGCGGTCGTCCTCTCAATCGCTGGGTTCAAATTGCGCACTGAGTGGTTGGTCTTGTTTTTCTTCTTCAGTTTCATCTGGATGTGTGCGTCCACCAGGTGATGATCATTCCCGACATCCCCCATTTCGCTTGATTCTCTCTAACAATATCTTGAAAATAACTAACACTGCACAAATAATATGGACGTCCACAAGAATAAGATAGACTGTGATCACAAGAATCAACACTCAATGTCATCAACACAAACAGAAACCAGAATGAAAAAACAAAAATTAGTACATAAAGCGTAAAAGCAATCATTCCACAATAATATTAAACCAGAAGAGATCACTCCACAAAACGGTATGAACATCAGATGGTCAATCGGTTACATGTCTCAAAATCAACTTGCGAGATCATCCTAGATTTTAATGTGCGCATCAGCAAATCTATCACCATACAACGAGAAGAAGGCCAACCTCACTGTCATTTTTTGAGTAAGAAACTGTTATGAAAGTAAATCAATAATCACTAGAAACCCAGATTGACAAATCTTTTAATAGGGACAAAAAAACCTCCTACTTATTTTTTATTTTAAGTTGGTATGTTTTTTTGTATTGAGAGGATAGTAGGGGTGGGCGCGAGTGGGTCCCCGTGTGAGTGCGGTTTTGTGAAGGATGTTTTTGTGGTCTGTTCCCACTCGTCACACAATGGGACCGTAACTTAAGTAGAAACATACAAGCTTACCATATGACAACCCCATCACACTCCATATCTGAGGAGAGAGAAGGGCGCAGTGGGCGGAGAGCATAAGCAGAGCAGAAGAGAGAGAAAGAGAGAACAATGACAATGAAAATGATAAATTCTTTTATACCCGAGGAAAAGTTCACACAACGAAAGCCCACATGTGCTTTTTTACATCCAGATCCAGGCCCGAGTTTCGGGAATACACATCAATAATAATAACCCCAATACTTAAACAGTCCACAATAAAAACAAGGGAAATAACCCTTTTCAAAACAGCTCCCCCCCCCCAAACAACCCCGATCCCCGACCCCCCCCCAAGCAAGCAATAAAAAGAAAATCCCTATAGAATACCCCACCCCCACCGCCACCCCCCCAAAAAAAACTTAACCAAAACAAACAAAACACAAAAGAGAAAGGAAAAACCAAACAACAAAAGATGAGAAATAAAAGAAAAACCTACAAACACAACAACAAGAACAAGATCAACAACAAAGCTAATCAAAAATAACACAATAAACACCAAACTAATAAGTCATAAAGATAAACACTACAATTGTCAAATGGTACAACACTACTTGTTAAACATAATTAAATATATTGAAATACTAGGCACCATTAACAAACTCTAAGTAGCAGAGGCAAGATCCAATTAACGTATTGAAAATTATAAAAATAATGAATCCTACATCAGGAAAATACTATGACTAAAAGCAGGACATAAAAGGATGAGAGAGAGAGCAGAGAGAGAGAGCGTCAGAGAGAGAGAGAGGAGAGAGCGAGAGAACAAGACAAGATGAACAGAGACTAGACAGAGACAGATACAGAAGAGACAGAGAGACCAGAGAGTGTGTGGTGTGTGTAATTCATACGATAAAATCCTATATATAATATCCCAAAACAGTATTGCATCGCCCTCAACACTCATTATAGCGATTATACTCGTTTCACATAATATGTCATGATATGAAATAATTAAATAACCCCATACATCCACGACAATAAAAACAAGAAACAAACCAAGAAGAAATTAAAAACTATACTAAATAAATGATTTCTCAAACAGTACACGAGAGCAACCATCCAAACACCCTTAGATGTGATTTACTCCTACAAATAATAATGTCATGATAATCAAATAAATACCAGTACCCAATACTCTCACCAAGAAAACAAGAGGGAAACGAAAAGAAGGAAAAAACAAACCAGCAGCCAAACTTATAAGGTCATAGTGAGAGAAAAGGATAGAGAGATGAGAGAGCGAGGAAAGAGAGAGAGAAAAAAGGAAAGAGAGCAGTGAGATGGAGGGAGGGAGGGAGAGAGAGAGAGAGAGAGTGTGTGTGTGGTGAGTGTGTGGTGTAGTGTGTTTTGTGTGTGTGTGTGGTGAGTAGAGTTTGTGTGTTCTCTCAGGGATAACAACGTAAATATATATCTAATAATCTCAAAACAGTGCACGAGATACACACCGTCAACTCCTTACTTTCGATTAATACACAAGCAGTTTATAAGTCATGATAAAGAATATAAACATCAATACCCGTGTACTCACCACAATATAAAACACAGGAAGATCAGACGGGTGTATTAACACAAATCCAAAAAGTTACACTGGGAGATGAGAATGAGAGAGAGAATCGCAGAAGAGAGAAGAGAGAGAGAGAGAGAGTGTGTTAGTCAAGTGGTGTGTGTGTGTGTGTGTGTGTTGTGTGTGTGGTGTGGTTGTGTGTGTTGTGTGTGTTGTGGAGAGTGAGACGTGTTGTGGAGAGAGTGTTGTGGTGTTGTGTGTTGTGTATTTTAAGGATAATACTAAATATATAAATCTCAAGAACACACAGGATCACCATCAAAAAATTGTTTTCTTCGAAATATACTCGAACAAAATCTGAACTGATCATGAAAAAGAAATAAAGCCCAACTACCAATACACTCTTCTCACACAATAGGAGAAAAAAACATCACTTAAGTCATAAAATGAACAATCTATACAATGTAAAGTAAGAGCGAGAGAGATAGGGGGGATGAAGAACTGAGAGAGAGGAGGGAGATAGTAAGGAGGATGAGTGTGGTGTGTGTGTTTGTGTGGAAGTGTCTGTGTCGTGTGTGTTTGTGTGTGTCTGTGTGATGTGTGCGTGTAGTGTGTGTGTGTGTGTGTGTGCGCGTGCTGTGGTGTGGTGCGTGCGTGCGTGCGGTGTGTGTGTGTGTGAGAAAGATTACTGCTTTTTGATTTACTGTAAACTCACACAAACACAATAACGAACATAGAAAAAAATACTGCGGAAATGATTCTCAACAGCACATCAATCACTTTCAACACTCTTTTTTCATTATAACCGACAACAGATATAACGACCATATTAATGTTATGGATAGATAGTATTTCTTAAAACTCTAGTGTACTAAGAAAATTAAAAAAAGAAAGAAGAAGAAAAGAAAAATGAAAGACAAAAAGAAAAAACATAGTTTTCGGCTTTGGTAAATCATCACTTAATTCAACAACAATTGAAAATTTGAAAAAGGTGAGAGAGAGAGAGAGAAGAGAGAGAGAGAGAAGAGAAGAGAAGAGAGAGGGGGGGGGGAGACGGTGGGGGTGGAGGGGGGGGGGGGAGGAGGACAAGTCTGGACAGAAAGACAAGTGAAGGGAAAGGCAGGGCAGATAAGGAAAGATGGAAAGGGCAGGATAGGGTAAGGGAGATATTGCAACTTAGTTTTTAAGGCTATGGACAGTGGTTTGTTTATTGATGATGAATCAAGTGAGTTGATAAATGAGTTTTGTATATTGTTATATGATTGATGTTGTTTAACTGACAACATGAAGGGAGTTCCATAGCAAAAGGGCCTGAGTAAAGTAAGACTAGATTTGAATAAGACCTATTCTCGGAATAATGGGACACTAGTTTATAGTATTTCATGGATTGGTTTTATGGGGAATTTTGTCTATTACGTATGCATTGAACAGTTCCATGTACCATGAACTTGAACATCATGACTTCCTTGTTACTACTTATAAACGTTGGTGTAAGGGAGAAAATTAATTGAGTATAAGTCCAGCTTCATGTAAGCTTTCCTTTTCTTAACAGGATCCCACTCTATGAGAGCACAGTTTATACAGACACATTTAACGGTTTCATCAGCGTGTTTGCACTAGCCGAATCCCCACAGGTTAGAAGCATACACGTCTATTGAGGTTTGTATATAAGTTTGGAAGAAAAGTTTCCATGAAATTGAAACGTCAAGCGAAAGTGCATGATTTTAGAAAAAGTTGTATACTCATTGGAGACAATGATATTTGCATAGTTGAGATATGTGGTAGAAACCACTGCGAGAATTTAATCATCAATTGATTTCTTACCCGCCCTAAAACCTTGTTGTGATATGTTTGTTCGGAATTTACTGTCCTTTTTAATTTTGATGGTAGTAAGTTTATGGGTTAAGGTTTTGCACCGCTTTTGCTAGTGGTAATAAGGGCTGCTTTTTGTTATTTTGGGGGTGTATAGACATATGGTTGTTCGGTCCATTCAAATAAGCTGATCAACACGTTTTTGTAATGCTTTGCCAGAGAGATAAGGTTGTTGTGGCTCGTATGAATAGTTTGTCTCAGCAAATAGTTCGCGCATATGATTTGATGTGGAGAGGTAGGTCGTTTAGTGTAAATAGTGAGAAGAAAATAGGTCCTAATATGATCCTGTAGTACTCCATCCTTGAAAGGCTTGTTGTATCGATGTAGTTGTACCTATAGAGACACACTGTTTTCCTGTTTATCTAAAGGAAGCCAGTAGTTCTAAGGTAATTTGGAAGAGAACTGAGAAACGGTTTAGTTTTTTATGAGAAGAGTAGTCAAAATTGGTCCAAAAGCTTTTTTGCAGATCTACAAATAGTACTCCACAAAATTTAATTGTCAATAATTTTTGATAGCCCAGTTCGTCTACAGCTAAATCACAGTGTCAGTATGACATGAGTGATTTGTCTAATCCAGACTATTATGGTGAATTTAAGTGGTGGTATCTAAATGACGGACTAATGTGTTTGTTTATAATGTTGTTTCCAAGGTTTAGGAAAGGATAGACATACTGATGGAAATTGGCTCTAATTTGAAGGGTTCTAGAAGTGTCACCATACTTGTAGATGGGGGACAACTTTAGCTGTTTTAGAAGTGCATTGGGGAAATCGGTCCTTTTTTCGAGGGCGGAGACAAGGTTAAATATATATGTTATAGTGTCTGTGAAAACTTGGCGCTAGATAGCTTCAATATTCCTGCTGTCTCCTATTCCATCAAGACCACGTGTTCTTGATTGTTTTTGAGGAGTTCGATTAGATAACCAAAAGACCCAAATACAGACATAAATGGAATGTGAAGTTTTGAAGGGGATGCTTTTTCCTTTCAATTATTGATTTTAGTTCATTGAGTTTATTGGACTTCTGATTTATCATTTCAAAAATAAATTTAAGCAGGGACAATAATGAAAATACTGTTAAGTTGTTCCGCAGATAACGTCTTATGATTACATTTGTTATGCGGAAGATGCTTGTATAGTTAATTATGCTTGATTATGGCACGACCAAAACAGTCCTTTGAGTTTTGTTTGGATATAGTAAGTCTTGGAAATATTTCATTTTTTCTCGCCCGTTTGTTGTGAGTAAATAATATAACACAATGGGACCTCAGTTTATTGTCCTCATCCGAAAGACAAGCGTCCCAGACCACCGACCTCATGATCCTAAAGGATAGGTGTAAAAACAAGTTTCCAGGTCCAAACGGATTTTTTACCGAAAAACTTAAATACACACACTCTTCCGACCTGACTTATACAATTTCAGACAGAGTAGCGTTTACCTCTAGACCCACCAATCCACTAACACACAGAATTTATAAAAATATTGGACACAGATCAAAACAACTGCTTCACAGCTCATATTCTCCACTCCACTTCAAGGAGAGACATAGATACAAACAAACACCGAAAAGAAATTTTTACTCAAACACATAAAGGGAAAAATATGGCCATGCGAATAAACTTAAATCAATTGGCGACCTCATCACCCTCCTTAATGAAGACTAACAAAATCCTAGCAAAAACAATAGCACAAAAAACTAACACATGCTAATAATTAAATTGTGTTCAGACAAGACACAGTATGGTTTTTATATAAAGGCAGATTCTTATCAGCTGATACACTTGAAAATGTAGCCTTTTCTTCCTCTTAGACAAATATGGACTACTACTACTATACTTGCATTCAAGATATCCAAAACATGATGATACAGAACAAGTATACAGCTAAAACAGACAAAACCAAGCCATGCGTGCGGAAAAAAACAAAAACTCTCTCCCATCACAACAGCTTAAATATAATTCCAAGCAATACACTCAATTCCTCTCATCCACTGCTGTGAAGTATCTTGGGTTTGTTAACACATCAAATAACACCAACATCTCGTATCCAAAAAGTGTTAATCACCAAGACCTGCCAATCATGTCTACTAATCAAATACGAGGTATTAGTGCAATCGAAATTAACCTGTCCACTAATGCCACATCCAAACTAGTCGCATCTCTCATTCTTCTTCACATAGGGACTATGCAATTCTCTTCTGGCTGGTCCGCCCAGACAATCAATCAATCCACTCCCTTCAACGATATACAAAACATCCTGCAGCTCGAACTTGTCCTCAAGAATGTTAAACATCTGAGCACAGTCACTCCCTCTCGAAACCTCTCTACTGGCAAACCTGTGCCAACAGGAGTTAACTAAATAAGCAACAGTAACCACTCTGTTACAACATGTCTCCACAAAACAAGACTCCCTCCTACCCTCTGTGGAAAAAACAAACCTACCAGCAATCCTGGTGACAGTAACTTCACTAAAGCATATAGATACAATCCATCAAAAATGTTTATACAAAAAACAGCCATAAAACACTATGAAGATTTGCCCCAACTTCTTGAATGGAATCTAGAAACTGTTTTAGCACAAAACCAAAAGCTGCATAAGCCACTAATAGCTCGGTATACTGAATCCTTTAAAGTAGAAAGAGGTATCCGCCAAGGATTACTACTATCACCCCTACTTTTTGTAGCCAGCAGTTGAGGTGCTGGCATTAAAATTTCGAAAGCAGCATTAATGAAATAAAAGGAATAAGAGTACCCAAATGCAGAACAATAATAAATCACAAATCAACACACTCTTTAAAATACAACCTATTCGATGATACCACACTGTATTTAAAAAGACAAAGTTGACTTTAGAGGCTTGTTTAAAGTATTCCCCCAGAACTTTGCAAGTAATATCAGGACTGAAAAATGAACAAACGACAAAACATAAGCATTTGGCTAGTAGAAGCAAATCAGTGCCAGAAATATTACCAACTGAAAGCAAATTTCCTTTAAAACGACATCTAAAAGAACTTTGAATTGAAATGGGTAAACAACATTAAAACCTTAGGAGTTTATTTTAGAAATCTACATCAAATCGATGTAAAGTAGAGGAACAATAGGTCTAAAACGTTTCAGAAACCATGAAGGAGACAACATAAACTACGACAATGAGTCCAGGAGAAATCGCAAGTAATACTATCGCCAAAATCATGATAGTCAAAACATTTCTCTTTTCAGCAATTCTCATCTATATAATAGCAATCCGATGGCATCCCAGAAGATATCCTAAAAGGAAGATCAACAGAGGAAACTCTACACATTGGTGTGGTGGTGTGGGGGGAAGACGGGGCGGGGGGGGATTATAACAATTAAAACAAAGCATTTGAAAATGTCAAAGCCATAGTATAATACATGACATAAAAAAAGGATGGCCTACGAGGTCATCTGATCTAAAGTTATGCACGAAGCACTCTTCCTATTAGGAGTACCAAAAATCTCATAAATATGAACCATACAAGGGTAATGGAGACAGCCATTTCCAAGAAATTTTTGATATACTACTTGACTTCCTACAAGCTTGGAAGACGTTAACCAATCATTCACAAATAGGGAAACATTTGCTCCGAGTGCTACAATGCTTGGATCAACTTAAATAGAAGACAACAAGATCAAAAACAACGAGAATAAAGGCCTATATTTAAACTCAGGAATTATGGAATACTCATATTTCAAATATAAAAATAACATCTTTTATATATCTGAAAGAAATGGCAAGACCAAATTAAACCTTGGATATGAAATGACATTATTGCATGACACGAAGGACACAATAATCCTTACCTTAACCAGTAAATCTCTCGGTGCCAGGAAGGCACACAAGCTTGAACATCATTCCATCCACTGGTTGCGTAGTCATGCAGCGTTTCCAACGTGCTCCACCTGTTGCTGTTCCGCACACTTCTAACCATCTCTTTGCCATGTTGTTTTGGGCGTCTCCCCTTTTTCTTCTCCTTTCAGCAACAGCACAGTCAATACTCCTGCCGTTCTTAGGACATGTTCCGATCCCAGTTCCATCTCCGTCTTCAAAATCTCCTGCTGATTTTTTTCTTCTGCTCACTCTCTCGCTAATTCCAAGACTGTCTAATGTTGGAAAATGTACTCCTTGGCATCAGGTTCTTGAGAAGACATCCATCCTCAACAGACCAATTGGTTTGGAAAATGTCTAGTTTTCTCTTCTTCCCCTTTTGGGTTAATATCCAGGTCTCACAAGATCCGTAGAGAAGAACTGACACAAAACCAAGGCTCTTGCAAAGGGATGCTTTGGTTTTTCTGCTGATGTCTGTCTCCCTTATTGCCAGATGTTGGATAATCCGTTCTCATCTTCGCACTAACTGGCCATCTCAACTCTCTTCTTGACGCTGCTGTTCCTCCTCCCGTCTTATGGTGACGTTTTGCGCTCCCGAGAAGAGGTTAAGTTCTTCCACCCTCATCAACTTCCTGATCTCCAACCTTCAGACCGTTAAGTGTTCCTCAGTTTACTTTCATGGCTTATGCACTCTGTCATACAGCTTGAGAGTCCACTTTGCTGCATGTCTTCCCAGTCTTTTAGTTTTGTCGCTGTAGATAGGTTCATGGTCGATGGAAGGGAGGCAATGTCATCCTGCCAAAGTTCAAGGTCCAACTAACTTGTTCATAGAGTCCCATCTTATCCCAGTTCTCTCGCCTTCCACTGTTTTTCTCATCACACCAGTCTATCACGCAGAAGGAAAGGAATCCTGACATGCGCATCCCTGTTTCTCACCCCGGATCAATCAACTGGGAACCATCTGTTGTTTCGTTGTCCACCAATGACGAGAGCACTGAACAGTCCTCGACATTGTCCTTGAACCATCTGGATGAGTTTCGGTGGGATTCCATAACTGGAGCGCATGATGATCCAGAGACAGTCCTCGCTTGTAAGGAGTCACAGGCCTATTTCACAGACAATGAAGTGTATGTACAGTGTCACGTTCCATTCCAATTCGTTGACTTGTTCCACAAGCATTACCTGGAAGTAAAATACTTTGGCCGACAGTTCCCCCTCCCCTTTCGAAATCCAGCTTGTTCCCTTTCTGAAGAGATGCCGGTCTTACTCCTCCTTGTTTCTGAGTGGATGACAGGATCATTGCTAAAGAGCACCTTACTGAGCCAAAGGTTCACCAGTGTAAATCCCACGCCAGTTTCCACACTCCTACAGATTTCCATTTCTTTTGGCATCTTGCATATGAGTCCTTTCATCACTCTGTTGTTAACTGTCATCCTTTTCCCAGCACGGGGTCAAAGATCTGTTCAGTTCTTGCCGATTCCTGTTCAATGTCTGCTTTTTAGCATCTCTAGCTGTATCTGAGTCTGCTCCTGAGTGCTTTTTCGAGTTCCCTAAGGGTCATCAGTGGCGTTCTTGACTTCAAGGATGGCTTGGTTTCTTTCTGCTGAGATGTCTAGTTCTATCCCACCTCTACCTGGTACATCCTTGTGGTGTTCCTTTTCGTGCATCACCTGTTGAGAACTTCCTTGAAGTGGTCCTCCATCGCCTCAACTGGACCTCTTTGATTCTATTTAAGCAGCACCCCGTATCTTATTCTTTCACTGCTAGCTGCTGGTCTAGTGCCTTATTTGGTGAGCTTTTTCACAATGCTGTACAGTAATCCTTCACTCTGTCTCCCATTCGCAGCTGCTATCTCTGCACTGTCTCTGCTTTTTCTGACATCCATCTCCTCTTGTCCTCTCGTACGCTTCTTCTTATCACCTCCATTGTTTTTTTCACAATAGTACGCTTTCCCTTCATTCTGCTTCTGTCATCATCTCTGAGTGTGTACTAGTTGATTCAGATCTTGATGCGGCTTCCTCTCATTCATCAGCTTCCAGCTGTTCTCTACTGTCCATGTCTTGGCCCTTCCCCTTTCCGTCGCCAAGCACCTCTCCTTCTGCTGATGTTGATGTAGGCATTTCTTCGAATGTTCCAACACGTCTTCTACATCTTCAGTTTTTTGGTTCTGTTCTCTTCATCTTGGTCCTTTCCTGTGTTTGCAAACTTCTTCCTATTCTCCTCGGTCTTCACTCGTATCAAAGCGTCCCCATCATGTCTTGGTTTTGTTGTTGTGTCTGACGTGATCTGAATCGTAACTTGATCCTCGTCTTCACCAGGTATGGTTGCGGAGGCATCTGCTCGACCTCTGTACTCGCAGTCCATTGTACTGATGATCTCCACTGTACAAATAAGCTGATCAATAGGTGGTCCAATTGGATTTTTTCTTCAACTCTCTTTCCGTTCTGCTGATGTTTCATGTTGTTTTTGTGAATCGTCTTTGTGTGGGAATAGAGTTCCTGTAATAACTTTCCATTCAGCTGCTAAACTCGCATATCTCCTCTCCATGTCGTTCAGTCCTTCTAAGATCCAAGATAACCATTGTCCTTTCATATCCAAGTGTTGTCATTTCCCACTTTTGCGTTTAAAGTTCCTCCCATGATGATTGATGTTTTGTTGCCCCCCGCTTCCCATTGTCTATCCTGGAGTTGTTGGTAAAACTGCTCCTTTTTGTGGTCTTCCTCTCCTCCATCGATGTGCGCGGATTAGTAACATCTTGCATGACCCGTCACCGTCCTGTATTTTGTAGTAGAACTCTTCTGTAATGACCTCTTTTTGACTGGTGTCCATTCCCTAAGAGACTTCACTGTTTCCGGCTCATCCACATGAATCGTGACTCCTGACCCTTGTGTACAGTTCTTCCGTCTCCAATGTATATTCCTGTCTGTCCCTGATGCTAAGCTAACTTTTCCAGCTCCTGTCACACCTGCACTTCGATGATTCCGCTGATTCCGAGAATGTTGCATTTGGTATTCTGTCATCTTCTGTCGACATCAGTCAGCTCTGCTGCATCCTCTCTGTCATTTCTAACATTCCAGTGTCTTAATGTTAAGGTTATTTTTTGGGGCTTGCAAAGGACCTGATTGCGTCACTAACGGTGATCTCCATCTTCCGCAGAGCTTCACCCATCCTTGGCATTGATCCAGTGCCAGCGATCCCCGCTCCCAGCCCAGGGCTTCTGAATCGAAGTGAGATGTTTATAGTTTTCTGTAACTTGTATTGTCGCCCCCCCCCGCCCAGTAAGGTAAGTTGCCTTCGCCCCACCCCCAACTTGGGAGGGCCATGGTTTTCTTCAGGGTGGACCCTTCCCCCTTAGACTGGTTTGGTCCATGGTACAATCTCCGCACTCAGCCACCCCCCCCGGGAGACCCCGCCCTCTATGCTGGTGCATCCCAGCACAAAGGAGAAATGATCACTCTTCCAGCAAATAGAAACCTAGAGGTGGAAAATCAGGCACCCTTGATGGAATATATAAACACAGGCAAATGATGCCTTAGCCAAAGTCAAAATAATTATACATAATAATATAATAATGTATGGAATTTATATAGCGCTGAATCTTGTAAAGCAACAAATCAAAGCCCTCTGCCTCAAATTATTACACAGTGCATGCAACCATCCATAAATATCAAGCTCAACAAATAACCAGTTATATAACACAACACACCTTAGCGTGGTGTGGTGATGTGAAGAGCAAGCTATTGAAAAGAAGGAACAGATAACAGAGGGAAGATCACAGGATCGAGTATAAGATTCTGTTTGAAGGTAATATGAAAAGAATCAAATAAAGGGCCATTTGGCAAAGTGGAAGAGGGAGTCATTCCAGTGGATGGACCGACAACAGAGAAAGAGCCAGCCAACAGTGGTTTCATTTAAATCTGGGTGCGTTCGAAAGCACAATGTACTACAGATGAAACGAAGTGAAACACGACAGAGTGTATCAGGTGAAACAGTTTTTTACAGAGTACAAGATGGTTGCAGATTTGTGGAGACATTTGAAACGAAAGGGTAATTAATTCAATATACTTTATTCACTTTGTGATACAGGCAGCCAGTGAACTGATCGCAAAAGAGAGTCGATGCTATCAGAATTTTTTTTCTTTCTAAGGAAACCAAGTCGGCTAGCATGAGTTTTGTATGACGTTGAAAGGAGTGGATGGATGATGCTGGCAAACCAGCCCAAGCGAGTTTAACAGTAGTCCAGATCGAGTAAAGAAATGAGAGATGTTACAAGTTTTGGATGTTTGCTTCAGTAGACAGTTTCTCTGCCAATTATGCACTTATGAGCGCGGTAAATTGATACTAGCAAGACTGGCAAAGTCTGGTGATGAATTTTTTCATAGAAGAGTGTGTTGTCAAGAACCCACACCTAAATTATTTCATAAACAGACGCTGGACAGAGGAACCGACGTATAGCTTAATTCCACATAAGAACGTTGTGATGTTATGTTTGGGGTATCCCCATTGTATCGCAATTGACTTACTTGACTTATGCGCCCTCTTGGTTCCGTTGGGGGAACATAGAGGCTGCAATAACAACACCCCTCCAACGAACTCGGTTTTGGGGAGATCCTCTTCTGCTCGCCCTGTCATTCCTGGCTGAGCCTTGGTTTCTTACTCTACACTTCTTCGCGTCCAGGTCTGCTTTGGTCCTGACCAACTTTTCCGTCATACCCTTGTTGGATTCCAGGCAAGGAGCCTGTCTGGGGACATTACGATGTCAGGCTTGACAGATGTATGGCCGATCCATCCCCACTTAATCCTATGTTACTTAATGAAGGAGACATCAATTGGGTTTGTCTGGTCCTGTCCCACAGTTGTTTGTTGGAATCTGATTTCCGGCCAACCTGCTGTGAGGATGTACCTGACGGCATTTTGTTGTAAAAGACGGAGATTTGTGGGTGGTTGTTTTTTGACCGCATCTAGCTGAATCTTATTTTTAGTCATCCATTTTATGTGAATATCTTAGAAGCAGTGGGCCCATAATTGATCAGCGAAAGGGAAGGCAGATTTTACAAGGTTTGCTACATTGAAGCTGAGTGTCCACGGCATTAGAAATGATGATCAGCTTAATGTAGGAGGTTTATTCTATTTTAGAGTGGAGACAGTGTAGAAGAGTGAAGAGAACAGACCCAAGACTGATCCCCAGTTGGACTCAACCACAATTCCCTTGACAGGTTTTGATTGAATTTTGCTGACAATAACTTCTGGTAATCAGATTTGGCAGTATGACAACTCAAACCCACGTGAGGGCAGTGCCATTAATACAAAACATGTTCTTGAGGCGAGAAAGAAGAATTGAGTGATCTATAGTAGTCAAAGAGCAGCAGATTAGGACTCGAGAAGAGTGAGGAGGGAGATTTTCCCTAGCAATCCACAGTGAGTAGAAGTGTATCTAAGTTGATAGACTAGGGTGGTATGTCAACTGCTAGTAGTTGGCGCGATAGGCTCAGATTGAAAAGAGGGAAGGAGATTAATGAATCTTGAAGGTTGGATGTGAGTCCTGTTTGTAGAACAAATTTTCTCCAGTACTTCGAATAAAAAACAAAGCTAACGTAGGAGACAGTGTCTGCTATATTTCCATTATCTCCAACCCATTTCACATCTCTCATGGCAAGACCACAAACTAGACCTCAACTAACACACTATTCAAATGGCCAGTCGACTTCCATCTATGAAAAGCAAAGATTTTTGAAAACATGCTAATTAGTGTCCTCCACAACTTAACCTTGGGCTTACCATTTCATGCTACAAAGAAACTAAACATAGAACTAGAAACCATCCATCTGGACCTGTGCATTCGATGGTATGAAGAAAAAGATGTAGAAGTGTATTGACCCTGTGAGGAGACCTGGATTAACACATTCCTGAAATATGCTGTGGAAAAGGCTTTTGCTTTATCAGTCACAAGATCACTTGTTTATCTCTTAGAATCCAGCTTCTATCTTTGAGGCCATAGTCCAGCTTTCGTTTAGGTGGTGGTGGTGGTGGTGGTCATGATGGTCACGATGATGATGCTGATGACAATGATAATGATGACGATGACTGACGACGACGACGATAGTGATGATAATGAAAACGACGACAACGATGATAGAGAAAAAAGACGGTGGTGGAGGTGATTGTGGTGGTGAGATAATGATGATGATGATAACCAAAACAATGACGCTGATTGTGACTTCAGTCACCTTAAAACAAAAACTGTTCACATCGGCTGAGCAACACAACCTGGGCTTGGTATAGAACACAAACACACTCGCACACACATGCTCGCACGTGCGCGCGCGCGCGGGACGGGATAGCCTGGTGGTTAGAGTGATGCATTCGTGATCTGCTGACCCGGGTTTGATTCTCATTCAAGAGGATTTTTCCTCATGAGTTAACATCTTTGCCGACTCCACTCTCCAAAAAAGTCTTTCGGATGAAACTATAAACCGAGGTCCCGTGTGCGAACAGATGTAGAACATCTTGCGCACACGTTAAAACCCGTTCCGCTTTTCGGAAGAGTAGGCCATTGTGTGCCGGTGGGAACTGATGACAAAATTTACAAAACTGCATACACACGGGGACATGATGGGAAAAAAGCACACGAGTGCTTATTCCAATTCCATTCGAAATAATAGACTAAAATAAGATAAATAAATTAATTAACGCACACACACACACACACACACACACACACGTACACGCACGTACACACGCACGCACGTGCGCGTGCTAGAGAGAGACAGAGTTCTCTTACAGGCACGCGCATGTGTGTGTGTGTGTGTGTGTGTGTGTGTGTGTGTGTGTGTGTGTGTGTGTGTGTGTGTGTGTGTGTGTTCTTGCCTCAGTGGCATGAGAAAAGCAAAGGAGACATGGATTGAAGAACAATGCAAAAGTATCATATAAACCTGCGGAGAAAACAACAGCAAGAAAGCCTACCAGCATGTGGAATACCTGGAAAGCTCAAAAAAGGAAGAACCACTAGCACCCAAGACAAAGCAAGGAAATGTCTCACAGAAAAACAAGACATTCTAAAGAGGTGGACAGAGTACTAGACCTACTCTTAATTGTACACTCACTCAGCAACAAGAGACCCAAGGTGTTAGGTGTCCCTTAGCAACTACCCCCATCCTACAGGAAGAACATCACTAAAGAAAAGGAAGTCAGCAAGAGTGGACAACATTCCATCAGAACTGGTGGAAGCAGGAGGAGATGACTTCATAGAGGTGTCACTCACCATCTGCTATAAGATCTGATGAACAGGGGAGTGGCCAACACCTTGGACACAGTCCCTGATTATCCATATAATTCTTGAGTGTAAGAGTCTATATACCTTTCTAACCCTCCTTTTCTGAGAAATCCTTGGATAATTTCATACCACTTAAAGTCACAACAGATTTCTCTGTGTAAAATTTGGGCTGCTCTCCCCCTTGAGAGCACTTCACAACAAGAGCAGCACCACCCTTTTTTTTTTCTTTTCCTGTCTGTAACTGTATTTGTTCCCCATCAGAATGACTTCTTTTCTATTGAATTTTGCCAGGGACAACTCACTTGTTGCCAGCACCCAAACCACCACTCATGGTCTAATGGATCATCAATGCCTTTGTGCCTTATTGGCAGGTAGGGCAGCAACAAATGTTCTCTACTCCTGTCTGTCCTGGGCCAGCTTCCGAATGGTTCCCCAGTATGTTGGAAGGTCTTCAGCTCTGTTTCGACAGTCCGACGCCAAGTGTTCTTGGGTCGTCCTCGTTTGCGTTTTCCCTCTGGTGTCCAGTGGAGGGCTGTTCAGGCGATGTTTCCCTGTTCCTGACGGCAGATATGCCCTATCCATTCCCATCGCCTACGCACGATGATGTTGTCCATGCTTTCTTGGTTGCAATGGGCAAAATGTTCTTGGTTGGAGATGGTCTCAGGCCAGAATATGCGGAAGATTCTTCTGAGATTCTTCGTGTGGAATGTGGATGGTCTAATGGATGGGAGAAACATTTCTGGCCCAAACAGGGATCGAATCACCGCCCACTTCCAACCGGGATTTTTTGCTTTCTAGACAGGTGGGTTACCTCTAGACCACGGATCCATTAAGATATAAATAAAGATTAAAATGTAAAGTTGGCATCTGGTATCGCATTTTTGTTAACTGGACAGTCCTATAGAACACTTGTTACAATCATGTCATAATTTTCATTATCATTGTTTTTATGGGTTTTTTCCAAATAAAAAATAATTGTTATCATTGTTTTGGCCCTTTTTCTGTGTACTGTGTAAGTTAGTCAGCAGTAGATAGGTAGGCTACTTTAATGCACACCATCAACTGTTGTCACCCCCCCCCCCCCCCCCCCCCCCCCCCTCCTCCCCCACCCACTGTCTAATATAACTGAGTGAACTAACGTAAAATGGAAGCAACAATAACAACACTAGGCCTACTACTTCTGTGTTTACAGGTAGGGGATCCAATGAGGCCTACTGCCTTGCACATACCCTGCTGGCACTCTCCTGTTAAATAAAAAAGAAAGAAAGAAAGCTACCCCCCCCCCCCCCCACCCCCCCCTTTAGTCGTTGTCAGTCGTTGCCAACTAATAAAACAGAGTTTGAAACCAGCTACATTTAGATTACTAATAAACTGTCCTTTACACTTGGCTACCCCCTTGTTGGTTTGATTGTAGGCCTAGCCTAACTGAAGTCCCAACTGAATCATCCCACTTTAGGACTCTAGATAACACAACTTCAGCTCCCTCCCCCCAGCTGATGTTCACTTTTTTGTTGTGATACGTGATTCTTTCTGTAATAATAATCGTTAGAGGATTAATAAACTCTCACACACTTATGTATCAAACACATTACCAGATTTGAAAATGTGAATACAAATTCTAACTGACATGGATTACTCAATCATGGAAACATCAAGAACTTTACAATCTATTTTTGGGAATCTCGTCATTGCTATGTTGTCCAATCAACAATTTGAAGAATTGCAATGCTGTCAGCTCATCGTGTACAGACCGACGTTATTTCCTTTCCTTTAAGACAATTTGTAGAGAACACACAGTGTTCTGACGAGCTACAAATTGTCACAATTTCTTGTTCAGTACAACGACGAGCATGTAGTTTGTGACAACGCCTAGGAAGGCACTGAAAAAAACAACAAAAAAATTGTAAACCTATCAAAATCCCCAAGAACTTGCAACAATTTAATAATTCTTTGCGAACTTCTGCCAGCTTGAGAAACGGCCGCCATTTGACTGTCTGATTTGGTGAGTAATTTACACTACAATGATCCACGTGCACATTTGAACCCAACAGTTGAAACTGTAATTGGCCTAAAGTGTATAAGTTAGAATTTATTTCTACAGATAGGATTTCTGTTGTAAACTATCAAAAAATTAAGCTATATTTAACTGTAGTGATGACTCGACAAATTGCCTCATGAATTATTCGCTTGGGCCTTCCAAGATTCAACCAAACTGCACCATGTTATAATTATTTCTTTTCTGTGAGGCAAAAATTTTGGGACAATGTGTACATACCTTATCTATGTACCGTGGCGTTTTGGTTAATGTAAAAAAGAGCATTTCCATATGGCTAATGTTAATGTTCACATGTTCAGACATTGTGGTGCTTAACCACCATCATGCTAACCCGCCCCGCTTGTCTGTAGTGCCATAATTCAATAGCTAGTTTACAAATATTGAAAATAGTTGTAAGACATCATCACATTCTTCATGTACATTATTAAACTAAAGTACTTTTGTTTTTAAGAAATGACATTACTGTAACTAGTGTAAGAATCTCACAATTCAACTTGGAAAGAGAAAAATGCAACTATCTGCACATGTTATTATAGTGATGTAGTACATACAGCTGAGGCTTCCAGTTCCAATTTTAATTCAAAGATATGACTTAGCTCAAAGGTAAATCAGTTAGGATTAAAGGAAAAGATTACGCATCTTAAGATTTTGAAAAAGAGAAAATGCATACCTCATCAGGATTAATTTAACAGTACCAATAGCATCACATGGATGCTCTGTGCAAACAATTGATCAATCAGATTCTCTTTATGTTCTATAATTAAAGGAAATTGTTTTGCAGTGATTAAAACCAAAACTAACTAGTAAAAAATGAACAGCGTGATAAATATAAGGTAACAATTGTTAACCAGTGCATACCAGCAGAAGCATGACCTATTTTGAAGATTTTCAAGTTGTACATGGCTGGTAATTATTTGTAGGTATGGACCTAAAGACTGACATTGGATTTTTAAACTTCTCTCGCTACAGCTGTTGGCTAAGACTGGTAGTTGATGGAATTAAATGGAACGTTAAGTTACTAAAAACCGATCGATTTGTTGAGAGGCAGTTGACTTTGGAAAAAATGTAAGGCAAACTAATGAGAGCGAAAATAAGAAGACAATAGCAAATGTTGAGACTGACACTGTAAAGGATTGTTAGAGGATTGCCCTAGGAAGTACTGATCATCACAAATTCTTAGTGCCTATGAATATCTTAGCTTTTCAGAGATAACTATTTTCTTGCCCATTCAGTGGTAACTGACAATAGGTAGCGCAGCACAAGTTTCTAGCATCATTGATTTTATGATATGAGAATAAAGAGAATGATTGATCTTCATACATTGTTCTGTTTTATTGTATGAGTGGAGGTATGATGTACACAAAGCGAAAATGAAAAGAAAAAATGGCAGTTCTCCGTGATCCATGAAATTTCAGTGTTGTAGAAATATCGCCGAAGCTCACTCTTACAACAACCAAATCATTGTTAATGATAATGAATAGAAAGCTGAAAGTTTGTACTTTATATTGATGTCATAGACTTGATTTAAGGCATGATTTTGTTTCCTTTTGTTTTAAAATCAAGTTTAAAATACCTTTTCCCTCATCTTGTCCACCTATTATGATGCAAAATTTGTCAACTTAAGACATGCAGGCCCCACTCCAGCAGAATAAACCTGCGGAATGACGAAGGTCACTGAGTCAGCTTTCAAACTGGCTGGCTGTTGAAATACAACCAAATCATTAGGTAGTGGCAGCCAAAATTTTATATAGTATTTGTGTACATAAAAATGGTATTTTTGAAAAGAACTTTTTAAAACAAACACAACAAAAAAAAGAATTATGTCTCTATCTCTATTTTTTCAAAAGTCATGGGTGTCTAAAGATGGCGGTACATTTTCGGCCATTTTTAACTGATGGAAGCCTTATTGGAAAGACCTGTAGCGGAAAGCACTACAATCACACCCATAAAAATTTCCATATACAATGTCTATAATACTAATAATACCTACAAAAAGAATCAGCTCTCTATCTTAAAGGGGAAAAATATACTTTGTTAAAATCATGTGATTGGCGGTTCACTCAAATAGCACGATAAGCCATGTTTGAGGTCCAACAGGTTGGATAAGATAGCATCTTATGGCTACATTTTTACATTGCTTAAAAGATAATGCATACATAAGTTTATGTCCAAGTTTTGTCTAGGGCTATCCATAGAACCAAATGTTTAAAAATAATGGGGTCTAAATTTTGCGAAAACCTGAATGCCTGCGATAACTCTAAAAAAGTACATGTGAGATTTCATTAATAAACTTTCAACTGTATATATTGACTTGGAATTTGGTGGTGTAAATGGTTGTATAGCTATTAAAAATACTTTATTGATTTTTTTCATCAATTACATAATGTGTTTCAGTTTCAAAATGCCTCCAGTGGCTAAATATGTGTGAACATTTAGTGAAATGTTTGAAACACTAGTTTTTTTGTGAAAACATGCTTAGAAAAGAAACAAAAATCATTTTACTCATATTTTAATGATAATCAGATGAATAATCCCTATTATAATGATATTCACTTTGCATGCATTTCATATGTTGTGATATATCATTCTGAGAACCAGCTTCACTAATGCCTAATTACGGTGGTGAAGGAGAGGACAGGTTCATGCCAGTATGGGGCAGCTCAGTGCTCCCTACTAACTTGTAAACCTCTGATGTCAGAGAACTAGGCTGGTGTAAATTTGATGCACAGTGTTAGAGGGACACTGAGGATGCAGAAGCGCAAGAAGCCAAATCACTTGAATCACCAAAGCCACTCAACCTACAATGATGAAACACACATTGAGGAGAAAAGACCACAAAAGCAAAATTTATTCCAGTCTTTTATAATTTTTCTCTGTAGGCAGTTAAGCCGCTTTGATGTCTTATTTGTAATTTTTCCCCACGTTGTGTACAAGGCTGCCTCTGTCCACAAGAATTTCCGTCAGTTGTCCCACCACTGGTACATATCATTATGGTTTTTCCTATGCCTGTTTTCAAAGCAATAACAGCTTTCAAAATCCACATGAAGGGGATGCATAAGTCTCCAGATGATGTCCATGTTGGCGGTTACAACATTTTCACACAATCCTTAAATGGACACAGCTGTCCTAATGAACGGGCTTGGACAAAATGTCTTTATTGGTGATCCTGTAGTACATTTGCTTTCAACTTAGAGACACTGCAACCCTGGAAGTCATATACAATGAGTTGACAGAGAAATGTGGCTGTTTCATCAAATGTCTTCTCACCTTCTTGCTTAGTACCAATAACTGAATCAGCAGATGGCTTGCAAATCTCTGCAACACACCTTTGGAGGACAACGTTTAGAGTTGCCAGAAAAATATACTCAGCTTTTTAAATTTTTCCATTTCTATTCACATTTAAAGAATGAAAAACTAAAAGGTTTATAGAAACTGTTATGATAGACAAGAAATAAAGGCGAGACGACTATGACACACATAAGAAATCCAACAAGTCTTCATCCTTGGTGCTATAACTGCTGGTAATGACTGCAGTACAAATGTGTCACAGATTGATAAGGGTGAAATAAGAATTATTTACCTAAGCACATCTGTGTAACTTCTTTATTATAACGGTGTGTGTTTTGCTAGCAGGAAGCCATCAACCCCAAATAATGGAAAAGGAAATGATGGGATGGGGGGGGGGGGGGGGGGGGGTTGTTAGGCTGATAGACACTGTACTAATACGTATTGTGTATGGTAATAATAATACAAAAGATAATAATAAGCTCACTATTGAGTATTACTGCACTGACATGTAACTCTACCTTGTATATGTTGCCAGAGAAGAAACTCAATGATATCACATTAATTTATGGAAAGATTGCGTAACTAAAAAATCCCCTGGCAAAGCTAAACAAAGAAAATGAACTAAACTCCACTTTCAATTCACCAAAAATGATACTTAAGTGTGAATTGGTCAAAACAATAACAAAAAACGGGGACGACGTTTGCTTCATGAAATCGCTGAGTCACGACGATCTCGGATTATCTTCTCTTTGTTAGGCTGGTCATTCGGTAAATCGTTAAATACGATCGCTATTTCACCATGTAACCTTACCAAAAAAATACATTGTATAGAGATACGTTCAAACTCTTATTTTGCAATCATCGTAAATTTGTGAAGTGATTTTGTTGAAATATCTGACGAAATCGGGCATGCTTTTTTCTTTCCGGTTCGCACATGTCGGAAGATCGACAACGATCGTAATAGTCCTTTACTAAGTCTTTGTTTTCAACGATCGCACGAATTATTACGCAAACCACGCGATCTTTGTATAAATAAACTGTTATATCGATGATCTATATTGAAACATTTATGAAATTTACCCTGTAAATCAAAAAAATTTGTGGATCCTTGTCAAGATCGGTTGGCGATGTCCGTTCGTCCTTGCCCTTGCGTTAACGAACTTTCCGCAGTTTGAACACTTTGCTTTTATTGGTTTGCGGGTGGACGACAGTCAATGAATACATTAACCCATTCCCAAATTAGTACAAATAGGTCGTCTAGTTTGATTTTCACCTTGAGTATTGGCTATTTTAAGCTACAGGTTGGAGATCGTGTACCGCCAAAAATCGCGAAAATTAGCCAGTTATGAAAAAACTTTCACCCATCTTGGTATTCTACAATAAAATCTGAACACAATGATACCAAATATAGTGACAATAGTTGTCTGTCGCGAATACGCATCGGATTCAAAGTGGTCATGTCTCCTTGAAGATTTGTCCAGCGATTTTTAGCGGAACGCACACCTCATTCACACGCTTTGCGTATTGACGATACACAAGCCACAGAAATAAAAATGCATTCAATGAAAAGAAGAAAGATTGAACTTTTTAAAAAAGTGCGTTCCCCGATCCATTCCATGTTTTACTTCGTTCTTAGGAGGCATTGTTTGTCGATCTCAGCATGACAACCTACATAATGCAAAACTCGATGTTTTAAAAGTCCTTTTATCACAAAAGCAGATATTCTTCAAAACAGAATAAAGATTGATTCAACAACGAAAACACTACTCTGCTGTTTTTGCAAAAAACTCTCAGTTCTTTCGTACAATCATGCACAATAACCTATGTGCTGACAGACCCATTCAAGAAGACTGAAAAAAGCCCACTTTTCCACGCTATTTTTTAAAAATTTCACAATATTTTGACCACGCACTAGCTTCAAAATTCTCATTTCATATCTCCAATTTTTTTTGGTGAGTATTTCAGGTTTGCTGATTGAAGTGAATGAATACTAATAGAGTCAGTGTTTTTTGTAAGGTGTATGTGAGACTGGGCACCTTTTGAGAGAAGATCATATAATTATTATATTTTGTTTGATTTCAGACTGACGTGAGAACTCGTCCAACAAAATGAACAACCCCGGACCTTCATACCCCATGGCATCTCTGTATGTGGGTGATTTACACCCAGATGTCACGGAAGCCATGCTGTTCGAGAAATTCTCGACAGCAGGGCCAGTGCTGTCCATCCGTGTTTGTCGTGACATGATCACCCGTCGATCTTTGGGATATGCGTACGTCAACTTCCAGCAACCTGCAGATGCCGAGCGAGCTTTGGACACGATGAATTTTGACACGGTTAAAGGTCGACCAATCCGCATTATGTGGTCACAGCGTGACCCATCAGTGCGCAAGTCGGGTGTTGGGAATGTGTTCATTAAAAACCTGGACAAGACCATTGATAACAAGGCATTGTATGATACCTTCTCTGCTTTTGGCAACATCCTGTCATGTAAGATTGCCTGTGATGACCAGGGCTCCAAAGGGTACGGCTTTGTACACTTCGAGACAGAAGAAGCAGCCAGGCAGGCCATTGACAAAGTGAATGGCATGTTGTTGAACGGCAAGAAAGTGAGTCACTGTTACCTTTGGATGTTTAGTTTTCAGCGATAATATCTTCCTAGGGCATTGTGATGCCATAAGAAAAATTCCTGGGAATATGGAAAAGTACTGAAAAAAGATCTTTCAGATCTGGGAACGGTCCCATAGAGATAGGTCAGGCCTGTATTGTTTAGGAAAGGTCTGGGAAAGATACCTTGACGCTATTCATACATGATCAGTGTTGATTCAAGCCATGAGCATAGTGAGGCTAACGCTGGAGTTGCTTTCAAGTTTATACAATAGCTATTCTGTGATGCTATGTTTGCCATTATTTAAAAGTTCAGCAAACATAATAGAATTAATAAAACCATGGATGTTTCAGTTAAAGTTTTATTTTGTCTATTTTTGATATTCACAAAGAAGTTATTTTTTTAACCCTAGTAGCGCTAAATAAACAGCAACAAGCCTCACTTCTATTGGCTGAATTAACATTGGCTAGCATTGTTTTGGAGCATGGTGGGCTCAAACAACCCTTGATATTGATATATAAAACTGAATTAAATGTGTTAAGCTATAGATCACTGGAAAGAAGAGATAATATGCTTTTAAATGAGTATAATTTTATAATAGTGTGTAGTGTTTATGATTATGTAAAAAAAAATCACAAAAAAAAAAATCATGTTCGCACTACCGATCACTGTTCCACTGTCAGGGCCCCGGATCGATTTTAACACGATAAGCAAAGTTCTTGCGGTGCATAAATGTCATGATTAGGTAAACACTATTTCTTGACATTAGTTTTCAAAAAATAAGGAGTTTGTATCGCTTTATCGGTCACCAAATACCGGAAAAGTTCAGCGACAGATCGACTCCATCGCGACCCGTCATGGCGGAATGTGCGAAGTGGTGGCTTTCTATGACAAAAAATACAAAGATCACTTGATTTCATGTGATGCAAAGTACTCAGCAGCATAGCGATTTGACTCAACAACAGTTATTTCGAAGCCTCGTTCGCGTCAAAATAAAGTAAAACAATCTGTGACGTCGAAATCGCCGAGTAGCGAAAAAGTCCATCCAGCAAAACTACAACCGCTCGATTCAGTCCGATCGCGATCGATTTTACCAAGTTTTTCAAAAATATTCCACAATCCTTACCTCATCGTCTCTCTCATTGTTTATTTCAACCAAATCCAGCCTCTAAAACTCCTCTCTCGCTGTCAATTTTGTAAAAAAGCTCGAAAAACGCTTGAAGAAATTCTAGTGCAAACGCTGGCCGCCATTTTTGTTGAAGACGATCTCGGCTGATCCGAAAAAAAATTAAAATACACTCTTAACCAATCAGATTCTTCGTTGCTTGTGTGTGTCAAACGACCTTCACCCCTTTCTGCGGGCCTACAACGGCCTTAACATTCATTGGCTGACCTTTGAAAGCGAAAGTAAGCTTTCAACTATGACCACCCACGTCATCCCGGAATATTCCGGGATCCGCGCCACTAGGGTTAATATAGGGGGAGGCATGAACTTGCTTAGATTTCTTTGAATCAGACAAAATCCAAACCCATTATTGGTTTTGCTGTTTGAAGAGGGGGTGTTAGCAGGAAGATTTTGCTTCCACAGTTTTACTCCGTTTATGTTTATGCTATTTTTAGTGCATGTTGTCTTTGCTAAATATTGGCTGCATTGAGATACTCAATTTGTCACATTCAGATTAGTTTAGGAAAGTCAGAAATAAAGTGTTTTGATCACATGCATCCAATTGCAGTTTCATGTATCTGTGTGCAGGTGTATGTTGGACGCTTTATTCCCCGTAAGGAACGTATCATGATGATGGGTGACAAGATGAAACGCTTCAACAATGTATATGTAAAAAACTTTGCGGATGAGCTCAACGATGACAGGCTGCGAGAACTTTTCTCCCAACATGGAAAGATTATCTCCGCTAAGGTCATGGTTGGTGATGATGGAAAGTCGAGAGGGTTTGGCTTTGTCAGTTTTGAGGAGCCAGAAGGTGCAGAGAAGGCAGTAGCACAGATCAACGGCACAGAAGTAGGAGGTAGGGTCATCTACTGTGGCAGAGCTCAGAAACGTGCAGAGCGTCAGGCAGAATTGAAAGAGCGGTTTGAAAAGATCAAATTGGAGAGAATCAACCGCTACCAGGGAGTCAATTTGTATGTCAAAAATTTAGATGACAGCATTGACGATGAACGTCTACGAAAAGAGTTTGCCAACTTTGGTACAATTACAAGTGCCAAGATAATGATGGAAGGGGGCCGTTCCAAAGGCTTTGGCTTTGTATGCTTCAGCTCGCCAGAGGAGGCAACAAAGGCTGTGACAGAGATGAACGGCCGAATCATAGTAGCCAAGCCTTTGTATGTGGCATTGGCCCAACGCAAAGAAGACCGCCGTGCACAGCTGGCATCCCGCTACATGCAGCACATGGCTAATTTGAGGCAACAGCAGTCAGCCCAATTCAGCCACATGTTCCAAGCTACTCCAGGCAACTTCTTCATCCCTACGATGCCCCAATCTGCCCAGAATCGCTTCTATGCTCCAGCACAGATGCCCATGCGAACCAATCCACGATGGAATGCTCCGGTAAGTGATTGTGGTTTTCATTGTCTGTAGGTATATCGAAATTAATGAATGTAGTTTTCAGCTTCACTTGACTTGTCATGTAAAGCAGGCAACAGACTGTAGACCCATTTCAGCCTTGCAGTTCTGACAGACCATTCAAAAGTGTCCATTCCAACGTGTCGGTGTGATAAAGACAAACTGGTGCACGAAATAAAAGTATATAAAATGAAAAGGCCCATTCATCCCTTTAGGCTTCGGTCGCATTCACGAGGCTCTGTTCCCTTAGTATGTAATATAGAACTCTGGTTTCTTAGCAGTGCCATACCAATATTTTTTTCCCGCCTATTACCCTGTGATGACAATTTTGTAATGTTTTACAATGTGAGTAGGCACACATTGGAAACAGTGTCCCAGTAATGTACACACAGAGATCTCTAAACTTGTTTTGACCTCGAGAACCCAGATATGATGCAAGGAGAGGAGAAGGTGATCCCTTACTTTGTAGGGTCATGTGCTGATTGCATGCATTGGGTCCTATACTTTTCTCGGATTTTTTACTGGGAAGCTGTGGCAAAGACATGGACATTTTTTAAGGTGGGTCTGAAATGGTTGTACATGTTAACTTGAACTTTTTACACTTTGTTTTCAAAGCAGAGAGTAATTGTGGAAGGATGTTACGAAGAAAAGAGTGAGGTTCTTTAGATTGACTTTGAAAAGTTATTACTAAACCCAGTAAACAGATAGCTGCATTAATAATGTACTTTTTGACTACTAGCCACCTGGGAAATCAGTTCTAATACCCTCCTCTCCTGCCCCTCCCCCCGTCCCCATCCAAGCTGTCAGAAGAAGTATAGGCTCGGCACCCAAACTTCAGTGAAATACAGAATACTGTTTTTTATTGTTTTTTTAATTTGGGGAGGGCAACCTTATCCTAATAATCGTAATGTGATTTGTGGTTATAATGGTATGGATGTTGAACGTCATTTTTTCTTTTTTAATAGTCCTTGAAGTTTGTAAGCAGGCTCCGTGAAAAGTACTTTAAAAGTTCTTGGAATTTTTTTTCTGGTCTACTTGTGGAAACCTTGAAAGACATAAACACTGATTATCTGTATGGTGTTACGTAGGTACGACCAACACAGCAGCCAACGGGATTCCAGGGAATGCCTCCCTCTCAGATGCGACAGAGGGCCCCCACCCAGACGGCGGCAGCGCGGGCAGCTATGAACGCCCGCCCCATTACTGGACAAGCAACAGTGCCCCCCAGCGCTGGCAACCAAGCAGGACCTCGACAAATGGCCCCTGGAGTCAGCCGTCCTCCTACAGCCGTTCAAACAGGAGCCGCCCAGGTAAGCAGACTGCTCCAGCCCCTGTCTGCTTTTACTTAACTGCCCCATTAAAAGAAAAGGCAGATATATTAAAACATCTAAAAACATTAAATTAATGGAACAACACTTTTGTTGTTGACCCAAAAGTAGTGAGAACATTGTTGTATTAGACACCAACTTAGAAAATCTGGTAATCTAAGAAAGGTAGATCGGACATAAGGTGTGTGACTTGTAATGTGCAAGTAACCATCAAGCATCTGCTTCTGGGGTGTCGAGATGTCCATGATATTAGGCACAAGAATTTTACCAGACTCCCTAAAGATCCTTTTTCATGATGTTCCGCCAGACACCTTTTTTAACTTCCTGAGAGAATCGGGCTTTTTCAGTCCTATATGAGTGAAAATGTTACAGTTGGTCACTAAGAACAAGGTCATACCAGCCGCCATGGCGCAGTGGTTAGCGCCTTGGGTGACAGACTGGAAGGTCGCGGGTTCGATTCCTATAAGAGTCATAGGGATTTTTCGGACTCCAGCCAGCTCCTACCCAGAGAGAGTGTGCTGTGGGCTCAGTGGGAAGACTGGGACCACACAGTCGAGCTTCATCCACTTAACGGATGTGAGTTTGAGTGTTGCTCAAATTACCTGACCAACACTGCAGGTGTGTATCTCTCGGGCCCGGTTGATGCCAGGATATATTATGATAGTAAGCGTAGAGTACAACCCTGTCAAGTAGTCTCAAAGCATATGCACTTCCACAGCAGCATAATTACGTCATGCTCATTGTCATTGATCATCATGCAATTAAAAAAAAATTGCCTCTGATTAGGTGGTCCCAGGTGCTCTTGTCTCATGGTGACCTCAGATTCGGTTTTCCTATACACTTCTGTGCCTGTGGTGAGTTTATGTCAAAGCCTTTGGGGTTGGAGGTTCGCGGGGGACGGTCGTTGGAGGGACGTTGTGGTGGTTGCCACCTCGGGTGGGCAGCTCACTCGGTCTGGCTCGGCGACTGAGCTAATACTGTCGTTAGTAGGGGGCTTAGTAGGTGGTGTCCTGTGTATGTTAGCTCAGAACAGGCACCACTGAACACCACCAAAGTGATCCAGCAGCAGTGCAGGGCCCCTCTGGCTGGTTGCCCCACAGCGGCCTGATAGTGATGGGCTCCCTGTGGACCTCTGACTCTGAGGATGAGACATAACAAATCTGGGTATGGTTGTGGCAGGGAGAATGGAATGAGCAGCATGGGAACAGCAGGATGGGGGACGTCACAGAGGATGAGGCAGCCAAAAAAAAAAAAAAAAAGAACATGGTCATTTTAAGGAATCTGGTTTTTTCTCATTTAATGTGTGGTTGATGTGGTATTTCCCACAACACAGTACCTGTCCTGGGTTGACCTTTACAGTCGGCCAGGGCATCAATACAAGGAATGACGGGCAGTGTTGATTCTATGGTGCGCTTTTGCGGGATTCCCGCATTTTTTTCAAAATTGCTGCAAAATAATGTGGACAGTGCGCCTTAACCAGGCATGGTACATTGCGAATTTGCGGAAATCCGTGACAAAGAAAAATTAATTTTTTTAAGAGAAAAAATGTATATATAAAATGAAACCCTGGATAACCTGTCAAGGGATGTAACTCTTCCATGGGGACTGCTTCCCTTCTCTGCTTTACATCTGGAGTCATCACTAGCCTAGGTAGGGGACCAAGTGTATCAACAATGGGTATCCAGTTTCATGCTCTAAGGCAAAGGGGTGAAGGGAGATGGTAGGAAGGAGGAGAGTGGATTGGGGTGAGGGGGGCTTTCACTGGATGTTCCACTTCAGCCCTGCCTGTGGTGGGAGAGCAATGTTTGTAAACATAACAATCAGCAATCTCCCCCTTCGTTTTCAGGGAGTGCACCCTCCTCTCTTCTCTCTCTCTGTCTCTGTCTCTGTCTCTATCACTCACAAACTCTCTCATATACACATAATCTCTTCTTTCTCTCTCTCCATCTCTCTCTCTCTCTTTATATATATATATATCACACACACACACACAAATGCTGTATTGTATTATTCCATGTGCTTCCCCACCGCCGCAACCCCACCCTCTCTCTTCTCTCTCTCTCTTGGTATTGTGTGGATGTGCCAGGGAGTTGGATTTGAGCAAGGGTTTTGTGGGAATTTAAAGACAGAATGATAGCTTCCTACAAACAAGACTGGTATGCTTTCGTAGAAGAATCAGAAAAGTGTAACTGATACTCTTCCTTTTAAAGTGTTTTTCAAACAGAAAAGTATGTTACAGTTGTAACACAGAAATGGCATAGGAGTAATTTTTCTCAATTCAGATTAACCCATGGCTTCCCAGTAAACTGCTGATCGTGGCCTTGCATAAGTCAGGTTCAACATCAGGTTCATATTATTGTAACTTTAGGGAAAAGTGCCTCCTTTTCACTTGGTAGGGTCCCTCAAGTGTCTAACTTACAGTCCTTTGTGTGATTAGGGTTACTAGGAGTGATGATGATCTGGAAAGGAATGTTGTTGACACTACCCAAAAGGAGTCAGTTGTGGAAGTGATAGGCTAGTGACCAACATAAGATGCTGAATGGAGTCATATCTCGCACTTCTAATGCCTTTAACACATGTTGCTTTGCCTTGTTGTTCATTCTGTTCTGTGTCTCTGCCATGAAAGGGGTGTAGTTGATGAAAAGTAGAGGGTGAGGTGGCTTACTGGTCAGGGAGTTTTTTCAATACAATTTGTGGGATATCTCCTGCTACATACTAGGTAATGTCATTTTTTTTTTTTTATCACATTCTACATTGTCTCTACTTTCCAAAAATGTATAGATTTACCTATCTAGTGTTAATCATAAGCGTGTAAAAACCCTAAAACAGAACAAGGTAGCCACGCTAAAAATTCTTGGTTTTAAGTGCAATTCCTGTGAGCGTCAATAATTATATCCAGCAGTGGAAGGGTTAAGCACTTTAGGCCTAAATGCCTGCAAAACATGGTTTTCCAATGACAAATCTGCACAGTCCCCATGCCCCATGTGTGGCACGCAGACTGAAGATGAAATACGTTTTTTGTTTGATTGTAATTCGTACAATGTCATCCATCAGAAATGCCTCATATTTAATGAAGAAATCTCAAGAATTAGAAATAAAGTCGCCTTTTACTATTCTTGCGATGCTTGCTTTGCAAGCATGCCCCAGGAGTCCCACGGGGGTTAACACTACTGGCCTACATCAAATGATTTGAGTAAATGCATGTAGCACAGATGTACTCTAGGAGTCGTTCGGTCTGAGTAAACTTATTATAATGGTGTGAAAATTAATTAGCCAATAGCATCAACTTCACATAAAAAAACTTATCACTGTCCTTTTATCTTTAACGTTGCCTTCATTTGGCAGTGCTAAACAAGTGTTCATTTAAGCATACGTCACAGTCTGATAGAATCAAATAAGCATGCATGTAATAAAAGATTAGCTCTTTGAGCACAGTTCACATTCTAAAGACTGTCTTTGTGGTGTTTTTCAGAACCGGTACACCAAGTTCACTTCCAACATGCGCACAGCACCTACAGCTGTGCAGCAAGTGGGGATGCAGCAGCCTCCACCTCAGAGTGTGGTCATTCCAGGCCAAGAACCGTTGACAGCCTCCATGTTGGCGGCTGCACCACCCCAGGAGCAGAAGCAGGTGAGTAGAGGAGTCACTTCGTCAAGCAGGGCTCTGAATTTTGAATGTTTTCAGATATCTGCAAAACTTGAAACTTAGAAATCAGGAGAAAAATTATGTGGAAAAAAATGTAGTTGTGGCACAGAGTTCATCAGAAGAAGGGAAAATAGGGAATATGGCATGCATTTCTTCTTTTTATTATTATTATTATTAGCTGAGCAGTTTGTTTCTCCATGTTTATCATACCTACCATCATACTATACCTTACCATGACAAAGTTAAGGCATTCCCTGCTTCTTTCAGAGCATGCTAGAGTCTGTCTGCTTTTGGTCAAACTATGAACAGCACTTGACAAGGAACCATTTAGTCACCGTTAAGATAGCTACATTCTTCTGACTTCAGGGATGTCTAAATACACCTGTGTGTATGCACATTTAAAATCTTGTCATCCATACCAATAGCACACAATGGCTTACTCTTCTGAAAGGCAAAACAGGTTTTTAATGTGTGTACAAGATGCTCAGTGTGCATTTTTACCACAGGAACTTGGGTTTATAGTCTCATCTGAGGGACTTCCAGATGAGTGGAGTCAGAAATCTCGCAGGCTGTCTGGGACACGTGATTCATCTGCTGTTTTTCTGGAGTACACTATAAGCTAATAGGTTGTTGCTTCTACAAATGAATTTGTGATTTCTTCTTCTGCATTCCCAGGATTTGTGTATGATGTGTTGTTTCTTTTCTGAAAAGCATTTGTTCAAACCATCTGCTGTTTGGGAGGAAATCTGAACAAAAATTATATTCAGTAAAACGGAAGGTGTATCACATTCAGTTGAAAATATTACCTTTATTCTCACGTCACTTTTGGAATCATGCATAGATTTTATCAATGTCAAGAAAGCAGTCACCCTATCAAGTTTTGGCCAATCAGAAATCGCTTCACTCGGAGGTCAAGGAATAGGGTTGGGGTTTTTTGGTTGTTTTTTATTTGTATGTGTGATTGTTTTTTTGTGACCGAGATCTTTACATTAGAATTTTGCCCAATTTTTTTTTTTTTTTAACATAATAATTTTAATGGAACACATAAGAAAAAAGTTTCTACACCTGACCAACACTGCAGGTGTCTGTATCTCTTGGGCCTGGTTGGCGCTGGGATATAATATGATAGTAAGCATAGAGTACAACCTGTCAAGTAGTCTCTAAGCACATGCACCTCCACAGCAGCATCATTACATCACCCACATTGTCATTGATCATTATGCAATAAATAAATTTAAAAAAGCCTCTGATTCAGTGGTCCCAGTAGCTCTGGTCTCATGGTGACCTCAAATTGTTTCCCCATAAGCTTCTGTGCCTGTGGTGAGTTTGTGTGAAGGCCCTTGGGGTTGGAGATTCAAGGGGGTGGTCGTTGGGAGGGATGTTATTGTGATTGCCACCTCGGGTGGGCAACCACTAAGTCTGGCTCCGCGACTGAGCTATACTGTAGCACGCAGAACATCTTGCGCACACATTAAATCCTGTTCCGCTTTTCGTAAGAGTAGGCCATTGTGTGCCAGTGGGAACGGATGACAATTTACAAAAACTCATCCACCCTGGGACTGGATGTAAAAAAGCACATAAGTGCTTATTCCATTATCCTCAATATAAAAGAATAAATTTGAGGGAAAAAATGTTAATCTATCTCTCACACCACACACACTGTGTTCTCTCATTCCTTACAGAAATTGTTTACATCCACTGTCACTTCCCTTGTAGTGTGAAAATCTGTGCCCTTAGTGGTAATGTCAGCCTTCCTCCCTCTTCACTACCTATCTCCACACCCCTCCCTCCTGTTGCCAAAAGAGATGAAACTTTGCTATGTCTATCACTGAGTAGGCACGTGATATTGAAAACGGTGTACTGAAGAAAAAGGGGGGAGGGGGGGTACACTCCAAAGCAAGAGATACAATGAACGGACTGGTGAGCTTTCATGATCAATTAGTTTTAGTTTGTAGCATTGTCAAATTTTATTTTGGGATTAATTGCAGCAAAAATATTTATTTCTTATGAAGAAAACATAAAATAGCTGAACATATTGTTTTATTTTCAGCTTTAAACTATCTGAAGTTGAATTAAATATTTTTTGAAGAAGGTCCTTTAAACAAATTGAGGTCCTAAAAAATCCTTACACACACGCATGTTGAAGATGGTAAGTTTTCTGAAAACGCAATCTTCATAAAAGCTGGGCGTTGCAAATGAACCAAAGCCGTAATTGAAACCACCAAATAAACAATGATAAGAAGACATCGCAAGCAAGAAAGACTTTGACTACTTTTGGCCAGTTCAAATAATATTTTTCATTTGCTGGGGTAGGCAGGTCTGGACATATGAGTGGCAGGGGTACAGCAGGACAGGGATGTCACAGAAGATGAGGCAGAAAGAAAAAAATTCTCATCCTATGTCAAGGAAGGGGCCTAAATATAACTATTTAGAATTACTAGTATGAAGAACAAATGGGAGGGGAGAAAGAAAAGATGTGTTCATTAGATTCTGTTGTGTGAAAAAATGTGAAAGATTTTTAAAAAATTATTAAATAAAAAGAAAAGAAAGAATTACTTTGACAATTTCCTGTCATATTTGACAAATGCAGAACAGTATGATGGCTGTCAACTTGATTTACACTTCAGTGACTGTCACAAGTGCTGTCAGGGTTTTCCTCTCTTTTTTTTCCTTTTTTAAAATTTCCTTTCTCTCTTTGAATAAACAAAAACATGCCAGCTCATTCATGAGTTCTGCTAATGATCTGAGGGCCTGGGTGTGAACCATCACAGAGATGCTCGTTTTAGGGAATTTTACCCTGGGATTACATAAGCACCAACTCCACTCCCCCAAAAGCCCATCAGATATGTTTATAAACCAAGGCCCCATATGCAAAACATTGCAGACATAACAAAACTCTCTCCATCTTAGAGAAAAGTAGGCCACTTTGTGATGGTAGGAACGGATGATAAAAGTTAAGAAATAAGGCATGCACGTGGTTGCTGTTTTTAGACACTATCCCCAGTCGGAATGTGGCTAACTTCATGGTGGGGGGGAAAAAAGGTTGCATACACAAAAACCCACCATTGATGAAGCCTGAAGCTGTAGCCAAGAAGCAGAAGGGGCAAAAAGAAACGGTCCTTTTGCAGGCTTCACTTTATTTTCCCACTTACAGTCATAGCCATCTCAGCTGTGGGAACCACGGCTGCCTTCTTATCCTTTTCAACCACCAAAATCCTGCATCTGAAGAACAGATTCCCTAGTATACATTGTGACATTTGTTGACAGATGCTGGGTGAACGCCTGTTCCCGTTGATCCAAAGGATGTACCCAGATTTGGCGGGCAAGATAACCGGCATGCTGCTGGAGATCGACAACTCTGAACTGCTGCACATGCTGGAGTCACACGAGTCACTGAAGGCAAAGGTGGAGGAGGCCGTGGCTGTGCTGCAGGCTCACCAGGCCAAAGAGGCTGCTGCTGCCGCTTCCAAGGACAAGTAGACAGCCATGGTCAGCTGCAAAATGGCCCAGGCACAGCTGCTGGGACAACAGGCACCACGGCTGTGTGTGACCTGTCTGCTTCTCATCATCATCGTCATCATCAGTTGCCATTTGTGATGCTCCTCTACATAATGAGTTGCATTACACTAGAAGTCAGATTTTAGTTATTGACATGTTATTGATTTGCAATGAAAAGGCTATTCAATTAAAAATAAAATAAAGCAGATTGAAAATTGGACGATTCTTTGAAAAGTTATTACAAATTGAAATGATACACTGCAGGACATGAGAAATTGGCAAATCTATCATCGTAATAGGTGGTAAGAATGAGGGCTTGGGTATTTTTAAAACCTATTTAAAGGCAAAAGAAACAAAATTATGCCTTGATATTTCATTGCAAGGTAGAATAATGGCTACAGTTTTGTATCAAAATCAAAAAGCTGAACACAACCCACCCCACCCCCACCTGCCTAAAATGGCTCCTGGCAGAAAAGTGAGTAGGGTGCTAAGCAACTCATTTCATGGTGGAGCATCACAATTGTTACCTATCCACTATTATCTGTTTGGGCTTTTTTGATTTGCCCTTCTTTGGGTAAGGTTTCAATCATTAACTCACAGTTATTAGGATTTTGCCCAAGGTGTTCTGTTGGTGTTTTTTTCCTTTTATAAATGTAACTTTCTTTTCTCTTTTTTATCTCTTTTTTTTCCAGTGTATCATACTTTTTCTCTTTTCTTCCATAAATGTAACGACTAGTTTTTCTCATTTCTTTTGGTTTTGTTTTTGCATCAATTCAACTTTAGTCTTTTATTGTAGAAGTAGTCTTCTTTGTCCTGTTTGGAGTTCAGTACTCGTGTATCCATCACTGTACCATTTTTCTTAGTATTCAACTTGTATCCATCACTTTACAGTTTTATGTTCTCAACTTGTATTCTTCATTGTGGAGTTTTTCAGTTGGTATACATCTTTTTCCTTTCAGGGCATTTTTTTTTTTTAAATGAAAGGGTGGGGGTAGGATTGGGTGTACTGGTCTTTTTCAAAAAACAGTCTATTAGATCATCGTCTTGTGTAACATCCATTTTGTGCGTGTGGTGATAAAGTAGGAGTATCTCGGGGCTGTTGTTGGAGCAGATTTTGCAGTGACCATTGAAGTAAGCAAAGAAAGTAGCAAAGGGGGAGAGAAAAAAAATAAAAAGGTTAAAAAAAAAATTAAAAAACTTTTTTTTAAGATAAAAAAAAAAGCAGCATGTTCATCACATTTTGTCCCTATACCATGGTTGTGTTGTCTTTATGGTTTCCTATTTATTCTGGCAAGGAGAGGGGATTGGGGCTGACAAGGTGTATAGTTGAAAGGGTTGGGTGGGGGGTATGACTTCCAGTAATCTTGTGCTCCAGTACTCTTCGTCAGTGCTGATTAATTGCTGTCATGTTAGCGTGTCCCCTGTGTGATTTGTATTCCAGTCAGATTACAGCTGATATATACCCTCAGCTGTGTGTGTGTTATAGTAATTGTAAAACCATAGTCTTTGTTTTCATGTTTGTCTCTGTGTAGTTAGAACTGAAATCATTCAGCATCGGATTTTTGTTCTGTGTTATCGCTGAAATCATATCTTTCTGTGTATGTTAATTCAGATTCATTTTTGTTCTCCAATGAACAGTTTTGTGATTTGCAGTTAGTAGACAGATTCTGCCTAAGCATAACTGGCACTCATTAGTTACCAGATCAGTTTTTATTTTATTTGCTTTGGAATCCCCAAATCAACATGTATTCACTGTCATCACTATTTTGGGTTTTGGATTGAAGATTTTGGCTTTTTGCTTTAATATTGGACTTTTTGGGTAGATGCTGACTGAGGTCACCTCAATCGTTTGTCTTACTGTAAAGTGTGGTGTTTTATGTGATGTTCTTTTTGCTGCACTACTAAAAAGAAAAAAAATCGCAAAACAAAAAACGTTTTGAGAGGAGAGACAGGAAGAAAAAAAAAAGTGGCAACTCAAAGGCTTCTTGTCTGAATTAGTTACATTGGTGGTCATAGTTATTACATTCATTTGTGTGTTTTATCACAATTGTAAATTTCAGTCTTTGTAATGTATACCTTTGTGTGTAATAATGGGTTTTCGCCCTTGGATGGTAGTTTTTCTTGCACTGTTGCCTTTTTTTTTTTTTTTGGTGGTGGTGGTTTGTTTATGTTGATTTATCATGACTGTCTTGGCAAAGACCTGAACAGTTAAAGCAACACAAGTGGACAGTTATATGTATAAAGGGATGGGGTTTGTTTTGGGGGGGTGGGGACATTGGTGTTTGTTTTCAAGGATATGTAACTGATTCAGATAAGTTTTCTTTAAGAAATACATATATGCCACAGGGGGAAAAAATCTTTAAAAATGAAAAACGTGTGCAAGTGACAGTGGTTTGGCAATAGAAAGTGGAAAAAAAGATAACCTGTTATCTATGACAAGGATCACAGCTATCTGCTGGATATTCTGGACATACATACGTCAGCAGATTCACTACCACCACAACAGCCAGAATATGCATAAACTGTTGGTGATCTGAAGCAAATTGACCCTGTTATATAATTAACAAATTCTTATCTAAAATAGTCATTTGCATGTTGTTAGTTTCCTGCTCAAACATTTCACTTGCACATGTTTTTCCCCAATGCCATTTGGAGAGAAGAAAAAAAAAACGAAACCTATTCAAATGATTGTAAACATCGGAAAAGAAAGAAGCGATACCAACAATGGTCAGAACAGGAACAAACACGTGTGTGAAGCAAACTTCTAGGAAAATTAACATTGAAAGAGAAAAAGAAATAAACATTGAATCTGAAATGCACTTGTTTTATGTGTGTACGTGTGTGAAAAGGCATGGTATGTGTGTACACTGTTCATTTTAGACTGGCCTGACATTTTCACTGGGGTTTTTTCATGTCTCCAATAAATATTGGGGGGGGGGGGGGGGGGGGGGGTCTTTACCAAAAACTTAATTTGCACTATGTAAATTGTAAAATGCCCTATATACTTGCAGCCCAGTGTTAATGGAACTAATTTGTATGCAACTTTTTTTTTAAATTGAAAGTGGGACATGAGAAAGGGAAAACAGTGTTGCTGTTTCACTTGTATAGAAGGCCACTAAAAAAAATATTCATAATTATCACAGTGATTCCCAGGTGGGAAGAGCGAATCGGAGTACATGTTCTGGGTGACCCCCAAAGCTGAGGAGCACACATCATATGACAAAACCAACTTTCCATTTCCTGCTTTTAAGGAAGTCATTTTACCCTTAATTATTGATAAAACGCAGACATGATAAACATGGTTGTAAATTATATGTTGTATAAATGAAACTGGGAAGGGGTAGCCTATAATAGTAGTTTTTGCTGTTAGTGTCTTATCAACTTGAAACTAGTACTGAAAAGAAGACAAAAACAAAACACAAAATGAGGCTTCTGCATGCACTAATGTACTTTATCTCCCTATATGCTTTTAACATAATGCACAGCTGATCTTTGTTGAATGCTTGGACAACAAAACGAATCAAATCCATGGAAACAAAGGATTACCACAACATAATTTTTTACCAACTATCATGTCATAGCAATACTTCTGAGCAGGTGCTTACATTCCCTGTGACAAGCTACTTTTGAACTTTTTTTTTATTCCAGTTTTAACAGCCAATAGTTAAATACATCAACAGAAAGAGGAACATCACACTTCGCAATGAGCATTCTGTTAAATGTCCTTGGCTGCTTTCAGAAAACAATGGAAACGACCAAATTGAGGTGATATGCAACTATGATTGGGTAGCACTCCTTGTAAGGCAGGTTTTTGTATTTTTTAATTTGAGGATAATGGAATAAGCAACTTGTGTGCTTTTTTTGTATCCAGTTCCTGTGTGTATGCTGTTTTGTCAATTTTGTTCCCACCGACACATGGGTGGAGGGAATAAGGAGAGAAATGTAGGCATATGCACATACACATGCATGTACAAATATATATGCAGTGTTGATTCTAGGGTGTGCCCTTGCGGGATTCCCGCATTTCTTTCAAAATTGCCGCAAAACAATGTGGGCAGTGCGCCCTGAAGGACACAAAAAAATCCTGGACAACGCATTTTCGAACAAACAGTGCACCATCGCAACTGTCGTTTGTATAATCTCTAATATTAAGCACTACTTCCGCCAAAGTTCTCCATTGATACTTCTATTTGGCTAAGCGCCACACTTTTTGATCAGTCACAGAAACTGTAGCCTAGTTTGTCTTTCAGTTCCTGCATGGGTCATGTTGGTAGCCTAGGCTACACCAGGGGTCACAAGATTTTCTGATTCAGGCCTATCATACTAGGCTGCTCTGTTTTCCTATTCGTTTATGTCATCTTCTAAGAGGCCTTGTACTCTAGAAACAAGTGATGTGATTGGGACAGAGATCGTGGAGGAGATAGCAGAGGCTACCTCCCAGCAGGCGATCAAGTAGCCCTGGCTTGAGTGAGGTGATCATGGCATGCAGTAGGCTATGGGCTGGCTGTGTATCAAACTTGGAAAGAACAATGCCTTCACTAAAGGAGGATGCTCTTATTAGAGAACAGCACTTTGAGCATCAGGCAAAAACACTGCCAATCCGCAGGAGGCTGTACAAGATGAAACTCTTCAGAAAAACTTCCATCAGTTAGGCAACTCTCTCTCTCTCTCTGTACATCTAAAAAAAAAAAAAGGGGGGGGTGGTGGGGGGGAAAGACCTTTTGACATTGGCTTTAACATATCTAGATCTCTCTGAATGTGGAAATATAAATTTGATCTCTCAATGTATGATCTTTGGGGGGGGGGGGCCAAGACTTTGACATTAGCTTTAACTTATCATTAGATCTAGACCTAGACCTATCTCTCTGAATGTGGAAATACAAATTTGGCCTCTCTCACACACACACATTATACTATCTAGGGAGAAAAAAAGACTTTGATGTTGGCTTTTACCTCTCTTCTCATCTAGATCTATCTCCCCAACTCTGTGGAAATAAAAATTTGACTGACCTCTCTCTCCCTCTTCCCCCCCCCCCCTCTCTCTATCTCTCTCTCCCTCTATCTCTCTTTCTCTCCCTCTACCCCTCCCCCCATCACTCTGCTGTGCCATGATTGCTTACTACAGATTAAGTGCAACACTTTAGGTGAATATTTAATCCTTTCTGCTTAGTATCTACCTGTTTGTTGTGTTTCTCTTCCTTAGAAAAATAGCAGAAACTAAGAGTTCTGAGGGTAAACGGTAAAGGAGTCCCATAACCTATAAGGTCGTAGGGGAGCGAGGCGTCAGAGACCTCACTTCTCTAGGGCCAGCATATTGAGGGCGGCGCCCATCTCCTCTCCCTTGCTGCTTTACCTTCCCTGACCCTAAAGAGGACAGGTACCCATTTACAGCTGGGGGAACTGTACTGAAGCCAAGGCACGCAAACGGTCACCCATCCAACTGGTAACCACGCTTGACGCTGCTTAACTTGGCTGGGGGAAAGCAAGTGCTCCAACCACTGAGCTATCCTGTCCCTTTGTTCCCTTTTTTATGAAAGGGGGGGGGAGGGTGAAATGCCCCCTTTTTTTCATTTTAGGGGGCCCCTTATATTGAAATCCTGGAATCAACACTGTATATGAATGCATGCTCACATCTGCTCACCCACATGAAGAAACGCAAAAGTGCACATAAATCTAAATCAAACTTGATGGTGAGCAGAAGTTCCACATAATTTTTTTTTATGTGTCCGAGCAGCCATTTTCCCTGTCCAAGGGAGTCTGTTAGACTGGTTAATTTCCTTGTTTCACACACAATGTGCATCTGGGCTTGGCTGTTGAGCTGAACGAACCACAATATGGAAATTACTGGCCAGGAAAAGTTGACGACATCGCCATACCCATAATCTGTCGATTTTCCTTTTGTTTCTGGTCACCAGTCTGTCACTTCAAGAAAACTATTTCCCATTGCTTGGATCCTAGATTAATTATTTTAGCAAAAAGAACCTAGATATTTTAGGTGAATGCGTCCCTTGCTGTAAACAACAGACAAGGGTACTTTTTAAACGCGTGTTGCTCCAGGGTTACAGCATGTCCAGGGTCTACTCTAACCTTGCCATTGCCTGGACACGGCACATTGGCAGTGGACACTACCTAGCAGCTTCCTCCATCATTACACCTCACATCTGTCTCCGCCTATGCGTGTTATTCTCTGTGTGTGTGTAAATGTATAATCTGTTAATCTTATTTGTGAGCGGTTCCATGTGTGTGAATGATTTGAATGCAAGTACTTTGATTTGTTTGCTTTGCAAGATTCAGCGCTATACAGATTTCATATTATTATAATAACTGTTATTATTGTGTGAGCAACACCATAAACACTTATGTAAGCAAAACCATACTGCTTTTGTCTGAATGAAGACATGTTAACAGTGACAGTTAACTTGAGTTAAGACAGCTTCCATAATGGTCACATAAAATCTAGTGACCTTGCTAAAACAGTTCTCAAGAGAACTGATGAGGGAGAGACAGAGGGGTCAACAGTTGACCGACAATGACAATGAACACGGCAACCACTTTCACAGATCCAGGCTTCAGCACATGACAAGCATGAACAGAATAGAAATGATAAGATTAACCTCTTGTCACAAGCACAACAAACGTTTTATCCCAGGCATGACAACTTTATTCTCTGTCATGGTTGGAACATAATTGAACACGAGTGACACAACAACAAAAACATCAGATTGCAAAAGATTTTCATGACTTTTTTTTAACCTTAAAATGTGACGCTCCACCATGAAATGAGATGCATTGTACCTGACCCACTTTTCCGCTAAGAGCCATTATAGGCAGGTTGGGATCAGGTGGTCGATTTTGATAGATTATAAACCTATAGCCATTCTTCTACCTTGTTAGTTGTACTGAAGTATCAAGGCATAATTTTGTTTTCTTTTGGGTCAAAAAACACCCAAGCCCTCATTCTGACCACCTATTACGATGCTGAACTTGTCAATTTCTGCAATCTATCATTTCAATTCGAAATAGCTTTTCTTGATTTGGTCAATTTTCAATCTTTTTTTTCCCTATTGAATAGCCTTTTTATTACAGATTAATATGTTTTAACTAAAATGTGACCGCCACTGCACACAACTCAAGTGGTGGAACGTCACAAATGAACTAAACAAAATGAATGACATGGTAATGTGATGCTTTCAGACTGTAAATAGTTGTCCCTAGACATGGCAATGTAATGCTTACAGGCTGTAAATAGTTGTCCCTAGACATGGCAATGTAATACAAACTGTAAATAGTTTTGTCCCTAGACATGGCAATGTAATGCTTACAGGATGTAAATAGCACACAACTCAGTGGTGGAGCATCATGAATGAACTAAACAAAATTAATAACATGGTGGCAATGTAATGCTTACAGGCGGTAAATAGTTCTGTCCCTAGACATGGCAATGTAATACTTACAGGCTGTAAATAGTTCTGTCCCTAGACATGGCAATGTTCTTACTGTAACTGCTGCTGATGAAATAACATGAGAGTAAGAAGAATGTCTATATCTCAAAGTTACTATTATAACATTTCAACACACAGACTGATTATAAAGACGCAAATTTAAGTCAAGTTTGAGTCTCGAACACTTTAAGCCTGTTTTGTCTTGATGCTTTTAATTGAAAATATTTATGAACAAAATCATTGCATTGCTTCAATGACATAAACTGAGTAATGTTGCAGTGTTACAGAATGTTGAGCTCCTTACATCAAGTGAACAAAAGGTAACAGCCCTGATATGGCATTTGTGATGGTTGGGGCTCTAAACATGAAATGGAAAAAAAAATTTATATGCCTAACATAATTGCAAAGTTAAGCAGGCATGAATGCATGCCTAGTTGAGTGCACAAAAAATCACACCCATTGGCATGATCTGGGTGCCTGGAGAGAAGAAAGTTAAAGAGGGTGGTGAGGAGAGGGTAGGAACATAATGATATGAGGTACACTCCCACAAGTACATGCAAGACCTACACACACACACACACACACTCTGCCATGTACACAACTACCCATCCTGTTTTCAAATATGCAGACAGACAACCCAGCTGAGCATACACTGATATGCAAACCAAGCAATTCAGATGTGGCAGATTCTTGCCCTTAAACAATGAATCTAAAAAAAAGAATGTCATAACCTTCTCATCATCACTGCTCCCCCACCCACCCCCAAAGAAGTATTTGACATAAGCATGTCTGCTGAGTGCACAGCTATTTCAAGTATTCAGGAATATTCTTTGCTTACCTTTAATTTAAGTCACAAACAAAACACAAACAAACAATTTTTGTGGATGTGTAGGGCATAATGTATATTGACAAAGTCTTGAATTTTCATCCCAGCAGCATTAACAGTTCCCGAGTTATAGAGCAAGATATAATTCACCCACGAGGTATGGGGAAGGTTTTAATTATCAATGGCAGATTGGAAAGTGATGGTACAAATAGGGGAGAAGAAAACATCAGGGAGATGCTCTTGATCAAATTAAAGATAAATTAATGTATCAATAATCATGTTCAATGTGCTGTCACCATGCGACTGCCAGCCAGGCATAGCACACCATTGTTAAGAGTACATGGTCTGTGAATGACATGGCTGACTACAGTTTTTAATCTTGATGTGCTTTATTTTTTTTATAAAGATCATTGAGAAGTGACCAGAGGAAAAAAAATCATTAAAAAAAATTGTCAAAAAGAAGATTCAGGTGTCAGCAGTTATAGACTTTCATGTTAAATTTTTTTTAAACGTGGAATGAAAAAAGCCATTTCTAAAATCATTTACTTGTATGATTTTTCTTTACATAAATTAACCTCGGCTGTTTGCTTCTCAGTGCATTCTTCTTCTTCTTCCTTTTTTGCCATGTTTCTCCCAGGGGAGGTTTGACATTGATGAGCCTTCTCCATCTCTCTCTGTTTTGAGCTTCCTCCTTACAGGGTTCATACAGACTTGGTGGGAAAAAATTTAGGGCCTTTTTAGGGCTTTTTAGGGGCCATTATTTCCAAATTTAGGGCCTATCCGCAGGGTATCAAAGTGTATGTTATCAACCTTTGTACACATTTACTTTGATAAACCAAGCTCAAATTCATGTAAGCAAAGTCTTCTCGTCTACAACTGCATGATGGATATTGATTATTGACACAAATTCAAGTGAAGTTCTAGAATAAAATGTCTTTCACTCATAGATACAACAATGAATTAAAATCCTCACACAGTAAAACATCCATGGTGTGATGGAAGTGTCCATCTCTTGAAATACAAAGTAAAGTGAAAACTGAAATGTGTCTCTGATTCCAAGATATTTTTCACAAACAGCTAGCAAAGTGAATTTAAAAGACACTATCCCTCAAACTTCATCTGATGTGAACTAGTCTCCTTGCCTTACCAAAGATGCAGATGGTTGCCCGGTATTAGAACTGGTAATAACAATACCCTCACACAGTCACAGTGCCTCTTCCAAATTCTGCTCCTTTATTTCAATCCCACACATGCGTACATGCAGGAATTCAAACACACACACGCACGTGCGTGCATGCACATGCATAAAAGAGAGAGACAGAGACAAAAACTGAGAAAGACACAGAGAGAGGCTGCTGGACGCAAGTTCTCTTCACTATGAATACATGTACAAGTCCAGTATGGTCAATGCAGACAGAGAGGTAGGCCAAACACTGGCTTGAAAAGGATGCCAACACCCTCTGCCCAAAGTTTGTTTTTTTTTAAACAAGAATCTTCAGATCAAGTCGGCCAATAACTGAATAAGCTGCAAATTTTAAAGTAAAGTCAACTAAATCGGCCACATAGAGCGGTGGAAAATATTCAAACATTTGTATTTTACCTGTACATTTGTAATATTCAGGCATTTGTGACTTGCCTTATGAATTGGATTTGTTTCTGTATGCATTCTGCAGGAAATCTGTGGGATAATCTCCTCAAATAAAGAATAGATCTGGCTACAGGTTTTATTGTATTCCCATTCTGACACACGACTCTATCACTGACTGCCATTTTGTAAAATGCGCACAGGAGAAACAATAGGCCTTGCTATTCACAGCTCAGCTGTGCTAAAATTGAAAAATCTCATAGAGAAGGACTGTAGCGCAGTAAACAGAAAACTGGTAATATTTTAACTCATGATTGCAGTTTCATAGTTAAACATCATTTTCCAAACAAATTACGGACATACCATAGTGGTAGGTAGTTTTCGGCATGTAAAAAATAAATGATGAAAGCAAAGCGAATATGCCCTTCCAATGGAGGCAAATTACCTCCCTTGGCAAAATACATGGCGCGACATGAATAGCAGACAACAGGCTCTATCGGTCATAATACGATCTTTGGACATCCTTCTTGCTTTCATTTCTCATAAGTTTTATTTTGTGTATTTGTTTAATCTACATTTCAACAGAAACTCTCACTCATGGTTCCCATTTTTAGGGCCTCCAGGGCCATAGGTCTCATTTTTAGGGCTTTTTAGGGGCCTTATTTTGGATCTTCAAAAATCAGGGCCTTTCAAGTCAAAGTCAAGTCAAAAACACTTTAATCATCCCATGAAGGGCAATTACAATACTGACAGGCAGATTGATACTCATCAAATATATCAAAGACACAAAAGCTATATTTCATATTGGTTTTCAAATAAAATGTCACCACACACACACACACACACACACACACACACACCACACACACGCGCGCATGCGCACAAACATCAATTGTGAACACAATTTTAAACCCATTGACTAGAAGACATAAAAACTTATTTTTACGCACGCATATACGCAGCACGAACACACGCACGTACGTGTGTGTGCGAATACGCCCACGCACACCCACACCATACACCAATATATGAATTCAATGTTTTAAGACAGTTGACTAGAACACAGACTTTTAGGGCTTTTTAAGATTTGTACGAACCCTGTCCTTACTTATGCCCCTTTCTCTATGATCATCTGCAATACAGGCAGCCCAGGTCTTGCTAGGTCTTTCCTTTGGTCTCTTTCCATCCACTACGAAGTTCAATACTCTTTTTATGATGTGGTGGTCTGCTTTCCGTTGAACGTGCCCAAACCAGCACAGTCTATTGGTAGTAGCTACAGACTTCAGATCATCAACTTTGCACATTCTCCATAGTTCTTCATTCGTGATCCTGTCTTCCCATTTGATCTTTGTCATGTAGCGTAGCATTCGGTTTTCACAGCTCTTCAACAAAGGTTCGACAGAATATGAGCAAAAAGTGAGTGCATTATTCTGCTCAACTTTAAAAAAACAAACAAACTCTTAAGTGAAAATGTATCTTGCTTGTAATTATATGATAGGAATGTCATATGAACAATTAAAAGAAAAAGCTCGATAGAATCTAAACTTGCAAAAGATTACCCCCCAAATGTTTTTGAAATAACCAAAATCTGACACATTGCATATTCAGTTTGTGTGTGTGTGTTTTATCCATAAATTTGACTAGTTCCACACTTTCTCATAAAACAATTGCATGTTATTTTGTAAGTTACAATTAACACTGAAAACAAGATTGTAAGATAAAAATTATACGGATAAGGTCTGTACTTATTGTGAACATTTCAAATATCTCCACAAAGGGACTTATTATAACATGATAACCTTATTTTCTTAGTTAAGACTTAATTGTTTCATGTTGGAGAACAGAATCTAAATACAGTTGATGGCATAAATTTGACTAGTCACCAAGGCTGAAGTTTCTGCTGCTTGCTTTTGTTTCTGTTCCATTAATATTACACATTCCTCTTTTGCATAATCTTCACTCAGAGCAAGAATACACAAATGAAAATATTCCTATATGGGAAAGCACTACCAATTCAGAAGGTTGGGTGATAGCATGAATTTCAATGACTGTAATGTGAAAAAGGGGACAGGATAGCTCAGTGGTCGGAGTACTCACTTTCCCCCAGCCAAGTTAATTAAGCAGCTTCGAGCATGGTTACTGCTTGGATGGGTGACCGTTTTAAGTGCCTTGGCTTCAGTACAGTACCCCCAGCTCTAAATGGGTAGCTGCCTCTTAAGGGTCAGGTAAGGTAAACCAGCAAGGGAGAGGAGATAAGCGCCACCCTCAATATGCTGGCCCTAAAGAAGTGAGGTCTCTGATGCCTCGCACACCTACGGCCTTATAGGTTATGGGACACCTTTACCTTTTTTTTAATGTAAAAAACCAGTTTGATTAAACAAGAATGTAGCAAATAAGTTACAAAAGGGAAGTTTTAAACAGACATCTGAGATACATTCTGCTGTGTTTGTAAGCCAGGCCAGCACACATAAACTACTAGACAACAGGTCAAGGGACTTTGAACACCTATGAACTCAAGCTTAAAAGACCTGTCAACAAAAAGCACTGGTGTTTATGCACAGTAAGTATTGTGAGTGAATATGAATGTGTGTGTGTGTGACTATGTTGTCTGTGTGTGAGACAATGTGTCTGTGTGTAAAATGATGCATAATGTGATAAATGTTGTCACTGACAGCAATCATATCCTTATTTTATTTTTATTATTTTTATAGAAGACAGATCATGAGGAGTTTAAAACTCTCCTGCACATGAACATGTGATACCATAAACTTTGTAGAATATAATGAGACTCGATAGATCCCCAAAATGCCCATTCTCTTGTGATTGTCTTTAGTTTCAGCGCTTAACAATTGCTCTGTAATTGAAGTTCTCAAACTTATGACCAGAATGCATCAAATTGCACAAACTTCCTTATGTCTTTAACCCCTGTGATTGTAATTTTATTGATGAAACACAGATTTTCAAAAAAGACAAAAATAGACAGTGATCATTACCAAAAATTGGTCAGCTAGATTTCTTCACATAATGCTACACTAAAACAGTCATCACAATACTGCACAAATAAAAACAGATCAATTCTGATGGTCAACTGATAATGAGTTTCAATGATCACACATCAGTTGTGGTGATCACACTGTGAAATTCAACACTATCACAACATGAACAACAAAAAGCAAGAATTCCACAACCACGAGTGAAACTAACAAACTAATAACTATTTCAAATGCTGACCTCAGTCAAAAAAATAGTCATTGTGCACAAATCCTGGATGTATCCAGAAAATTCACATCACCAAGTAAATCATTCACAAACTGTCCCTCAGTATTGTGAAAATAATTTATGACTTAGTGTGCAACATACAATTAAAAAGATATATGAAAAAAAAGAAGACAAAGCAAACAAAAATGCAGAAGTCTAATCTATCCACTGACAAGAGCATCATTAGTAGTGGTACATTTTTTGTCCTTTCTCAAAAACTTGACTACACGATTTCTCACCTCAACACCCCCTCCCCTGGTGAAGACCTGCGCTTGATGCCTGAGTTGGACAGCACTGTGTGCAGTGGACACAGCAGAGAGACATCTGCCCAGCCTATCAAGAGCACCACACAGCCATCACTAGATAGTCCTGTCACTTTCCTCCCTTTCAGGAGGTATGTATACACAAAATGCAAACAGCCTTTATTTCAGTGTAGCCTACCGCTATCATTTTGGCTCCCATTTCTCTTTGTGAACCTTGCCTTGAAAAAGAAAAAAAAAAAGAGAGAGAGAAACTGCCACAGGAAAAATCACTACACAAAACATTCAAGATGAGAAAGGAAAATGGATGGTATTCACAAGTGATTCCTTTCACATACTGCAGAAGATACTGATGTCAAAAGATCTCATGTAAATTTTCCTCTCCAAGAGCAGGCAGTGTGCATTTTTCTTTGTTTGGTTTGCACTGTTGAAAGTTAAAAAAAAGAAAAATTTTTAAAGCATACTAAGTTTTATACTACAAAAACATGCCAAAGAAAGACTACAGACAAGAAAGAGAGTGACAAAGGCCATACAATCAAGCAGCACTGGTGGTGCCTTGACCAAACAGTGGACAAAACACCAACGTCATGCTTTGTTTTACAAGCTGGAGGAAGCAGGAAAGGCCTGCTTTTCCTTTGTCAAGGGGAACTACAGTATGATGGTAGGTATAATCACTGATGTCAGAGACAGTAGGCGGAGGGATGCAGGGTTTAAACACTACAGGAAATCTATGTTCTCAGGAATATCTAACCGGAAAAATTTGGGGGGGTATTCAAAAACTTCAATCTTGCTGAATTTGTATCATATTTTGAAAGGGAGAGGAGTACTGAAGGTAAAGAAAAGCATTCTGCATGAATTAAGAAGTTTATGAAATGGTAGTATAAATTTACCAATATGTTCAAATTTACATCACAATGCACCAGTATGAGGGAACATCCCATACCTACCTAGAAATTCAGGATGGGATTGTTTTTTCTTCTCTTAAAGGGTTTCTCCTTTTCCTAAATGGAACCTTGGTGTACTGAACTGAGAGGTCCATAATGCAACCTTACACAATTCAGCTTTTAAGCTTTACAGCCTTGGTCTTGGTCTTCTTCTTCTTCATCAAACGCTCAGATAGCAAATACTCTTGTCTGTTATATGAGTAAAAATGTGTCATGCTGCTGTTATGCGCCTTGACAAGTCAGGCCCAGTGATTCCAACTAAGAGAGAATTTTTATCTTTCCAGTCGATCTGGGGAAAAGGCATGAGAATGCAACAAGAAGGCAGAAAATAACAAGGAGGTGACAGGATGAAAAAGAACAAGGCAGAAAGAGGGATAGAAAAGAGAAAATTATTAGCACAGAATTTCCAGAATGTGGGGACGCTATTTATACTGACAGACACCCAGCATCCCCATGGGGGAACAGCCTTGGTCTAAATTAAACAAAGTTTATTTAGTAAAGGAATGTGGCATAAGCAAACAATACTACGGCAGGGGAAGAACGTCAAACTATAACTTATTTTAGCTCCATCCCTTAATAATCAACATTAATGCTTATGTAGGCAAATGTGGAAGATAACATATTTCTATATATACAGCCTTTTGTCTGGAATTTTAAAAAACAAAAATCTTCTACACTTTGGTCAGAAAGACATAACACAAAATGAAACCATACTACACACACATCCCATCAAAAGTTATAAACCATACAAACACACATGTACACAAGCACACACACCCCAGCGCAATACTTTTTAAACTCTTCTTTTTTTTGGGGGGGAGGGGGGGGGGGGGGAGGTGTGGTTCGGCAGGAAACAGTAATTCACTTACTCTTATAGGGGACAATGTTATCTTTATTTACACCACAGAGGGCCATCCTTTTTTCCACTACACTACTTGTCCTTCCCTTTCTCCAAAAATCTGAGAAAAATCATTGCCAACTCTCTTTGGCCTTCTGTTAACTCCCATATCCAGAGTCTGAAAGCACTTCTTGGCACTATAGCAATACCCTCCATGTCCAAAATTTGCAAATATCACTTGGCATTATACCTCCACCACTCACTATATCCTCCACTCCTTGTGGAAAGCACTATACTGCTAATGCCTTCCATGACACTACACATATATTAACCCTTTTGCAACCCCTCCCCCCTGCTCCTCCCCCAATATCCATAATCTGGGAACATCTGGTATTAAACAAGGGGGAAAAAAGTAACAAGTTTGTAGGGGCTGGAGGGCAAGACACAGCAACAACAGGAAACACATTTATAAAACACACCTAATCTTCTTGTTTCAATCAGTGTGAGAATCATCAGTCACTTCAGCCTAACTACTCCATCACTGCTGTGTTTGGCTTACTCTCTTTGACCTTCTCCCACCTGGTAATGAATAAATGTGTAAAAGATTTAACTGCAGTTAAGAGTTTCTGCAGGGGCCCAAAAGAGGTTCCGCAAAGTTAAAAAGATTCAGCCAGGGCTGAAAAATAGGTTCTGCTACAGTTTAAAGATTCTGCCTTGGTTCTAAAGAAGATCTACAAAGTTTGAAAAAAAGAAAACACTTTGTAAGATTTGTTTAAAAAGGTTCTGCTTGGGTTATAAAGAAGTTCTGTAAGGGTAAGAAAGAGGTATAGCTGGAGTTAAAAAGAGGTTCTGTTGGGGTTAGAAAGAGGTTCTACAAGGGTTTAAAAAAAGGTTCTGCTGATGTTAAAAAATTACCAGTCACAAGGAGGTTCTTTTAAGGTTAATCAGAGGTTCTGCTGAGGCTACTATAGTTTTCAACTCAGTTGAGAAAGTTTTTCAAATACATAGAGTTAGAAAAAAGTTCTACTGGGATTAAAAAGAGCTTCTGCAGAGGTTAATACATGGCTCTGCAGGGGTTAGAATAAGGATCTGCTAGTTTAAGAAATAGTTGCTGTGAGGGTTAAAAAGAGGTTCTGCTAGGGTTAAAAAGGGGTTCTACCTGGAGTAGTTCTGCTAAATGAAAGAACGGTGGTTTTGTGGGAAAGGGAGGTTGAAAGGATGTGTTTGGTTGGGGTGGGGTGAGGTGGGTAGTTCAGCCGGGGGCTCAGTTTGGAAGGGGTTTAATCAGCACGGTCATCAACTTGGCATCGTTGTTGTTGGGCAAGGTGATGACCATTGTCAGGTGGTTGGCACGGCTACACACTGTCTCCTCAGAAGCCTCCACCTGCAGGACACGGTCATCGTCATCAGAGATGACCAGCACCGCCTGAATCCTGGCCTCTCCGTTGACCATGGCTGAGTCGTGGCAGTACACCTGCAGTGTCCAGCTGTCGTTAGATTTGCGGTAGGTGATCTTCCACTCCCCCTCGCGCACAGTGGAAGGGACTGGTCCCACATAAGTTCGTACGTCCACCTGCACAAAAGACAGCTTTATTAGGCAGAACAGCTTCACCACAAACAATGAATGAAACAGAATCTTCACAGTGATTACTGTGTTAAATCTGTACAACAAATGAGTTTATAAACTGTACAAAGACAGTATAGTTCACAATCTGCATAAAGACCATACTGTCAAGTCAAGTCAAAAACACTTTAATCATCCCATAAAGGGCAACTACAATATTGACAGGCAGATTGATATGTATCATAATCTCGAAAGACACAAGAAAGCTACACTTCATATTGGTTAAAACATTCCAAAATAACTTCAAATAAATATGTCATGAACACACACACACACACAACACACACACACACACACACACACCATACACACACCAATTGGAAATGTTATAAAAAAACCATTGACTAGAAAGACATATAAACTTATTTACGCACGCACATATGTAACATGCACACACACATGTGCGTGCATGCGTGAACACAGCCACACACACACACACATGTATACACTGATGTATGAATACAATGTTTTAAGGACCATTGGCTAAGAAGACAGAGACTTTATTTCATACGCACACACCAGCTTATTGTAATCATTATTATCAAATTATTTGTCTGATCTTTAATGTTTGATTAGTATTGACGGTATATTTTAAATGTTGAAAAGTACTACTTTAAGAACATGAGTGCACATGAATAAATGTTCATGCATATTGAGAGGATAGGAGGGATATAACTGCTGACAGTATTGTCGATGCTATTAGGTATAGTATGTTCTTTCGAGCCAGAAGGCCCATAGAGCCGGAGCTTATCCCGGTTTCTGTAGCTTTAAGCGAACTGATGGTTTTTCACCACCCCTGTGACAGGACGCTAGTCTGTCGCCAGATACTTCCCCAGCAGAGCTGGTACCCACTTGTACACCTGGGTGGAGTGAGGAAAATAGGAGTAAAGTGTCTTTCCCAAGGACACAACACCGAGCCGAGCGGGGATCAAACCCGCGACCTCTGGATCACGAGTTGACCGCCTAAACCACTCGACCACGGTGCCTCCGCTATTAGGTATGGATGCATCATATTTTCTTCTTTTTGTTTGTTTGTTACAGGATTTTTGTTTTTTGTTTTTGTTGATGTTTTTGTTTATTGTTCTTTTTTTTTTCTTTTTTTTTTGGGGGGAGGGTGTTTTATTCTGTTTGTTTCCTTGTTTGCTTCTTTTGTTTGGGGGTTTTTTTGGAGGGGAGGGGTGGAGTGAGGGGGGGGGTTCATGGCTTTTTTGTGTTGGCTGTCATTAATTGTAAAGTATGACAATGAAACGGGTAATATTGTAACCTGATATGTTTTGTTTGATATTTCACTTTTTTCTCTCATTTTCTTATAATCCAAATCTGAGTACAAATGTGCGCGTGTTTGTACATGAGTATGTGTATGAATGTGTGTGTGTGTGTTGTGTTGTTCCATTACAACAGCTTCAATAGAATTCGGCAATGCATCAGTCCCTCTATCCACTGCTGTAAAGTATCTAGGGGTCATTATTGACAACACACTCTCTATGCAAAAATTCATCACCCAGAGCTGCCAGTCCTGCTTCTTTCAATTATGGCGTATTCGTGCAATTCGAAAGTACCTGTCCACAGGGGCAACATCAAAACTCGTGGCATCTCTCATTCTTTCACGTCTGGACTATTGCAATTCTCTTTTGGCTGGTCTGCCAGCATCATCTATCCACTCCCTTCAATGTATTCAAAACTCTGCAGCTTGACTAGTCCTCAGAAAGAAAAAATCTGAGCACATTACCCCTCTCTTGCGATTTCTCCACTGGCTTCCTGTGCCACAAAGAATAAACTATAAGATCAGTACTCTCTGTTACAAATGTCTCCACAAAACAGCACCCTCCTACCTCTGTGAATGTCTCCACCTGTACACCCCTTCTCGTTCCCTTCACTCTGCTGCAGATTCCTTGTGCTTTCAAACACCTAGATTCAACCAGTCCACTGTTGGCCGTCGCTCTTTCTGTTTCTGGTCCATCGATTTGGAATGGCCTCCCTATCTCTCTTTGCCAAAGACCTTGTGACTCTTTTAAATCTGGCCTCAAGACATATTTGTTTCAAAGCTAAGAATTTCCTCTCCTGTTTCATTTCATAGCTATCCCTGCTTTTCAACAGCCAAAAATTCCATCACCCTGCCAAAATGTATAACGTGTGTGTGTGTGTGTGTGTGTGTGTGTGTGTGTGTGGGTGTGTGTGTGTGTGTGTGTGTGTGTGTGTGTGGGTGTGTGTGTGTGTGTGTGTGGGGGTATGTGTGTGGTGTGTGTGTGTGTGTGCATGCATTTGGACTTGTTAGAACTATTACTTGCTATTGGTTGCATGACTGTATAAGAATGAGTTGAGTGCAAGTGCTTTGATTTTTCTGTGCTAGATACAGCGCTATATAAATTCCATTTATTAGTATTATTATTATTGCGCTGCATTGCATGTGCGTGTGTATGTGTGTACCAGTTAAGCAGTGTATTTTTCTTGTTTGGCGGGGGGGGGGGGGGGGGTGGGGGGGGGGGTCCGGGGGTCCAATTTTGTTATTGATGAGTGAGGTTTTTTTTGTTTTTGGTCGCGTGTAAGGTGTGTGTGTGTGTGTGTGTGTGTGTTTTCTTTCTTTTTACCTCTGTTTCTATTTTTCTTTTGGAGTTAGTTTTATTATTATTGGTTATGGTAATAATGTAGTTAGATAATATTGATCAAGTTGTTTTTTGTCCCTAAATAGATGGCTTGATGAAAAAAAGCAAATGCATTGCTTATTCAATGTACCATCAGGAAATAAAACTTTGACTTGACTTGACTTCACACACACACATGTGTTGACTACCCTCATGACAATGACAATCAGGCAGGTAATTCAGAGAAATGTAAGGTAGTCAATGTCACTTTAAATTTAAAATTTGAATGATTACTGGCACAAAAAAATTTCTTTTTCTGTTTATTTTGCTGTTGGGGCACTGAAAACGGCGTCCTGAAGGCAACAACTGAAATTCTGAAAACAAAGCATGGGAGGGATCGGCCAAAATGGCAGTCGCTTTGTGTGCAAGCTGCTGATTGCAGAACGACTTGAGATCTCTTTGTTCTTCTCCAATTATCTTTGAGCAGATTCTTAAAATTCTCTGCAGGCAATTCTTGTTTTTAACACTAAGGTTATTGTACCAACAAATGAAAGCAAAACTTAGAACACTCTCTATGTAAGATTTGTAAAACAAGGAAAGAATATTTCTGTCTACAAAAAATGAGTTCAGTTTCCTCAGACAATACACACGTTGTTGTCCCTTTTGACAATAGCATCAGTGTTAACGTCCCAGTTTAACTTGTGGTCAAAAACAGTTCCCAGGTACTTATAGATCGAAACATTTTCAACTTCCTGATTATGGATAATAATGTTCTTAGGAGTATGCCCTGATCTGAAATTGATAGGAAGATCTTTAGTTTTAGAAACATTTAGCTCCAGATAGGCCTCATCACACCGGTGTACGAACTCGGTGAGGGCTGGACCATAGTCTAAGACTGATCTGGATCAGAGAAATAACAGAGCACTGTCGTCTGTGAACTTCACCAGAAAGGAATTTTCAAAGCTGCTTCTGCAATTATCTGTGTACAGAATGTACAGAAGTGGCGAGAGGAAGCAACCCTGTGGAGAACCGATGAAGATATTTTGTTGGCAAAAACATACTGCGGTCTGTTGGTTAAAAATTCAATCAGCCAACGAACAAGTTGATTGTATACTTCAAATTTTGAAATTATTTTGTTAACCAGAATTTTTATTGAAAGCTGAACTAAAGTCAGCAAACAATATTCTGGCATGAGAGTCAGGTGTTTCCAAGTGGCCATACAACTTGTTCAAAATGAATACTTTGGCATATTTGACACCCCTTCGAGACCTGTATGCAAATTGTAGTGGGTCAAGGTATTTCTCTGCGCAACAACTGAGTTTTCAATCTAGTTCAGTATACAGTCTGACATAAAACAACTGGAGTACATACAACTAGTGACATGGGACTGTCATTACAGGACATGGTCACAGTCTCAAATCCAGAGATTTCATTCATCTCACAATAGATCTTGAGCAAAGCTATAATTATTTTCTATTTTTCCATTAATTCATCATCATTAGCCATTACACCCAGCGGTGTGTAGGGCAGCAACAAAGCGCTTCCACTCCTGCCTATTCTGGGCCAATCTAGTCACTGATCCCCAAGAGTGCTGCATGGCCTTCTTTCCATTAATTGGTTTGTTATTTGACTTGGCTTTTCCCTCAACTTCCTGAGGAGTCCTTGGTTCACTGCACAGTTTTTCTGGCAGTATCTGGGGCAAAATGAATGCAGTGAAGCCCTTCTCTCTCCAGGGAGCAGGGTGCATGCTGGGTATGTTTCTGTCATCCATACCACCCACCATACTTGGCTTACTCTCCTACAAAATATAGTTCATAGGGTCTTTAATGATCAAGATGTATACGCATGCATTCACACCTGGGACCCTGGTTTACAGGCTCCTCAGAAAAACTTGCAGAGAAATGGAGTTGAAACCCATGAAGTGGGGAACAAATCTCACACACACACCTCAGCAGACTCAAACCTACGCCCTCCCTTTCTGTTAGATTACCAGTTCTCAACACTAGGTTATTCTGCCCCCCAAGACAAAACTGAGCTTTACCAAGTCGCTTGAACCAGAATACTACAGAAAGTGTTTTTGTTTTCTATGCATGTTTCCACAGGCACTAATAGTAATACAGAATGCTTCATAAAGCTGAACTTTACAAGATCATAACTCGACTCACCTGAATACCAAAGCGCAAGGTATTCTGCATGCGAACGGTGTCAACTGTCAAGTCCTTGTAGTTGCGTGGTTTGTAGAACTCTTCGTTAAAGGAGATGTTCAGCTCTGCTTGGAATGGGCACAGGGAGCGGAACCTGTAGGCCTGGTTAAGGAGCTTTTCTATCAGGTCTTTGGAGCCATCTCTGCAGGCCAGGTTGCCTGTCTCCACCTGAAGGACAAAACATCATGTTAACAGATGCTACCAAAACAAACAAAATCTCTCATGACAAAACAATTAAAGCAACATCTGTCAGATTCACCATATTTCCCTTAAGCCATCTGTGAAAGCAAAACAGTGAAATCCATTGAATTCTAACATAAAAGGAAAAGGAGGTCTTTTTGAATTACCCAGAAGTCATACTTATAAGCAACCTAAACAGATTCCTGAATGTGTTGAAGTTGAAACAAACAGACTTTAAAAGAAAAAATGCAAACTGATACCTCAGAAACTTGAACCAGTCACAAGTCTGATGCTATCTTCACAAGGCTATCTCCAAATTTGTTGTTGCTATTGTTGTTGTGCAAGTTCCCCAGCTTTACACCATGGGGAGACCCCAGAATGTGCACTCTGACATATCCCACCTAGGAATCACTGTGAGATTGAAGTTGCACATTGGATGAAAAGTTTGCGTGCATGACTTTTTCATACCTCACCATATAGTCAGCCAAACTCCGACTTCAGAAGAATCTCACAATATGATAAGACAGCAATAAGAACAGCCTGGTAACCCTCCTTGTGCAGTGAAGAACATTTAAAGATAAAACTGACAGCACTGAGACTGGCTTGGTGACTAACCTTGTACAGTTGCTGGACCATCATCTGAGGGAAACGCACCAGAGGAAGCAGCTTGTGACTGTTGTCAGCCAGTCCTGGCAAGTGAAGGTCACACAGGAGCCAGCGCTCCACAGCGTTGTAGAGGAGGTACTCATTGGACACAACCAGCTGGGGGTTGCTGAGGACATCCACCACAAAGTCGATGTCCATCTGCAGCCACTCTGGCAGAACAAACAACTGTTCCATGTTCCAAGAGATGGTTTTGGTGCATGAATCAATCAGCTCTTCCATGTGCAGGGCTTTGGCCCATGAGTACCAGTTAAGAGCATTGCGTACTTTTGGTGACATGGTGTTCTCCACCATGTAGCGTGTGCACAAATTTTTCAGGGACATCACGCTGTATTTGTCCGCTAAGCACAAAATACCCACAGCTGAATCCGTAGAGATCTGCACTTCTGCTGTATACAGGAACTTCAGGAAAGGTTCAAAATGGCGCTGGCACTCCTCTGATTCTTCAAGCTCTATCTGAGGAAGTGCTGCCTGCTGCCAGCGCTTGTCATACAGCATGGTGCGGAAAACTTCAGAGGACTTAGCCAGGACAAATTTGTGCCCGAAATAGGTTTTTGGTCCCACTTTGAGGATGACATCACTGATATCTTGCTGGTTGAAAAACTGGGATACGTTCTGAATGAAGTTGTTTTCATCTTTTAGAGTACGTGAATCCTGCACTGTGGTCGCTGATGAGCTCCCTTCACCTGGGCTTCCTTCCATGCTCTGCAAATAACAGTTTCTTTCATTAGTGTCAATACATAATCACAGTCTCAATACAATATCAACAAAATTTCACACAATAATAATATGGCTACAGTTTCATCCATCTGTGTCACTACAATCTGAGCGCTTTGATTTGTTGCTTTACAAGATTCAGCGCTATATAAATTCCATACATTATTATTATTATTACAATATCCACAACAGTGTATGTATGTTTACATTTGAATTTGTTAGAATACTGTTAATCATTGTTGGTTGCTTGTGTGGGAGCGGATTGAATGTAAGCGCTCTGATTTGTAATTGCAAGATATAGCGCTCTATAAATCCCATTATTAATCAAATTTCTGCCCAGTTTCCAAAACAGCAGCTGCCTCCTCTGCTGTTTTGGAGGTCATCGTCGGACACGACGGACAAACACACACACAGTTCAATTCATAAAAGTCACAACAAGTATCACTATACATCAATGCCATAAATTATAATATACGCCTAAGTTCAGAATTAAACATTTTAAATCATTATAGCTTTTCTGAAAAGATGCTTTGCATTTTGAATATTATCAATTTTTTTAATGAAAAGGGCAAAATGCATTAATTTTTTTTACTAAGTGTTAACTGTTCTTATTAGTAGTAATCTATCAGTATAAGTATTGCTGCTGTGCTTATTAATCATCATAATGTTATCATCATCATCATCACATTCTTCTTCTTCAATTTCTTCTAATTATCATCATCATTATCATCATCATTTTAATGACATAACGAAAATGTCTGAACAAGAAGAAACATACACCACACATTTCATCACAAAAGAACGACTTGTGAAATCAATGCACCATGTCTTCTGTGCAAACAAAAGTTCTACAGAGACTTAAACAGTCTATACTGGGGGTGGGACAGCCCAGTGATTAGAGAATGGAGCTCATGATCTGACATTGTGGATTCGACCCACCACCAAGACACCTGCTTCACAGGATTTTTATCTTGGAGTTACCATCAATATCAACTCCACACCCCCAGACTAGACTATAAACTAGTCTAATGCCACATGTACAAATGCACGCAGTTTACACCTTGCACACATGCATGATAAAACCAAATTTCTGCAACTCCAATAACACTAACATCAAATTCAAAATTGACACCATCTAATCCTTTTGAATGCCTAACACAATCAATCAATACACAAGGAACAAACAAATTTTTATTAGAGAGAGAACTCAAACTTTAACTCAAATGATTTATTCACAAAAAGGCCATTGACCCATACATGAAGGGGGTTGCTGAACTGCTAAGTATTTTTTTTTTTTTTTGGTGGGGGAAGAAATAAGTGATCTGCCAATAGTAACGACAAAATGTTATTGTATTTATATCAAAAAGTCAGTTACAAAAATATGACTTAGGATAACAATATCTCTCTTATTTGTCTTATTCTGAAAGCTTTACACAAATATATAAAGTGAGGCTGCGCACAACCTCAGGATGACTTGATGCCATGTGTAAATAGAGTCTAAATTACTTAATTAGTAAATAAATTAGGCTGTCTACTATATTTTACAGGGATGTAATTCTACCTAACAATGTAACATTCTCTAATACTGGACAGCACAACACAAAATGTACTGTCCTCAGGTGCTTGCTTACATAATGGGCATAGTAATGTGAGGTCATCAACATCATGTTTGATGAATCTGATTTTATGAACATTTATATTTGATACACCAAGTCTAAACTCAGACATAATTCTTCTCAAAATTTGTCCATTTCAAGTTTTAGATAAGGTTAACTTATTGTCTATATATACTATATAGATCTATACATGTATTTGAAATCTTTCACTGCTTTGTATATGACTCCACTGCTGCCATTGGCAGTCAATCGATCTTTGCCTGAAAGCGTTAATAAATGAGAAAGAGGGAGAGAGAGATCAAATCAAAACAAACCAAATCAATTTTTTTATTTTTCTAAAGGATAATGAATAGTAATAACAATAATGATGGAATTTATATAGCGCTGAATCTTGTAAAGTAAACAAATCAAAGCGCTTGCATTCGAATCATTCACAATCACATACATGCAACTGTCCACAAATATCAGGATAAACAAATATCAAATTTATACACACACATACAGCTTAGGTGGGGTGGTGGAGGTGAAGGTAGTTATTGAAAAGTAGAAAGGATAACAGGAGTAGATCTCAGGTAGAAAATAAGTGCGTTTTGAGGCTGGATTTAAAAGTATGAAATATAGGCTTTTGGCGAAGTAGGAGAGAAAGGTCTTCCATGCGGATGGACCAGAAAGAGTGTCGGCCAACAGTGGTTTGTTTGAATCTGGAAGTTTGAAAACATGAAGTGTCTGCGGCTGAACGAATGATGACTCCACTGCTGCCATTGGCAGTCAATCAATCTTTGCCTAAAAGCATTAATAAATGAGAGATCTTTGCCTGTACTAAGTAGTCATGGCTTTCTTACATTCATTCCCCACCCTTATCAAGGATAACATGATAAAAAAGAAATACCAAAAAAAAACAACAAACAAAAACATGAACCAAAAGTGAAAACATAAAAAACCAACAAATGCACACACACACACACACACACACACACCACACACACACAGTGACACACACACAGTGGAAAATATATAACAAAAATAATTAAAATTTTATAAGCTAAGCAAGCAACAAACAAGGAAACTGAAATACAGTGAAACTGAAAACACCATCCCACCCCCATCAATCAACAAAACAAACCATATAAATCATAACATTCTGGTAAATGGGAAAGAAGAAACTTCAACCAATATTCATTATTATAGGAAAAGAGCAGTAGCAATACACAATGTGACAATAGCAAACCACATAACAATAAATGTCATAGATTCTACCCATGAGAGAGAGAGTGTGTGTTTCAGTTTCACATTCAGGGGTCACAGGCACACTCCCCAATTTTTTTTTTTAACCCTTCTTTATCATTGTTTCAACTTGCCTTGCGTCTGCCCCGCGGAGCAGACTGTGATGGAGCACACTGTATTGGAGAAGACAAAAACTGTCTACATAAATCTCTGTCCGTCTGGTTTCGGTTTAGTCGGTTCCGGAGTCTTCTGCCGATTCGCTGCGCTCTGGTGGCTTGACTACAACAGCCAAGCTGCTGAGGAAGTTGTGTGCGATCACCAAACTCCACTGAGGTCAGACCAATGACAACTGTTATGAAACCACTCCCTTCGGCGGTGATGCCCCAGCTAGCAACACGATTATTGACCAGCAAGCTTTCAATCGCTGCATCTAAATCTTGAACACGGTTATGGATCTGTAATCTGTTCTCGCCGCCATTTTCACAAGTAGAAGTCGCCTTGTTGAAGCGAAGAATGACAGTTGTGCTGGATGGATCAGCGACAATTCTCCAGCTGATCACGCGGTTTTCTCCCAGAAGGCCTTCTATAGCTAACTGTACTTGTGCTGGCAAGCCGTCAAATGGCATGCTCAAATTTAATCGTGAAAACGGCGAGTAAATACATGTAGGCTTATGGTAGGCCTATATACCAAAGTGTAGTCTCCTAATTAATCCAACTGGACAAGGGGCTATAACTCAAATGCACTAGGAGGGGGGGGGGGGCTTTTTTTTGTTTTTGTTGTTTTGTTTTGTTGTTGTTTTTTGTTGTTGTTGATGGGTTTCTTGGGGGGGAGTCAGTTTCTCGAGCAACCATTGCATGATGATTATCTTTCTTTCTTCTGTTCCTAATGTCGTCCATCAATGTCTCATCTGGGAATCCACCACCGCAAAACTAGAAGGGGAACTCAGGCAGGCCAATGTCATCGGCAGTGGTGCTCCCCTCAGCTCTGACGTCACTTCCGTCTCCCGTGACAACACTGCTTCCTCATGATGCTGTTCACCTGCCCCTTCTGCTTCTGATTCTTCTGTTGTGCACAATTCGGACAATCTTTTTTCTGGTTCTGATGTGTATCATATGTGTGAAATTAACACAGTTCTTTCTACATCTACTTCTGTCTCACCATCCAAACTCTTGTTTGCCCCTTCATCCTCTTCCTCTGATTGCTTCCCAACTCACCACTGCCTTCTTCAACCCCTCCACCGCCTTCAGATCTCCTTCACATTTCTTTGTTCAATGTGCAGTCTGTCTGTCCTGATGGTAAAGCTGATTATATTTCTGATTTCTTCTCCGAAAAAGACATTGATATAACCTTTCTTACTGAAACCTGGCTTAAACCACATGGACACAACCAAAAGTAAAACAACTAACACCACCTGGCTACAAAACTTTCTTTTCCCCGACTCTCCCGTGGAGGTGGCATTGCCATCATTTATAAAGACATGTTGCAACCAGCTCTTTCTTTCAATCAAAACCTTCCTTTTTCACATGATTCCTTTGAAGTTTGCCAACTCAACCTCAACCTACCTGGCCATGCTATTACTTTCTGTTGCCTCTACAGTCCACCTCCTAACGGTAAGAACAATCTGACAGCTTCCCTTTTTCATCAAGAATTTCAATCACTCCTTGACCACTATAGCCTCTCTTCCACTAAGCTCATAATTCTTGGTGACTTCAACTTCCATTTTGACTATCAATCTTCTCCTGATGTCAAACGTCTTTCTCTTTCTTTGTCAAATCAGTCTCTTTCTCAAATGGTAAGTGAACCAACACACAGATCCGGTCATATTTTAAACTGGCTGATCACCAATGCTTCGTTTAACCTTGTTACATCTGTCTCCGTCACTGATGAACTACATTCTGATCATTCCGCCATTCTTTTCTTCCTTAACATCACAAAACCTGTAAGAAAAAAGAAATATGTTACCCGCCGAAATCTTAAGGCCATGAACATTCAAACCTTCTCTTCACAAGCCTTTCGCAAACTTCTGACCACACTGACCTCTCAGAACACTATAACACTGTCCTCCGCCAATTGCTTGATGAGCATGCACCTCCATCTGACCATCTCCTGCCTGACAGGCCCTGTGCGCCATGGTACAATAACGATATTTTGATGGCAAAAAGCAAACGTCTAGAACGGCAGTGGCGGAAATCAAAAACTGAAATCAATAAACAGCTTTTCCGAAAACAAACAAACAAAGTCAAATTTTTAATCCATTCAACAAAGACAAATTACTACTCTTCCCAAGTTCTCTGTGCTAAATCCATAAAATCTCTGTTCACCCTCACCTCAAATCTTCTTGGATCTGCAAAAACAAGCCCTCTTCCTACCACCCACAGCCTGTCTGAACTTCCCTCCATCTTTTCTTCCTACTTTTCAGATAAAGTCCGCAACATTCGCTCCAAACTGGATCACACTCATTTCCAGTCTGATCCTCCTGATCCCCAATTCACTGGCACTCCTCTCTTTTTCTTTCATCCCACAAGCGAAAGCGAAATCACAATTCTGAAAGAAATGACGATTAAATCATGGGATCTTGATCCCATACCTGCTCCTGTCTTCTCACAATGCCTTCCACAACTTGTACCCTCTGTCACCGAAATAGTAAACTCATCTCTTTTGTCAGGAAATTTTCCATCAGCTCTCAAAACCGCAATAGTCACACCTCTACTAAAAAAAGCATGACCTTGATCCCAACATTTTAAAGAATTACAGACCTGTCTCTAACTTACCTTTCATCCCCAAAGTACTTGAAAAAGTTGTTCTAAAACAACTTAACAACCACCTTCATTCCAATTATCTCCTTCTCCCTTTTCAATCTGCCTATCACGCCAACCACAGCACCGAAACCACCCTAGTCCACACTTTAGATACACTTCTACTCACTGCTGATGCAGGGAAAATCTCCCTCCTCACTCTTCTCGACCTATCTGCTGCCTTTGACACTATAGATCACTCAATTCTTCTTTCTCGACTCCAGAATATGTTTGGTATTAATGGCACTGCCCTCACCTGGTTTAGTTCATACCTCACAAACCGATACCAGAAAGTCATTGTCAGCAAAATTCAATCAAAACCTGTCAAACTGGAATGTGGAGTCCCACAGGGATCAGTTCTGGGTCCTGTTCTCTTCACTCTCTACACTGCTCCACTCTCACACAGAGTGGCTTCCCTTGCTTGGCTGCCAGCATGACGCTTTTGTGTGAGCTGTGTGTGAAGTGTTCTTGTATTCTCCTTTTTGTGCCTCAAAATGTCAGTCACATGACTCCCAGTGATGTTGGAGTGTATGCTGAACACTGCACTTCAAGAGCAGACACTGTCCTCTTTCAAAGTGGACGGCAGAGGTGACCAGACTGTTGTTATTTTGCGATTCACAAACAAAGCTGACAGCCATTTCCCTGTCACCCCAGGTCAAAGGTCATACTGCAAAAAATGTTTTACCCAGGTATCCCGTGATAGAAAACGAGCAGAAGCCCACAGAGCAAATCCTGATGAAAAAGTGAAGGAACAGGTTCCCTCTCCCTCTGGTTTATTTTTACACACACCGCCCAGTCAAGTGTATGCTGCAAACCGTGCAGAGAGTGACTCTCCCACTGATGTGTTTATGTATGATTCTTGCCCTCCATCTTTAAGTGGCTGTTATGATAATCAGCAGATTGACTTGACGCAACATGACATAGACAGACAGACAGTGACAGTCAACTTTGACAATATAGAAAGTGATCAGTTGTGTGGTGAAGTCGGGAATGGAGAGAAAGAATGTGATAGCCATGAAATGAGTGCAGAAGTAAGTGTGGAAGAGGTGTGTGAGAGAGAAAAAGTGGACAGGGAGGAAGAAGTGAGCGTGTCTGGTTCTGAATGTGTGGAGGGTGTGGCAGAATATTCAGGTGAATGTCTGGAAGCGCAGATGTGTGAGAGATCAGAAATTACGACCAGGGATATTATGAACAGCTTAAAAGAGTTCCGTGACCAGTTTAAAAATAACATGGACAATCTCTGCAGTGATCTAAGAGAAATGAAAACATCTGGCCAGTCTGCTGGAGAACAATTTGTTTGTAGAGATGTATCATAGTTACTCCAGTAATGACTGATGACAGCTGAAGTTGTTTCATGAGAGACAGTGTTGTCTAGGATAAGCATAAAACAAGCAATTGAATTGATGATAGTTTGTATCACAGGGATATTATTCATACTATTCAATTATTACAAACCCATGTTGTGGATTTCCATGCGATGTTGTCTATTTGGGGTGTTGTTGACTGTATTTTTTCAATTTATGTGTGTTGTGCCCAGTCCCTACCCCTCTGTCCCCTTGTGAATGGGCGTAAAGCTTATCACAAATAAATAATTGTCAAATTGTCCACTCTCACACATAATAAACCACCATCATATTGATCATCATTTCTATGCCGATGACACTCAGCTTCAATGTAGCAATACCCTTGAAAATCTGCCTTCCCTCCTGACAAATATGGCCCACTGCCTTCTAGACATTAAAAACTGGATGACTCAAAATAAGTTACAGCTAAATGCTGGTAAAACGGAAGCCATGCTCATGGGGACCAAACATAAACTTTCCTCCATCACAACGACTTCAGTGGAATTCAGCAATACGTCGGTTCCTCTGTCCAGCTCTGTGAAATATCTAGGTGTGGTTCTTGACAACACACTCTCTATGAAAAAATTCATCACCCAGACCTGCCAGTCTTGCTACTATCAATTACGGCGCATAAGTGCAATTCGCAAGTATCTGTCTACTGAAGCAACATCCAAACTTGTCACATCTCTCATTCTTTCTCGACTGGACTACTGTAATTCTCTCTTGGCTGGTTTGCCGGCATCATCCATCCACTCCCTTCAACGCATACAAAACTCTGCAGCTCGACTGGTCCTTAGAAAGAAAAAATCTGAACACATCACTCCTCTTTTGCGATCTCTTCACTGACTGCCTGTCTCACAAAGAATAAAGTATAAGATTAATACCCTTTGTTTCAAATGTTTCCACAAATCTGCACCTTCTTATCTCTGTAACTGTCTTCACCTGTACACTCCGTCCGTTCCCTTCGTTCAGCTGTGCTTTCGAACACCCAGATTTAAACAAACCACTGTTGGCCATGGCTCTTTCTCTGTTTCCGGTCCCTCCACATGGAACGACCTCCCTCTTCCACTTCGCCAAAAGCCTTCTTTTGATTCTTTCAAATCCAGCCTCAAAACACACTTATACTCTACTTGAGATCTTCCCCTGTTGTCTGTTCTTACTTGTCAATAGCTGCCTTCACCTCCACCACCCCCACCTAAGTGTGTTGTGTATATAAATTTGATATTTGGTTATCTTGATATTTATGGATGGTTGCATGCATATGAATTATTTGAATTCAAGCGCTTTGATTTGTTTACTTTACAAGATTCAGCGCTATATAAATTCCATACATGATTATTATTATTATTATTATTATTATTATTATTATGTCATATCCATGGACTACAATATGTCCAATATCCCATTATGCTATAGCAATATAACAAGAGGAATAGGCCTATAGGCTAGATGTTAATTTTAGGAACTATTTTATTTGGGAAGCTGACCTTTCACAAACCCATTAACAACATTCACAATAAAATGTCAGTCAATAATGTTCTGCTTGCAAAAGTGATGGAATATGGGTATTGAGCTCAGCGTTTGCAAAATATCTACGTGAAAATCAAACTGCTCTCTATGGAGAGAGTGCATCGCCACAAGAACAGTGCCACCCATTTTTTATTTCTATTTTTTCCCTGCCTGCATGTGTTTTTGTTGCCTTGTGAGAGAAGCTTTTTCTTCTACAGAATTTTTGCCAAGAACAATTCTCTTCTTCCCGTGGGATCTTTTACGTGCATTATAAATGTGTTGCACACAAGACCTTAGTTTATTGTATCAGTCTCATCCGAAAGACTTGCACCCAAACCCCCATGCATGTTCTTGAGGGTGGGGGTGGGGGTAGTTTGAGTTCAAACATGGATCGAACCACACAGGTGCGTTATCTCTAGATCACCGACCTACTAGTAGAACTGTTTAGGCTGTAGATTGTTAGGCTCTGTAGATCCTTGGCAACAGTTTATGTAGCAAGTTTCTTCTCAGGTGTTGTGGATGGAAGCTGGACAGCCTGTTCAGGTCCATATCTGTCATTGTCCAGCATTCTCTGTCATAAAGTGGCTGTTCATAAAGTGGCTCTTTCTGCGGGCCGGTGCGGAAGTGCTGCCCACAAGTAGAGAACTGTGTGCAAAAGGTGTTTACTTTTCTATCACTCTCTTCATTTGCCACCTTTTCTCCATGACTTCTTGCCCTTTTTTAGCTGTTTCCTGTCTCAGTCGCCGCGAGTCCTTCACATGACCTGTAGGCTATTTGAGTTCAAAATTCTTTAGATCCGCTGTTAAGTTTGTCTTGGCGTTCCCCTATGATCTTAATGAAATGTGACTGCTTGTCTAAACTGAACACACTAAATTGTTATGCACAGTCTAGGATCCAACACAGTTTGCTTTTTAGTCTGTCTTAATGCAATTTTAACCACTCACTGTTTGTCAGGGTGTTTGGGGGTCAATTCAGTTGTTAGTAGCCTACTTTGTATAATGGCAGCCTTGTGTTGAAAAAGGTGGTGACAGGGCAAGTCCTTTCTTCGTCGTTGATCGCTAAGACAGCAACTATTGTTGTTTGTCATATGAGCGAAAATGCGTTGTGCTTACAGTTAAGCTCCTGACAAGTCAGGCCCAGCAGGTCCGACTTTGGTGTGGAAGACAATTGTTATATTTTAAGACTTTGGGGGAAGAAAAGAAAGGCAGGAGCATAAACCAAGAAGGCATAAAATAGACAAGAAGGCAGTAACAGTAAGAAAAGAACGTGGCAGAAACAAACAAGAAGGATAGAGAAGAGGAAATTCCAAGCACATAATTTCCAGAAAGTACGATGCTGTTTATACTGAGAGGCCCCTGGCATCCCCAGGGGGAGCATGGCAATCCCAAGTCACTGGTGTATCCTATCTACGGGCCATAATGATTACCAATAGGCATAAAAGAACGACTCTGATGATGATGATGATGATGATGATGATGATGATAAAATGATAAGATAAGGAGAGGAAGATTCAGCGATTGAAGATGACTAACAAAGCTACAAGTCAAAACAAACGAAAAATTCAACGAATATTATTATTATCAAATTAATAGCTAGCTAACACTGCAGTTAAGCTGAGTCTCTAAGAATTGTGCATGCACTTTGCTTTCCTGTTTATACACACACACCCTCTCTCTGTCTCTCTCTTTCTGTCTGTCTGTCTGTCTGTCTCTCTCTCTCTCTCTCTCTCTCTCTCTCTCTCTCTCTCTCTCTCTCTCTCTCTCTCTCTCTCTCTCTCTCTCTCTTCTCATGTACACACCCTCAGACACATACTCATTCATACACATTCTTCCCTCTTTCTCTTTTCATCTAATATCACTTGAAGTGTTAAAGTGGAAAGAAGTTTAAGTCAAGAAACACACACACACACACACACACACACACACACACACACACACACACACACACACACTACGAAGCGAACCAATCCCAGCGTCATCTTACATACCACAAATTGTGTGTAATATGTTTCACAGTGCTGCAGCATAATTCCGAATTCCCCACTGACAGAAATTGGCAAATAGGAGCTCCATACCACAACTTCCAGATCGTCACCACATGCTGCTGTTATTGTGGACACAACGACACACGCTGACCCATAGTTCCTACACACTACCAACTTATTCCAGAACAAGATTCCCTCGTTCTGAATCGGATAATACAACTCCACCCAACTGGAACAGGAGAATTAGTTTCTGAAGCTGTACTGCTCAGTTTACCCTAACAGAGCAACACTAATCAATAGTTACCATTGTAGACCATCATGGTCGGCTTCTGGTTACATCCCACCTGGACAATGTTCAGGTTGAGGATAACGATTTAACGCTGCTGGTACTACGATAGTCGTTGACTTCTCTGTATAATCATATTTGAACAGAGTACTTGTTTACTATAATGGTAACAATATTTGAATATGACCGTTGTCAGATTACCTTTACTGTCTGTCCCTGACTACCCATCTCTCTTGGACAGTGTTCGGGTTGAGAGTAATGTTAACACTGTTGGCTTATGAAGTCCTGCTATCTACTGGTTGCATCCTGCCTGGACAAGCATCAAGTTAACATCAATATGGCATTGCCACTTATTATTTTAATATTTGTATGCTGCTGGTTTGAGTCTTAACATCAACACCGTAGAGTCACCTTCACCTTAAGTTTTCCTGCTGATAATGTTGTTGGTTAGCAGGGTTTTCAAGGTCATCTCCCCAGCTGTCAGGAGTCTAGAGATTTTACGAGTGTTCAGCCCCAGATCTAGTGTTTAGGTTTGCTGTACGCGTTTTCCTAGGGTAACGTTTAAACAAAACGTTCTCTTTATTTCTCTGAATTTGAACGCAGCATACTTCAGCCTGCCTGCTGCTTGGTACCTGCTCTGTGGGTGTGTAGCATTAGTCATCTACTTATTTGCATAATTCATGCACATTGTTTTCCATCCCACTCGACCCATTGCCTCTCTCAGCTTCAGTTAGTCTCTCTCCTAACTTTTTCCGTTTACCACCCGTTGTTGGATGCCAACTGGGATGTTTGCTCCCCCTCCCCTCCCCCCCTACCTCAGAGAAATGGAAAAGATTCTGAAGGAAATTGGATGGATGGTGTTTTCACAATGCTCAACCATTTCCATTGGAGAGCCACAAATAACGTTTTTGTTGTAATGCAGGGAGAGTATGTGGGGGAGGGGGTTGGAGAGTGTTAGACTGAGTTAAATTAGGATGGTTCGAGTTGTAATGCACTGTATTGTGCTCATTACACTATTCTCGTGAATGTTCGACTGCACTTCACACTCCATCAAATGTATCGTACTAATCTGTGTTGTACAGTACCGTAAACAAATATAAAAAGTCTGACATGTAATGAAGGTGACAAACGTAACCTACCACATTTCTATCTTTGATTACACAACTGCAATGCAGTGCTTTGTGTGTGTGTGTGTCGGGGTGTGTGTGTGTGTGTGTGTGTGTGTGTGTGTGTGTGTGTGTGTGTGTGTGTGTGTGTGTGTGTGTGTGTGTGTGTGTGTGTGTGTGATGAAGCTGTAAAAAAAGGCTGGAATTAACTGGGTAGAGAAGTGACTGTTTAGTTTGAAAGTCAAACCGATTCAACCAAACAAACATCCAAACAATAGCAACAGCTTAATGTCAACAACGATGTCGATGATGACCACAACAAAGGCAACGATCAAGATTTTAAAATCGAATGGTGTAGCTCAGGAATCCGATTTCTGGGTCATGATTTACTGTTGTCTCAGGAAAGGGTTAAAAGTGGCCGATTCGTATTAAAGTGTGTATGTGTACGTGCGCGTGCGCGTGCGTGCGTGCGTGTGTAAGTCAGAGGTATTCCTCATGGAACACCACTGCGTGCAATTGGTACAACGAATTCAAGCAGTTTAGGTAGAGCCTAGAACATAACAGCCATCGTGGTCAGCCTGTTAGCGCCATGGCCCAAGAAAACATCAGCGCTGAAGAGCACCTCATGAAGAAAATCACTGACAGAGATGCAATATGTCATGGGCATTGGAAGTTCCAGCTTGAAAAGATCTTGCATGACTCTCTTGAGGCACGCAAGGGAAGGCATGATGGGTACCACATAAACTCAGTGACGAGCAAGGTAGAGTAGTGCCTGAAAAGGCTTGAGGAAATGTAATAACACACATTCCAATGGAACATTGAAAGTCATTACTAAAGATGAAACCTGCCTTTATCAGTTTGACCCTGCAACCAAACACCTGGGTGTTTCCAGGTGACCCCCCTCCTTCCAAATTCAAAAGAACTTGAAGCACTGGAAAACAAATGGTGGCGTCTTTTATTGCCAGATCAGGACATGTAGCCATAGTACTTCTTGAGGGCAGGAGTAGTCCTGTTAGACTAGAATGTTCACCGTTGCTTGCAAAATGTGTTGGCAGAGACTTGGCAGAGAATTCACGTATGGACTTCGTGGCCACATACTGCATTATGACAATGATCCTGCACTTAGTGCATTTGAAACAAGACAGTTCGTTGGCTTCGGAGAGATTGCTGCTGTTGTCTCATCCGTTCTATTCTCTAAACCACAATTGCGACTTCTCCCTATTCCCTCATGTCAAGGAACACTGTTCCAGACCCCAGAAGATGTTGTCCGAGCCTTCACAGGGGCTGTAGACAGCATCGATGGTCACGGGGTCACAGACCTGGATGAACTGGTCAGAAAATAATTATAGTCTGTTGTGTATCCGCTTGTGGTGGTTACTTCGAGAAAATGACCTACATGAGTTGTTTGCATAAGTATTGATTTCTGAGAATTAATTTCTGAAAGTCTAAGATAAATCTTAGAATAGCCTTCATACAAAAAAGAAAAAAGAATAGCCTTCATGCATTCTCCTACCATGACTGACTTACGAAGAAATGGCTTCTGTAACATCTGTTTACATAATATCCACAGAATTACGCAATGGCTGATGGGGGGGGGGGGGGGTGGTCTTCCAGAGATGCCCACGTAATAGCAGTACGCTATGTCCAATGAAGAAATGGCTTGAACAGTACATATGTAATCACATAACAAGAATTATGTAATGACTGTTGGGAAGGGGTGGGGGGTTCTATGGTACAACTAACGTTAGAAGGCTTTTTCAGGCAAGCGTGCACGTTCATGTTGAAGAGAGAGGAGAGAGAAGGCGAGAGAGAGAGAGGGATGGGGGAGGGGGGGGGGGGGGGTTGTTTAGCTACAGACTGCGTTGCAATGGAAGCAAACGAAAAGCGGCAAGCTGTTCACATCATCAATTTGTACCGTAGTCAAAAGAGTGGGGTCATCAAGGTTTATCCCCACTATCCTTCAACCCCACCTCCCACCACCTCCCTTCCCCTTCGCCGTGTGTGTCTGTATAACAGCTGGCTACCTGTGCACTGCCATTACCACATCGATCGTTTTTAGTGTGTGACGGTAGTAGTGGCAGAAAGGTATTTTCTCCTTTTGTACTGCACTCATTATTCTCCCCTGCCAGCCTATGTCTGAGAACAGCAGTCACGCCACACGCAGCCAAGCTCTTTGAGTAATTGTTTTGTGTCGGCTGGAGCAGTTGTGAATTAACTGATGGGTCTTTCCTGTGTGTAAAGCTGGTGAAAATTTGATGATGGTTGATAGACTGTTGACAATAATTGAGATAATTTAACGTTTTCTGTGACGGAAAAATAATGATGTACTTATGGTTATAGCCTAACTTTAAAAGTTCACAATAGAAAAAGCCAAACAAACATTAGGCCTATATGACTGGTTTAGCTAAGCACACACCGTGTCCCATTTTAAAATTTAAAAGAGAGAGAGAGAGAGGGGGGGGGGGGGGGGGAGGTGGCGTCTTATGCCGCATTTTTGTTTTTGGGAGTGGGGGAGTGGTTGTTCTGTTTTGTTTGTTGTTGTGTTTGTTGGTTTTGTTTTATATTTTTGTTGTTCTGAGGTTTATGTCGTTGTTTATTTGCTGTTGTTTTTGGAATGTTGTTTTTTGTTTTTTGGCTGTTGCTTTTGTTTGTTATGTTTGGATTGGGGTGGGGGGGGGGGGGGGATGTAAAGGGAGTAAGGAAACCCTAGTACACGCTTGTGACATAGTTATGGATCTCTGGGTTTCCCTATCACTCTCTACAAATGCAGATACACATTTGTGCGTATTCTTTCTCCGGTAATGTCAGATATAAGCTCAGCTATAACAACCAAAGGAAAAAATCTCACTTTTACATCACAAAAACATAAAGACCAGTCATGCATCAGTAGGACTGGCGGGCCTGTGTGTGCGCGCACACACACACACACACTCTCTCTCTCTCTCTCCTCTCTCTCTCTCTCTCTCTCTCTCTCTCTCTCCTCTCTTTCTCTCCTCTCTCTCTCTCTCTCTCTCTCTCTCTCTCTCTCTCTCTCTCTCCCCTCTCTCCCTCTCTCTCTCTCTGTCTCTGTCTCTGTCTCTCTCTATCTCTGCCTCTGTCTCTCTCTCTGTCACACACACACACACACACACACACACACACACACACACACACAATCACACACACACACACACACACACACTCTACCAGTTTGAATGTTGTTCTTAATAGCATTCCCTGGGTCCAGCTGCTTTAAAAAACATGGAGATTGTAGTGGATGAGAATAGCATCAAGATTCTGCAGCACAGTGTTTTATCCTGATGCTATACTGGGTCTCACACCTGCATGTCTTGTTACCGGAATTGTTCACTGAAGCCCATCATATATTTTTTTTTATGTCGGTTGTGCTGTCGTGTGCTATTACAACTGTAATTGTTTTGTCACATACCAATAGATAAGAAAATGTAATTTTTTTAAAAGAAAGAAAGAAAAGAAAAAAAAAGAAAAGAAACAAATTCTGAGCTACTGATTATTTTACCTTTTTTTTCGAGGTTGGCAAAAGAAAACTTGTCTTTCATCATAGATCATTGAAATTGAATCAAACATTTTCCAAAAACGAGGAACTGTAGCATCGCGAAACGATAGAGAAAGCTATAGATTACTTTGACTAAAGTTAACCAAGACGAACAACAACCACACACATTTACATGTAATAGCAAAACTAAAGAAGTAAGCCCACCATTCATAGCAGAAAAAAGAGTAATACCATAGGCATAGGATCACACACACTCAACACTCACACACACACAAAACACACACACACACACACACACACACACACACGCACGCACGCATGCACGCACGCACGCACGCACGCACTCTCACACACAACGTGATCAAAAGAAAGATCAAGGGGGAAAAAAGAAAAAGAAAGCCAAGCAAACCAAAGCCCAGTAAGACAACCCATACTCACAACAATTTCATGGATTTCAGTGAAGACAGGCAGGCGATGCGATCTGTAGCCGAAGGGAATCATCTTACACTTTGCCATCAGAACCCGATTCTGCTCCCTTCTGTGCCCCCCTTCTTCCTTCTCTCTCCCCCTTCTCCACTCCCGGCTACACAACACCTTCTTTTGACACAACCACCTGCCGTCAACGTTCAGCCAAAACAGCTTTCTGTCCTACACTGTCCATCCGCAGAACATGGGGCCACAGACGTGGTAGAATTATTCTCAATGTCTATGGTATAAGGCACCTCCCCTCACACAGCTGACGGTCTCTGCTGAGTCTGTCATGTGTGACCTTTGTCTGAGGTCAGTTCAGTGAGTTCAAAGAGCAAGCTGAGTCGTGTGTCACGGTGACTTCGAAGCGTGAACTGAAGCGAATATGGCGCTTGGATAATCAGTAATTGGTGGGGGGCAGCAGCAAAAGCCTCTCCAGAGAAAACTACTGCAAAGTTACCCGTCATTCTACTGCTGCCTGCCCGAACCCCCACTACAGGCCTACCCCTAATTTCCCCCGTACACACCCCTCTCACCCTCACTACACCTCCCGCATCACATTAACCATGAGAGCCCACACCCTCACGCCCAGACAACTGTAAGAGGAATGAATACTATTTGTCAGTGGTCAACTTGCACTTCTTTTTCCACTTTCGACCCTACCCTCACTTACATCATACTTTCAGCTTGACCCTGATTGCTTTGTGTCCGTCTTCAGCATGAACCAAAAAAGCCATTAGTGTACTCATTCCTGAAATGACACTCTCCCCTAAGTCGGCTAAACCATTACTGACAGACACTGTTTATTTTCTTATTATTTATTCTTTTATATAGATAATAGTGGAATAAACACCCGTGTGCTTTTTTACATCCAGTCACCGTGTGTATGCAGTTTTGTAAATTTTGTCATCTGTTCCCACCTGCACACAATGGTCTACTCTTTCAAAAAGCGGAACAGGATTTAAAGTGTGCGCAAGATGTGTGCACATGCCTTAGTCACTGACGGGCTCAAACTCAGCCACTCTTGCAATTTTAGAAACATGCTCTCCAAAACTGAAATCAATCAGTGATGTTTATTTCCCAGTTTAAGGACCCAGAATATGTACTCCATCGAACTCATCATACCCGGGGGAAAACCACAATGGGACTGCAAACACACACTGAATGAAATGTTGGCATGTTGGGCTGTTTCAGGTATCTCACCATGTAGGCAGCTATACTTAATTTGTATTTTTCCCCCTCCTTTGGAGAGTGCAGGTTGTTATGGGAAGAGCTTGTGATGGTTGAAGTCAAACTCAACTTTACCTTAACTTTTCAAAGCACATAATATAATGAGTATGCGAGGTTCCGGTTTCTACTCGAAGTCGAGCACCGACACCTATCTGCCAATATCCATTTGAGTATATATATTAAAAATAATAGATATATATATATATATATATATATATATATATATATATATATATATATATATATATATATATATATATATATATATCTCCACACTCGTATAAATCAAATGATATACAGTGAGAGGATCCCGGACAAAGCTGTGGGAACGGCAGGTCTGCACGCACCAAACTCTATAACAACAACCCCCAGGCCACTAAAGTCACGAGCTGACTGGCCCAGACAGCGCAGAGTTGTGAAACAGGAGTCCGGGAACCGATGGTGTGAACTGGATTTGCCAGGCCAGACAAGCGACATGGATACCCCTTTAGTAATTAGATATCCTGAGGTAGGGTGCGTGTGTGTGTGTGTGCGTGTGTGTGTGTGTGTGTGTGTAAGAGGTGGGAGGAGGGGGGGATTGGAGACCCAATGCTACGAAATACCTGAAGTGTTTTAGACATTAACATTATATTAACGACCAAAACCATCTACTGCAATAGGTGGCACGAACATCACACACCAATCCCCTTGAGTCTACCACAAACCCCACAGTACACTGGAAACCACAGACACTTTGGAAACAAGAAATGACACGGCTTTGAATCTCTATACCCTCAGACTATTGAACCGATTTTTATTTACAGAGACTTCAAGTTGTACCAGTGCAAACTTGCAAGAGATATTTTTAATTCAGAGCCCGCTACTCCCCTGGTTTTAAATGGAGGTTATCATACCGAAGCTGAATGCGCTGGGCCTAACTTGTTAGGCGCTTAATGGCAGCACAACGCATTTTCGCTCGTATACGACAGAAGTTGCTGTCCAAGCGTTCCACGAAGAAGAAGAAGAAGAAGAAGAAGAAAGAGGATATGACCACTGACACGGGCTACCCCAATGAGTAGGGCCTTTGTCAGATGTGTCTGTACAGCTATGCCTTCTGAGTCATGGGCCTTTAGAGATCATTAAAGTTACATATGAGCTTCAATGGCGAACCCGGCATGGAAATAAGGGCAGAAGGTGCCCCCCCCCCCCCCCCCCCCCCCCCCCCCCCCCCCCCCCCCCCTCCCCCTCCACAAAAAAGAGAAAAGAACAAGATGACAAAAAGACCTTAAGAGAGGGGGAAAGGCATAGCACAGTGGAAATAGTTTCTTTTTTAAATGAAAGAAACTGGTAAACAAAAAAAGACCCAACATGCTGAAAAGAAAGCAAGATGCTAGTAAAAATAGAAAGTACTGGAGGAAAGACAAGACAGAACTTGGAAAAAGTGCAACATGCTGAAAAACACAAAACATAATATGCTGGGGAAAAAAGAAGGGAAGACAGCTAAAGAAAGAGAGCGAGGGAGAAAGAGAGAGAGAGAGAGAATTCTGGAAAAAAGCACAAAATGTCCTTTTCCCGAAAACGTAGTTCATGGGCCTGAAAACGCAGACAAATACCTGTAACAGTTGGTCAGAGACACTGATAAATTGTAATTATGTAAAATTATTCATCAAACAGTTCTATTACAAACCAGTGGCAACCAACCACTCAGTAAAACTACACACAAAACTAAACAAAACAAAGCAAAAACAAACAGCAAACAAACAAAAAGAGCTGTATTTCGCAGCCTATGAAAATACCTGGCAAAACTCACGGGCTCTCTCAACCAGGTCTTTCTCTCACCTCTTCCTTACCCTAGCCTCCTCCTGCCCTCTTGCTCTGTCCCATCCAGCCACACCAAAACACGCGAAGAAGGAATCTGTCTTGGCAGTGCCACTTTCGTCAGGTAATTACGTTTTGCCAGTCCCAATGCAGCAGTGCATCTATAGAGAGAATGTGCCAGACGCGCCCCCTCCACCCCCACCCCCCTCTCTCTCTCTCTGAAAGAAAGAAAAGAGAACATCTCTCTCTCTCTCTCTCTCTCTCTCTCTCTCTCTCTCTCTCAGGGGTCAATTTACATGCACGCAGCTGGAGTGAAGAGTGTACAAAAAAATTCTTGGTACAGGCCTGGCATGGCTGCTGACTTTAATGGCCACCAGTCTGTTTGTCTTATTTGTCACGAGTCTGTCCCTCTGTTCTACTTTTTCTTCCCACTATTTGTCATCATTGTCATTGCCATCGTTATCTTCTTCCACATTTTCTTCTTTTTCTTTATGTCATTTTTTACTCGTTCGTCAGCTGGACAGCTCAGTTTTTGCAAGGAAGGTAGCAGTGCAGTGCGGGTCCTCTAAATCCCCTTAGAGCTTCTTGGCCACTGGGGTGGGGTCAGGCCAGGTCCTCTTTCATCAGGCAAGACTGAGACTGCAGCACATGGGCTATTGTCTTGCTACTAGGCTTGCAAGAACACTACTTTCTATGGCCTATGCGAAGTTTCACTTACATGTTGTAGTTTAGGTGGTTGTGGCATGTTCTGAGGTTGAATATCCAGACTTGTTCTTGTCATGTCAGCGTCTGACCTATTGTATTCTTTGATTGATCGATTCTGTCGATCTTCACATTTGATTTTCATTTCTGTCAGCAATCATTGTTTTTTGACGCCAATGTTCAGGCTGCTCTGTTGCCATGATCCCTGTGCCAGCAGTCCACACTGAGCATGATGACAGAGTGCCGGAGATTATCAGTGGGGGAAGTCGGTGCAGGTGCAGGTGGTTCATGTGCAAAGACTGAGTTAGCAGATATTCAGTGGCACCCTTCCAGATTTTAACCACGCTGGACACATGCACCTGCTTTAGGACTGAGCAATATAATAATAGCGTGTGGTCCTGTATGTGTGTGTGTGTTGTTGTGTGTGTGTGTGTGTGTGTGTGTGTGTGTGTGTGTGTGTGTGTGTGTGTGTGTGTGTGTGATATTTTATATGTGATGATATTCTATTTTATTCTTTTATTTCGAGGATAATGGAATAAGCACCCAGACACTTTTTTACATTCAGTTCCCCTGTGTATGCGGTTTTGTAAATTGTCATCCGTTCCCACAGGCACACAATGCGTGTGTATGTCTCTCTCTCTCTCTCTCTCTCTCTCTCTCTCTCTCTCTCTCTCTCTCTCTCTCTCTCTCTCTCGCTCTCTCTCTCTCTCTCTCTCTCTCTCTCTCTCTCTCTCTCTCTCTCTCTCTCTCTCTCTCTCTCTCTCATCCTCCTCACTACACACACACACACACACACACACACACACACACCACACACATGTTACTCTCTTGTGCATAAGTGTGCATTCCACTCTTACATGTTTGTATATGATGGTGTATCAATTTTGTTCCCAGCAATGCATATATATATATATATATATATATATATATATATATATATATATATATATATATATATATATATATATATATATATATATATATATCATCGATCATTAAACATTACACCCAGTGGTGTGTAGGGCAGCAACAAAGCACTTCCACTCCTGCCTATCCTGGGCCAACCTAGTCACTGATCCCCAAGAGTGCTACATGGCCTTCATCTCACTTTCTACAGTTCTCCTCCACGTTGCTTTTGTCTTCCTTTCTTTCTCCTTCCTTCTGGGGTCCAGTGCAATGCTGTTCTTGTGATTGACTGTGGGTCTCTTCGGAGGATGTGCCCAATCCACTTCCACCGTCGTCTGGTGATGATGGCTCCCATGTCTTCTTGCCTGTATCTCCGTAGTAGGTCTTCATTGGAGATCTTCTCTGACCAAAAGATCCGGAGAATTCTTCGGAGGCATATGGTGTGAAAGGATCGAAGTTTGGTAAGATCCGCTTCCGTCATCCTCCAGCACTCAGAACCGTACATGAGAGTAGATACAACACAGCTCTGGTATAGCTTCAGCTTGGTGTTGGTGCTGTGCTGAGTTGATCTCCAGATATTGTTCATCTCCCTAAACACACTCCTGGCCTTGCCAAGTCTGTTGTGGATGTCTTCTTTTGTGCCGCCCTCTGGTTTGATGATGCTGCCAAGGTATGTGAACTTGTCTGTCTGGCGCAGGTCAGTTCCATTCACTTTCACAGGGGCTGGTGTGTTCACATTGAGCGACATTGTCTCTGTTTTCTTGGTGCTAATACGAAGATATATATATATATATATATATATATATATATATATATATATCATGGGCTTGTCATTTTTAGCAGTGCGTGGGAGGGAAGAGAAGGATAATTACAGTTTATACCTATGAGAGTATAACTTAGGCCCTATTGTTCAATACATATATGCACTTTAAGTGTCCCCATTCACGACAACGAATATGAACCAGTCAAGCATGTGACGTGCACTCGTGTGTAATGTACGTAACAGATTATCTGGTCAGGCGCAAGAACTGGACCAGTTGACCAAGTCAGTCTACGTTCTCTTCCGCTTGACCTAGTAAACAGAATATCGGGGTATTAACCCAAATCTGCCTGTCTGTCCTGACCCTGTAATGTCATGGGAGGAGGGGGGGGGGGGAGTGTCTCTCTCTCTCTCTCTCTCTCTCTCTCTCTCTCTCTCTCTCTCTCTCTCTCTCTCTCTCTCTCTCTCTCTCTACACACACACACACACACACACAACACACACACACACTCCTCTCCACCAGAGAGAGAGAGTGGGGGGGTGGGGGGGGGGGGGGAGCCCGGGGGAGTTGCTGATAGGTCACTGGCGTATGGTCAATCATCCTAAAGTTGGGTTCAGTGTGACGTCTTTGCAAAAGCTACTTTTTATTTGTCCATTTTACAGAAAGAAATATAACCCCCACCCCCACCCACCCACCCTTTCCGTGAAAAAAAAGTTTTTTTTAAGCTTGCACACATGAACTCTGCCCTCTGACCAGAACAGTGGTCAGCTTTTTCTGTTGACACGATTTAGGGGGGAGGACGGGGAAGATTGCTTATGACGTCACACCTCACTCGACTTCAAGTGGATCAAGCATAGGTTGCTTTGAAAGCCCTGGAAAACAAAACAACCACAATTTAAAAAAAAATTAAAACGGCTAAAACAGACTAACAAACACAGAGATAATCTATATAAAGATAAAAGGGAAAGGAAGGTAAAGGAGTCCCATAACCTATAAAGTCGTAGGGGAGCGAGGCGTCAGAGACCTCACTTCTCTATGGTCAGCATATTGAGGGCGGCGCCCATTTCCTCTCCCTCGCTACTTTACCTTCCCTGACCCTAAAGAGGGCAGGTACCCATTTACAGCTGGGTGAACTGGGGGAACTGTACTGAAGCCAAGGCGCGCAAACGGTCACCCATCCAACTGGTAACCACGCTCTACCTACGCTGTTTAACTTGGCTGGGGGAAAGCGAGTGCTCCGACCACTGAGCTATCCCGTCCCTCTATATAAAGATAGGAAAACTAGTTAGTTATCTTGCTCAATATTTTGATCAACAAGACTATTTGAAAAAGAGAAAAATAAGATTTAAAAAAAGAAAAGAAACCCAAACCAAAGAAACAAAAAGTATCAGGCTTGCTTTTCTCAACAACAACAACAAAAAGTAAATAAGTAATGCATGCAATTGTATTGTTTCTTCAATTTTTTTTTGGGGGGTCTATTTTTTGTCTGTCAAAAAGTGATATTAGACAAGAGAGAGAGAGAGAGAGAGAGAGAGAGAGAGAGGTATGAACTCTACAAAAGTAATGCAATGTACTGTATGTGTTATAATGTGGGGGGTTTTAATAACAAAAATTAATTGTGCTGTTGTAGTTGTTGTTGTTGATGATGATGGTAGGGGTAGTGGTGATATGATCACGAGGTTGGGTGAAAGACGTGAGCTATCGTAGCATCTGGGCCACATTAGTCCGGCTACACTTTGTTTTGTTTTGTTTGTTTAGCTTTTGCTGGTATTTTGTTTTTTAAATTCTTTTATATTCAGGATAATGGAATAAGCACTTATTTGCTTTTTTACATCGAGTCCCCGAGTGTATGCGGTTTTGTAAAGTCTGTCATCTACTCCCACCGGCTCACAATGGCCTACTCTTACGAAAAGCGGAACAGGATTTGACATGTGTGCAAGATGTTTTGCGTGCGTTCGCACACTGGTGTCGGTTTATAGTCTCATCCGAAGGACTTTTGGGGAGAGTGGGGTCTGCACTCCAGGGGAAAATATCCCTTTGAAGGGGAATCGAACCCGGGTCGTCAGATTGCGAGGGCAATGTTCTAACCACTAGGCTATCCCATCCCCGTCGATTTGCTTTTGTCTCTTAGATTGCTTGTTTCCCCGTGGGGATGCCGAGGGGGGGGGGGGGGCTGTCAGTATAAATAGCATCCCCACCTTCTGAACATTCTGTGCGAGGAATTCCCTCTTTTCTATCCCTCTCTTTGTTTCTGCCTTGTTCCTTTTCTTCTTGTCACCTCTCCTCGTTGTTTTTTCCCCTGCCTTCTTAGTCCATTCTCCTGCCTTTTCCCCCAGAAAGACTTAAAGATCCCAATGGTGATCCTTTTGTAATAATATAATATAATATTGTAAATTTAAAAAAAAAGATCCTATGGCGAATTCCAATGTGCTCGGCCTGATTTGTCAGGTGCTTAACAGCAGGGCAACGCATTTTCGCTCATATAACAGACAACAATACTTGCTGTCTGAGCGTTCGATGAAGAAGAAGATACTTGTTTGTTAGTTTGGTTGTTTTTTTAATTGTAGTTTGTTGTTGTTTTTGGTGTCTGTATGTTTGTGGGGGGGAGGGTCAAAGACTGACCCTAGTGGAGGAAAAATGGAAGTGGCATGGAATATTTAGCGATTTGGTTTTCCTTAGTATCTGTTGATGTGGGTCAGCGGAAATGGTCATGGGAGAGCACTGTCGTAAATTTCCTCAGTCTTGCGGGCGATTAGATTGGAAAAGTGTAAACGTCTTCGGTCTTGGCCTTTTGTTTTTGTTGTTCGTGTACAAAGTCTCTGACGATGGCTGATTCATATTCTTTTGTGAAAGGCGGTAAACTTACATTGAAAGGGAACAAACATAAAAAGTAAGCAAGTAGGCCTAAGTAAGTAATTGTGATAAAGAGGATCTCTCTCTCTCTCTCGCTCTCTCGCTCTCTCGTCTACTTCCCACCACTCAATCGGAGTCAATATCTCAATTTTACTTGTGATTATATCAACGTCCCCACGGAAATTTCCGATAGGGACTGACCAACAATTTTTGCATGGTAGTGATGAGTTTAATTTATTTTGTGATTGACATGGATGGTGTTGACAAGTGTGGGAAACACTCACTTCAAACAGGAAAGGCAAACTTTCTGATTATTGTAGCCAACTTTTTAAAACGCCATCTTCCCAGTTTTTAATTGAAATTCTAAAAATATTTGATTTGTATAGACCTACTTGCTTTGGGCTGAACATATGCTCTCTCTCTGTCTCTCTGTCTCTGTCTCTCTCTCCCTCTCTCTCTCTCTCTCTGAGTCTCTCTCTCTCTCTCTCTCTCTCTCTCTCTCTCTCTCTCTCTCTCTCTCTCTCTCTCTCTCTCTCGTGAACATGTTCAAAATAGCACGAGGTTTGATTTTTATAGATTATTTTGTAGCTCACATGAGATGAAGTTGTATTTGATTTCAGATATGGACAGGCATTTGAAAATAGTGACCACAAGGTTTAGGTTGGGTATTTCAAGTCAAGTCACTCATCACTTTCGATACAGAGATTGTAATGACATTGATTTGATATGTCCTCTCTGTAAAAGTGGTAAAGATGATGAGTTACATTTAGTTCTGTGCTGTCCATTTCTTAAGGAGCTCAGAGATAAGTTTATTTCACCTAAATATTTTCGACAGCCTTGCACGTTCAAATTAACTTTGCTGATGTCCTCTGCAAGACATAATGATATTTGGAACTTGTCTCACTTCCTTCACAAAGCCTTCAAGCTGAGAGAAATTGCAACATCATACTATAGTTCATTATTATGATTATCATATTGTTGATTGTATGTTTGTTTTTAATGTTTCTGATGATTTGGTTTTTTGTTCACTTTCCCCTTCATTATGGGCTATGGCCTAATGAATAAACATCCGAATCCGAATCCGAATCTCTCTCTCTCTCTATGAGTCTGAGTCCATCTCTCTCTATCTCTCTCTCTCTTGTTGATAGTCCCTAATCAGGGCAAGGGTCAGATGAAAAAAGTATGCTCATGCTGATTCTGTTACCCTTGAAAAATAAAGATTCATTCATTCATTCTCTCTCTCTGTCTGTCTCTCTCTCTCTCTCTCTCTCTCTCTCTCTCTCTCTCTCTCTCTCTCTCTCTCTCTCTCTCTCTCTCTCTCTCTCTCTCGCTCTCATAGCCATAATAAACAAAGCAGTGAAAGATTTCAACAGTATAGATCTGTACACAATTAATAGGTTCACACGATGTCAAACCTTTTCTAAAGCTTAATGTATAACTTATATATATATATATATATGAAAAAAATTATGTCTAAGTTTATACTTGGTGTTTCACTATCAGACATAAATGTTAATAAATTTACTTATAATGTATATAATATATATATATATATATACAACACACACATACATAATAGAACATGATGATGATGACCTCAGGTTGCTATGCCCATTATGTAAGCAAACAGTAGAAGGTGAAGTTCATTTTGTGGTGTGCTGTCCAGTATTAGATGTTATTGTTACTGTTAGATTTACATTCCGGTAGAATATAGTAGACAGCCTAATTTATTTAGATTCTGTTTACTCATGGCGTCTAGTCACCCTGAGATTGTGCACAGTCTTGTTTTTTGTGTGTAAAGCCTTTAAGAGATATCTTGGTTTCTTATGTCGTATTTTTTGTAACTGATTTTTGTTGTGGTTATACAATAAGTTTTTGGTTTTTGTGCTTTTTCATATTTTTCTCAATAAAATACTAAGCAGTTCGGCAACCCCCTTCATGTATTGGCCTATGGCCTTTTTGTGAATAAATCTTTCAAGTTTGAGTTCTCTCTCACTCTCTCTCTCTGTCATTTGTATACTCAAATTTAAAGTGTTTTATATATATATATATATATATATTAAAATTCAACTCTTAGCATGTAACCAATTGAAGTGAGTGTGTGTACGTGTGTGTGTATGGTTTGTTATGCCATTATCTTCCTTTAAACTAAAGTCGTAAAGATCTATATAATTTCCGTTTATTTTATTTTTAAATTTGTGACAGTTGTTTATGTTGTTAATAATGATATTGTCATTGCTCCTCCCCCAAGTGATGGTGAATATTGGTTGATGTTGTTTTGAGGGGAGGAGATTGTATGCAATTTTTTTTTCAGTTTGTTTTTTGCACTTGATCTAGAGTCTGTTTTAGTGTTTACTTTTGGAATCTAGTACTGTTGTAGTAGAACTAGTAAGTACTGGTAGTTATCTTGAGATTATGCACCTTCATTTGTAAAACTTAAAAAATAATGATTAAGAAATAACATTATTCCAAGCAACTGCTCAGATATTTGACTGAAACTGATACTTCTCATTATCTGAAAGTGATGCAGTTCTCATGAAATTATTAATAATATTATTATTTGCTTTTTCAGTTTTTGTGCTTGATTTGTTTTGTTTTCCTTGTTGAATGTTTCTTTTTGTATGTTTTGTTTTGGTTGTGTGTGAGTGTCAGTGTGTGTGTGTCAGTGTGTGTGTATGTGTGTTTTTGTCACTGTGTGTGTGTTTATTAATCATGGTGTTATTCCAGATAAGGGTGGGGACTGGATTAGTGGATGTTAAAAGCACTTGAGTGCTTATCCTTGAAATAAAGCTAAAAGAATTTGATTTGATTTGATCTGGTTTGATCTCTCTCTTGCACATTTTTTATCATTGAGTATTGATGGTATACATCCCAATAAAATATAGTTAGTACTCTAGTAGACAGTTTAATCCATCTAGAGGCTGTTTTAGTGTTTACTTTTGGAATCTAGTACTGTTGAAGTAGAACTAGTAAGTACTGGTAGTTATCTTGAGGTTATGCGCCTTCATTTGTAAAACTTTTAAAATAATGATTAAGAAATAACATGTATTCTGCAACTGCTCAGATATTTAACTGAAACTGATACTTCTCATTATGTGAAAGTGATGTAGTTCTCATTAAATTATTAATATTATTATTATTAAATAATAATAATAATTATCATCATCATCATCATCATCATCAGTGTTGTTGTTGTTTATTGATATAAATAATATATGAGGTCAGGGTAGGAACTGGAAAATCTGGGGCCTTATTTAGTTTTTATCCCTGTACACTAATAGTTACAATCATACAGTGACTTACCAGTTATAGCTAGATTTTTTTCTGGCTGTATAATCTGTCATTCTTTTTTGTTTTTACTACTTTGTATTGTAAGTAGTGTAAAGTTGCATTGTTTACTTTGAATTTATAAGTTCTTTGATACTTTTCCCCCCATAATCATTGACCTACAGTATCTTTTCACATTACTGTCAAGAATGTTTGAGTTTGACATTTTTAGATTGCTTACCTGATCAACATTTTAAGTTTGTATTATCAATATTATTAATACTGAATGCTTGGTGTTTTAGACTTTCAACCATATTGATATTTTGTTTACAATATATTACAAGCTTAATTGAGGCAACCGATGTTTATGAGTGAGGAAGTGAAGGCTTTATTAGTCACTTTATGTTTAATTCAAATGCAAAAGTGTGTGGTTTCAGACTGAAGAAACATAAGCATGGCAAGAAGAGGAAACATGAGGAAAGCAGCATGGGAGAAGCTTCAGGTGCTGTTTCACACAGCAGAGAGGATACACAAGCTCATGGTACAGTATTGTTTTTGTTTTCTTAGGTTTGGTTTGAGGGTTTTTTGGGAGGGGGGGGGGGGGGGGGGTATTCATCGGCTAGAGCTCCAAGGTTCACCAATGGTGAGATTTTGCATCTATAGGGCTATGTGATAATTAAACATTAAGGTAGCCACATTCCAATGTAAGGGACACAGTATCATACATAACTTATAAAGTTATATCCCCAAAGTCAGAATGCGGCTACCTGAATGGTGAATAAAAGGTTGCAAATGCAAAAGTCTCACCAGTAGTGAACCTCAGAGCTCTAGCCATTGAACAAGAATAAAATGCATTTAAATATTTCTTGTGGCATTAGTCACTAGCTAACCAAGAGTTCTTGGGCAAACTCTTAGCTTGAATATTACTATAAGTTGTACAAATGGCATTAGCTATCAACTGAATAGGCATTGTTACACTCTTTTAACCATTGAATAAAGTTTGGTAAAGGAACCTATCACAGAGAGTTCATGTTAACATACTTATTTTCATTGAAAAACAGTGAAGAAAATTTACCAGAAACTGCTCAGTTTATCTTATAAAAGTTATTTCTTAAAAGGAAACTGCCGAAAGGGGTAATACTAATAGAGTGTTTATTTCAAATTTAAATTACTATGTATTAAGAACTGATCAAGGTGTGACAATTTTGGATCAGCCTACTTTTTTCTGTTGCTTTATACAAAGGTTGTTGAGATTTGTGTGTACATCACACATGCATCTGTTTGCCCAGCTTTTGAACCTTTGGGAGGATTAATATCTAGACATGACACAAGTTTGCATGTGCTTTTATTTTGTCATCAAATAACACCTTGCACTTTGGCCAAGTCTTCTTTGAAAGGTGGAATGGGATTTCCCTGTGTGTGTGTGTGCAACGTTGTCTGTGTATGTGTTCATCCACAAGACCTCAGTAAAGTCTTCTATAAAGGATTGAAAGGAGATTGGATTTGGTGTCTGCACATTTTTTCTTTTCTTTTTTGTTCCTTGTCTAGAACTCTGAGGTTCATCGATGGTGAGATTTTTGCACATGCGACCATTTTTTTCCTCTCCATCATTTAGGTAGCCACATTCCGACTTTGGGGATGGTGTCTAAACACAACACCTGTGTGGTTGGGGTTTGGTTTTTTTGTCATCTGTTCCTACCAGCACACAATGGCCTACTCTTCCAAAAGGTGGAATGAGTTTTTAATGTGTGCACAAGATGTTCTTTGTGCATTTGCACATGGGGCCTCGGTTTATAATCTCATCAGAAGGACTTTGACATTCAGTTTGATTTTCTTGTCAAACTGAGAAGAGGGGGCAAAACTGGAAATCAAGCCCAGAACCTTACAGTTTACTTGTTGGCAAGCAAACGTCTTAACCATCCTGCCACGCTCCTTCTTAAGTCTGCACATAATTTATGTTTACTTTGAAGAGGAAGTATTTTCCAATCTAGCTGCTGGCTATGAAAATCAAACTGATGATGACCCTTATAATAAACATCAAATGAACTGTTATCTGAGGCAATCTGGCTCTTCAGAGTGTTCATTTGACTCAGATTAAAAAATTAATCAAGAGTTTCATTGTACAATTAGAACCTTTATGTCAACAGTATTGTTCACCATTTATATCAGATCTTCCACATCTATAATATTTTACACCAGTTACAGCAGAAGATCTTCTGTCTCTATAGTATGGTACACCAACAGTAGCAGTGTTTTTCCATCTTTACTTCATTGCACGCAGAAGACCATCCATGTATTTGTAGTGTGTACAACATTTTCACCATGGATTGTGTGCGTAGTGATCATGATGTATTTTATGATTGACCCTACATGATATTGTGCTGTAATCATAGCAGTAGATCTTATATAGTTTTGTTCTCAGGCAGTAGGAATGTATTATGGTGATGATGACTAACATGAAATGGATCACGCAGCTAATCAAAAATGGTGTGGCAGGAGGATGGTGGGAGATCCAGAAATTTGACGACATCACTGGTAATGTGGCATTTGAGATTGGTGACGGGACCTACATCAGCGCCCTTGACAATGGCTTGCTGACCTTGGGCCTTCCACGATCACAAGGTTTGATTTTATCTGATTTTATACTTTTTTTTTAGGTGGGGGGAGGGAGGTGGGGGGGGGGGGGGTGTAGGAGCTGGACCAACTTGTGCTAAGAATGGTACTAAGGTGGACAGTTAATAGTGAAAGAGTTTTTAAAAGCTGTGTTATGTTTTCTGTGTATGTGTGTATCATAATAGACTTTATTGTTTAATGAACTTGAAGGTGAGTGTATGTGTGTGTGTGTGTGTGTGTGTGTGTGTGTGTGTGTGTGTGTGTTTACATTAATGTCTGTCTGTATATCTGGTGTTGATCTGGCCTGTTTGCTGTTGAAGGTGAAGGACCAGACCCAACAGAGGTGTTCACAGTGCTGAAGTTAAGTGAGACCAAGGTGGCCTTCAAGTCTGGCTATGGCAAATACCTCAGCGTCGACATGGAGCGCCGGGTGGTCGGCCGGTCAGAGGCCATCGGCAACAGAGAGCAGTTTGAACCTGTTTTTCAGGATGTGAGTGAGAAAGAAAGAGGTGTATGTGTGTGTGTGTGTGTGTGTTCATTTATTTATTCTTTTATTTCAACGATAATGGAATAAGCATTCATGTGCGGTTTTTTTACATCCAATCCCCATGTGCGTGGGGTTTTGTAAATGTTGTTATCCATTCCCACCAGCAGGCTATGGCCTAATCTTCCAAAAGGTGGAACGTTCTTACGTGTGCGTAAGATGTTCTGTGTGCATTCTCACACGGGACCTCTGTTTATAGTCTCATCCAAAGGACTTTTAGAGGAGTGGAGTTGGCACTGATGTGTGTTTGTGTGTGTGTGCATGTGTGTGTGTGTGTGCATGTGTGTGTGTATGTGTGCATGTGTGTGTGTATGTGTAGAAAATGTACATGCAGAATTTTTTTTTTCAAATATGGAAATTTTTAAATATGCTCTTTAACCCATACTTTGTTTCATTCATTTACATTGGCAGAGCAAAATGGCGCTGAACGGCTGCAATAGCTGCTTTGTGTCTGTGGACGATGATGGTGATATCGTGTGTACTTCTTCAACTGCTGGAGATGAACAGATGATCAAGGTGATCTGAATTTTGATATACATATATGTGTGTGTGTGTGAAAAAACAGAAAGGGGGGTGTTTGTGTGCATGCATGCATGCTTATGCACATAGGCACAGGTACCTGCTACATACTTCAGATGCCAATCCAGTCCAGTTTGATCATGTTGTTTATAACCCCACCAAACACAGAGGCCATATCGGGGCTGTCCCTCATAAAAATTCAAATCTCAACTTAAAACTGTGCAACTGTATACAGATTAAAACTAGATTGAAAACCAACTCTACTATGCCATTCCCCTTATCAATGCCCTGGGCGACCGAAAGAGTCAACCAAGGACAGTCACCAAATTATGGGAAGACCACATAAACTGCACATAAGTTGAGATAATATCAATGCCTGAACCCTAAAAACCAGCCTTGTTCAGAGTAACTAAGACATGTTAATGTATATCAGATGAAAAATACTGATTCTCTCAGGAAGTTAAAAATGTCTGGTGGAACAGCGCAAAAGAGGGTCTTTCAGGTGTCGCAGTAAAATGCTTGTGCCTGATATCCCGGACATCTTGATAGTCCAGAAGCAGATGCTTGATGACTTTCACACATCACCGGTCATGAGATACTAAATATAAAAAGTATGAGATAGGATTGTCCATTATCCTCGAAATAAAGAATAAATAAATAAATATATCATTCTCTGCTAGAGGTCTCTCATTGCCTGAAAATGCCATGGCTGATCAGTTTGAAAAATCAGCAATAACAAATCATACAAATTCATACAGCAATACGTGTTAATGTGTGTCTGTATGTTTTGTTGTGTAGTTTTCACTCGGTGACTAACATTATTTCAATTTGTGTTGCAGCTTCGATGCAATTTGTCCATAGAAGAAGATCCACAGGAAAAAGTGCCAAAAGAAGAGCGAGGGTCTGTCAAGGATGCAGAAATCAATTATGTGTAAGTATGGATGCGGAAATTAGCTCTGCATAGGTCAGTTTATAAATTTTAGCCATAAACTTTATGGAGAAGTTAACATTGTGAAAGTCACTACAGAGTGGCTATGAAATAGAATACAGAAATTGACTTTGTGTAGGCCTCTTTGTCAATAGTATTTATGAAATAGGATGCACATAGTAACTTTGTATGAGTTTGCTAAAAATAAACGTAGAAAAGGATGCAAAATTTCACTTTGAATAAGCAGACACTGTAATGATGATCACATCATCAACTTACACACAGTTAAATTATTAGTCAGTTTGTAAAAATGAAGTATGAAAAAGGATGCAGAAATTAACTTTGTGTTAGCCAGTTTGTAAACAGTGACCATGAAATAGGATTCATGCTCATTATGAAAGAAATGAACTGTCTTTGTCTCTGACTATTGTGAATGGTATAAATGAAAGGATGATTTTTGTAGCATAAGGTAAAAAATAATCTGTGGTATAAACTTAAGGATAATCTTTTTTTTTTTAAATAAAATAAAATAAAGGATAATCTTTGTGGTCTGTTTGGGTCTTTGACAGGAAAAAGTTCCAGAGTTTTCAGGATCGCAGACTGAGGATCAACCAGAATGACAGGGCAGAGCTGAAGAGTGCCAAGGAAGAGGGAGACTTTCACGAGAAACTGCTGGACAGGTAAATGAATAATGATAATGATGGTGATAATTGGTGTGGGGTGAGGAGCAGTAAGAACAACAACAATAGCAACAACATTAACAACATTTATACTAATTTAAGAAAATAATGATAGTGATGATGGTAATGATAGTGGTGGTGGCAGAGCTCATAGTAGTAGCTTTGTAGTAGTAGTGGTAATGGTGATGATGATGGGACCATGGAATATCTCAAGGAATGACAGTGAGCATAAAATGTCCATTTCATGTTTTGCACAGATTTGACAATTAGTGTTATAGGACAGTGACAATAATCACAAAACTCTGATTTAAATGTATCGTACAGATGTAACAGTTTACATATTTCTGGCGTGTTGTATGGACATTGAAAAATGGCACCTTTGCCCTGAGAACTGGCTCTAAGGAAATGGACATTCATGACTTGGATCAGATTTTGTTTTATCGGCAGAATGATTTGATGAGATGCATTAAAAAAATTCTCACAAATTTGAATTAGTGATGAAAATTGATTTAAGTTGTTTGCATCTACTAGGAAAGGCACGAAAGATTCTTTTCAATCTATAAAAGTATGCATGATATAGATCTTGAGATTACCCTTGTATATTTCTTTGATGATATGTTCTGTCCTGTCTCCTCTTTCTCTCTTTTCCTTTTTTTTAAATGAATGTATGAATACTTCCTCTTTATATTGTAGTTTCACTTAGACAGTTGATGGTGTGATGGCCTTTCTTTTCTTCGAGGTGTTTTTTTGGAGGGGGTAGGGGAGGTGTTAAGGTTTTGTGGGTTTTTTTTTCAAGCTTAAAGCTACTGGTGATTTTTCCTTTGCCTGCAAGTTTGTCAGCTGACTCACTTCATTTGACTGCATGTTCAAGATGGTGTATCTAACTATGTTTTGTAGCCAGATCTGGGCTATGGTTTTTGTGGCCAGTCCGGGCTTCACAAATATTCAGTAACAAAAAAGGGGATTTCTGATGCACACTTCTCTCCTGAACTTGCATCAAGACCCCACAGCACTTACAACTCAAAGGGAATGAAAATGACAACATTATAGTGGATTAACACAGTAGAAACAGTTGGAAAACATGAAATCTGCTAGACAGTACTTGTATTGCATAAGAGAAAGAACCCGTAAGTTGATAGATCCACTGGACACCACTGGACACAAGTCACCTCCATCATGCCACTTAAACAAAGACCTATGATGGACCTGCAATCTGATTGAAGCAAACAGTAAGTTTACTGACGGATAGACTGCTGTTCGGATAGTCACAATATGCTATGGGTCTGCTTTGGCCTTCCAATTATTAGTTTAGTTTTGTGTGCCTGCTTTTTTTGTTTTTATATAGTTCCATTGGTCTAAAAACAAAACAGGCTTTTAGAGCAACTGACTTCCTTCTGTTTGCTTGTTTGTGCTCTCAGTCAATAACATCCCCGCAGGGATACCATGGGCCTGTCAGAATAAATAGCATCCCCACATTCTAGAAATTTCCTCTTTTGTATTGCTTTCTTTGTTTCTGCCCTGTTTCTTTTTCTTCCTTTCACCTCCTTCTTGTCTATTTTCTGCCTTCTTGGTCTATTTTCCTGCCTTTTTTCCAGAAAGACTTAAAATATAACAATTCTGTCGTATGCTGAAGTTCGATGCGCTGGGCCTGACATGACGCATTTTCGCTCATACAACAGACAACAACAGTTGCTGTCTGAGGATTCAACGAAGAAGAAGAATCAATAACATTGTTCAGTTGCTCTATTTTGTTTTCAGTTACTACCATGTTCTGTTTCTTGCTTTTAGTCATAAATATGACTCATTTGGTCTGTTTTCTGTTCACAGACGTGAGAAGATGAAAGCTGACAGATATTGCAAGTAGCCTTGGGCACTACGCAGACGCATCTCATTTCCTTCTGGTTTGGGGGGTTGGTTGTTTTGTCAGTAATGTAAAAACGTTTTATGGTTTATTTTGAATGGATTGGTTTTGTAAAGAGATTAAAAGTTTGGTTTTTTGTAATGTAACAAAATGTGGTTGTGTGTTTTTTAATTGTATTGGAAGGGCCTTTTCCCTTCTTTTTTTTCAACATACAACAGTACAATGAATACAGTTTACAATACAGTACAATTTACAATTCAGCACAACACAACACCTATCAGTACAGTACTATATCACAGAACACATTACGTCACAACCTACTAAATCTTTTTTAAGAGAAATTTATGCTGTTTTGTTATAGAGAGTACATCACTTGATATACCAGTCTGCATTCCCAGTTTATCCTCTGAAGTCGGAGTATACCTGCCTGTTAAGTGATATATTTAAAAACAGCTATACATGCAAGCTTCTGATCCAGTATGTACTTTACAATCTTACAGTGATGAGTGAGACAGAGTACATATTCTGGGTGACCCACAGGGTGTTAAGCTGGGGAACACATTACAAGAGCAATTCCTGTTTTACATATTTGGAGATGCAGAAAGTACACATTAATTAGTTCACTGTTATATGCCAATTGTGTTGAAATTCTCATGTCATGTCACATCTTTTTTGTTGTTTGGTTTTTGTTGGTTTCTTTTTATATTTGTTTGTTTGCAGGTCACAACACTGTGTGGGTGTTATCAATATGATCACTGGAAAGCTGTGCACATTGATATTATTGCTATCTGTAGGATGATACCACTGACATACACAATAGGAGCATTATTACACACACACACACACACACACACACACACACACACACACACACAACCCAAGCACATGCTTGCAAACTCGCTCACTTGCACGCATGCACGTACGCGCACACACACTCACACAATAAAGAGGCATGGAGAAAGAAAAAAGGTATTTACAAATATTTAATGAGAATATAACTAGCTTTAATATCAGTGTTGAGAATAATTATGTTTATATAGACAGCTAAAGGAATTTTTTATTTAAACTGCTGTATGAATGATAAAGTAACAAAAATTATGATATACAAACAGTTTTGTTGATATAAATTAAATTGTTGGTAGTTACGTCAGAAAGAATTATGTATAGGCAGATCCATTAAAACAAGCTATGAGTTGTTGGCCAGTGTTACAATAGATAATACCATGACAACATATAATGATGCATTAGTTGGTAGTAATATCAGAAGTTATGACAGCTGGACAATACAATGTTAGCAAGTTATATTATATCATTAGTCAGTGTTACAGAAATGATGTATGGACAACAATATCACAAACAATTGGAATGAATTAGTGTTACAATGCAATACTTATTTCCAAATGCTTTGTACGAAGCAAATTTCCCAAAATAGAGGTATTGAGTGTTACCATAAAAAGACAAAAATTAACTGCACCTGTGAAAAAAAATTTTTTCTGCCAAACTGCAAATAAATGAACATGAAAATGTTTTGTATGAGCTGCACACACACACACACACACACACACACACACACACACACACACTTCCATGCACACAGAGTGGATGGAAAAACAAATGCCAACATAAATGTGTTTATATCAAAGATGGGAATTTTTCAGCCAAGCAAAGATTTCTGGTGTGGGTTTTTTTTCTTTTTAGCTTTTTGTGTCATTTTGTTTTTAACAAAAAGTGCAGATCACTGTGTTGAAAAAAAACCCTCTGAAGAATGTGAAGCATGCAACAATGCATAGTTGTGATAATAATAACTTCGTTATTTTCATTTGTGTATTTTCAATCAGTTATTCTCTTCACATATAATAGCCTCCCTTGGTTTGATTAACCACATGATGATTAAATACTCTGAAGGTACTGAGGTAAACAAGAAGCTTTTGAGATTCCAATGGTGGGTTTTCGTTCTGTCAAATAAGTCGGATGATTTCACCATAATGTTTACTGCTAGATTGGGTAAACATGCAATAAAACAAAGAATAGTGGTAATCTTTCTAAAAGTTGGAAAATCACAAAAAGATATTCAATCATGAAATTGATAAACAGTATGGGTCAAAAAGCTAAAATTTCAGGTAAACTGAAGAAAAAGTGTCAATTATATGAAGGGAAGATAGAAGGAAAGGAAATGAAAGTAGGTGGGAGGGGGGGAGGGGGAATGGAACCTCTAGACACCAATACAGAGATTCATAAAACAGTCAAAGCTTTGTCTTCCTGATGCAGCAGTCATCTAAATTATGCATCAAGTGCTTTTCTTTATTTCTTTCTTTCTTTTTTTTTTTAAAAGTGAAAATCAATAACATCAGGAGAGTAAAGTATGTTCAACTCAGCCTTCCAGTGTGCAAAAAAGATAATCACTTGGTAGCTGCAAAACACCTAACTGACTAGGCAATGAATGAAAACATAAGTAAAACTTATTCACAAAAAAAGTTGAAAAAAATTAAACATTATAGTATGCATCTCACAAAATAACTGAATGTTAGAACAACTTGAGCAATTATGTCATGTATATGTATTTTTGCATATAATGTATTCAAATCTTACAGTTTGATAAATGAGTATTAAGAAAATAAGGGCAATGTTATTGCATCAGTTTTGAATAGTATGAGTATTAGGAAATAAAGAGCAAGGCTATTGCATCAGCATTGAGAAGTGGACTTTGATTTCATGTACACATGTAAAAAAACGACTTCTCTCTGAACATAATATGATCCACCAATAGGGGCACAAACATCTTGTCAACCTAATGAATGCAAATACATTCTGTGATTTACTAATGAAATAAAAACTAAGAAATCTTACAAACCAAAACAAAAAACTGACTACAAAGAAAGAAAGAAAAAAATGAAGGAAAGAAAAGAAACTGAAGACTAGTGTGATCCACCAATTGAGGCAAATGCAACTTTACAAACAATGCAAGCAAATTCACTGTGTAATTCACAAACCAAAAAAAAAACCACACACACACACAAACCATTCAAACGCTGTGATTCATAAATGAAGAGAGCTAAAATAAAACCAAACAAACATTTAAAAAAAGCAAGAAAGCTGTGCTGAAACAAGCAACAAATCAGTCATGGCAGACAGGGTAATGATCACATCATATCCCATGATGGTCATCGGACTAGTCTGGGCAGGATACTCAGTCAGGGTGAGACTAGAAGTCTCCGCGGGTTAGTGGCCGCCCAGTTTGGTAGCGGATGTGAGGGGGAGGGATGAAGGTAGTGGGGGAGCGGGTGGAGGAAATGGAAGACATGATGGGACGGCCATGGAAGGGGTTGGGGGTGAGGGGGGATTTGTAGCCCTTGTCTCGTTGCTCCTCTAGTGATTGTGCTACGTCATTGAAGATTCCAGTCTCTGCAGAGATAAAAATGCACGTATATGCATGGGTATGCACACCTGTGCACACATGCATGCATGCACCTCACACACGTGTGCATGGAATGGCATGCTACATATATGTGCAGGCATGCATGCTGACCATGCACACATACACACACTTGCATAAATTTTATGCATGCAAGCATACTATTGCACACATACACACACACACACATATACAACTCACACAAACATACATACACTCAATGCGCATATATATACTTCTGTGACTACTACATTACTATGATGATCATAGTAAACTACTGTAACAAGACTGTCATTATCATCACATTATACTACAACACTGACTGCTGCAGTATCATTAAAATTATTACATACCACTACAGTCACTATGGCATAACTATCGTAACATCATATTACCATGACAATTACATTTTGACTGTCATACTAAATACTGATTATGACAACCACCTCTCCATGTGTACCCCCACCCCCCTGCCAACAAATTTATCTGATCATCATTTGGTCCACAACTATAAATGTGTTTAGTTATCTATTAGTTTGATATCTATGACATATTTAATTTCACTTCATTTGTTTATTTATCTTCTTAAATAGTCTAAATATGACTAAGAGAGAAAACATTTTGAATGAATCAAATTGCTGTACATACCTCTCTCTCCAGCAAACCGCATCCACCGAGTCAAAGATGGGTATGCTGTCTTTGATCGACCATTGTGACTGAGCCCCTGTGCATTTAACAGTGCATTGTTATTGTTGACTATCGTTGACTGCATGCATCAAACCATACATTTGTTATTGTTCATGGGTGGGTTTTTTTAATCAATCATATATATTGAACAGTGTACACTGATCACAAACATCCCCAGGGGTCACCCAGAATAGAGCTTGTCATGGATGAAGTTGATTTCCCTTTTATAAAAATTTCCTCAGCTAGAGATTTTTGCATATGCAACCATTTTTACCCACCATAATGTAGCTACATTCCAACTTTAGGGATGATGCCTAAATATGACTCCAGGTTTTGTCATTTTTTTCTTACCGGCATGAATGGCTTAGTCTTCCAAAACGTAGAATGGGTTTTAACATGTGCGCAAGATGCTCAGCATGCGTTTGCACATGGGACCTCTGTTCATAGTCTCCTCTGAAGAACTTTTGGGGGTGTGGAGTCAGTGCAGATGTTAACTCCAGGGGGAACAGATATGCTTGAAGGGGGACCTGGGTGGTGGCTTGAACCTGAGCTTGACCCCAGGCCATCATATTGCAAGCACAACCTCTAACCTCTAGGCTATCCTGACACCAACACCCCTCCCCCACATTTCAGTATGTTATTTCTAAGTATACTGACACTTTGATATGGGCCATCGCACTTAGGTTAGATCAACAACAGACAAAGCTTTTTGCCTGACCTGGGCCACCTCCAAGGGATAAATCCCTTCAAAAAAGACACTTCACTTGAGATCCGAACCTGCACCCTCAGTTACCATCCAGTCATAAGCTTGACCTTCTAACCACTAGGGTAAAGGTAAAGGTGATCCCATAACCTATGTGTTCATGCAGGAAAAAGAAGAATTTTTTTTTAAAGGAATTTTTATTGCGCTATATCTTGCAAAAACAAATCAAAGCGCTTGCATTTAACCCACTCTTTCACATGCAACTAGTAGGAATGGGGTGTTGGAGACCTCAGTTTCTCTAGGGGCCAGCTTATTGAGGGCGGTACCCATCTCCTCTCCTTTGCTGCTTTACCTTCTCTGTCCTTAAAGAGGACAGGTACCCATTGACAGCTGGGAGAAAACAGGGGGACTGTACTAAAGCCAAGGCACTCGGACAGACACCTATCCACAAGGTGATCATGCCCAATGCTTCTTAACCTATAAGCTTATGGAGAGAATGAGTGCTCAGTCCACTGAACTACTCTGTCCCCAGCCACTAGGGTGTCTAACCCCTAAACAAAAATAAGCCACTAAGCTCTGAACTTACCTGTTTTCTTTCATTCTCTTCATCCTTGTGGATGGCGTTGAAAACCTTTTCATGATCTGGACGCAGAAAAAAAGCATTGAACTGTGTATGTCAAACAAACATGAAAGCACATGTAAAATTCAAACCCAGGACAAAAAATATTAACTGGTAAGAGAGGGAGATGTACATAGTTTTGTTTTACACTTATGCATGCATTTATATACATCTATATTATCATATGCACGTAGTGCATGCACATGCACACACACATACAGACATGCACGAGGGCACTGTCCTAGGAGTAAGACGTGCCAGGAGAGGCTCTCCAGAGAAGGTGTGTTTTTAAAAGTTGATCAAATGTGATTTATTTGAAAATTATACACAAGGATTCAGTCTTCATCAGTGAACAAAATGTTAAATTTCTGGTTATAAAATTCAGTGCAAATGTGAGATATTGACGAATTCATTACAAATATTTGGTCTCCAACAAAGAGCTGTGATGTGGTGAAGTGGTGGACCTTTGTGCTGTAACACCTCTGGGTGTGTGTGTGTGTGTGTGTGTGTGTGCTGGGACCCTCCTTCCTTGTATCCTGCATCATTGCTGTTGGACTGTTAAGCTGGGCCCATGGCCTGCTTGCCAATCTCAAGTGTGTTACATCATTAGCCTATTGGCCTAGGCCTAGACTACAACACAGCTAACCTAAGGTAGGCCTATTGTGTGCCCTTTCTTACCAGGCCTACTAAGGCTCAACATCACAGAGTGTACTGTAGTGTCACTGTACATACCCTATAGTTTATGGTAAACTGACACATGAACAATGCTGTGCTCTGTGCTAAACTGTATATACAATTGAAATGAAGTACATGGCAGAAGGCATCATTCTTCTTCCTTTTTTTTTCCTTTTTTTAAAAAATAAATAGGTTCTTTTCCTCTTTCTTCTCTCTTTTAGTACTCCAGTTATTTTTTAAAAATAATTTTATGATGTTGCTTGCGACACAACATTTTAGTTTACCAGCTCCTAAAGATGGGTCCCACTACACGATCCATGAGTGCTAAGTCCTTAACCACTGAGACTATACAGCCCACCCAAGACCCATATCAAGTGACGTTTGATAAACCCCACTCGAAATTACCTCTATGGAGATTCGTGCTTTTTGAGAGATATTGTCGTCAATATCAGCCATCAGGTATCTCCTCCACCTTTACAGAATCTGATAAAAATAACAAACATCAAATAACTGTGCCGACAGAATACACTCCAACTCTGCCAAATGAACTCTGGCACTCCTTCATTCAAGTTTCTGTAGACTCCTGCAAACTTTTATCCATTCATATATATCACTCCACTGGGACACTGTTGATACAGGGAAATGTGTGCCAGCTGTGGGTCGAGAAGGAGTTCGATACTCTAAAAACTATAGTGAATGAATTGGCAGAAATCAACCCGACTACAGCAAATGCCCAAAATGTACTTTATTCCATCGTGGCACCAAACCCCCATGATCCACTGGCCATCATGGACAGCACCCCTCCTGTGTTGCCATCCCAGCACCCCCAGCCAGCGCTTGTTGATGACCACTCTCTCCCGCCTGACCAGTCAGCATCTACTCCCTCCAGTTCACCCCACCCTATTTCCCTAAACTCCACAACCCTCCAATCTGCAATCCACCCTCCTCCATCAGTCCCCTCATCACCCTCCCCTTCCGATCTACCTTGTCCCACACCTCCACTCTCTACACCCCTCCAGGCCTCATCCCCTGATGAGGATGTTTCACCCCCTCCTCCACCTCCAGAGGCGAATACCACCCCCACCCTTCTCCATGACCCTCACCTGATCCTCAACCCTCCCTTCAACAAAAAGATTCCTGACTTCCCATCACCTCCCTTCCTCTCCTCCTTACCAACCTCAAACCTGCCCCACTCCTACCCCCTCCCCCAGTCCAGACCCTTCCCTCAACGCCAACATCACCTCTCATCAAGTGACCCTCTACACCACAATGCACCAACCTTACACTCTCATGGAGATGTCTAACATTGCTACAGTAACCATGCTCTACAGTCAACTCACCGCTGCAAACCTCACCATCTCCAACATGCAGAGCAAAATACATACATTGAATCTCAACTTTTGCAACAAGACAACAGATAGAAAAAAACACCCAAAACATCACTGATTCAGAGACCAGAATGAAAAACTCCATGAAATCATGAAACAAGCAGTTTCAAACCAAATCAGTGAAATGCAAGACAGCCACAAAACCCAGCAAACCCAACTGAAAGAAACAGCAAACAAACTCCAGTCATTCAAAGACAGTCAAAACAATGTCAACAAAAGCACCAAGACACAACTACAGACTCTCTCTGCTGCCAAACAGTCGCATCATTCAGTGACACAGACAGACAATGCAAACACAGAGCTCCTCCTGCTGAACTGTCCCCACAAACAGAAAAATATAGTGTAGATGTTTCAAACGATTTGAAGTTCTTTCAGACAATGCAACAGATTCTACTCTCAGCCACTGCAGACAAACCACTGACACAATGTAAACAAATCAACTCTTCATCTGTGCACACACAGACAAACAAGCACAATTCTTGTAGACAATTACAAACTTCTCACTCTCACTCCCCTTTGACTAACAATCAACGTAACAAACAACCCATTCTTGCCCACACCCCCCACCCTATTCATTCACACTCCACAGCCACACATCTCAATACACAGACACACAAACAGCCCAAGTCCCCAGCTACCAACAAAGCCCCACCCCGCCTATCTCCCTTAGGCCTAACTGCTCTGAAGCAGAAATCTGTCCCACCCAGTATCAACACACTACTGTTGGGTGACTCTGTGTTGGTACAATTGGACAACAACAAAATGCCAACACACAGCCACCCAGTCTGTAACCTGTCAGTGCCTGGCCTGACTGTCGACCACCTGTGTCAGTGGCTATTGTCTCGCCCCCCTTCACCCCTCATCAGACGTGTGGTATTCCACGTAGGGATCAATAGCTGCTACACAGGTCCTGTTTCTTCAGCAGATTGGGTCAGGCTGATCCGACTGCTCAGAGACGTGTTTCCCCCGGGCCGCACTACATGCCTCCTCACTCCTTCCTCCCCTTGGATGACACCCGCTCAGAGAGGCTGCTTCACGATCGTCAGCCAATCTGAGACATGCCTGCATTCAGGAAGGGGTTGCCTACATCAACAGCACCCCCTCCTTCCTAGCCAAGTCGGGTGCACCCAAAAAAATGATGTACCGTGACAGCCTACATCCAAGCTTCAGAGGATGTGATGTCCTTTCCCCGAAACCTCTGTGACCTTGGTAACTGTCACCCGGTGATGCCATCTCCGCCACATACTAAACCACGCTCCCTTCCTGCCAGCTATGTGGACGCAGTGAAGGGGCACCGAAGTATGGAGACAGTACCCCCCATGACAGACAACACTAACTCCAGTGTTCCTATGTCCCCTGTCTTTTCCACCTCTCCTGTGACTGACTATGACTTTCACTTTCCACCCAGACAACCCAGGAACCCTATTTCCCATGCAGTTACGCTGGGTCGACAGCCTGAAGGCCTACCAGTATCAAAAACAGACAAAATTATAGGTCTGTTAATGGAACTGCTCCAACCCTAGATTAATTGAAGCATGTGAATATAAGGGTCTATGAGTGTGTGTATATGTGAGCTTGTAATATATATGTGAGAATCACGTTTTCTATAATTACCTAGTAAGTTTTATATATTCAATGTTTTTCTTTGAATATTGTGATTTTCACCTTTACATGTTCATTTCCCCTTCCCCCTCCCCATTTTCCAATATTGTGTCATTTCACACCACAGAGCATAACCTACTGATGATATGTTACAGTACTGGCCATGTCAAGTTGTCTCCCTCTATACCTCTATGTAATCTAGTATATTCTTCTCTTTTAAAAGCCTCTTTCTGACTGTCTTTCTACCTGTCTCTCTGTCACAACCTCTGCCTCTCTCCTTCTCTCTCAGGAATGATATTGGTGTCATGCTGCAGTATACTTTACAAGGTTTACACAGTGAAATCGTTTTTTGCTCAATTATAAAGCTGACTATTGAACATTGTATATTGATAGAGACTTTTGAGCAATAACAGTTTTTTAACTGCTACGAAAACGGAATAGGATACTTATTCCAAGCTGAAAGTCTATTTTCAAACCTTAATTTTTTTCCATTTGATCTCTTTTTTTTTTTTTTTTTTTCCTGTACTAAATATTTTTGTTAAACTTTATAGGATTTTGCATTGCATTGTAACATAATAATCCTCAATTAGTGTGTGTATGTGTATACATTTATTTTGTTAATTAGTTAATTTTGTTACAGAGCAATTATTGTAAGATCACACCTGTATATCTTAGTGAGTCTTTATATTTCAATTACGTGTTTGTTTTTGGGTTTTTTAATTCAGTATATGTTTATTTTGTTTGTTTTTTCTTTGTGCGTTTGCTCTCTTAAACCTGAAATTCTAACACAGCTATTAACCGCACTCCTCCCTCTACGTCATGTCTCTTACCCCAGACAAGTGGCCAATAAAACATGGTCTACGAGTAGGCTACCTCAACATAAACAATGCAACCAATAAAAAAGATGACATTGCTAGCATACTATTTAATGATGGGAATGAGTTTCATTTATTTGGCTTTGCTGATCCCGCCTTTCTTCAAATATAAACTGATACAGACATGCACATTCCAGGATACCAAATATTTCGCCAAGATCCCTACAAACCAAAAACTACAGGCTTATTAACATATTTCGCATCTTCATTATGCTGTCAAAGGCTATACAATTTTGATGTGTATGATATGGAATCGATTTGGGTAGAAATCAAATTAAAGCACAGTAGTCCACTTTTGATAGGATTCATATACAGAAATCCATCAGAAACCACTAATTGGTTTGATAGATTCAATTCTCTAATGGATGAAGTTGCACTTTTTAAACTGTGAAACTATTATTCTTGGAGATTTTAACATAGACTTACTCAAACCTAAACCGAAATGGAATCACAACTATATGATGCTTGGTCTGGAACAACTAATAGATAAACCCACACGTATAACAGATAACTCAGTAACTTTAATTGATCATATATACACTAAGCAAAACAGCACATAGCTGAAGTATGTGCTCCGTCATGTGGATGCAGCGATCATAATCCTGTCTGCTGTACTTGGTTTAAGCGTCGCATAAAAATTCCTAAAGTTGGGCATAAAACTATATATTACCGACGATTCAAACACTTCTGTGAGGATAATTTTCTTTCGGACCTGATGAACTCACCATTACACGATGTATACCAAATCAGAGACCCCGATGAAGCTGCTGAATTTTGGGTTAACATATTTATCTCAGTGTATGACAAACATGCTCCCTTTATAAAAAAAAAAAAAGAGTTAAAGAAAAAACCAAACCTCCATGGATAACAAAAGACATAGAATCTGAGATAAACTTAAGAAACCACCTGAAAACCCATGGTACACATGAACAATTCAGGACACAAAGGAATAAAGTGAATTCCATTAAACGCAGATCAAAGCATAATTACTTTCAACAGTTGTTAATTACCACTAGTGACTCTCGCCAGATTTGGAAAGCCATCAATACATTATGTAATAAACATGTTTCAAAAAGTCAACAGTTCATTAAAGACATATCAACTGATGAATTAAACAGCCATTTTTCAAATGTAGCAAATAAAGTTATAACATGTGACAAGTCAAGCGAAAATGATCTTCATTACCTACAACAATATATTAACTCAAAACATATTAACTTTCCATTTAATCTCCAGCCAATGACAACCTTTGATGTATTAGAAAGCACAAAAATGCAAAGGAATTCTAGAACACGTGATCTAGACAAGTTAGATGCTCAGATTATAAAACTCGCTAGTCCAGTTATTGTTGAAACACTGACATATCTATACAACTTGTGTATTAAGAAAAGATGTTTTCCTCTCAAGTTTAAAAAGGCAAAAGTTATACCTGTCCATAAATCAGGTGACTGCTCTTCTCCTTCAAATTACAGGCCAATTTCAATTCTCTCTGTACTATCTAAACCCATTGAAAAAACACATACAAACATCCCTAAATTCTTACTTTATAAAAAACAATCTATTGCACGAGGATCAATCAGGGTTTCGTAAAAAAATTCCTGTCACACTGCTCTAACTCAGCTCACTGACAGTCTCCTACACAATATAAATGACAATAAGTTTACTGGCCTCCTTTTTGTTGACTTTGAAAAAGCATTTGATGTGATCAACCACTCTTTGTTATTGCGTAAATAAGAATTGTACAAACTGCCACCTGAAGTTATCCAACTACTAGAAAATTTTCTGTCCAATAGGCAGCAGCTTGTATCTGTAAATAACCAAGCATCAGAACTACTACCCATTAGACATGGGGTACCACAAAGCTCAGTATTGGGACCACTCTTGTTTTCAGTCTATGTAAATGATTTACCCTGTTTTATTAACTGTAACTGTGAAATGTTTGCTGACGATACCACTCTCTTTTGTAGTGATTCAGACTCCAGCAGATTAACTCGCAAACTTCAATACAGTATTGACAGATTGATTATTTGGACTCAATTAAACCACATGTCCTTAAATGCACAAAAAACAAAGTGTATATACGTATCAGCAAGACAGAAAAGGCAAAAATGAATGATAGGTTTCAACCTCTGTTGTTGGATAACGGATGTTGAAGAAGTTGACTCACATAAAATATTAGGTGTTACCATTGACAAAAATATTGACTTGGGACTGATCACATAATGTCACTAGGTAAACGCCTAGCTCACAGGCTACTTCAATTATCCAAAATAAACACTTTCTAAATTATCATTCTCAAAAATCTATTTTTTTGCGGTCACATTTACCAATCATTGACTATGCGTCAACTATTTGGGATACCTGCAGTGGAACGAACTTGAAATTCATTCATCGTTTATATAAAAGAGCAGTAAAACTTGTATTGTTAAAAACAAGCACCCTGACAATTGAGGATTATAAGCAAATAAATGTCCTGACATTTCGAAACCGACTTTCATTCAATAAAGCTGTGTTTATGCAAAAAGTTGTTAATCAAAATGCACCTCCCAAGATTACCAAAGCTTTCAAAGTTAACCAACATAGACACAACCATTTGCTAACATTTCCAAGACCGAGAAATAACCCATATAAATCGAGCCTCTTATATTCAGGCAGTGACCTATGGAATAAACTCCCCCAAAATTTGAAATGTATTAAAAGCGAAAATCAGTATAAAACACATCTAAAAAGATATTTCATGAATAAAGTACAGAACACGACTTGTAACTTAAGAGAGTGATTTAAGTGTCACTGACGTTATTCTTGTCATTAAAATCAGATATGACCCAAGTTTTCATATTCATATAGAGTACATGTGTAAACATTGATCTATATATGGGTTGATATGATATCAACCCCAGCACGCTTTGAATCTGGTGTGTGTGTGTGTGTGTGTGTGTGTGCAAGTGTGTGAGTGAGTGTGTGTTGTGTAATTGGTTCGGTTTTGGTTTTTTACTTTCTTGCTGTTTTGGCCTTTTTATGTTCTTTTGTATTACACATAAATATGCTGATTTATTTAGTTTTGTCACTGTTAGTTTTCTGGTTCATTGTACTAGATGAGCTAAATTGTTATTGCTGACGTTAGTACTGCTGGGTGGATTTACATTGCCTGAATTTATTCTTGATCGAAGGATTAACGTTGCTCTGCCTCAAAACCAAAAAAGCACATGTACATGTGTGTATATGACCCGGGGGAAAGGGAGGGAATGGTGTCTTTGTTATACTTCTTTGCTCTGAATCCAATAGTGTTGGTTATTCTTGTTTTTCTTATATATGAGTATATTATGTGGTGAAGGGGATATGGGTGAGGATGTGTATGTGTTGTGTATGTAAGTGTTTAAATGATACATCAGTTTCCTCTGTTTATATCCATTTGGTTGTTGTTGTTGTTATTGTTGGTAGTGGTGGGGGTGGGGTTCTGGTTTGTTTTGCCTTTTGTTTGTTTTGGGTTTAGGGTGGTTTTCTTGGGGAGGGGGAGGGGTATATTTTGGACTCTTTTTCTCGTCTTTTGTTAGTTCTATATTGTTCCTCATTTGTCTTGGCTGTTATTCTTGTCCTATGTTAGTTATTGTCGCTGTTGTTGTTGTGTATGTATATTTGTGTTTGTTGATTGTTTATTTCCTTGTTGTGGTTGTTTTTGTTGATTCATCTTTTTGTAGTTGTTTTATCAGTTGTTTGTATGGTTGAAGGTTTGTGTGTATATGTGTGTATGAGGGGGGGGAAGCAGTTGGTGTGAGTTTTTTTTTTTTTTATTCTGTTTTGTCTTTCTTTGTTTGTTTTGGTTCGGTTTTCTTTGTTGCTTGTTTGTTTGTGTTATGACGGATATTTTTTCAAGATTTTTTGAATTATTTGAATTGTATGGTCTCATATTTTTCTGGGTTTTTTGTTTTGTTTTAATTCCACATATGCATATGTTATTGGGTTTTTTTGTTTGATTTGTATAGTTTACCATAGATTAGTTGTTTTTTTTATTCTATGTCTGCATATACATTATCTTTTTTTTCTCGCTTTTTTTTCTTTCTTTAGATAGATGGCTTGATGAAAAAAAGCAAATGCACTGCTTATTCAATGTACCATCTGAAAATAAAAGTTTGACTTTGACTTTGACTTTGACTTTGACATGCACGCACATGCATGCATGCAACACACATGAGCGCATGCGTGCGAATCCTTCATCCCTACAGACATTGTGAGTGTAGAGAACACAAAATACAGCTGTCATTCCTTTCTACACACGGGTGAGTGCAGGCAAGCTTGATTCCTTTTTTTGTGTGTTTGTTCCTCAGCTAGAGCTCTGAGGCTCACATATAGCAAAAGATTTTACGAATGTAACCATTTACCCACCACTGAGGTCGCTACATTCTGACTTCAGGGATTATGCCTAAACACAATATCAGTGTGCATGCGTTTTAAAGATATTGTCTTCTGCTCATCATGTTCTGCATGCATTCATGCATGGGACATTGGTTTATAGTGTCATCCAAAGGACTAACCCAAATATAACCACACACCTTTCTACAGACAGGTGAGTACAGGTAAATGCACTAAATAGTCACCATGTCCTTACACAGAGAAGTTAGTACAGGTGAATATACAGATGCATTCATCATACCTTTAGACACATTAAGAAACGTGGATGAATACACACAATCATAATACCTTTCTACAAACAGGTGAGTACAAGAGAACCCAAATAACTATTACAGGCACCAGCTTTTCTAGACAGGTGACTACAGACAAACACGCAAACTCACTATGTCTTTATACAGGTGAAGACATAAACACAGTCTTTTTTCACAAACACACTCATCATAGTTTTAAACAGATTGATAAGTGTTGGTAAACATACCCAGTCATAATACCTTTCTCTGGACAAGTGAGAAAAGTTCAATAAAAGCAGTCATATATTTCTGCAAACAGGTGAGAACAATGCAGAAATCATACCTTTCTACAAATAGGTGAGTACAGACCAATACAATGCAGTCCCGTCACCTTTCTATAGACAAGTGAGTACAGGTGAATCCTATGTAGTTGTGATGCCTGTCTATGGACATGTAAGTACAAGTGGACACACAGGTATACAATCATCATACTTTTCACAAGCAGGTGATCACAGGTAAAAACACCAACTCACCTTTCTCATCAGCGATTTTCAGCCAGGCTTCAGCTGCATGCCCAGACCTGCCTCCCAGCTGTTCTGTTAGACCCTGCTCACAAGAATACCCAAATACTCGGTATGACACTAATATTATGTTTGCTGTAATATCAACACATTCACCCTAATTATCATCACCATGATGATGTAACATTAACATCTTCACCAAAATAACAACGGGTACACAATAATACCAATATACTTATCATGATACTGATACTTTCACTATAGGGCATGTTCACTATAATACCAGACAGTACCAACATGCTTTCAGAAATAGAAATATGTTTTGTATATATATAATGCAGTCTATTGGCCTTCCCAGCAATGTGTTAATTAAATTAAACACAATACTATATAAGTTCCTTTGGCAAAAGAAACATAGCAACAGAAAGGCGTTTTAAAAAGTCAAAAGAAAAGTAATGGAAAGTAATACAGAATGGGAAGGTCTAGGAATGATAAACTTAATTAATCTCCAGAATTGTTTCAACCTTCAGTGGATGAGTAAACTTGTTAGTGCCACAGACAAAGAAAACTGGTCCCTGTTACCACATTGGAGCCTGGAAAAACTAGCAAAAGGAAATGACATATTTGACATAAACTGTAAAGCAAAAGACTTGTTAGGTCTTGACATAATCAATAATGAATTCTGGAGGGAAGTATAAATGTCTTATCTAGAGAGCAAACAATTAATAGAACACAAAGATATACAATCTGATAACTTCCACTCACAACTGCTCTTCAATAACTCTGATCAAATTTAAGAACAAAACACTATTCTTTCAGAACTGGCTTAAAAAAGGAATAAGAAAAGTAAAAGACCTGATTAGTGAAGATGAAAGTAGAGTATTGTCACTACAGGAAGTGCAAACTATTATAGGACAAAATAAAGGTAACATCATCTTTTGATATAATGCTCTTGTTAGTGCTATCCCAGACCAGTGGATACAGTGGATTCCAGAAGGAGAAGTGGAAACAAGCACTTCAATTTGTGAAGCAAGCTTATATAACACATCCTACCACCCCCCCCCCCCCCCCCCCCCCCCCAAAGAAATCAGAAAAATCTTAAGCACACAGGTAGAACCAGTCACTCCTACTGCAAGCTTCTTCTGGGAAAGAAAACAGGGAATCAAGATAGATAATTCCGTTTGGTCAAAAGCTAAAGACACCACTAAAGAGACTAGACTGAGAGTATTACACTGGAAAATATTGCATAACATATACCCAACTAATATCATGCTAAACAAAATGAAAGTTAAAGAAACAAACAAGTGTTCATATTGTAGTGATGAAGTTGATTACATTGAACACTTTTTCTACGAGTGTCCAACAGTATCAGGATTGTGGAAGCTCGTAGTATACAGAGAACTTAATGTTCAGATAAAACTTTCAAAAACAGATATTTTATTTGGAAAAAAGGAATTGACCATTCTTAAGAAAGATCATAATTACATTAATTTCCTCATATTACATGGCAAAATGTATATTGGTATATTAAAAAAAACGGAGTCAGTAATTCCTCTAAACATGATTTTTTAAAAAGAATTTGAAATTAGAAGTTCACAAAATAATATATCTGGCTTTGACAAGTCCTTAACCTAAAACAAAAACATTGCAAACAAGTGCATACACACATACATATGATCACACCCACAAGCAATTACTCCCACATTTGATGTGGGTGTGGATGTGGTACATTGGTGGTGGTTTGTGTGTGTGCGTGCGTGCGTGTGTGCATGCGTGAGGGGGGGTGGGGTCTATTTGAGTGGGTGGGGGAACACTGTTTGGGTGGGCTTTTTTTTTTTTTTTTTGGGGGGGGGGGGGGGGGTTGTTTGTTTGGGTTTTTGTGTGTGTTTTTGTTTTTGCTTTTTGATCGGTTTTCCCCCTCGTTTTTTTGTTTGTTTGTTTTTTGTTTGTTTTTCTTTTGGGGGGAAGAGGAGATAGACATTTTTTCTTTGCTTCAGGTTTGTTTGTTTGGTTAGGTTTTTTTTCTGTCTTTCTTTTCCTTTCTTTGTTTTGTTTAGTTTTTCTTTTAGTTTTGTTTTGGCTTTTTCTGTCTTTTTTGTGGAGCATAACATAACATGAAACATAGCATGTAAATCCCCAAAGGAAAACAAAAATAAAGGAAAGGAAAACAATGATGCTCTATGACTACCATTGCAACTTAGAGGGGAAACAAAGAAAAAGGAGAAATGATGCAAGAGGGAATTTTTGTTAATGAATTAAACATATTCACAAAGAGAGAAGTATGAAAGAATGTGAGAATGTTTACAGACCAACAGACTTTTGGCCCAGGAACATGGAGGACGCTGAAGAGAGGAGACTAGACGCCTTACTGCCAAGGACATGATCAACTTGAAAAGAAGGAACAGGACAAGACTAATCACAGACCCAGCCAATCAAACTGCCAGGCACAACCTTATGCCAGCCCAGCCAGCCCTAGAATGTTACAGAAAAGACCAAACATAGACAACCCTGAGCGAAGCAGACCAACAGATAACCCCCATTGGATTGCAGCAGATGACTCAAGAAGAGCCTGAAGCTGAAGTATGAAAGCACCCCAGGAACAGAAAATCAGAACAGAGGAAAAAAGGAAGAACAAGGCAAGGAAAGGAAACTACAAGCAACACACACACACACACACACACACACACACACACACACACACACACACACACACACAACAGAGAGAGAGAGAGAGAGAGAGAGAGAGAGCGAGGAGACGAGAGAGAGAGACAGAGAGAGAGAGAGAGAGAGAGAGAGAGAGAGAGAGAGAGAATAATGCATGCTCAAGTATTCATGTCCATTACAAAAGTAGTAGGAAAACAAAAATTCCCTATTCAGTATCCCTGAGACTATGCATGTGATTATATCACTTCGTAGTTGCTGACAGGAACAACTGAAATCTGATCTTAAAAAAACAAAACAAACATAACAGAATTATGTTATATGGGTGCATGCTTCAGTCCAAGCATGTATGCATGTATGAGTAACTTGTTCATTCCAATGAGACTATAAACCGATGTCCCGTGTGCGAACGCCCGCAGAACATCTTGCGCACACGTTAAACCATGTTCCCCTTTTCGTAAGAGTAGGCCATTGTGTGCCGGTGGGAACAGATGACAGAATTCACAAATCCGCATGCACACAGGGACTGGATGTAAAAAAGCACATAAGTGCTTATTCCATTATCCTCGATAAAAGAATTAAATTTTTAAAAAATTCTGTACTGAAATTGAATGTTCATACATATTTCATTACTGTAATTGAATTTTCAAATCCATTTCTCTAATTGTTACTCTTCTGTCTTGGGTCTCTAAAAAAAAGGTGTCTCAATATCTAGGCTTCTAAACAGCACCCCAGCGAAGCTGTCCCTGCACAGGACTTCTGTGCTTTACCATGGGGTCTTTGAAGGAGTTGGCCCATGCCCCACTGTAAGGACCTCTGTACTTGTGACGAACAGCCATCCTTTGTTCCCTGATGTCCACTGGCAGGCTGGCGTCCACTGCAATGGGAAGTTATCTCACTGAATCAAACCCCATCAAATTAAGAATGTTTTAATCGTGGAGAGTTGAACACTGACAGGCACATAAAAGGGTAAAGATAATAGGCTCGGGCACACAACAACAACAACAAACAAACACGTTGCAATCTGTAAGGATGTCAGTCTCCCTAAATAAACACTGAAATGGGAAGTGACGTCAGGCATATTCATTGCAATATGTTATTAGGTCAGCCAATGTCAAAATCCCTTGTGTATCAATGACCAAGGTGGTGGTGGTGGTAACAATGACAACAAAAAATAACAATCCTAGGTCTGTAGGCCTCTCCCTCTACGATGTAGTCAGTACTGTGATGAAGGCATAGACCTGATGACGATGACGATGATGATGATGACGTCGACGATGACGCACAGCACGCGATAATGATATACATCTACATGTTATAGCTTTCGTTACAGTAAAGTTATCCTCAAATAGCCGAAGACACTGTGATGGTTAAGATGGTGATTGTGCAGGTGGTGGAAGTGATAATGATAGTGATGATGAAGTTGACAATGACAGTGACACTGATGAGGTCGACGACTACAACCTACCTCTGTAAGCCTCTTTGCCTATAGTCGTGTCAGCATTGTGATAGCCAGGGATGTGGTGAAGACGGCTGACCAGAAACACCCTGCACAAAGCCATGGATCAGAGCACCTGACAGCCATAACAGATATTCCATCATCACATCTAACAGCATTAACGGTCATGTATCATCACACCTAGCCATAATAGCCATATACAATCACACCTAGAACCCCCGTGGGGATGCCGGGGGCCTATCAGTATAAATAGCATCCCCACATTCTGGAAATTCTGTGCTAGAAATTTCCTCTTTTCCTTTACTCTCTTTGTTTCTGCCTTGTTCCTTTGCTTCCTGTCACCTCCTTCTTGTCTATTTTCTGCCTTCTTGGTCCATTCTCCTGCCTTTTTTCCAGAAAGAACTTAAAAGGTAACTATTCTCTC